>CM038343.1:24842535-25442535 GCA_021464625.1 Proterorhinus semilunaris
CATACCAAAGAACGCTCGGGGCTGCTGGCCTTGGTGGCCAGTACGCCATTTTGGTTGCGTCACTCCTTGGAACGTTCACTATATGTGACGTGGGATCGAGAGACACTCGTTTAGTGAGTTATGACTCTGTTTAGTAGTTGTTTAGGCCTCATTTTGTTGATACCCTTTTGTTGTTTTAGTTGGGTTACACTTTTGGTAACCTTTTGTAAATATCCCCTTTTGGTTGAGTGTTTTGTTACCCCCTTTTATACTCCTTTTATTAAATTTCAACTTTATTCATCCATTTTTACATCTTGGTTTTTGTTACTTCCTTTAATCTAGCTGAGCCGGGTCGTAACAGTGACCCAAATATTTACTTGTAAGAGTAATAATGTATTTGGAGAAAATGTTACTTGAGTACTGTGAGTACTAAGTAACTGTTTAAGCGTAAAGGTTTTATTAAAAATACCATAAAAATTTAAGAATTTAAAAATGCACTCACAGTGTCACAAGGTAATAAATATTATATATATATATATATATATATATATATATATATATATATATATATATATATATATATATAATATGACAGCACCTGCTAAAAAATAACATTTTGCATTTTCTCTGCCTGAAATGTTGTGCAATGTGGTAAAATTGTCCCATAATTATTCATTGAAATTGATTAGGGTTACAGGCAAATTTCAACTGCAATGCTTTTTGCTCCACTTTAGTAACGTGTTTGGCTCTTAGAGTTTAAAAGAACGCTGCTGTTGTACATTTTGCTGTTACAGCCTCAGTGTTGTGAGGTTGCTGAATGCCTCTCTGCTCTTCACCCGCCTTTCACCCTGTGCTGTCCTATTCATTCAAGCCTATGGCAGGGGTCATCAACCCTATGTCCGCGGGATCCCAGGTGCCTTTTGGGACATTCCCAGCCCTTGAGACTTTTTCTAAAAAATATTATATAACTTAAAAAAATCTTTCTGATATTAAAAAATCTGTTATTTGTCTTCTTGAGAATCAGTATTTGTTGAAAAGCATACATTTGTCATATAATATGCTTCATAATCTATAATTAAACAGTTTAACTTGAAGTCTTCGGGATATTATTTTTAACCTGTAGCCCTTGGCCTACAGACTAAAAATCCTAAAAAGAAAAATAGCTAAAATAGACTGAGCTTTTATCAACATGAGGGTTATACTGCTGTCATTTATGGGCTGTTTGTAATAGAAGTTGAAAATGAATAAAGAATGTGCCAAGTTTTGTCAGAGCTGCTGTTTCAGAGCATGATTAGGGAATAAGAGGCTTTGTCCTTTCTGCCTGTGAGACTAAAGACTCTCGAAATGCTCAGGCACACAGCGATACGTGTCCAATTACTCCCAGTTAGCTCTTCAAGGAGGCTTCAGTTCATAACATCATCTACACCCCGTCTTAATCTGCCCTTCCCAATGATGCAATAATCTTTGAGTGGCACCAGGAGTGCTTTTTTTAAATATTAGAAATTAGTTTGTTTGTGCAAAAATTATTATTATATTATTTTATATTCTTTATTCTTTCTTTCTTCTGCTCTTTGAGCAGCAATTTGACCCCCTGAACAAAGTCGAAAACTCACCAAACATTCATGTTTAATATTGGGGAGATACAAAGTGAAAATACATTGCGCCTATGGGGGCGGGGCCAACGTCAACTTTGTCAAAGAGCAACGGGATTCAGTACAGACATTTGTAACTCTATTGAGTTCATTGCCTGAATTAACGGAGCAAATTCATGGGTATTTCATCATCAGGCGTCATGACCATAATGAATTAATTAATGAATTATGATAAATTCATGCATGAATTTATCATGAATTATGATGAATTCATGTACCCTTAAAGCGTTACCGATTGTTTTTCCCCATTTACCGTTAATAACTTTTTGTTGCATATAACTAAAATATAGTCTAAACTTTGAATTGACGTCTGAACTATGAATCTACATTGTTTTATTGGGAAAAGCTACACACTCTCACATACCTTGATTACACCAAGCCAGATATTTCGCATCATGTGATATATGAGCTAATAAAGCTTGAGAAAGCAGCAGCATCGTTCTGCTTTGTTAAACTAAGAAACATTATGTGGACGTGGTCTTCCCTTTTTCCAAATTAAAACATCGGATAAGTCAACATAAAAATGGGCGAATAGCAAGAGAAATACAGGGAGCAGAGGACATGAAGGCTTGTTTCATTTTGTTATATTGCCCTTTGCACCTACACGTGCAAATATTAAATATTTGAAGTCAACAAACCTTCGCTTTGAAGATTCCTGGCCCTAATAGGGAACACTATTGATAATGTTTTGGTGACAGGGACAAATCAAACCATCCACAAGATTCATATATGCAGGCACAGGTAGAGCATGCAGTCTACACAGAAAGGTCCCACCTGGGAATTGAACCCAGGCAATTTCTTGTGTCTGCTGTATACCATAGTGCCACCAGAGTCTTTTATTTGCGCTAGAGGTCGACCGATTTTACAATATCAGCGCCGATAAAAGCCGATATCTCTGGGACCGAAGGGGATAGAGAAATGAGTCCTCCCACAACTCCGTAGGCCTCAGGGGGCGGAGAAACATCGCAATGAAATTTGGTTAGCTACAAGTTTGTTATAGATAGGTTTCACTAAACCTCAGTCAATATGGACATGCTGAATGTCATTTTGAAGCCACTTGGCCACTACCAGAGTAGTTTTTATGTTTTAACAGGATTATAGACCATTTATTGAACTATAATACGAAATAGTAAAATGTGACAGGCCTATTCAAAACTTAACTGGACGGGCAACTTTTGCGCAATAGATTATGACAAATTTCAGTCAGAACTGTAGCATTTGTTTTACCATAGTTTGTGTGTTTTTGACAAATGTAACAATAGTTGCACGTCATTGTTGGGGGTTTTCTCTAAGGAAAACATATTCTTTCTAAGAATTTTAGATTTAATGCCAGTTTGAATTAGATTTAATGCTTTTAATGACTTTTAGTTTTAGGCTTTAATATTGGCATTGTTCACTTTTAATGCCACAACAAGGAAAAGAGAATGAACTCATTCGATTCATTGTGAAATGAATTGACAAATATATCAGCCGAGCAGATCGGCTTCGGTCAATAAAAAAAAATTAAAAATGGGCATCGGCCTTAGAAAAAACTCGGTTGACCTCTAATTTGCGCTGCAACCTTAACCGCAAGATCCTCGTGCAACCTATTGGCATCACTTTGTGTTCTGGACTCAGACGCGCGTTGAAGTGGAACTCGGTTGGTTTTCGAGCGAGTTTATTTATTTCACTAGTGTTTTATATTTAGCCGAGGAAACCACACTGTATTCTCCCTTGTGGTGCGTGCGGGTTTGGGTCGTGCCGTGGTCCCCTCAGCAGCAGCCCATGCACATCCTCTGCTGCAGAGCTAGGTAACTAGGCAACAGGCCCACTGACGGAGGTGGGCTTGCCGAGCACGCTGCGACTGTTCAGATCCCTCTCTTGCGTCACCTCCCAAATATAAGAAACAGCAAATCGAGAGCTGAGGGTTTTTACTCACATCACAAAAGCAAGGATTTACGCCCATGTGTGTCAAGGGGTGCGTCTTCTGGTATGCTCACAGAAAATGTTGTGGAAGAGGGCTGTCTCAAAGTCCCACGTCAACTCCCGCTGAGATGGGTTGCACGCCATATGGTGTGGGACGAACTTGAAAAGAGAAGTGCTGAGGGAGTTTCCAGAACAGAACTGGGTCACTGAGATGGCTAGAATGTGATTAAAGCTGAACTCGATGTAACCTTTGTGTTACCGAACAATAACAAAGCATTAAAGGAAATATGTTGAGGCTTTTATGAGCTTATTTGGGGTGACTTGGAATTATGAACGCTAAAATGAACAGTGATGTTTGAGTGAGGCCAGACTGAAATTATTTGGACGCGTAGTTTACGGTGATATAGCAGCCTGGCTCCCCTAACAGTATGCTAAGTTTAGGGCTGGATGCCAAGAAAGAGTTATGAGTGTAGTTTATATCAACATGTAGCGACTCCAAGCCCTATTGTCGCTAGAGAGGAAAACCTTGGGTTCGTTCTATTTGTATGACGCGCTGCTTGGATATCACAGAAGCACAGACTTCAACCAAATGCGTTTTGTGGCATTTAATTAAAAGAGTGTCTTTGGTTCACATACATGGCAGATGATAACAGTGTACACGTATTGCATGTAATCCGGTGAAAACGATGTAACTAAACAAACGAACGGTCAACAAAAACTACGGCGACCCCGGCCCCCCCTCTCTCCACTACTGGTTTCATTCACTAAAAGAGGTGAGCTCCTTATGAAAACTCCGCCCGTGCACACGTGACCTCGAACATAGCGCGTCACCACCCAGTCATGAGTGACAGCCCACTTAATTCAATTATGGCTCCTACACAACCAGCCCCTTAATTATTACACAATAATTACCAACACTTCGACTAGTATAGGAGACATAAACAAAGCAAGAATGATTACCACGAATAATTAAATCATCATTAAATGTCCATAATAGTCCAACCTGATATCTTCTTGAGTAAAGTAGAGTAAGAGTTAATGAGTCATGTCCAAAACGACCAAAAAAAATAGTTCATGGTCTGTGTCAAAAAGTCACAAAAAAAGTAATCCACAAAAAACGAGTAGCAAAAATAGTAATCCCAAGTGCCCCAAAAAAGTGTCAGAGTCCACGCTGAGGCCTAGCACTATCTGCACCTAATCTGCCTCAGCCTCCTGCAGCAAACAAACTTTGGTGATAGGCCGGTCCAGGCAGCTAGTCCGTGTTTTGATCTTCACCTGGCGAACAAGTCCTCTTCGGTCCGGAAAGGTTTGTATAACTCGTCCAACCAGCCATGAGTTCCGTGGCGCTGTATTATCCATAATGAGGACGAGAACTCCCTCTGTGAGATTCCTCTTTGTTCCCGTCCATCTTTGGCGCTCCTGAAGCTGAGGTAAATACTCCTTAACCCATCTCTTCCAGAACAAGTCCGACATGTATTGGACCTGTTTCCATCTCCTGTGCGCATACATATCTGTGGGTTGGAATACTCCTGGCGGCAGTGATGGCGAGTTCTTCAGAAGCAGCAGGTGATTCGGAGTTAATGCTTCCAGATCATTAACGTCCATAGAGGCTTTAGTGATTGGCCGACTATTTATGATTGCTTCAGCCTCACACAGCAAAGTTTGTAGTCCTTCCTCATCCAGGTTTTGAGTTTTCAAGGTGGAGTTAAGAACTTTGCGCACTGATCTTATGAGCCGCTCCCATGCACCTCCACCTGCACCGAATCGAATTCCATATTCAGCATTTCCATACCTTTGCTCTGTGATTTTCAGGGATGACATCCAAGACTGCTGCTCTATTGCTCATCCACTTTGTGAGAGTAAATCCACCTCTAGAACACAGCGAGACCAACTCCTGATACAGTAACGCGGCTTCCTCTTCAGTAGCCACAGACAGGAGACAATCATCTACGTAGAAACAGTGATGGAGCCTTTGTGCAGCTTCTTCTCTGTAGAGATGCCTGTAGTCTTCTGCGCACCTTCTGAGGGCGTAATTTGCGCAGCTGGGCGATGATGTGGCCCCAAACAAATGCACTCTCATCCGGTACTCAGCAGGTGCTTTGTCCATATCACCATCTTGCCACCAGAGGAACCTGAGAAGATCTCTGTCGTTGGGGGTGACCAACACCTGGTGGAACATAGACTCCACATCGCCCATTATCACCACCGGTTCCTTCCTGAAACGTGTCACCACACCAATCAAGGAGCTGGTTAGGTCTGGGCCTTGTAGGAGGTGAGCATTCAACGATGTCCCTTGACAGCTTGCTCCGCAATCAAACACCACCCTGAGTTTCTTTTTTGTGGGATGATAAACTCCGTGGTGTGGGATATACCATACGTTGCCACTGCCACACTCCAGCTCCTCCTCAGGCACCATCTCTGCATAGCCCTTAGCCACAAGCTCGTTAATAAAGGTGGTATACTCAGCGAAAAAGGTTTGATCCTTCAGCAGCCTCTTCTTCAGCTGAAATAAGCGCTGCACAATCATTTTCCGGTTATTAGGCATTTTGATGTTCATTTGCTTCAATGGCAAGCTGATCTGATAATGCCCATCCACTTGTTTTACTGTATTTGTCACCTTTTCCAGGAACTTTTGATCGTCTCGTGACAGAGCAGGCATCTCATCCATGGTGTTCTCTGGAAAATCGTTTTTGAATTGCTGCTGCCACAGCTCGTCCAGATTCACGACTGAAACTCTGTTGACAGTTAATTCTGGCTGACTGTAGGCAACCGTCTCTCTGCTGCCGGCACCAAGTGGTCCATTGACAGTCCATCCCAGCATAGTTCTAGTTGCAAATGGTCCTCCGTTTACACTGCACACCACTTCTAGTGGCTCCAGGGCCCTTGGCACATTTGTCCCAATCAGGAGCTCTATACCAGCGTCGATTTGTGGTAAGTGGACGTGAATCAGGTGAGGCCATTTTCTTATATCCCTTTTTGTAGGAATATTTCCTTTGTACACTGGCATGGATTCCTGTGTGTAGGCCTTCGGCAGCTCCAGAAACTCCTCTCCATCCAGTGCAGCAACTTCAAGCCCAGACACCATGTTGCTTCTCACGACCTTCTCCTGCCCCATCGTCCGGAGAAGTATATTTCCTTTTCTTCCTATCAGGTTGAGCTTGTTCATCAGAGACTCCGTACAAAACACTGCAGTGCTCCCTTGGTCCAGAAATGCATAAGTTGTGACTATAATGCTTCCTTTCTTTGATTTAACTTGAACGGGCACAATTGGCAGCTTGCAATCTTGGTCCCCAGCCCCTGTAAGGCCACTCGATACCAGTGTATTGTCAATAGAGACCTCATCACTCCTTTCAGTCTGCACGGCACTATACGTAGGCTCTCTGTGGAGGACAGTAGGGTGTTTACGGCTACACTTAGTACAGGAAATCCTTTTGCGACAGTGCTTGCTCATGTGTCCTGTACACAAACAACTGAAGCAAATTCCCTTTTCCTTTAGAAAATCAATTTTCTTCTCGTGTGCCATCCTTCCCAACTGCATGCACATGTCCAGTGCATGTCCTGCTCCACAATAGAGACACATGTTGTGTTCTGGTGCCTTCATATCCTTGTTTGCAAACTGTGCCTTCTGCCCTGCGGCACCCACTGTAGTGGCAAAGCTGGCTCCCTTAGGGCGAGGTTGTGACTTTGGTTTGAATGTGACTTTACTAGTTATTGTAGGGGGATCTTGAATACTGCCAAAGACAGGATCTGTTAAGATTTTTATTTGTTTTTCAATGAAATCCACAATGTCACTGAACTTTGCTCTCCTTTCCTGGCGTTCTTGCAGATCACAAGCTCGGCTCCTCCATTTGTCTCTGAGCTTGTAAGGAAGCTTTCTTATAATATTCAGCATATTGGAGGGCATGTCCAAATCATGCAGGTATTGCACATCCTCCATAGCATTGCAACAGCCCCGAAGAAACAGGCTGTAATCCTGTAGTGCTCTCACATCTTCGCTCCTGATGTTGGCCCATGAGAGGGCTTTATCCATATAGGCCGCAGCAACCTTTTGTTCATTTCCAAAGTGCTCCTTCAATAAAGCTCTTACTCTCATGTATCCATTGTCAGGATTGATATGTTGACAGCTCCTTATCAGTTCTCTTGCATGGCCTTTAGTGTGCTGTTCCATGAAATAAAGACGATCTGAATTATTATATGTATTTCTCTCGACTCCATTTTCAAATGCCTTTATGAAAGTGTGGTACATTAATGGGTCCCCATCAAACACAGGGATCTCTCGCTTTGGCAGAGCGGCAAGGCATTGTTGCTGAATTAAGAGAGTTGTTATTTCATTCTGCTTCTTCATGATTCCCAAAACTTCATTGTTATTTTCCACATCTTCATTTACTTGTGTGTTTAATATGGGTCCATGCACGAGCTGTGTGTTGGCCAAGTCCAGAGAACGCACTGAATTTTGTCCAGCAGAGGGAGCTGTTGTGTATTTGAGAGAGTATTTTCCGTCATTTTTGGTTGCATTTTGTTTTACATGCATTGCTGGAATAAATTCTCCTACATGAACATTGAGAGTCTGCTTAGACTTATTCTTTTCAAAATAAGAGTCCATTCCATTTGAGACACGTGATGCTGCTTTTGCATTTGAAACCTTTGATGACTTTCCACTCGTAGAACTTCTTGTTTTGAGAATGTTCAATGTTGCCATTTTCTCAGCAATTTCCGTGGTTAATTGCAATTTCTCTTTCCTTTTTCTTAATCTTTCTTCTTCTTCTTCCAGTGAGTGTCTTTCTTCCAATAACTTTTGTCGTGCACCCAAAGCAGCAAGCTCTACTTCAGCCTTTAAGCGTGCAGAAGAAGTGGTAGAAAATTTGGACAGTGAGATACGTGTTCCAATATTTGACGCACTGTCTGAAGGTTTTAGTTCATCAGCCGTTTCCTTTGTGCTCAAACAATGTTCGTTTACTCTATTTGATTCATTTGTTCGTGCCAAGGATGGGTTTCCGTTTGTTTCAAACAAATCTTCATCGGGTTCACATTCATCATTATGCTCGAAAACCATTCCGTTTGTTGCGCAGTTTTATCCTTTGGAAATAAGGGCAACACTTCCTCGTGCGCGGTGATGGCCTTTTTACTCAATTCATTCAATGCTCCCAGAGATTCCTTTACTTTAGACACATTTTCCTTTTCATGCATGAGTCTTTTCATTTCCGGTATTAAGGCTTTCATTTTATTCACAAAACCTTTGCGTTCATGTTGTAATGTTTCCACCTTTAGGAGAAACGCTTTTTCCGTGAGTCTACTTTGCCTTTTAGGCTTTGCGTCAGGACACGAGGCTGCACCATTTGTTTCACTCATTTTCTCCTTTATTTCTTTCAGTGAACCATTGAATTTATATGTCCAGTGTGCAACAAATACATCGTTTTCATTTCAACAAAGCAGCGTTGTCATTTCCCATGAAACTCCGTCTGAACATCGCATTATTTAATCCACATTGCATAAGCGTCAATAGCAGCGAACATCCACCTTTACGCACGGGCATCCAACAAGAATCCTTTCATCCAAATGCTCCACATGTAAATACTTCGTGTATTATTGCAATAAGGATTCCGTATCCACATACAAACTGCCACAGGTAAGCTTACCTGGCCTCCACGCGTTTGATGCGGTGCTTTGCCAGCGCGTAGATCACTGCTGCACTTACTTGACGTGCTCCGAGTGGATTGATATTGCGAGCGATGGCTTTCATCAAATGCCCTTTTTTTGTTGACTAAATGTAGCGACTCCAAGCCCTATTGTCGCTAGAGAGGAAAACCTTGGGTTCGTTCTATTCGTATGACGCGCTGCTTGGATATCACAGAAGCACAGACTTCAACCAAATGCGTTTTGTGGCATTTAATTATTTAATTAAATAGTGTATAAAGAGTGTCTTTGGTTCACATACATGGCAGATGATAACAGTGTACACGCATGTAATCCGGTGAAAACGATGTAACTAAACAAACGAACGGTCAACAAAAACTACGGCGACCCCGGCCCCCCCTCTCTCCACTACTGGTTTCATTCACTAAAAGAGGTGAGCTCCTTATGAAAACTCCGCCCGTGCACACGTGACCTCGAACATAGCGCGTCACCACCCAGTCATGAGTGACAGCCCACTTAATTCAATTATGGCTCCTACACAACATATGATGCCAAGATGTAAAAGTGAAGATTTCTGAAAGGTAATAGAATCTTTTACCATGTTTTATTTTATCAGCGGAGCAAAGGTTTTGTTCAACTACTGTCATTATTATTCCCAAGGCATTAAAGTGCGGCCGAGTGAATTCTAATGAGGATCCCAACACATGCTCATGCACTGCTTTGGTGAAATAGCAGAGACAATATCATAGTTTTACCAGAGGATCGTGTTTGACCTATTATGCAACAGTTACGTAACGTCTTTACCTTTCTCTGCACCTCATACTTATGTGCCTCATCTGCCCTGTGTGTCGATGAGGACGGTGCGACATGTTTAATTCATGTAAGTTGTGGAAAAGGCAGACTGTCCTTGTCAGCTGTATTTTACTTGTCTCTAGCAGGTGCCTGTCTTTAGAGTGAGTGACAAATAGGGGTGGGCGATTGAATTATAAACTCCCGATTTTTTTATAGTAACTAAAATAACTTAAATTACACACTGAAGAAGAAAAAGATTAAATGAATGTACTAATTTATTCAACTTTGTGATAATCAACACAGCAAAGATAGACTTAGAACTTAGACTAGGCTTAGAACTACAGTAAACTAACTCTATACATTAAAAATCACAATAAAACTCCAGAGAGTAAAAGTAAAATAGCAACACTAAGTTTGGTAAAGGCTTGTTGTTCGTGTCTGTTGCTGTTTGGCATCTTTTCTGAGACGTTTCTCTCATGACGTCAAGTTGCTGTGATACAGCGCTCTGTCGCCGTCTGACCCTTTCACAATAAGAGTCCTACTAAAGCGATAACATACTGTGTCTTTTATTGTGTAAAAGGTAAACCGGAAGCAGATAGTTACTATAAGTTATTACTTGACCAAGTAATTCACAAAAGTTGGACAAGAGTTGGATTTGAGCGAGTTTTCTTCTTACTGATTGAAACTCAAGAGTCATAATTGTAATGACAAATTAAGCGTATTATTCTATTCTATGGAGCAGTGGTTCTCAAACGTTTCACACCAAGTAGCACCTCATAAAATACAGTATTTGAACTTCCAAGAACCAGTTGTTGGCAGAAATGCAAGTTACTTTTTTAAAGTAGTCAGTACATTTCCAGCAATATTTTGAGCTTGTCTCTGTACAGTTCAATCCAACATAATGACTGACAACACACCTGCTACTGTGGCATCTGCATGTGCCATTTGTGCAGCGTAATTGTCTCATTGGGTCATAGCACCGTACAGGCTGATAGCAGCAGACTCAATCACGCACACAGCCAACTTCATCAGGAGCGCTACACAGATTATTGCCCTTGTAACTTTCCTGTTCCACCAAATTGGTTTAATTCAGAATGTTATTGAGCTAGACTTATCATATAACAAATCTTTTCATCGTAATGAATAGGTCATTACTGTATATTGCATAACGTAAAAAAAAAAATCTTTTTACTCAAGTTAATATTTTCAGAAACAGACATCTCATCAGAAAGGGAGATAGTGTCCAATACTTGTAGAGTCATGGCAGGTGTGGGAGGTGTCACAAATATCAAAAAAATATTATTATTTTCCAGGAAGCAGAGGTGCACCAAGCCCAATGCCCTGTCCCCCACAGAGCAAAGTAAGGGGCAGAGATGACAGTTTTGTGGTAGACAGAGAGGATTGCTGCAAGTGGTGCAGGGGGCTCAGGTCCTGCTGCGACCTTTAACCTTTAGTTGAGTCAGCAGCACCCATCGCCATATACTGTCAGCACCCATCGCCGTCTACTGTCGGAACGCGGCCTGCAGTCTCTGGGCTGAGAGCTATGAACAAATAAGCTGTAAAAATTCCCAAGCTGTGCCGCACTGTCTTTGAACTGTACCCAAGAAAATGTGTTTATGCATTATGGAAAAATACAAGCAGTATAAGCTCAAACTTTTACTTTAGAAGAAAGAAAAAATGTCCAAGTTCCAGTGTGAAAAGATTTCCAGGTGGCTAGATGACCCTCTAAACACAGCTCCTTATCCCGGCGTGTTGGCCACTTGGACTGACTGGAGTCTGAACTCTTGCAACTTATTTGCAAAAACTGAGAACCATAAAAATGTGCCATGTGTGTTTTTTATTATTTTTTTATTTTAGGTTATTACCACCATTCTTGTTACTAACTCTGAAATCAAGGGTTGTTGGGTTTCTTCTCTACATTTTGTTTCATTTTGACTTGAGTTTTGCAACACTGATTCATTCTTTTTTTTTTTTTGCATTAATTCAGCCTGAAGGTTTCCCATTTTCATCAATAAACAATCAAGTCCTTCAGTTCAATAATATATGTGTATCTTGAGTACAGCTTTGACAAAAATTAACCCTGTAATTTAAATTCCATAACACACGTATGTTTTAATTAGATTTTTTTGTTTTCTCTGAGCACACATCCCAGCACCAGGTGAATCCTTGTTGCATCGGTGCGTTTTGTAAATCCACTCGTCATGTCACGTTCTTACTCAGATCCAAAGCTTCATCGGAGTCAGCCAGTAAGCTCCTCATCTCTGCTCCTCTGTCGCCCGTCAGGGATTTATCTGCTTTCCAATAGACCACTGGGGTGTCAGAGCACAAAGTCATGCAAGGGCAGCAGTCAGCCGAGACACACTGTGATTCTGGATTTCAAAGCTCAGTGTTCATGCCAAATCATCCGCTTTTCCCCCCACAAATTCCTTTATGCTAATGCTGCAAGTGACACAGTGCAGGAGCTGACACATCCTTGGCACTCGGCTCTGGTGAGAACGATCTACGTTAATCGCCCTCCAGGGACAGTTTAGAGGGAAATGGACCCCGCAGTGAGAGTGACTCATCTGGGGCTCACCAGTATCAGAATTAAGGAGAATTTGTTTTGTCTATGAATGATTTCTGCAGGTTTGTCGGTACATAAACTAATGTAAAGCATCATGACAGACACTTCATTAGGCCCTTTTATTGTGAAATCGCCATGTATAGGTCTGTATTTTAAGACAGACCTGATTTAAATGCATTGTGTGCATCATATCTCATGGTGTCAGTGTTCAAAATTGGTCCCCCCCAAAAAATTGGTCAGCCTCTGCCACAGCAGTAAATCCAACTAGCACACACCTATCCACACAGGCAGGATTATTAGATTGGTCCAAGACAGTGCAAACTTTTTTCTGCGCGGCAATGCTCGCTTGAATCTTCATTTTCTATTCTGCTCGTGAGGAAAATTTGAAAAAGTTGCCTCATTTACAAATTATATGCTAAAACTATTTATGGGTATTGTATTAGCTGTGGTTATTTTGTAGTTAGGAATTGGTATCAAGTATTAAAGAATGAATGCATTTGTGCCTTGCCCCTCTGGGTCCAATTTGACTGTTTTGATTAAAAAGAACCCTAAAATATGGACTTTTCTCTTTTCTTGTTGCTCTTCTTGCACCGGAAGCTAGACTGTGACCAGTGACTACAACCATGTGGCAGGGCTCAGGGAGGTCAGGATAATATGAGCGGATGCCCATAGGTCACATGACAAATGGCTCTGTGTTAATAAAAAGCATGGCAGCGGATTGAGATTGTCTGCTCTTACATAATTCATTCTGTTCCATTGCTTTACTTTATCCCTGTCTCGAGTAATGAGTGTACCATTTGGGCGAATTATGGAGATTAAGAGAAAAATATATGGTGAAAATAAATGTCTTTGTGTCTTGAGGACCCACCTGGCTTATTTTATAATGCCCTACAAATCATTGTTAATATTGTTGCTTTAATTAGTTTTATAATAATTACAATCAATGCACTGCTAGGTTCAATAGGTTTTATTGCTCTGAAATGTAGTATGTTCAAATTGTATGTGGTTGTGCCCATTGCGAAAACTTTAATATATATATATATATATATATATATATATATATATATATATATATATATATATATATATATATATTTTAGGCTAGGTTTATGCCTCTGGGGTTCATATCCCCCTGTGGATAGCTCACTTTTAATCCAAACCCATTCTTCCTCCTGCTGTACCTGCTGCACGCTCCGGGTCCATTGTGGTCGCTGCCCATTGTTCTTTCACACTCTCTTGATCACCCCTGTCAGGCCGCACTCTTTCATTTGGGGATCTGAGTGCTACAGCTCTATGGGGACCTGTGAAGTGAGCCGAGGGGGCAGCCTCTGAGTGGCATGCGGCCAGTCACAGCTGTGTAACCTCACATGACTGACCACAGAACCCCCACAGCGCTGTGACCTGCCAACACACTGCACGGCCATATCAGCAACATCAGCAACCTTATCATCACCAGCAACTCATGTCGCCCATAAATATAGAGCTGCCACTCCGATTCGGCACCAGCTTTTTGACTTGCATCATGGCTATTGTCTTTTTTTGAGCAATTTTCTAGCCTTTCCTTCACATAAAATCACTGCCCTGAAGCAGTAAGTGTGCATCTGCGGTGAGATGATAAGCCTGCTTGTTTAGCTATGATAATTGCCTTTATTTTGTTTGCAATACACTTGTTGTAGCAGCCCTTATGGTTTCAGTATCACATTTTTGCACTTCATTAATCAATCAATGTCAGAAGAACTGTGTTTACTTATAGTGAGAGCTCCAAGGCTTATGCGGTGTTATTGTAGTATAAAAAGCCCAACATACTACTGTTTAGAATACTCCTTACAATCATTTTTGCCATCGCTTTTATGAAACTACTGCTTGCTGTAAAACAAAACAAAGTTTAAAGCATTTGAATAAAAAAAAATATATGTTTTGAGTTCTGGATTAAGACCAAAGAAGAAAACTATACAAGTGTGCGCCACAAATATACGCATCCCCTTATATTTTATTCACACGCTAAGAGTTTCAGTAATGTGACAGAATCTTCTGATACGCTATGCATCTAGCTTGCAATATCTGGATTGAGACAAATGTTTATCAAAATGAATAAGCCAAGTAGTATTTAATTTCAAATGTATCAAATGTATGTTCCTCAACTATTAGGTTAAACTTCAGTTACCGTACCTGTTTAGCAATGAGGTCAAATGAGGTTGTTTTTAAATGTGCTTTATAAGTAAAATTGATATTGATATTTCTCATTTTGCAGCCTCACATCGCTGCATCTGTTTTAGTTCAATGGCTGTTTACCGGTGATCAAGGCCTCCTCTTTTAGGGGAAATTTACTCTGAATGATTCAGTGTGAATACCCAGCAGAGGAGCAGCATCCGAATGTAAGATGTTGCCCTTCCCACAGGGCAAAAGAGCCAAATGTCAGAAGCAACTGGCCCAATTAGATGTTCTGTGTTCTATTTGTAAATGACAGCATGGGACAGACGGAGAGAAGTGGTATTGTGATTCACAAAGATGACCCGTAGTGACAATTTAGAACTGACCTTCACGGCAGCATGCTAAGCTATTCTTTCAATTACCACAAGTTATACTGTATGTAAAATTATTGTTATCAGATTAGTCTCTGTTAAATTGAAATATGAATATGTTTCTGTTCAACAGTACTAAGCTGTTACAGCATGCTTCCAGTGTAGTTGTCAATCATGATGCCAATATTGAAACTACCCCATGTGGCTTCTGTATTGAATTAGTTACTCATGCTGTGTAACGCAAGGCTGCTCAATCATAACACCACAGCATTTATCTCCTCTCTCAACTCTGCGAGAAGAGAAACAGTCATGGCAATTTATGGTTACTGTTACTATAAGACGTAATGTACAGTAATCTTCTCAAGACACCCGAATAGACAGATTTTTCCAATGCTGACAAACATTAGACACGCGCAGGGTTTCCCCCAGGAGGCGCGCGTGTGTGTGTGTGTGTGGGGGGGGGGGGGGGGGCGGTCTTTGGGCTTTCGCCAAAACAGGAAAGTGCTGCGGGAAACCCGGACGTGACTGATGTGAGCACACATACTGGGTGCAGAAACCAGGCGCTTCCAATATCACATATCAGTAATTTATATTAGATGTCAGTTGTTATGTGTGGATAATGGCAATGGATGAACCGCTGTTGTGTTGTTTTTTTATATGAGAACATAACTGTGTCAATCGCGTGGCCGTGCTACTACAATATTGTTTTCCAGTTGTTTTGCACCGGGCCTGCATGCGCATGCACCTACTTTAATGTGCATACGTCACATCTATACTTTTGCATTTTTGTATTTCTTTAGCTTTCATAAGGACCTTTGTAGCATTCTTTGTTGCTACTTTTGATAACATGCTCTTCACAAACAGACACATCTCAATCAGGAAAGGCATATACTGTGTATTAAAATAACTATCTGGGAGGCTAGCTGTCTGTAGCGTAGCTGAAAGGACAAAGCTCTCCTGACTTAATTTCTGACTTCATTTGGCCCGTTGTTCTTCATGGATATCTGCAATCCATCTGGTGTATTCAATTTGCCAATGTGTCTACACAAATTTGGTGACTTATATTCACTGTTTTGGCAGCACTTAATTTCAATAATAATAATACAATAATACAGAGCAAATTATTGTGCAATGTTTAGCCAAATATATTCTTCATGTGATTACCCAGGTGGATTATGATAAAAGATGCCCTCTATAATAATTAAAAGAGGCACCCATCATCATGGTCAAATTATCAAATGGTTGTCACGGGAGTGTTAGGGTCAGCTGTCACCAAATGCATTTCAGTTTTTATTTGGCCAATTGCTGAATTAGATCAGTATTCATTTAGATTGTCTTATTTCACATTTTGCGGCACACCGCTATTGCAATAAACCTTTACATCTTTCTACAGTAGACTTGACCTCATGAAGTAACTATTTGCTCCTTGATCAATTTGAGCTCAACATACCATGCTTCTAAAATAACGCTCCAATAGCTTTTATGCATCTTCAGCCCATCGGATTGCCCATAAAAATGTTGAACTTTATAATTCTCTTTTGACAAGCTGGTGATTGCGTGTGCTGGCAGTGTCAATGTGTACTTAAAATCTTCTCATCAGCTGTTAATCATTTTGCCAATTTCACTCCTAATGTGTTTTGACTCTCAATTGCATTTCATCTAATATGGATGAGGGTAACTATATGTCTCCAAATTTCTTTATATATATTTTTTCAGCTCTATCCTTCTGCATGTAACTGTGGGAAGGGCTGAAGGGGCTAAAAGCATGTAGGTTAAGGGTTTCCTTGGGCATTACAGTAAAAGAAAAAAAAGAAAATTCTGCAATCATCCAATCACAAAGCTTAAAGGCACCCTGTCCTGTTGCCATGGTAACTACCTGTTAATATTCCGACTGAGTTTCCTCCCTCACAAAGGGGAGAGCTACTACCTTTCCTGCTATGTACAGGTAATCAATTGGAGAATCCTGCAGAGAATAATCAGACTGACCACAGTGAGTGGGGCAGAGGGGTATAGAAAAGATTTAAATACGAAATAGCTGATGCAAAACTGTGACCCCATTGACCTTGGCCAATGATAAAGGGGAGGAAATGCTGAGGTGCACTTGCACATTACCTCCAAAGAAATGTTCCAGTATGATGTCACCTTGGTCCCACCTCTGAAACTAATCTTGGAAATGTTGTGTATGTTTTCAAAGACAAGCATCAAGGACAGTGTTCACATAATAGGCAGAAATAGAAATGACATTAATCATGAATCCTTGAGCAGCCGACTCACATCTCAAAAAGGCCTGAAGTTCATGTTGCATATATATATATATATATATATATATACTAACTAAAGCAAGTTAAATGACTCATTACTTTAACTTTGTGTCGGCATAAATGTTGTTGTAAAAGTCACAGGATTCCAGTACTAAAGTAATATTATGCAAGCAATTATTCAACAACAGATGGCAAGTCACAGATGGTAGGCTTACGTTATCAAAGTCACTACTTCCAAAATACAGAGGAATTAATAAATTCAAATGAAATTGGGGACAAACTTGAGAAAAACGTCCATCCCTCAAAAATATAGCATACCACTGCTGCAGACAGTAATACATTTATTTGGGTTAACTAAGATACATTACAGTCGATTTACAATTCACTGTGTTTCTGTGTTTTATTAAGTGATACATTGATAATACAGTATGGGTCAGTTGCAGTTTATTAGATTGATGACATCTCTTAAAAGGAACAGGCTACAGTTTTTCCATACTGAGATATGTTCTTACTTGAGCTTAGACAAATTGATGCGTATCTGTCTGGTCTTTGCGCATGCGCTCAGTCATGCAAAAAGACCAAAGATGTTGTTAGCATTCAGCCTCTCCTCCTCTCCTCTATGGGGCCAAACAGGGGTGAAGTTGTGGTATTGTGGTCATACCGCCTTTGCTCTGCCCTATCCCGTCAGATCTTGGAAGCTAAGCAGGGAATGGCCTGGTCGGTACTTGGATGGGAGACCGTGTGGTAACACCAGGAAGCCTGGGGTCAGTGTGGCGTGTGAGTGAGTGGTTGGTGGTGATCGGAGGGGCAGATGGCACAGACTGATTGCCTCGCTTCCGTCAGTCTACCCTAGGGCAGCTGTAGCTTACCACCACCGAGTATGGAGTGAATGAATAATGACAACAGCTCTTCCATGTTTTCCCTATTTAAAGCAGTACTAAGTAACTTGTTTACCTTAATAAATCTTTTCCGTGGTCCCTCTGGGGTAATACAAGTGCGGATAGGATGATGGGGGGTGGGGGGGGGGGGGGGGGTGTCTTTCATCTTCCCTGGTGTCTCTGGCCAGAAAACCACAATTGCAACGTTGCCTGCACTGGGTCGGAGCCACCAATACACTCTAATGGAATCACGAAGAGGAAACAGGCTAACGGGCAAAGGGGGTCAGCCCTATGTTCCCCAGTACCTATGTTCCCCCACTTCTATTGATTAAGATTAGGCACCAGCCCACTATCCTTAAGGTTAGTGGCTAGGGCAGGGTCAGGGTTAAGCTGATTGATATATGTATGACATTTCACTCTCATGACTTGTGATTGGGTGAAGTACCAACTCACCTACAGAAAAAAACATCGCACCCGGGGAACAAAGGACCCGGGGAACATAGGACCCGAGGGACATAGGACCCAGGGAACATAGGACCCAGGGAACATAGGACCCAGGGAACATAGGTACGCACCCCGGGCAAAGCTACTTAAACAGTGTTTACAGCCAAGTTTGATTCAAAAGCCTTTTAGGCTGAATCGTGTTGGGGCTTTGTTTGTCTTGTTTTCTCCATTTTTTGTATGACTTTCCCGGCTCCAAAGAGCACCTCTGTTTTTTAATCCCACTCTGAGGAGGTCCAGGAAGAGCTTCTTCCTTCCTCTTTTTGACGAACCTAACGAACAATGACATGGCAGTTTTGCTGTGAGGGTGAGTGGGTGTGCATAACCAGAGGCACTCATCATGGCTGCACAGGATCAGGCCTTGAGCACCAGAGCAATAGAGGCCCAGATCTATCACACCAGACAAGACCCCAGGTGTAGACTGTGCAAAGAGGCCAATGAGACAATCCAGCACATAACTGCAGGGTGTAAGATGCTGCAGGGAAAGCTTACATGGAGCGCCATAACCAAGTGGCTGGCACAGTGTACAGGAACATCTGAGCAGAGTATGGGCCGGAAACCCCAAGGTCAAAGTGGGAAACACCTCCAAAGGTGGTAGAGAACGACTGAGCCAAGATCTTGTGGGACTTCCAGATACAGACGGACAGAATGGTAATGGCGAACCAACCGGACATTGTGGTGGTGGAGAAAGAACAGAGGAAAGCCGTTGTGGTTGACATAGCAATACCAAGTGATTTGGTAAATGAAACTAGAGAAATACCAGGGGCTCAGAGAAGAGCTGGAGAAGGCCTGGAGGGTGAAGGCACCAGTGGTGCTCATGGTTATTGAGCACCCGTGACAGTGACCCCCAACAGTGGGTATAGTGCATTTAATACATAACACATCATAATCTATAGGGCCAAGAGTGTAGTCACAAAACCTATGTAATACAATCCATATCCTTTGGATATTTCAACAACCTCTCGTGGACCAGATCAAACAATCTGAAGGGCCAAATTTATCCTGCAGGGCCCCATTTTCAGAACCTCTGCTCTAATGTTAACTATTGATTTCACACCACGGGATTGAGAGTAAGGCAACTTCGATTTTCTGTGTGCTTCACATGTGATAGATTCAACAAAAAAAGCTCATTGAACTGAACTGAAAGTGAAACAACCATTTATTTTATACCTCCTTCTGAAAATAAGATGCAAAATGTTCTGATCAAACAGTGGTCCAGTGTCCACTGGTAAAACATCTTTGACCATCTGTGTGTCAGAGGTTACAGCACAACTATGCAGATTTCAGTTGTCCTTGTTGGATTTGTTTGACCTTTGTTTGATGTGTACATCAACTCTGTAAGCTCTACCACTGCCGTTACTGTGTTTTACAAACTCAGCAGCATCCAGGCAGCTTTCCTCTCACCTTTGATGTGCATTACACAAACAGCCAAGGATCAAATATTCTTAGTCATTTTTTTCGGCCAAGTGTTGGAGAGAGATAACATGGAGAGAGAGTGGGAGGTGTAGGGGAAAGGGAGCCACTGCCGACTTGTTTATACGGCTTGATCTGACAGAATGAATAATTCAGCAAAGGCCTTAGTGTACCCTGCCGTCATACCAAGCGGACAGTTTGGACAGTAGAGGGCAGTTGAGATGGATGTGGCATAGGTTAGAAATCTTAATCTGTAGATTAATACAACATTTCTCTCTTTTATGGATATAGTATACAGGTGGTAAATCTTTCTCTTAATGATCCGAATTACCAGGTTCAGTTTGCTGTGGACAAACAGTTGTGTCAAGGTCTTTGAGCAGTGTAAATAGACACAATAAACTAATAATTGTGTCTATTTACACTGCCTGACCAAAAAAAAGTCGGAATCCATTGATGGTTGGGCATATTGTAGTGCTGAACCTTGACCCGACCAGATCATAACAGCCAGTTAAATCCAGGTTACTACTTTATTTTTGTTCAGGAACAGGAAGTGTATGATTGTGATGGTGCTAGTTTGGAGGATTTGCACAGATTGGCTGCCCCACTGTAAGTCTACCCTGAGGAAGCTGTGTCCACCCTCGGGATTAATATTATTATTATTAAAGCTCAATGCTTTGTGATTTTCTCTGCCTCTTTCTTTAAACTGTTTTTGTCATCTTGGATAGCCACAAATCAAATGGCACATTTTGTTGTTTTTGTCATGGAGATAGTGTGATCTGCTGGGATGTTCATGTCCCACAGCTGACACCGTCAGACACTTTTTCAGTTCTGTGCTCGTGCCACTTCTCACTTGTCCCTACATCCATTGTTTTGCTCAGTGCCAGACTGAGGTAAAGCCCAACCTTGTTGTTGTCTTTACAGTTACTCTTTTGGAGCCACTATTTTGCCTCACATACGACGTCGACATGTGCTGCTGACCTGCATGCCCATCAAGTTCTTCTAGTGGTGTTTAAGGCTTGGTCCTGTGCGCCTATAATTAGGCTCTCAGATTCTCCTTTGAGTCCTATGCTCCACATCCATGAGTATGACCACAGAGTGCTCTTCAGCATGGTTGGCAAAGTAGGGTAACATTCTTTTTGCTCATAAAAGTATGTTGTAAAAGTAGTATGGTTGTAACGCTTTTTGCTTCAGCACCTGTAACTCACTGATTGTTTGAGCTAGAGTTCTCAAATTTTTATACAAAGTCCCCACATGTGTTAACTACAATGGCACCAATTCAACCCTCTGCAAGAATATCACAGACCTCATGAGTGGATGTCAAATACGCGGTGGTCCTTTGTTACATCCTACCCCAGTACCGGGGTAGGTTGTAACACATGCTGGGGTAAGTTGTAACAGTTAAACAAAAGAAGCAAAAACAGAGGCCACGTCATGTGATATGCTTCAAATAGAGGTTTATTTAAATAAAAGAACAATCCAAAACAATAGCTCTCTCTCTCTAACCTGTCATATGCTTAACCTGGAGTCAATTAATAATGCAGGTCTGCTGTCTGTCAAATAATCAGCCAACACTTCCTGCTGCACCTCAGAGAAAACTCTATTGATGCTTCAATAACCTGCACTGGGATGATCACTGAACCCCCCTCTCTCAGCTTCTTCTGTATTTTACAGTATCTGCTCTGTTTTACATGGCAGATCCCATGTGCCTTTGCAACCGATCTGACGTGCCCTTCTCTCTGACCTCATCAGATGATTTTTCTTTTTTTTTAAACATTAGTCTTTCTTTTCCACTGTTTAGGCATTCTGTAAACGTAATAAAATCAAGTAAGTGTATATAGGGATGATTGTGTTCCAACCATCCCCACCCCTGTCAGACATTGTTTAGCTAGCTCTATTAGCATAATGGTTTGAAATTAGCTGGGAAATGTGCATCACATTTTGCCTGAGAAACTACAATTTAATCTAATCTAAGTCATATGATTTTATGTGCAATAGTATAAGCACTAAAAAAATATAGTCTTGGTCCAAATGTTTACTTTCTTACCTCAAAACCAATTTTTTCTCTAAAGAATCTGCATGCACCTGTTTGCAACCTTAACAACCACCATGTGGGATCAGGGAGGAAGTGGGTGAACACTGATATGTCCATTTGACTCCTAGCTTATCCCTGAATGGTGGAATTGGTGGTGTTACAACTCTTTCCATGTCACAACCATACCCGGTCTCCCCTAATTTGTGAAACAAATATTCTTGATGGGCGAGGTTTGCATTGTATTATGATTTGTTGCTGTTGCGTCTGGTCAACCCAAATAGTCAATATGTGACAAAAAGGGGTAAACCTTTATATTCACCTATTGACACCAAAGGACTGCCGTGACGGTATAAATACCCATTTCACCACATTTTTACTAAAGAGGTAAAAAATCTGGTATAGGGCCTTTAAGTTAAGGTATACTTTATTAATCAAAAAACAACCTCACACACTCATGAGCCGATGTCCACATTTTTATTGTGTGACACACATTTTGGTTGAAAGAAGAAAAAAGAAAGATCTGATGAAGGCTAATGCCGAAACGTAATCACTATCATTAAAGATTTGGACATTGGCTCATGAGTGTGCGAAGTTGTTTTTTGATTTATGAAGATTTTCCCCTACAACTGCACCTCGCAGACTACTTCTGGTGTGCGTTGCTTCTCTTTTCTCAAAGTATACTTTATTGTCACTGTAGGGATATTTGTCCTCCGCATTTGACACATCCTTCAACACCACTGGGACGACCCGTAAGGAGCAGTGGGCGGCGGCAGTATCGCGCTGGGGACCCATCTCCAAATGTGAAGCCAGGTTGATGGTCAGAATCATCTGGCTGGAGGCTTCACCTATTGCACATGTTTTTAGTGGGGGAGAACATGCAAACTCCACACAGAAAGGGCCCGCCCAGGTGGGAATTGAACCCAGGACCTTCAAGCTGTGAAGCCGGAGTGCTAACGTTCCGCCTGTTTGTCGCGCTATAAAATGATCTTGAAAAGATCTTAAAATGAGCTTTAGTATTCAGACTAGTCGAGGCTGGGTGTAGACCAGGGTCAGAGCAGTGTGCCTCTGGGAGGAGCACAGGAACATAATAAGCTCAGTGGATTCTTATTATTTAAGCTAATTTGGATTTGGACAAAACAATGCCTTCTACAAACTAGATGTAGCCTATTTTGGCTCTATAAACCACCACAATCGATTTCAAATGAAACACTAAAGATGAACTGCAGGCTTTCAGCTTTCATTTGAGAGTATTACGGTGTAGGATTTACAAGCGTTTTTATGTGAGCCTCCAACTTTTCAAGTTGGCTGCTCAGCTGTTCCATGGCCAGGTGTCTGCTCTTCCCTCATTATCCCATTCATAAGGAACAGGTGAGACGTTCATTTCAAGTGTGATATTTGCATTTTGAATACTGTTGCTATTATTTTCAATATGAGATCCAAAGAGCTATCACTATCAATGAAGCAAGTCATTATTAGACAAACCCATTAGAGAGATAGCAAACATATGAGGTGCAGGCCCGGATCTACGGGGGTGCAAGAGGGTGCATTGCAACCTCATTTTGAAATGTTTGCCCCCTCAGTTTTAATGGCATCACAATGTATTTTAATGGCGAGAAACTCTATTTGCACCCTTTTTAAACTCGAATGCACCCTCAGTCGGTTTGTTCTGGAGCCGGTGCTGATTAGGCGTGGTTAAATCAACAGTTTGGAACATTATTAAAAAGAAAGAACACACTGGTGAGCTGAACAAGACCAAAAGACCTGGAAGACCACGGATTACAAATGTAATGACCGAAGAATTCTTTCCCTGGTGAAGAAAAACCCCTTCACAACAACAGGTCAGATCAGAAACACTCTCCAGGAGAAGGGTGTATGTGTGTCAAAGTCAACAATCAAGAGAAGACTTCACCAGAGAGAATACAGATTAACATAAATAATAATAAATACATCTCGATGGGAGGAGGGGCGGGTGTCCTTTTTTCATGGTTGAGCACCTGCCCCTCAAAATGTCTGTGCCTGTCACTGATTTTCTTATCTTTTCTCATAAAAAAAAAGATATGCAATACAGTTCCGATCATCAGCTTCGTTGTGGACAAAGTGGCTAATGTTGTAATTACAGATTGTTGAGCAGCAGTAGCCCCCTCGGTGCATTGTCACTAGGATTAGTGCACAGCAGGGTGTTGTCCCAATTTCTCATCAGTCCTTGTAACCACAGCACCTGAAAGTGTTTCAGGGCTTATTTATGTTGAGCCACAAACCTGTGGGGAATATATACAGACTCCACTGGGGTAGTGTATGCAAGATTGTTTATCAAGTTTACCCTTTAGATGCACATTATATCGCCTTATTCCAACTTGTGTTTGAGATACTCTTCCTCAGGCTTGGAATGGAGCCAGATGAAGACTATTAAACAAAGATTGTTCAAATGCATTCACAGGAGCAATTTGCTAAACTGTTTATTTGTATCCGTACGGCCATTGCCACAGTACAGGGAGGTATTATCCTAAAAGGTAGTCTTTGTATTTAATCGCTAAAAGAAAATTAATCTTATATGGATAACTTTGCCCTGGGGTCATTTTGGTACCGGCTGAATTCAGCAGCATTTATTCACACTGTTTAATTACACATTTAAAACATTTGATTATCATATTCTTCTCCTCCTTATTGGGAATCTACTTGGGGCAATCAACCATGCTGCCAGGTAATATGATGAATGTTTGAGCTGTTGTCTTACAAAAGATGGTGTTGCCTGTAGGTGTGCTGAGTTTACCTGAGAGCCTGAACCTGCACCGGGATCAGCAGCGGTCGGGACGGGGCAGTGAGAGCCATGGATACTCCCAGGCCGAACTACGCACCCTGGAACAGTGCCTGCTGGCAACACGAGTAGGCTGTGTCGCGGAACTCAGTAAGTGTCACTTCACTATAGCACATGTATGAAGTAAATAATGTCACAGTTTCAAAAGAAATTGCCCAACAGAAAATCCACTAATATTGAACCTGATCATTTTATGTTCATAAAGCTGTGGTAATAAAATGATTTTCTTGTAGTTAAGTAAACTTCATTTTACACTATAAATCTACTTTGCAAACGCGACATTTGTAAAGAAAAACAGACCATGTGCGCAGTTGTGTGTCGCACATTTTCCTCCAGCGCAAACATAGAAGTTATACCAAATGAACACAGTTTTCGCTTGGCGGTCCGCCCTGTTCATGTCTGAATTGTGTCTCGCTATAAACTGTGGGTGAGATGTGCTTCTAATTAACTAAAGTGAACCGTTGCGATGTGCGGAGGGTCTGTGAGAGCTAGAAACTTATTTAGGCAACATCTGAGAGATTTTATTGCTACCTCTGACTTTCACGGTTTGATAAGAGTAAATGGAAAATGTTCTCAACTTCTGATATATTAACCATAAAACAGGTAAAAAACATCTGCATTTTGACATGATGTCATTGTATAATCGTACAACAAAATTGTGTTGAGGTGTTAGTCCTGAGCCGCTGCGACTGAGCCATTGTTGGCCGACCTGACCAGCATGTTTTTGGAGGTCCCTGTTTCAAAGCGCGGTGTCCCGCACTGGTCAGCTCCTCCTCTTTCCGCTTCCTCCTGCGCAGCTCCCTCCGCTCCACAACAGTCTTTCACTATCTTCTCGTTTGTCCTTTCCTTGTTTCCTGTAGCTCCTCTTGTGACGCCTCCAACGTGCTGCAGTTGTGGGGGGCTCTTGGTGCCTCTTCAGTGTTTCAGTAGGTCTCAAATGTCTTTAGCTCAAAAGATAAATATAATTGTAGCTCTTAACGTAACATCAAAATATTTCTATTGTTATTGTCAAAATAGGCCATAGGGTAAAGGAGTCTTGTTTCTGGCCCAGAGGGTTGTCATGGTCGTCCCTTTGATTCATTCATTCACTGAGATCACATAATAGCTAAAGCACTTCACTGGAATATAGCTTTAAAGAAAGGTTGGTATCTTTAGGTCTACACCACCCCCATACTGTTTCCACTATTATGTAACGGTCGCCCTGGTGCGTTTGGTGCGTCTGCACAAACGCACCGAGTAAAATTCCTAGTTGTGAACAAGTTCATAACAATGGCAATAAAACCTATTCTGATTTATGTACAAAACAAATCTGTGATGGAAAATATGTTTAAGCTCTGAAAGCTACACACGATAATATCACTTCAATCTCAAGTTTCATAAATATCTCCCAGCAAGCCTACATTTGATTTAACTTTGCTTCCTGTCCTCCAGTTTTTCTCTTTAGGATATACAGTGCTGTTAAACCAAGACCAGACCAGCCTTAAACGTTAACGAGTCCGTACTGAATGACCCAGGTTTTTTTAAAGTAAGGTATCACGTTATTTTACAATACATTGATACATTGTACCTAACTAGATTTAGTACAATGCAATGTGCTCTGTAACAGATAATAACTTGTACCTATGGGTTAGATACACAATGGAATAATATGTATTAGTACTTTGTAGGTACATAATGTAATAGGACATAAGACCCTTAGAGCTTAAGGTTAGGGTTAGAGTTATGTCCTATTACATTATGATTACATTATTAGATTGTTCCTTTAGGAAGACAGAGGGTTTGTTTTCCTGCTTTACTAGTTTTGAGTTTTGATCACTTCCCTTGATCTTCCTCAGAAGCGTCACCTGGTGGTGAAATGTAAGCAGCTTACATTTAGCTTAGTTTAGTTTAGTTTAATTGTTTATTTGAGCAGCAAACACTCTGCTCAAAAGGAGTGGGCCAAAGCAAGATCTTATAAGCGCCCACCCCCAAAATCAATACAATTAAAATCATAATTTCACAAGAACATAGTGGAACAACAAAGGAACAAAATAGCAACAAGGAAACAACAGCAAAACAAAATAGACCCTACACACCCACAGCATCCGACCATACCCCAAAACGGAGCAATATTGATTACGTAACCACTAAATACAAAACAACTATGATAATGGTACATACTTACAAACTATTTACAAAGAACTATAACTTACAAAACATTGTTTGAAGGGTTCGTACATCAACATAAAGAAGCACAATTACAACAACGGTCTAGTTTCATGTACAAAGTCTAGTACAAAACAAAAAGCGATCATTACATTTCATTCTGATGGTTACTATGCCTAACATTCTTAGTATTACCCAAAGTCACTAGTTTTATGTTAAAAAGACAGATTAATATACATATTATGCTCCGTGAATATTATTATGTACATTTATTATGTAAGCCATACACAGTGTAGTGCGTTAAAAAGCCAGGTGTAGAGCGGGCCAGTTGTAGAGGGCAGTAGCTCCTCATCAGCAAACCCCTACGCAGCTGCCCTAACTAGCTGATTTTGTAGATGATGTTCCTATGCTGTGTGGTGCGTTAAAAGACGAGGATTACGAGCCTGCTGGGAGGATCCCTCTCAACAGATCCATAGCTCGCCTTCCTTAATTCTCTATTTGTAATTTTGAACAATAGTACAACCGTTGAGAGCAACAGCATTCTTCCTTAATTAATAAAAAGCAATTTGATCCTATTGTGCCCCCTAGTGGCAACATGGATGGCGTAAGGAGACTCTGCGCCCCCTACTGACTGACGCCTTCTACAGGACAGCATCCCAGGTGTGGAGAAACTAGTAAAGCAGACAAACAAACCTTCTGTCTTTCTAAAAGAACCATCTATAATAGTTTTAACTGTATGAATCTTTTGCAAAGATCTAGCTTATAAGCTAAAGACATTTGAGACCTTCGAATTTCTTCTTCTGAAACACTGAAGAGTAGGGCTGGGTACCGTTTAACGGTGCCTACTTGATACCGACCGAAAAAGCTCCAGTAGGGGGCGGTATTGAAAACCTTTTTTTTTCTGTGCTAATTTACAGTACTTTTTCCAGACGTCAATAAATGATCTGCAGTGAGTCTAAAAACGCAACCTAAACTCATGAGCAGATTCAGCGCAAATGCAGATGTTTTCTTAAAGCGACGCAAAGCTCTAACTTACTAACACTTAGTTATTAGCAATGGCAGAGCCGTGGTCAGAGCCAAGACTAAACAACTAAACTGGTTAAAAACCAGTACTAAACCAGGACTGAATAAGAAACTGGAGTCCTTAGACAAAGAGAAAAGCAGTGACAACACGGCAATGACAACAGGACCCATGTCGCTGCAGAGCCTGAAGTTAGATGGTGTTGTTTACTTAACTCCAGTTGAACCCAATGGCTGCACCAGGAGTGTATCAAAGATTGTTTGTTGAAACAGTAAGCGCTCACTCTGCATTAGCCATTTTTGGAACAGTTATGGTAAATTATTAGTGACAGAGTGAGAGCTCACACAATGTAACAGATCTTTGAAATGTGAAGTGTTTTCACTTTGTCGAACAGTGTGTTTAGAAAAGTGTAGCTGAAAGAAAATGGTGCCCTGATGTGGATCTGGTCTGTCCCTGCAGCTCAGGAGGTAATAATGTCCTTTCTCTCTTTTTTATCACTGCTTAAGTGGGAATTCTGCTTAAAAAATTAAGGTGCATGTGACGTTGCTGCGGCTTGTGTTTTTTCTGTCGTTTTAGGACTTTTTACTGAACAACTTTTTTTATACACATTATTTTAATTAAATTCAATTAACATAGGTATAAAAAAAAAAGTACCGTTAAGGCACCGGTACCGAAAAGCACGTATTGTAGTGGTATAAAAAAAACACAAGCACAGCACAGTGGAGGCGTCACAAGAGGCGCTATAGGAAACAAAAGGGACAAACAAGGAAGTCTCCGGGCAAGACTCGCAGCTAGGCCTTTTATTATATTTGTCTGCTATGCTCTTCCTAAGAGATGGCTAAAGACGATTGTGGAGTGGAGGGAGCTACGGAGAAAGGAGGAAGAGGAAGGGGATGTGGAGGAACTGACCAGTGAGGGACACCACGCTCTGAACAGGGACAAACTCAGGAGGCGCTGCACCTGTTCAGAGGAGCACTGAAGGCAATACTCCGGTTCACCTACCGACATGCTGGTCAGGTTGGCCCACAATGGCGGCGCCCTCAGTCGCACCCGATCAGGACTTACCCAACAACTGAGTGCCTGAAGGAGAAGTGTTGTGACTTCCCAGTGGAAGTGGAAAAGCGCTTTATCGATTGAGGCCATTTTAATGTTGTGAAAGGGTTTGATTGCCTAGGCCAGTGTTTTTCAACCACTGTGCCGTGGCACACTAGTGTGCCGTGAGCTATTGTCTGGTGTGCCTAGTCTGGTGTTTCACTAGGTGAAATTATGATATTTCACCTAGTGGTCTGAAAAAATATGTTTTTTTAAACAAATTAATTATTATCCGCAAATAATGTGCAGTTTTCAAGTGTCTGTGCTGTCTAGTGATTGCCAGAATCAATTAGTGATGCATGCAACAGGTGGCGGTTACAGTGGCATTGTGGCTAGCGAGACTATGGTGTTCCTATTTAACACATTTTCTGCTGTTGGTGTGCCTCGTGATTTTTTCAACGAAAACAATTTGCCTTGGCTCAAAAAAGGTTAAAAAAACACTGGCCTAGGCCATAGTTTATTATATTAAAAACACCATGTCCCTGTAGCCAAATAAAGGTTTTGTAAGCACATCATCTGAAGTGTGTCCATGTGAGATTTCAACACAAAGGCTTGTCTCAAACCATGCAGCACTTTAACCACTTAACTGCCACCCTAGGGTTAGGGTTAAGGATTAGGGTTAGGGTTTATTTACATCTAAGTCTCAAAGCGTATTGACTGGAGAGCTTACAGTCTATATGCCAGTGTGATATCTAATTTGAAAGCCAAGACCTTCTAGTTTCTAAAAATATGTGTGAGATCTGTGTGAGTGAAACACATCTTACGTTACATTTGCCGTTCTTAACCCTAATATATCCTGATTAGGGTTAACTAACCCTAACCCTAGCCCGCCTCAGGGGAGACAGCAGTTAAGGGGTTAAACACGTGATTTATTCATTTTGTCATGAATAAAATAAGACACATATGTCTGTGTTGCAAGAGAGAGAGCAAGCGTAGCTATTTTGCAGGTTAATAACGAGTTGGCGACAGACACGAGTTTTCCATGCCCAGACTGAAGCATGAGCTCTGATGACAGTTTCTCTTTATCAGCTGCTCCTTTCGACCGTCCAAACAAAGTTTACGGCGATCTGCCTGTCACAGTCAACAGACGTGTCTGTGTCTCTGCAGAAAGGTAAAAGTCCTGTATTTTCCCTCGGGGCGCCACATCTGGATTCAGCAGATCCACATCGCAACCTCGGTGTGCGTTCTTTCATAGAAAATAATGAAGGCTGATTTTCTGTTCTTTGCTTATCTTATTAAGAAAAGTTTGAACCTGATACTGAAAAGCAACTGCCCTCACATTAGCACCATTTGAAAAATAAGCCGATCACTCAAAGGTAAAGTGAAAGGCCAGTTGTCGGCATAATTTCACAGACAAAATGTTCTGTAATTGATGAATAATACTGTTAAAGCAGCATTCATCATGTAACCATGCCTTTAACCTGTTAACTGCCGTCCCCCCTGATCAGAGGGTTAGGGTTGGTTAACCCTAACCCTCTGATCAGTTAGCTAACGCTAACCTTAACAGGATATGATTAGGGTTAAGAACGGCGAATGTAATGTAAGTTGTGTTTCACTCACACAGATCTCACACATATTTTTAGAAACAAAAAATGTATCTTAGCTTTCAAATTAGGTATCACACTGGCATATAGGCTGTAAGCAATAAGCTTTGAGATTTGGGTGTAAATAATTGTTAACCCTAATCCTAACCCTAAGGTGGCAAACTGGTTAACTGCCAACTTTTGCAAATTAGGACAGATTTGGGCAATTTTTGGATTTGACTGTTTTTCCTCTCCACTTGCGTAGGTTGATGTCTGACATATTGTGAGCAGGTGTGACAAAGACAGGCCATTTGTCTGTCAGTGCAATGCTGCCCAAAGGGTCACAGCGCACCACTACTCGTGTGTGTGTGTGTGTGTGTGTGTGTGTGTGTGTGTGTGTGTGTGTGCGCGTGTCTGTTGTGGGTGTAGTAATACAGACCAGTCCCCTAACAACAGGGCCTTCCATCCCCAATTCACACAGCCTCCACCACAGGCATGAGAAACATTCAAGGTATGAGCTGTCTGAAAATCAACCAGGTTTAGTTGCTATAAGATTACTGATTTTTAAAGATATAAAATCCTTATTTAGTTGTTGCATTGATGGATTTTCTCACTGCGCTGGGCAGAATAGGTTCATGGCCAGGTACAACATTTCATGGTCAGAACGGCTCCGCATTCTAATTTATCATCACATTAGAGCTAAAAGTCTGAATCATCTTTCACCCTGCGCTGGCATCTTAATCTCATCCAGTCTGACCTACTTCTCGGCCCGCTCAGCTCTTCATGAGGAATGATGCAGTCAAACTATTTAAGAGGACTCTCAAATTATCTGTCAACAAGATTGAGACATTTTACACACCGGCCAAGTCCTTTTACCAGCACGCAACAAATGACCCGTTTGAATTACAATGGCATTATAGAATTCGAACAGTAATATATCTTATAAAAAGACACTTTAATATTTGATGTCAACTTACATGTAAACAATTAGGATTTAATGTATATAAGATGTGTATTTTGTGCACTCTGAATGATAATATAATCATTTACCTTTTTTTAAAGTGTATATGACACGTGAGACACATGTTTTGCTAAAACACAGTTAACACAATTATAATTAAGATACTGCTAAAGATTGTACCCAGCTTTCTTTAGTTTGGCCATTTTTGTGATGTTTATAGTTTTACTTCCTTATTGGACACCGAGAGGAAGTGACATCAAAGAAGGTAAACAATTTGAAACTGTTGCCGTGCAACCATGTTAAGTCAATGGGAAATGAGTCAAACTGCTGTGGAACGTTACCTTCAACTATGTCACTTCCTGTCAGCAGTTTAAAAATTTAAAGAAAAATAACTTTTCTGTCTAACATTTCTTAATTAAAATTGCTGCTTCACTGAAAAAAATAACTATGCAACTGATGAACTCGCAACTGGTTTTGTCCATCTAAATAAGTCATATTTTCAAGAGCATTAAAATCTGTCATATGCACTTTAAACACACACACTTTATTTTATTTATTTTTTGCTTTATCAGTAATTTGGTAAATTGCCCGCTCATTATGATTGATGCCTGCTTTTGTTCTTTCTTTTGCTCTAATTTGGAAATGATAATGACTCTCCAGGCCCTGGAAATTGGCTGCTAATTGAAGGAAGATGAGTATTTGCCACTCTCATCACCGTTGACCAAGTTGCTGTCTGTGATCCCGGGGCCTGTTGAATTTGGAAATCTTTATTTGAGAGGATCAGGATCCTTTCGGACCAATTCAGCTACATTTTTTTTAAATCTGGGATTGATCATTCTAATGGCTCAGGATACAGGAATTTAGAAATCTACATAATTTGAATTTAAATTTACGGGGCCCTGGCCCTATACTATAGCAGAGATGCATTTATTTTAGCTATCTTTATATATTGTTCTGCTCTATTTTAATCCTGCACACTTTTTAGGTGTTTTGTGCGAGTGTATGTGGGTTTTTCTTGATCTTTTTGACAACAAATGCTCCATAGGTGATTTGGTGTCCAGGGCCATGCACCATCTCCAGCCTCTGCACATTAAGAACTCCAGCAATGGGACCCCAGTCCATCAGAAGAGCAGCAGCATGTCCTTGCACTGGGAGCCTGAGGGCCTGTATACCCTGTGCTACTTCATGCACTGCCTGCAGATGGAATGGGAGAACCCCAACGTGGAGCCATCCAAAGTCACCTTACATATGGAGAGGTGAGTTGAATCAACAGGTCCTATGACTTTCAGTTTCGCAGTATTTAAAGATACTGCAAACACTTTTGTCCCCCCACCCGTTCTTGTAATTAGCATAAAATGTAACTGTGTTGATTGAAGACATGAAGACACTTTGCTGAATGTTGCTGTATACCTTTATATCCCTGCAGACCGTTCATTGTCCTGCCTCCCCTGATGGAGTGGATTCGAGTGGCCATTGCTCACACAGAACATCGTCGAAGTTTTTCTGTGGACAGCGATGACGTGAGGCAGGCAGCACGGCTCCTGCTGCCTGGAGTGGACTGTGAACCACGACAAGTGAAGTATGAACGAATGCTGTAACTTTTGACACTAATTAAAACTGCATTTCCTGTGTGGCCCGAAAAGTTAAGTTTTATCTTGAATTGATAAGAAGTTCCTTAAATCTAATTTATCGTTCAGTATATTGTTCGAATATGATCTGTCAAAAGTGTTTGAGATCGAGTGGGAGAGACAAGGAAGTTGTTGTCTTTAATGGCGCAAGTTGAACATGGTTGGGATTGTGGCACGAAATTGTATTAGCCCTCTTGGCAGTACATCATGTATCAGTTTGCAGCCATAGAAAGCAAAAGAAAAAAATCCTATGCTTAAGTAGCGCTAGTGATAGTATTGCAGAATCAAGATTTTTAAGGATTGTGTGTAATTGTATCCCGCTATGATGTTAACAGCTCATCTGTGTTGTTTCTCCCAGAGTTCAGTTAATGATAAAGGCAAAAATCCTCATGCTGACCATTTATTTATTTATACAGCTCTAACAAAAAGGTTGTTCTTATTTTATTGTTAACTAGAACACATAGTTCTAAATAATAGAGATTCAGCCCCATTCATAGTAATGATCCCGAGTGTTCTGTGAAATTAACATGGCTGCCCAATCTCCTCCTACAAAGCCTGTTCCTTAAAAGGGAAAAAAACGTTTTATTTCTAATATACAAAAACAGCGTGGTTAAAAATATGATACATAGCCAAACGTTGTCACATGGGTCATATCAATTTTTAGAGCTTTTTTTAATTTGGAGCCCAAAGCTACACACAAGAACACTGTTTACCGAGTGTCTTTTGGAGTCGCTCCTGGCCATCAGGGGGTGGTATTACAGCAATGGCAGCTCTCGCCTCGATGACCGAAGAGAAGAGCTTTCCTCGCCCATTGGTAGAACGGCACATTAGTTGCAATATGCTTTTGATTTCAATATCATCATTAACTATGTGCTGTTTATCTCACTTAAATGCCAAAATGTCGCCTAAGCGTCAAAGAATCTTACTGAATATGTTCGATTTCTTCGTGACATATGGTTCAGTTTATTAGTGCTGTGTGTTGTGTCTGCCTGCAGAGCTGAAGATTGCTTTTGCGCCACCAGAAAGCTCGATGCAGCATCCACTGAGGCCAAGTTCCTGCAAGACCTGGGCTTCAGGATGCTGAACTGTGGACGCACTGATCTGGTCAAGCAGGCAGTCAACCTGCTGGGGCCTGATGGCATCAACAGCATGAGTGAGCAGGTGAGATGCTTAAAATACAGTGTAATAAAGCAGGTATGCTCAGGAGATAGAGAGAGGGAACTGAGTAACAATAAGGCTGATGTCATTAATTGTAATATGAGCATTAAAATACCATCATTTAAAGCTTTATAGGCACATATGAGCAACATTAGGTGGATCATTACTGAACACTAAACTTATCTTTGCAGGATAGGTTTGTAAATAGGTTTGTAGAAGAAACGTGAAATATTCTATAAACATAGATTGCGAGCAGTCAGTTTTTTGTTAGATCTGTATTATTTGTACACTTTCTTTGACTGTTTAGGGGATGACGCCCCTGATGTACGCCTGTGTTCGAGGAGATGAGGCCATGGTGCAGATGCTCCTCGATGCAGGAGCAGACATTAACAGTGAGGTCAGTGTTGCATTTTTTTTCATTTTTCATTAATTATATGTCTTGAAGCGAACCCTTCTCTTCAGTGTTTCACCTGTTCTCTGCATGCTTTAGATGCAGTTCGTTACATCAAGTGTACTCCAATGTATCCAATCATCTGCAAAAAGAAAAGACTGAGGACAGGTTTATGCACTGATCCCAGTTCAGTCAGTTACTTCATTGCTGCTATTGTTTGTGACAGGAAGCCGTTTGCTTCAAACCACATGAAAATTGCATTATGACGAATGAGTTACACTGTGCACTTACTGTAACTTGGTGCTGAGATGACATGATGCATGTAATTTTGTTTTCATTGTTTTCAAAAATTAAAAAAGAAGTTAAAAGTTCCTTTATTTTCTGAGTCAAAGCTTAAGGCGAGACATTGCTGGTGACTGTTATTTCTGACATAACCGTGAAGAAAAAAATAATAAGAGTTAATTTGCAAGTGCCATTGAGAAATCTCAACGTATGCTTGAAAATATTTTTTTATATAGCAGTCATTTCATTATCAGATTTGTTTTAGTGCCATATAAATATAAAGTAACTTGTTCATTAAATTGGCATCTGTCAAGTACAGTAACAAACATCCAAAACGATTAAAAAAAAAAAAAAAAAAATGGAAAAATCTGCTTTTGCAAATGAACTCTTCAAAAGTATTGCAAGTTTACTTCCAACCTTTAACAATACATCTCTTGGCTTCAGTTGCTGCCAGCAATACAAAAAAGTACAGTGTTTCTAACGCTTTAATAAGGGTACATGAATCAATGCATGACTTCACGGAATGGAAACTTATTTGTATAGCTGTGGAGAATGAGGAGTTGTCGTCACGGCACAGAGCCCCCTCGCCGACCCCCCCCCCCCCCCCCTGCTGCCATGATGGAAGCAGTCCGGCGGCAATACACATTGTTTATGTGTGTTCTTAACGCAGTAGTAGCGGAGGTTCTTGCTATTCCGCACTGTTTTACCAGGCCTGGAAGTCCCTGCTGCGTTAAAAACTGCTCCAATACCTCACACGATAGACATGGAAAACATAGGAACAATGGGATACAGTTTTTTAGGTTACATAAATGGACACAGCATCAAGGAGCGCAAGTCTCACTCGGACCTGTCAAAACATGTTGGAAACGTTTGTGTACATTGAACATCTCGTAACAATGTAGTGTTTACGAAACACACACTTTATTACTTTGTCATTTTGGTCAAGAAGTGTCCGCTAGATGCAATGTAATTACAACACACTAAAACACATGTGAAGAAAGTTAGTTTTGCCAGTGCAACGCTGTTTTCACCAGCTGGGGGCTTGTAGAGCCAAGTCCTGGACCCAGCCACAGCAGAAAGTCTCGTCACTTTCCAAAGACTTGTGGCTATTAAACTCCTGCATCGTGTAGTAACTTACACCAAATACAAGGTAATTTACTTTGCCCATGGAGGTAAATGGTCCAGGTCTCTGTGCCATTTCGCAGCAGGGAGCTCGTATGGGTCGATGCTTTGGATGTCAAGCTTCTCCAAATACCGCTGTTTTGCGCTTGGTATGAGCTTGTTCCTGTGAGGTCCCTTTTCTTTCGCCTTATCTCTTTGCATTGCTTTACTTTCTTCCTTTCCGTTGTCGTATTCGTAGATCCGTCTCTGTCTCGCCGAAAACGTAAATGCGCAAAATTTAAAGTGCTCTGGAATATGAGGAAGCCCCTTATGAGAGACCAACAGGCCCGGTTAGAATCGTGAGACCGTCCTCCCGTGGACCCACTACCTGCAGGAGGAGCCATAGGGGCTGGGGCAATGTGTTTTGGGCAACTCCAACAGCTGCCCCCACGACCCGGCAATGGACAAGTGGAAGAAGATGGATGGATGGAATATGAGGTGAAATTCTGGGGGTGTGCCCCTAATCGGCATCAACATGGCCGACAGGCTCAGAGCCCCCCGCCCAAATCATCCCAACTCGGCACGTGACTCCTCATTCTCAATAGCTGTCTGTGTAAGCTCTCAGTCGTACAGGAGTTGTCCATCTTCAATGAAGGTACTTGAGTCATCTTCTGTACTCTGTAGTTGAAGTCTCAAACGTTTCGCCTCTCATCCAAAAGGCTTTGTCTGGGAACTAAGGTTCAGCTCAGCCCGCAGTCCAGATAAAGACCATAGGGAGGAGTTGGGGTTGGCCCGGCTCCTCCTCTCTAATCACAGCTACTCTCATCGCCCTATTCATAGTCGATCACTGCTAATTACCTGCCTATTGTTCTTTTGTTGTTGTTGTTGTTGTTCTGAGGTGGCACCTCAGAACAACAGAAGGCAGGTAATTGGCAGGGATCGACTATGACTAGGGCAGGGTCAGATCTATACTCTGGGGTGAGCAGGTCGTTAGAGATGCTCTACGTCAAAGGTGTTTACCCACAGGTGAGAGTAGCTGTGATTAGAGGGGAGGAGCTCAGTGTAGGGGATTTGTACTTCATTCTCTCCACACATGGTGGTTGTAAACTGGCCTCGTCCAGGGATTGAACCCGGTACCTTCTTGCTGTAAAGCGCGAGCGCTAACCACCGCGCACAATATTTGTCAATACATCAATGTATTTACTGTTTTGATCATAGTAATGCTCAGATTATCTAAGATACACAATGTTGCTATTTGCTAGTTTGTATTGTTGGGGAGTAACGGACATGCTGTATTTAAAATACACATTTTGAGTGTATTCCGGTACAGTTACTCTTTAATAAGAGGGTTTTCAGAATACATTTACTTTGCTAATACCAAGGGAATACATTATGGTACTCAATGTTTAAATTCGGCTTCATACCGTCATGAATAAGAACGAGAAGATGTTCCGCCGACTGCGGAGCCGAGCGCCCTTTGTGGCCGAACTACCTCGCGGCGAGCGGCATGTATTCAAACTGAGTATTGGACTCAAAACAACTGCTCATGGTTCATTCTAAAGCAGCCTTATTAATTATAAGATAGAAATACAACTGATATGTCTCCTTATCAGTACATGAAAAATTATATTATTAATACGCCTAAAGTTATATTTCCTTATGTATTCCAAGTAGGGATGGGACGATACACTTAAACTCACGATACGATGCACCTCGATATGTCAGAGTCACGATACGATACGTCACGATACGATATCCATCCATCCATTTTCTTCCGCTTTATCCGGGGCCGGGTCGCGGGGGCAGCAGTCTCAGCAGAGATGCCCAGACTTCCCGATCCACGCACACCTCCTCCAGCTGTTCTGGGGGGACCCCGAGGCGACACCAGGCCAGCTCGGAGACATAGTCCCACCAGCGTGTCCTGGGCCTTCCACGAGGCCTCCTCCCAATAGGACATGCCTGGAACACCTCACGAGGGAGGCGACCAGGAGGCATCCGGAACAGATGCCCTAGCCACCTCAGCTGGCTCCTTTCGACGTGGAGGAGTAGCGGCTCGAGTCCGAGCTCCTCCCGGGTAACTGAGCTCCTCACCCGATCTCGGAGGGTGCGTCCAGCCACCCTGCAAAGGAAACTCATTTCGGCCGCTTGTATTCGCGATCTTGTCCTTTCGGTCATTACCCAGATCTCATGACCATAGGTGAGGGTGGGAACGTAGATCGATCGGTAAATCGAGAGCTTTGCCGCTTGGCTCAGCTCCCTCTTCACCACAACAGTCCGATACAGCGACCGCATCACTGCTGACGCCGCACCGATCCGTCTACCGATCTCACGCTCCATCCGTCCCTCACTCGTGAACAGGACCCTGAGATACTTGAACTCCTCCACTTGAGGCAAGGACACCCCACCGACCTGAAGCGGGGAAGCCACCTTTTTCCGGTCGAGAACCATGGCCTCAGATTTGGAGGTGCTGATCCTCATCCCGGCCGCTTCACACTCGGCTGCAAACCGCCCCAGTGCGTGCTGAAGGTCCTGATTTGATGAAGCCAACAGAACAACATCATCTGCAAAAAGCAGAGATGAGATTCTGAGGTTCCCAAACCGAACACCCTCCGGCCCCTGGCTGCGCCTAGAAATTCTGTCCATAAAAGTAATGAACAGAACCGGTGACAAAGGGCAGCCCTGGCGGAGCCCAACACGCACCGGGAACAGGTCTGACTTACTGCCGGCAATGCGAACCAAGCTCCTGCTACGGTCATACAGGGAACGGACAGCCCTTAGTAGAGGGCCCCGGACCCCATACTCCCGGAGCACCCCCCACAGGGCACCACGAGGGACACGGTCGAACGCTTTCTCCAGGTCCACAAAGCACATGTGGACTGGTTGGGCGAACTCCCACAAACCCTCGAGCACCCGATGAAGGGTATAGAGCTGGTCCAGTGTTCCACGACCAGGACGAAAACCGCATTGTTCCTCCTGAATCCGAGGTTCGACTATTGGCCGGATCCTCCTCTCCAGCACCCTGGAATAGACCTTACCAGGGAGGCTGAGAAGTGTGATCCCTCTGTAATTGGAGCACACTCTCCGATCCCCCTTCTTGAAGAGGGGGACCACCACCCCGGTCTGCCAATCCAGAGGCACTGTCCCCAACCGCTACGCGATGTTGCAGAGACGTGTCAGCCAAGACAGCCCTACAACATCCAGAGACTTAAGGTACTCGGGACGAATCTCATCCACCCCCGGGGCCCTGCCACCGAGGAGCTTTCTAACCACCTCGGTGACTTCAGCCTGGGTGATGGACGAGCCCCCCGCCGAGTCCCCAGCCTCTGCCTCCTCATCGGAAGACGTGACAGTGGGATTGAGGAGATCCTCGAAGTACTCCTTCCACCGCCCGACCACATCCCCAGTCGAGGTCAGCAGCTCCCCACCCGCACTGTAAACAGTGTTGGTGAAGCACTGCTTCCCCCTCCTGAGGCGCCGGATGGTTTGCCAGAATCTCTTCGAGGCCGACCGATAGTCCTCCTCCATGGCTTCTCCGAACTCCTCCCAGACCTGAGTTTTTGCCTCTTTGACCACACGAGCTGCAGCACGCTTGGCCTGCCGGTACCTCTCAGCTGCCTCCGGAGTCCCACAAGCCAACAAGGCCAGATAGGACTCCTTCTTCAGCTTGACGGCATCCCTTACTTCCGGGCGCCACCACCGGGTTCGGGGGTTGCCGCCGCGACAGGCACCAGAGACCTTACGGCCACAACTACGAGCAGCCGCATCGACAATGGAGGAGGAGAACATGGTCCACTCGGACTCCATGTCCCCTACCTCCCTCGGAATCTGGATGAAGCTCTTCCGGAGGTGGGAGTTAAAGACCCTACTGACAGAGGGATCCACCAGACGTTCCCAACAGACCCTCACAACACGTTTGGGCCTGCCAGGTCTGACCGGCTTCTTCCCCTGCCAGCGGATCCAGCTCACCACCAGGTGGTGATCGGTTGACAGTTCAGCCCCTCTCTTCACCCGAGTGTCCGAGACACGCGGCCGGAGATCAGATGACACAACTACAAAGTCGATCATCGACCTCCTGCCTAGGGTGTCCTGGTGCCACGTGCACTTATGGACATCCTTGTGCTCGAACATGGTGTTCGTTATGGACAAACCGTAACTAGCACAGAAGTCCAATAACAGAACACCACTCGGGTTCTGATCGGGGAGACCGTTCTTCCCCATCACCCCCACCCAGGTCTCACTGTCGTTACCCACGTGGGCGTTGAAGTCCCCCAGTAGAACAATGGAGTCCCCGGCCGGAGCACCATCTAGTACCCCTCCCAGGGACTCCAAGAAGGCCGGGTACTCTGCACCGATGTTGGGCCCGTAGGCCGAGACAACGGTGAGAGACCTGTCCCCGACCCGAAGGCGTAGGGACGCGACCCTCTCGTTCACCGGGGTGAACTCCAACACGTGACGGCTGAGCTGGGGTGCTATGAGCAAACCCACCCCAGCCCGCCGCCGCTCCCCGCGGGCAACTCCAGAAAAATGGAGCGTCCAGCCCCTCTCCAGGAGTTGGGATCCAGAACCCAGGCTGTGCGTGGAGGTGAGCCCGACTATATCTAGCCGGTATCTCTCTACCTCCCGCACGAGCTCAGGCTCCTTCCCCCCCAGCGAGGTGACGTTCCATGTCCCGAACGCCAGAAGCTGCGCACGCGGACCAGGTCGTCGAGGCACCTGCCTTCGACTGCCACCCAGTCCTCTCTGCACCCGACCCCTACGGATCCCTCTGCGGGTGGTGAGTCCACAGGAGGGCGGGCCCACGTCGTCCGTTCGGGCTGTGCCCGGCCGAGCCCCGTGGGCAGAGGCCCGACCACCAGACGCTCGCATTCGAGCCCCAACCCCAGGCCTGGCTCCAGGGTGGGGCCCCGGCTGCGCCATACCGGGCGACGTCACGGTCCTTGTTGTAATATTGTCCATAGAAGTCTTTGAACTGCTCTTCGTCTGACCCGTCACCTAAGACCTGTTTGCCATGGGAGACCCTACCAGGGGCATGAAGCCCCAGACAACATAGCTCCTCGGATCATTCGGGCACTCAAACAACCCCACCACGTTAAGGTAGCAGTTCACGGGGTTGGATACGATATCAAAAAAGAAAAAAATATTACTGTATAATAACAACTTGTTTATTTTTGTTTCAGTTGAACACAGGAAAAACAAGAACACTCCCTTAGTGCTGCTCTAACCCGAGGTTAATGTATCTCAGGACTGGTTCTTCTTCAAAAAAAATAACATATCATTCCTGTGACTTGACATGACGACGCAATGCACCATTCCCCAGATATATATATATTTTTTTCATTTAATAATAATAATAATAATACATCGAACTTGTATAGCGCTTTTTGGACACTCAAAGACGCTTTACATCAGGGGTGGCCAACTAGTCGGAGACCAAGAACCGAAATGTTCAACCTTGATCCTGTGAAGAGCCACAAAGGCACCGATCATTCGCGAGATCCAGGGGCGGTAGTTTATTGTGATTAAATATATTATGACCGTTATATTTAATCACAATAAAGTATAACTTTATGCCTGGCCTTATTCTTTTGTTTTAATAATTGTATTAGATGTAATAGTTTTACTCCTCACCAAGATTGAAATAAATGTATATTAAATAAACTGACATTTTGTGCTGTTCTGCTCTGACTGGGATAGAATTATATTTTTTTATTTTTAATGCTGGAGTGTGTTAGTGTGAGGGGCCCTGCCCACTGAGCCCCCTCCTCTGGTTCGCCCCTGGCCTGTGCGCTCAATGCCCGCAGCTTGGTCCTGACTGGACTGTGCAGAGAACGAACTTTAGGCTGCACAAAGTTCATAAGCTTTAATCAGGAGCCTCTGGAGGACGTCTGAGATTCTGTTTTATGTTGCATTTGTTACAGTTGCAGCACATGTGACAGAAAAGACAATGACTTTGCGTATTTCCGCGTTACGATGTCGCGCTTCGCATCATATGCTTCATTAGAGCTCCGCTTTTTTCTATTTCCTAATTTTGATCTTTTTCTGTGAATATGAGGCCAACTTTCATCAAATAAAGAGTAGGCTAATCAGAAACTTGAAATGCACAGAAGCTGATCCCAGTGCCCAATCTGCCTGACTGTTGTTTAACCTACATCCCGCTTTGAGTGAGGCTGCTGCACGGGCGCCTTTTGCACGCCGCCTCGAAAAGGAGGGAGATACGGACATTCATGCGTGTAGAGATGGGATCACATGAACTATGGTTGGATTTTTGGATTCTTAAAGACTGTTACAGTTTATGGGGAATATGTAGGCTACCATGCGGCTCGAGAGCCGCGTGTTGGCCACCCCTGGTTTACATAAATAAAAAAAAAAAATTTTATTTCGCGATCCATTTTTTTTTAACTCGATGCATTTCGTCACGTTTTGTATCGCGATATTTCGCCAAACGATATTTCGTCCCATCCCTAATTCCAAGTACAAGATTGGATAGAAGTTAAATTGGTTTATAAATGTGATTTTTACACATTTGGTGCCGAAAGTGCTTCGCTGCGCAACCCACGAGGAAAAAATGCGCTCGAGTTCCATTTTTGTTTTCGGGAGTGGAGGCGGTAGCGGCCCGCGCCGCTTCCCTGCGCACCGTCTCGGCGTGCGGTCTGTACACACAAGAGCTTTCTCATCTGCATAACAGGACGCGACTTGAAGCGTGGCTTGCGAATGATGGCGCAGACTGGTTCGCTCCTCAATTCGTTCACGAATCCGCGTGCGATGTACACAAAAGACAGGCGCCGCCAGGTGCGCGCACAATGACGACTTGATGCTCGGGCTCACTCCACTGCACATACGAGGGAGACACACACAAGGAGCATCCCAAGGGAGGAGGGGAGAGAACCCACAAGGTAGATGGCAAATTAGATCTGTTCTCTTACCTTTTCAGTGTGTTTTCAATCATTTGGAATGAAAGCTGGTTGTTTTTAGCAGTGGCAGTAAGCTAAGTTAGCAGGTGAGGCTACACTTTCCCAAACGCCTGGCTGCACTGAGAGGATCAGTGAACTGACCGCTCCGATCATCCCTGGGGGTCCACACACCCCTGTGCCTTATAATAGAGATGAGATTAGATTAGCCTTTATTGATTACACAATGGAGAAATTCCCTTGTTCTACGCTCAAATCTCACTAGGGGGGACTCTTCCTTCAATCTTCTTCTTTTACACTCAGCACATGCTTGGAGTTTTCGATCTTCAAGAAGAACTAAGAAGAAAGAAGTTGTAGAGAAGATGACTCACCGCACTCCCACTCTTGAGACCCCATCGCCTTTTGGCATCAGGAGTTGTGGCTCCAGAAGATCCGGAAGATGCTTCCTGTGCCGCTTGCCTCCCATTTCCTCGGGAGGAGTGCGAGCACCGCTGCGCTTTTATGGTTCCCACCTCCCCAGAGCAATCCGATCAGGACTCGGTAGCTTTGGGTCGAGATGTCTCACTGTCGAGAGCGGACCCAATTTCTCGCTTTTTCTCAGTGTCATGGTACGGCCTCTGACAGGGTTTTATCGAGTCTGGAAAGAGGCCACTAGGTTTTTGCGGTATCTTCAAAATGAGGTTACGTAGCTCAGCCGAGGCAGCGGCGCTCAGAAAGGAAGTGGCCTCTCTGCAACAGCATGGTGCCATAGCGAAGAGGGAGCCACTCAGGGCGAAGATGGGGTTTTACAGTATTCCCCGTATTTCCTTATTCCCAAAAAGAACGGCGGTGTGCAGCCCATCCTGGACCTGCGGCTTCTCAACCACTGTATTGTGGAGAGGCCATTCCGCATGCTCACGGTGCAGCAGCTGCTGCAATGCGTCAGGCCTGGAGACTCAGTGGACCTCATGGATGCATACATCCACATCTGTATTGCCCCTGTGCACAGGAAGTTCCTCCGGTTCGCAGTTGGGGACAAATGCTACAAGTATTGTCTTCTTCCATTTGGCTACTCCCAAGCCCCACGCACCTTCTCCAAGTGTGTGGAGGCAGCTTTGGAACTGCTTCGCCATCGGGGCCTCAGCATCCTGACTTACATCGACGATTGGCTTACTCTAGCCTCCTTAGCCTCCTCTCCACAGGAGGCCCACCTGATCACTGTGCTGAGAAACATTTCTCAGCTACAGAAGTCGGCTGTCCCCGATCCTGGATTTGGTGCATCTGGGACTGTGCTTAGACTCCAGGGCCTCCCTTTCACTGGAGGCCCTCATGCCCTTAAATTGCGTCCGGTTGATGGTCTTAAGGGAGAAATGGCTGTGCCTAGGCCTCCCCTCTTCAGTTATTGCCACAATTCCGGGTGCTTGGACCTCGTCTACGACCAAAGCCTAGAGGGTTTGTTGGCGTCTTTTCTCTGAGAGGGACCTGGACCCTACATCCACACTGCACACAGTCACCCCTTGGTGAAACGCTTCCTGCAGGGCGTTCGTAGGCTTAGACTGCCCTTGCGCCCTTCAGTTCCCCCCTTCTTTCCCCTCCACATGCGTTGGCGGAGGATGAATGGCCATTGTCCTATCAGGGCGGTACGCCATTATCTTGAGCGGGCTGCTGGCTTCAGACAATCCGATCAGTTGTTTGTGGGCTTTGGGGTCAGAAACAGGGGTGTCCCACTGTCCCTTTATCGATTGGCCCACTGGATTTGCTTCGCTATCCGCACCGCATATGAGGCACATACTCCCTTGCCAGCAGTGGTCAGAGCACACTCCACACAAGGAGTTGCGACTTCGACTGCACTCCTCCAAGGTGCATCGATTGAGGAGTTCTGCATGTCAGCTTCTTGGTCGTTCTGTTCGACATTTGTGCAGTTATATCTGCTGGAAGAACATCGATCGGCCGATGTTCACTGCGTTATGCAATGTGAAGCCTAAGGGCAAGCACACAATTAGTAGACACAAGTAGAAATTAAAGTTACCTATGTAACTACAGTATAGTTCTACGAAATGTGTGCGCCGTGTGTGGACCCCCAGGGATGACTGGAACGGTCAGTTCTTTGATGCTCTCCGGGCGGGACGCTTGCGCTTCCGAGAGATATGCAATATGAGCCTAAGGGCGGCACACACAACTATAGTTGTAACTTTAATTTGCTAATATTTTAAGCCTACATCAAGTGTATACACTACTTCAATAAATTGTGTGTTTTAAGTGAAAGTATTTAAAGTATTCAGAATACAGTGTTCTGATTGGCCTGAGTAACGGAATACGTTACGAAATATATTAATACGGAATACATTTGTAGAGTATTCTCCCCAACACTGCTAGTTAGCCACCTCCGTTAGCAATGCGTTCTCCAGATAGTCACCTTTTGCGGGTGTTTTACATTACTACACTGCCAATCAGTCCAAGAAGTGTTCTTGATGTCTTTATATTTAATTAATACAGCCAACAATCATTATTTCATCAGTTCTTCTGTTTTTCTTTGAATCCCGGCTCCCGTAGGTGCATTTTGTTTTGCTGTTGTGTGTGTGTGTGTGTGTGTGTGTTTAATTAACGAATTAAACAAGTCAAAATCTCAAAATTGTGGGGAAAATGTATGGTTCACCTGCCATGTCTCACCTTAAGTTGTTTTCAATGTTAAAACAGTCCCATTTGACAGACTGACTTGTATGCTTAATGTTCCATGCCAGAGGTGTTGTGTACCTCATATATAAAGCAAGGAGTTTAAAATATTAGATGAAATTCACTGTGAAGGAATCTGATAGCAGTGTCCGTGTCAGCAACAGTGCATTTTCCCTTTTCATGACATAACATTACAATGTGTTTGGAAAAAGGCATGCCCAGTTGCTTGTGTCTGCAGCCTTTGCCAATGTTTTGCTTTCTCTCTGGTTCCACTCCACTCTACATTAGACTATAACTACTATAGACTATGTCAGAGTTAGCTGTTATTAGACCAAGCACTCAGTGAAATACAAAACTTACACTAGCTGAGGTGCTGGCTTATGAATATATTTGAAACTTATGGTAGTTTCCTGTGAAACTCCAATATCTCTGCCATTCTGCCCTTTCACTTCACTTGTTCTCTTGCTTACTGCGTCTCACTCCTCCCACATCCTTTTGGCCTGAGCTGTTTGATGTTAATGGCTGTATCTCTTTCCCTGAACCTTACCTATGACTTCCCAGGTGCCAAGCACAGTAAACAAGCACCCCTCAGTTTATCCTGAAACGCGCCAGGGGACACCACTCACATTCGCCGTGTTACACGGACACGTCCCTGTTGTGCAGGTAGACACTGAATTACCTCATAATTTGTGGCCCCTGCCCCATATTTATCCCATCCTCACCATGCTGAAGCTAATGATAATGAATATGATAATATAATGGTAAGATGATAATGGTGCATTTTGACAATACAGCCCAATTCTTCCTGTCTGCTCTCATTTAGTGCTTAACCCAACAACATGAATAATAATAATAATAATAATAATAATAATAATAATAATAATAATAATGTAGCCTAACCTCTTTTTAATGTGTTGCCCATGTCCATGTGTAAAATAAATATCTTATCAGTCTAGCCTCAATAATAGATTAAAACTCAAATATAATCTCAGGCAGACAAATATTCATCCTTATTTTGGAACACAATATTACAAAAAATAGTGCTTATGATAAATAATGTACGTAAAATATATCTGTTGATATAATTGTCGCCGTGCAGCCATTATTTAAAAAAGCAAAAAGGTGTCTGACTTCAAAGTAGACAACAACAGATCAATGTCCCACAACAAAACATCACAAAGAAGCACTTATGTGTAAAATTTCCAAAACTCTGAATACCAGCGATCGCTGTTGTTGTTTACTTCCAGGGTTTTCACCGAATTTTGATGAATGGTAGACAACAGCTGATGCATCAAGGCCTCTAAAGGTGCTTTTTGAATCACTGATGTGTTACAGCGCGAGGAAATCAATGCCCTGTTTGTGAGCATTGTTTTGGCCTATCATAGAACTATTATTTATTTAAAACATTAAATTGCCTACCACAGTCCTCGGACATGACGACACCACGATCGCTCATATTGGTTTGTTAGGGATGTGGGTGTTTTTCTCCTTTTTTTAATTTTATCGTTATCTCATGCTCTTTTTCTGCTTGATACAGTTGTTGCTGGATAATAGAGCCAATGTGGAGGGTGCCCTGCAGGATGGGGCTGAGAATCACACAGAGACTCCCCTCCAGCTGGCGGCAGCGGCAGGTAATGATTGTAACCATTGCTATAACATTTTGTTTATGCTTCACGTATACTATAATCACACAGCTATTGAAAATGTCTATGTGTATGTATGATGTGCATGTGTAAAATTATTTTCCGTGAATTTGTTATTTCACAGGTAACTTTGAATTGGTGAATTTGCTGTTGGAAAGAGGAGCGGACCCCATGATAGGAACCTTGTGTCAAAATGGGGTCTCCTCATCTCCTCTCGGTGACATGAATTCATTCAGCCTGGCTGCAGCTCATGGGCACAGGTATGTCTCACATCTGACACAGTATCACAGAGGAGAGCAGGCTGCAGTGAGACCTCTATCAACGTACTTACTGTATATTACACTTGAGTTCTGCTTCGTTGTGAGGCTGGGATTTAGTGTAAGGGCATTTCTGTTTTGGAAAAGAGGTGACAATAAGGACTGCAAGGTCACTCTAAATCTCTTCAACCAGTCCAACCAGTCTTTGAGCACACAGAAGCAAATAAAACTCTACTGGAATACTCATTAGCATCATGAGAAATAGGGAAAGTATAATTTCAGTTGAATTATTATGAGAAAATTATGAAGAGACTAAAACTGTAGCGTCTGAAATTAACATTGAAACATGAAAAAAATCCTAAATTCACATCAAATCAAATAGAATCCTGTATTGTGACAATAATCAACACGTGAATCTGTACAAAAGGCACTAGGCCTCCACCAGACTCTCACTCTGATGTAATGTAAATGCACAAAACATCCACTGCAATTACTGTTTTGTGCTTCAGTTCTTCCTGTGATTTACTAAATAGCTGTTCATCCGTTGTTCGTTGTGTCTTTTTGATTAAATCACCTTCAGTTGTTGTTTTTGTTAATTTGCACCTACTTTAACACTTACTGTAACAAAAGCTGTTAATGTAATGTAATGTAATGTTAATGTCTGACTTGGTTATTTTTAGTCAAGAGACGCACATCCAAAACACAAATGGGCATGATGGATTAAAAGAAAGAGGAACTGAAAATGGAAATAGCTCCCAGGAAAAAATATGTTTTACTATTACACTATCACACTATTAAAGATGTGTAGTAATAATTTATTAAATAAGAGTATGTCTATATTTACTACCTATGTAATAAGTTGTCCGTTCCTCAATTTTCTTCCGCTTTATCCGGGGCAGTCTGACCAGTGATGCCCAGACTTTCCTATCCACGCACAGTCGCACTCTTCCTTCAGCTCTTCTGGGGGTCCCAAGGCGTTCCCGGGCCAGCTCATGAGGCATAGTGCTTCCAGTGGGTCCTCCCCGGGAAGATAAATCAATTGAGTGTATTTGAGTGCTTTTTACCACCCACATCTTTCCGTAGAAATGTCTTCCGGAGGCTGCTGTCCCAGTCGGAGAAGGAGAAAGGGGATGTGTTGTCCCTAGAAGAGATCCTGGCTGAGGGGTCTGACCCTGGTGAGAAGAGACTATCCCTGCACGCTAACGGTGGAGGGACTCTGCGGACAGGAAAGGCCAAACTGAGAGCTCTGAGAGAGGCCATGTACCATAGCGCAGAGCACGGCCATGTGGATATCACCATAGACATCCGCAGTTTAGGTCAGACCCACTACTTCATGGTTCAGTGGTGCACATGAACATGCTGTCTGATGCCTCCAGCTGTTCTGGAGATGTGCTCAAGCTGTGCACGTCCTGTGCTGTCCCGTCCTGTGTTGTTGTGTGTCAGGTCAGAACTATTACTGTTGACTCTAAACGACAGAATATTCTTGGCTGTAAAGTATAATATTTTAATGTCTATTTTATGTGTCTTTGATCTTACACATTAATCATGTTTCCGTATTGATGATACATGATACACAACAACTGTCATAGATATTATTTAGCCTTTTAGAAAACACATTTTTCTCACGAGGCAACTGTCTTTTAAAACTCCCTTTGATTTTTAAAAGACGTTGTAGAAACATGGTCGGGTGATGCTCTTGATTTTCAAAATCAAGTTTGTACGGTTAGTTTTCTTTTGTGGTATTTACCGTAAAAGGTGTTTATTTTCAGGCGTTCCCTGGACACTTCACACGTGGCTCGAGACTCTGTGCTCCTGTTTGATGCAACACCGGCGGCCACTGATCCAGGGTCTCCTTAAAGACTTCAGCGGTATCCAGGAAGATGAGTACACAGAGGAGCTCATCACGCATGGTTTACCAATCATGTTCCAGATCTTAAGGACCAGCAAGGTCAATCACTATATTGAAAATAAACTCACTTTGCAAATGTCACGCATTTTCTGATCACACCATCATTCTAATGATGCTGGGATATTTAACCCCTGTATTTGTATATATTGTATTGTATCACACATTGCAGATAATGTGGCCCCAGATAGCATATACAGTAGAAAGAAGATAAGCGCCACTTAATGTATATCTGGCTTTTTGTAGAATGAAGTGATAAGTCAGCAGCTGTCGGTCATTTTCACCCAGTGCTACGGGCCGTTTCCCATCCCCAAACTGACGGAGATGAAAAAGAAACAGACTTCACGCCTAGGTAAGAGTCTCATACGGCGACTCCTGCTCATTATTGTCTTTGATTCATTTGGTGGATTATAATGAAGTGCGCGAAGGGTGAGCTTTAATGAGGCGAGACAGCTGTCAGTGCTGTTTTTATACACACCTCTGAATTCCCTTGACTGTCAACCTCCTCACTGGTTTTGGCTTGTGGAGCTATAATTTGCTTTGTTTATGAAACTCACTGACTGGCTAATTGGCCTTATATAATTCACACAGTTCAGTTTTAATTTGCAAAAGATTGCCTGGTGTCAAAAAAGATCTTGTAACAAACGGAATAAATTGTTCTGTAACAGTTTTCCCCAAAAGATTTGTGTATTTTGTTCACCGTATTTTATAGGCTTTATAAAAATCTTCCAACAAAATAAATATTCTGTGATTAATGCAAAAACTGAAAATCTGCATTGCACATTAAACAAACTGTAGACTAAAAATGTATTCTGTAAATTGTATTCTGTACATTACTTGGAAAATGTGGACTTGTTAGGCTGGTTACACTGCATTATAAGGAGTCATACTTTTCAGACCCACACTTCCTCAACAACAAAGAAATGTCTGATGTCACTTTCCTGGTGGAGGGGAAACCATTTTATGCACATAAGGTTCTGCTATTTACAGCTTCAGCCAGGTAAGCGAGTGCCGTCCAAGAATAAACACACTGTTATGTGAATAAATCATAATCATATTTATTTATAATTTCCTCTTCTTTTATAGGTTCAAGTCTTTGCTCCAAAATCGACCAACCGCAGAGAACACCTGCATAGAGATCAGCCACGTTAAATACTCCATATTTCATGTAAAAACAATCTCTTTTAATGTTATCTTTTTTGCTGTTGTTAGACTAGTGGTTACCAGCCAATTGATTGTCCTCTACAGGTAGTTCTCAACCTGAATTCATGCCAGTCAGCTACTTATTTTCAATAGGGACTTCCTCTTGATTGTTCATGTTGGTCAGCCACCTCTTCCACAGCAGTCAGCTTCCTCCGCACCACAGAGCTGGCCTTTTTGATGACATTGTTCAGTTATGGTCTTCTGATGGGTGCTGCGCCAGTACACAGGGGGATAGAGAAACGTTCTTACCACCACTGACTGAAGCCCTATTACAAACATGCGCAATCATACAGCTCATTCGAGAGGAGCTGCTTATTTGCACACAGTCCCGCCAGATTTTTACACCCGGAGAAGATACTACCCCTACCCCAGTGCTGAGTGTGACTCGAGCTACTGTTTGCCCAGAAAAAGCAATGGTCTGTAGCACAGCTGATGACACACGCCTCTCCTTAGAGAGGAAAGAAGTCCCCGCAATACCCCATGCACCCCCACACATGCTTCACTCTTCTCTGTGTGGTTAAGTTGCACTCTAGATCGGGGATGTTGGGTAAAAATATCAGCCTTTATATCGCCGCCCATAAATGTGAAGAATTTTGCTAATTTCATACCCCGCACCTCTCTCTCCCCCAGCTCCACTTGGAGCAAATGGAGATGCTCCTCATTTGTTTATATGCAAAATACAGAATTACCACAGTCTTTTATGAAATGTGTGTACAACATAAGCAGCAGAATAGCTGTCTACAAAAGGTAAGGTAAGGCGCTTTGTCATTATACAACAACTATACAATGAAATGTGTCCTTTGCATTTGACCCATCCCTCGACGCCACTGCACAACCCGTAAGGAGCTCCCGGGAACCCATCCCAGATGTGGAGCCGGACTGATGGTCAGAATCACCGGGCTGGAGGATTCACCTATTGCACATGTTTTAGGTGCTAGGAAAAACCGAAGTACCCGGAGTACCTCAAAGGAATACATTCAGTACTTCACTTCATTACATTTCTGTTATTTATGTTATTCTGGCTTGCAAAGTGCTTTTTTGCATTCCTCATTAGTGGCAGATAAGTTCGTAACAGGCGGTGTAACAAGTGTAGCCTACATGTTTTATAATCATACGCCCCTTTTATACCGGAGTATAATGCAAATCAACGTGACAGTATTCTAAGTATTCAGAATACAATACTCTGATTGGACAAAGTAACAGAATATGTTACGAAATACATTTTAAGGTACTCAGTATTCTATAACTAAATACAATTTCAAAGTATTCTCCCCAACCCAGAGAATGCATAGCTCATACATTTTTCTGTAGGTTTGGTTTTAAATGTGTCCTCACGTTTCAGCTCAAGCGTCCTCCTTTTCAGTGTCACAGAACTGGTCACCCTATTTGTACATCTTGTCTTTCTCTCAGACAGTGTGATCTTTGGTGGAAAAGGGCTGGTGACCACTGGTATAGACACTGGTGTATTCTTTATTTCAGCTTGTCATGCAGTACTTGTATTGTGGAGGCACCGAGACTTTGCACATACGAAATACTGAAGTTATGGAGGTAAATAAGCTTTTTAATACAGACTGCAGAGGAATAGCATGAGCCTTTCTCATCGCATCATTCTCTGTTGCTGTACTGTCCTCTTCAGCTCCTGTCGGCTGCAAAATTCTTCCAACTCGAGGCCCTTCAAAGACACTGTGAGATCATCTGCTCCAAGAATATCACCACTGAAACATGCGTGGACCTCTACAAGCATGCCAAGGTTAGCTGTGTGGCAAACTGTATAAAAAGGAAATCACTGTAAATGGAAAATGTATTTCAGTGCTTCTTTTCTAAACTGTCTGTTGTAGTTCCTTGGTGCTTTGGAGCTGACGGCTTTCATCGAGGGCTATTTCCTTAAGAACATGGTGCTGCTGATCGAATTGGAGAACTTCAAGCAGCTGTTGTACGAACAGTCTCCCCCAGAAAGTCCCAGCTCCTGCCCCAGCACCTATACTGACATCCTTCATGATCTGGAGAAAACTCTGGCCACTCGCATCCACTCCATCCACCTGTCAACCTCCAAGGGCTCAGTGGTCTGACACTGCCCCCTTTTGGCCATACCCTTTATGTAACACCCATTGTCCTGCTGCTTAGCCCATCCACGTTTTCAGGCTGGCCCTCGAGCTGAACTGTCATTTGTGTTTATGTCAGGGATTTACCCTTTAATTCTGGACCCCGAAGGGATGATACATGACACAATCAGTGAGAGGATGCTCTTGCCTTATTCGTTGGATGTCCTCTTTTGGTTGGCTGTCAGCTGCCACACTTGTCTGAGTGAGAGCGAGATTACATAATACTTAAACTTTGTACTGTATTTCAGATAAAATAAATGCATGTCAGAACATTTTTACCAAGCAACCTCCAATAGAAGTCTATATTTTATTTTTCAACTGGATGCCATTTCACATTACCCTGCTTTAGCTTCAACATTAGAAGAGTAGTAGCAATGCCAGCAGACAATCAGTAGTTGAAACGCTTTCTGATTTATTTAGTTATTTTTCCTCTCTCTCTTTTGCAATGGATGTGTTTTACTGTTTGTACTGTGTGCAAAGATCCAAGTCTCAACGATCTTCTACAGTGGCTAACTGCAGTACTGACAGGCCTTTGAAGATCTATCTTAGTTTTATTATTTTAGATTGAAAACTATGCTCTGTAAAATTGACTTTTGCATGAAACTAAGCTGCCCTGATAATGCTTTTTATGCACTACTACCGTTTGGTCCACTGGAATACTGGAACACAGATCAGCTTGGAGAGTTATGAATGCAGGAACTACTAAAGACAAAGTTGTGTGAGGTATTTTCCAGTGGTTCAGTGAAGATATAAGACGTGATGAATGTGCTCTCTGTTGTTAAAAAGTGTCTGTTACAAAGTTGCATGTTTGACCTGTTCATTTTTTTCTCTCTCTGTGTTTTTGTGTAAATGTGGGGATTGGGGTAGTCGGAAACCTCACAATATCTGCTCTCTTCTTTTGATATGTTCCAATACATTCCAAATGTCAGGCTCTTGGGTACCTCGGCTCCCTTACCGTGTGTAGTACAATGTCAGACCAAATTTAAAGGGGGTCATAGTATATACAGTGTCACAAAACAACCTGCAAAATCAAGTGAATCACAATAACGTGCACTTTACACACAGCATGTCAGAGGCAGCTCAATCTGCTGTGACAATGTGAGATTTACGTAGACAAAATACCATATAGGGTACTTTCCTGCCTGTTTGACATAGATTACAATGGAAATGTCCTGATGTTTTGTCATACTTGTTGTCATTGTCATTTGGATGATAGGGTGCAGTATATGGTATATAGATGGCATATAGTACCGGTAGTCCTGTAGCTGACACACTGAAAATTCTATATTTATCTTGGGAAATACCCTTAAAAGTATAATTCAAAGGTTCTGTACATAGTAAAGAAACCTTTTTTTATTTTCATACATACATAGTGCTATACTGTCAATATTTGCTGTTCCTTTTAAATATTATGTTTATCAAAGTGAGAAACTATGGTATGTTACTTTTAAAATCAAGCAATATTGATCATTTAAAAGTGCGTTGACTTGACACTACAAGTTTCACTAAATGAGAACTAAAGGCTCACTGAAGATGCATTAAGATAAATGACATCACATAAAGTATATTTTATGTAGCCTACTCTCATTTTGATGGCCATTTTAAGGCTCTGTGTGTCCTTTGCTAATGTTTCAACTGAAATGCCTGTGCAATGCAACTTTAGGAGTTAACCAATTCAAGATGATGTCAAGCACTTTTTGTGCTAGTGTTTGTGTAGCCAAGGCCAATAGCATAATGAGAGTGTGTTAGCTACTTTGATGCTCCAGTGGGTTAAAGCTGTAAATGTGGTTTGCATGGCTTTTCTTGTTTAATATTGTTGAGAATGTGCTCTAGCCGATGTACACCAGCTCTGCCCTACAAGAATTACCCTGATTTGTTTGTCTTTTATTTGCCTGCATATGTGTTCCTAGTAGGAAAAATGTTTCCCCTAGATGCAGCAAATGCATGGATTTCTGTGCAGAATTAACTACAATGGTATTTTGCATTTTATAGTTTCTTTTATGACATGGTTTGTGGACAGCTAATAAATGACCACACTTTACAATATGGTCTATATTTTATCCGTATTTTCCATGTGTCAGCTGAATTTGTGTTTTGGCCATACATGAGCAGGCAGTTAGCCTACCACGCAAGCGTGACTGTTGCCTGTTTTAAACGAATCATCCCTTTTAAACCAAACTATTAATTCGTCAAATTTGTGGATCCAATGTCTAACAAAAACAATGTTTCAAAATGTTTTTTGTTTGCTTGTTTCTTTCTTTCTTTCAAAAACCTCCATATTGGTCCCTGCCCTTCATCCACAATCATGGCAAGGCGACTTTATTTATACTGCCCATTTCGTACACAAGGCAATTTGCCTTGCCATCTACAGTTACAAGTTAATGTCGCAAGTAATGGCAGAAATATCTAAACTGTGTTTTGGCATGGCATTTGATATAGACTAATAAGACAGACAATCAAAACATTGTGACTATCAGGTGGTTCTAAAGAGCAGATCAAATACATCTGAAAAGTGCTACACAAGAAGACTGACATGAAAACACTGATCTACTGCTTCCTTCATAGCGCGACAGTTTCATAGACAGTTCTGGCACGAGACACCATGCGCGCGCCTGCGCACTAGGCGTATTTAGAACCGCCCTTCCTCCTGCTGGTTCCGCAGGGCCGAGCAGACGTCAACTCACAACAGCCCTGAGTATTTGAACGGGTTTTGTAAAATAATTTTTGGAATAAATGGCAAGAATACACGGAGTTGAATGTGGTAAGTTGTAACAACTGGTCATGGGAACTCATCGTCGCCAGATATAGCTGTTTATTTAGGATTGTGTGCGCCCGATTTCCAACATGGCGTAGCCCGCTCTTAGCGATGGCGGTAGTTCCCTGTGAGGCTAACTAGCTAACTATAAAGCCTGTTCACTTAAATGTGCGCTTTAAGTTTGATTAACCCCCTGGCTTCAGTTTTCCGTGTTGGTATTGGTAGATGTAACTGGCGTTTTAGTTGCTCAGCCTTTGGGCAGCGATGTGTGATGTTTAGTAGTTGATTTAATGTCATCCTGCAAACTTTAGCCAACTATTAGATACTGTGTTTATGTATTAGGTTCCCCATTGGCTGTACACCTGGGCCATCTTATCTTCCCGGGGTGTTTTGGGTCCTTTATGCAGTGGTGCTGCATCTGAAGCAGGTTAAAGTCACATCGGATATACAGCCAGTCAAAGCATGTAGAGACACCTTGCGTTAGAGGTAAAGTGCCGCTAAATGCTTTAGGCTTGTGCCAAATGTTACATCTTGGTCGACTGTGGAAGAACAGCCGTGTGATCCGAACAAACTGCACAAGTATAATTGCGTATACCGGGAGATTAAAGGCGAAGGCTAACGCTCTATGTGGTAAAATCGTTAACATTAATATAATGTTTATATTTACAGAGGAGTCCCTGTCTCTGCCATCACTGCGCCTCCTCGTGCCTCCATTGCGCCTGATCTCTGCAGCAATGTGGAATGTGGTTCAAGGGAGTGAGGTACGAAGCTATGGGATGGTAGAAGACTTCATCCATAGCGTCACAGACATTGTCCCTGAGATGATAAGCACAGATCAAAAGACTCAACTACTGCTTGCTCTTCATGCTCGGGTAAAGTTGTGCTTGTTATGTGGTTTTTGTTACTAAGAACACCTGTATTTATTTTTGTATTTTTTTTTTTGTAGGTGGTTCTCGAACTATGCCGAGTTGAAGCAATAACAAACCTTGAATCTATTGATGCGCACCTAGATCAGATTAAAACACTCATATCCACTTGGGCAGCACAGGTGTGTGATGCATTGTCTTTTTGCCTACAATGTTTTTTGATGACTTTTATATATTTGCGTTTTTTCTTTTCTGTTTTAAGCCATGTTTTGCAGAGCTTGTGTTCCCAGAATCAACCTTTGTAGATCAAGTGCAGCTGCTGTTGAAAGATCCTGCGACAAAAGATACGTTTTTTAAGGTACGACTTTCACTTCACTCTTTTTATAAAGTGTATTTATTTATTTATTAATATTTTTATTTATTTATTTTTTTAATAATTTGTCTGATCAAACTGGTTTTGTTTTTTTCCAGGATGTATTTCCACTTGAATTTGGTCCTGAGTTTGATAATGCGCTGCAAGTCTTAATGCTGGATTTTTTAACTAGATTAGAGAAGCTCATTCCGGTGCCAAACATCCAGCAGGTACAAAATCCAACGCTCGACAAGGGTTGTTCAAGGCTCAGCTTAAGTGTGATTTATGCACCTTTTATTGTGAAAACAAAAGTTGATATTGGTGCGTATTTGACCTTTCAGTGACTCAGTTGCTGTATGGCGCCTTTGCTTTCCATTTTGGTATAGGTATACGTAACCATGGAGACAAATATGCACTAATATTTTGTTTTTATTATTTATTTTTTTTGCTTAAAAGTTGCATAATGCACCTTTTTAAGTTTGTATATAGTTCAAAAACATAACTGAGCCCAAATGTCAAATACTGCCATTTACAACATACTTTTAATTAAACATTTATTTTCTGTGTGTAGACTGCCTCTATGCTCCGTGCTGACCCATCTGCTCTGGAAGAATGTCTACACTTTGTCCCAGACACCCAGCATCTAACAACAGTTCTTCATTACCATACTGCACTTGGACACTTGGATTTATCAGGTGAATGGTGTGCATACAAACCATCCTGTGCCAGATTCCGTTTCCTTGTTTAAATAATTCTAAAAAGAAAGTTATCCAAATTGCCTCACATAGAAGCAAAACGAAGAAATATCTCCACAGTATAACAAAGGCTGACTGTTATTGTGTGTAAAGTGATTAATACTGCATAGGGTCAGGTATTTGGCAATTATTATTGTCATAATTTGGACTTTTTTGTTCATTTAATATTTTATTTATTTTCTTTTTCAATAAACATGACAAAAAGTATTGGTTGCATTGCTAGATGCGCCACCTTCGAAACTGCAAGATGACTTTTTTTTCTTCCACAGAACAAGTGCCGCACCTCTCACCTCACAGCGCATCCCCTGCTGCTTCAAATATTTGCTCGCGAATGTTTGAAGCAGCATCAGTTAGCGCAACACAGTCAGAGTTTAGCATTATGACAGCAGTTTACAAAAGGTTGTGAGCTGATAAACATCTGACCGACCTGCTCTGATGCAGGGTTCACTACTGACAAAAATAAATTCAAAGAGTGTAATTTAAGGTCGCTTTAAGCAAAGGTTCATATGGTCGGTTCTGTGAGAGTAAAAGATTTTCCAAAGAATGTCACCGTGCTTTCTGCACCAGCAGTGTGTCCACAACATCAAAACCGCACATGCAGGGATGGAGAAGATTGAATGTGTGTATACTTTATTGCCCCGGTAGGAGAATTTGTCCTGCATTTGACCCATCCTTCGATGCCGCTGGGGCAACCTGTAAGGGGCAGTTGGCGACGGCAGTGCCGCGCCCGGGGACCCATCTCCAGATGTGGAGCCGGGCTGATGGTCAGAATGACCTGGCTGGAGGATTCACCTATTATACATGTTTTTAGTGGCAGGGGAAACCAAAGCACCCGGAGGAAACCTGCGCAGACACAGGGAGAACATGCAAACTCCACACAGAAAGGCCCCGTCCTGGTGGGAACCCCGGGACCTTCTACCTGTGAAGCGGAAGCGCTACCCGCTGCCCACCGTGCCGCCCAGACTGCTCCCAGTGGTGCAGGCTCTCACACTCACTCCCTAAACTTTTCTGACTGCTTGCACCTAGTCCTCAAGTAGAGGTTAGACCCACAAATCCCAACATATTTCAAAATTACAGGGTTTTTACAGAGCACAGGCATTGCTGCTTGAAATGGCTTTTGCTACACTCAGACTGATGGCCTGTGGAGGACAGGTGTAGTTGCTTAAAAAAAAAAAGTGTGTGTGAGAGAGAGTGACGGACACTGTGGATGAAAGGGAACTTATCCAGTTGCTCTCATGTGTTTTCATTTCCATTCGGGCTAAAGCAATGTATTAAGTTTTAAATTAATATAATCATCTGTTTTAGAAAATGTTTTCTTAAATAGTCCGACTTTACTTTAGTTTTTTTATGAAAATGTTTTTGTCTTTTGCCAAGTTATTGTAGGTTTGTAAGATTTTTTCCATCCTTCTAAATATATGAACTCTAGTTGTGCCATATCTGAGATAAACACGTTCAAATCCATGTTTTAACTGATAACACTAAGATTGGGTCCTGAAACCCAGTATCATAACGGGGCCGAGTCTGCCCATTGGTCTTCCCGACATCTGATCTGTTTATTTCCGCGAACCGCCCAGAGAGCGCCTGATGTCAGTTCTCCATGCTGTGTTTCTTTCCCTGCAGCCCCAGTGCGCTAAACATGCCCTCGGCGCACGGGAAAACTTCAGGCAAACTGTGCTTTTACTGCCTCTTAGCTCCTGGCTTTAGTAGGAGAAACCATGCCCTTATCCGGTAACACTTTACAATAACTACACTTTTAATTAGCCTTAATAAACAATGAGTTAACACTTAACTAATTACTTGTTCATGATGAATTATGTGTGACTGACGCTTACGTGAAGAACTATTCATTTTGAGTTGGGCATTCACTGTAGTAAAGTCGTTTTTACTAAAGGCTCATTCATAAATCATAAGACTCAAGAACGTCTTATACCGAGAGCTGCAAGAACAGAATGAAAAATTACTTTCACATTTTGTGCTTGCAGCTCTTGGTGTAAGACCAAAGTTCTTGCGTCTTATGAAGTATACATTTTAAGTGTTAATCACACTTACCTAATACATTTATCACAAAAAATTTAAGTGTTAATTCATCATTTACTAGGCTAAATAATGTGAAGTTATTATAAAGTGTTACCTTGGTTGCAGCCCTAATTTCCATAGCGCAGCGCTGTGTGTGCATCTGCTGCATCTTGCTGTAATCCCTCCTAGATATTTGCCACTTGCACACAACAGACGGTAAAGACCATGATGCCGCTCTAAAAAATGTAGGGACAGTCTCAGCAAAAATATTATACATGTGTGCAAGTAAGTGCTACTATATGGAAAAAAAATACATTGCGCCAGTGCAGCCAGTGAAAGTTGGCCTTGAGCTCTATGATTGGAAAGGCAATAATTATTGTTTTATATTTCTTGCAGATGAGACGCAAACCATTGCATCATTTGGAAACTGCATTCTCTCCTCTCTGTCTCTTCCTCAAGTGGAAAAAGTTGTAATTGATTCAGACCAAATACAGTTACAACCCGCGTCTGAGCAGCTGCAAGGCTGTGTGACTGTCCAGGTGGAGGGACAAACTGTAACACTGTTGGACTACATACAAATTGAACAGCCATCAGATTTAATGGAGCCTGAAGAAGAAGATGATGACGACGATGATGATGAAGAATCTGGTAATGACAGAGAGACGGCGGTGAAGTCTGATGTCGAAAACCCATTGACTAAGGATGATGGCACCCTAATGCCAGCTTCATTTCAACCTCTAAAACAAAACACACCTGTAGAGGTAAAGAATGAGTCTTCCCAAACCTCTAGAGGACAAAGAAAGAAATACTCCAGTAACAAAACCTGCCCTGTCTGTGGAAAGTCCTTCCTACGTGCAGCAGCAATGAGACGCCATCTAGAAACTCACTCAGCGTCCCGAGAACTCAAGTACAAGTGTGACAACTGTGACAAAAAATTCAGAGACCAGTATGACATGACCCGACACAACATGCGTGTTCATGCAAAGGAAGGTGTGGGTAGCCCTCCACTTACGGAGGACTCTACAGATCCTGACTCGTATCCATCAGAGAACAAGCTTTGTGTTTTGTGTGGAAAATACTTTGCTCGTTTTGTTGACATGGAACGACACATGAAGTCTCATTCAGAGGACCGGCCGTACAGCTGTCCTCTTTGTAAAAAGAAATTCAAAAATCCATATATTTTGAAGAGGCATCAGAACAAAATCTGCAAGAATAGAGATCTACAAAAGCCTACCGCAGGGAAAAAGAAAGAGACTCCACAATCAAATCTGCAGCTGTCTCCAGCAGAAGGCAAAATCTGTCCCATTTGCAGCAGAGTCCTGCCATGCACTGCAGACATTGCCAAGCATTTAAGATCACATACTGAAGAACGGCCATTTATCTGCGTTACTTGTGAAAAGAGCTTTAAGTATAGAGATACATTAAAGAAACACCAGATTATTCATGGGCATGAAGGTGTAAAGGAAGAAGAGAGCAAGACAGTTGAGCAGATTTTGGCTGGGGCTGATACACAAAGTTGCACTGATCATAAGGAGAATATTCTTGATGCAGCAGCAGCTGTTCCTCAGGACTCCCTCTCTGCTCCTCGAACAAGAAAGAAAGAACTTAAAGTTTGCCCTGTGTGTACACGGACTTTTGATAGTATTAAGACTTTTAACAGGCACTTGCAATCCCACACAGAGGATCGTCCATATCATTGTGTACACTGCAAAAAGCGATTCAAACATATGCATGGGCTTAAAAGACATCAAATTTATGCCATTTGTCACAAAAAAATGACTCGATTCATGTGGAAAAAAGAACCTATAGCGGGCTCCAGCCAAGGTGACTGCACAAACCCTGATTCCCTACAGGGAACACAACATAAGATTCCTGTGTGGTGTTCCAACTGTGGTAAACACTTTGAGTGTCTGTCAGCTTTGAAGGAGCACCAGGAAAAGATGTGTAAACTGGACATAAGGGAAAATCTAAAATGTGAAAAGTGTGAGAAAGAGTTCAAGAGTATGACACTACTTAAAGTGCATCAAAGAATCCATGACCCACTTTATTGCAAAGAATGTGGAAAAATATTGGCCAATGAAGCTGCCTTTGAGAGGCACAAGCTGATGCACAGACCAATGCAATGCACCATGTGTGATAAGACCTTCACTTTGCTCAGACGCTTAAGGGAGCACTACGAGAAGCAGCACAATTTTACTGGACCATATCCTTGTGGACAGTGTGACAAAAGCTTCATGCAACTGTCATACCTTGCTATTCATGGGAGGATCCACCAAGGAGAGTTTCCCTATGCCTGTGACTTGTGTCCAGAGAAATTCAGGTCTTCAAATTGTTTGACAGTTCATCAGAGAAAGCACACCGGTGAGAAGCCATTCTTGTGTTGGCAGTGTGGGAAGAGCTACCGCTCGGCCTCAGAGCTCACTGTGCACATGGGAACTCATTCTGAGGAGAGACCCTGGGCATGCACACAGTGTGACATGGCCTATCGCACAAAGCTGCAGCTGACAAATCATGTAGAGCAAGTGCACATTGGTGTGAGGTACCCCTGCAATAGCTGCGGAAAGCAGTTCATGAAAGAGACCTCTTTGAAGAGGCATGAACTTACCCACACAGGTGAGCGGCCACACCAGTGCACAGTGTGTGGCAAAACCTTTCTGACAGCCAATGAGCTGCGGCTTCACAACAGGTATCACACTGGGGAGCGACCTTACAAATGTGAGGTGTGTGGAAAGGCATTTATCCAGTCTGGTTATCTGAAATCACACATGCGCATTCACACAGGAGAAAAGCCATTTAAGTGTGACATTTGTGAAAAGGGCTTTAGGCTCTCTTATCATATGAAGAAACACAGAAGAACACATGCTGGAAAGGTAAAGAGCTTTCTGTGTGAGGAATGTGGGACAACGTTTCTCCAGAGGAGTGCCCTTTGGGAACATTCTCTGACGCACAATGTCAAGCTAGAAACATTCACTGAAGAAGTTAGCATAGAGTTTGAATAAAATATTTCTTTCTTTTTTTATATATATTAATATATGATGGTGAGATTTGTTTTGTTTTTTTACTTCTTTTTTTTTAAGTTCTGTAAAATTTTAAATTTATATCAATAATGGACTAATCCCAATATAGACCATCTGTAAAACTTTAATAAAAATGTTCAAGAATAAACAGCAATATCCAAATAAACTCAGTATTTATATCTTTGGTTTTTGAAGTAGTCGTGGGGGATTGTCCCTCAGTATAGTAGGCCTATTTTGAAAAAGCATTTTAGAGGACGAGAGTACTGTTCATGTAATTGCATAGACCTTTTTTTTTTTTTTTTTTTTTTTATTTCAAGCTTGCAGAGTGGTTGTCGTTTACATTACTCTGACATAGTGACTTTAATGATGTGAAATGTGCTTCTTAAGTCGTTCCTGTAAAGAAATGGGATTTTAGGGAATATGAGCCACTACAAACTATTTACACTACTTTTTCATTATTTGTGAACAAAAAGTCCATGGCTAGGCCTTTAATGATATCAAGTGTTAATTAAAATACACGGTGTCTGTCTATGACCAGTAGATGGCGGTGGAGCTGTGATTTATTGAATACCACGCTACTTCTAAGGGGGAAAGAATAGCGCACGTATGGAAACTCATGACACGCGCATCATCTAGTCATGGGTCTTCAACATATCATGCGTATTTTTTGAAATCTAAAAGCTAAATAATGACCGTGTCAAATTATTGACTATTTAACAACACTTCAAGTCTTTAATTATTTTTTTTCGTCGGCTATATATCAAAAGTAGCTTGTGTCAAGTTTACTTAAATTCCCCTAATTTCTCTATTTGATTCAATGTGTGTGCATGTTAAAAAAAAAATAGAAAATCTATAGAGACTTGGGACCAAAAAGCATCTCCAACACAGGGCAGTTGAAACTGAAAGGAATTGGTCAACCTTTTCACTAACACTGCATCATCAGACTTCTGGCATCAATGGTGGAAGGTAACAATGTGCAAAGTAAAAGTACAGTAGGTCCCCAAGACTGCAGGGTGTCGTGTGCTTCAACAGTTGCTTTTGTGTCTTCTCAAAATTACAGTCGACTTTCTTTTGCAAACATAATCAGTGATAGGATGGAGGATTGACAGTCAGTGGGATATGAATAACTTTTCTGAAATTATGTCAGAAGGGCCTCAGGTCAACGTTATTCCAATACTAGTTAGAAAAAAAGAATGTCAGACATGAAGTTAGACTGTTTTATTATCAGATACCCCTGCTGTAGAAAGTGTTGACCTCTACGTTATCCTAATTATGTCCAGCAGGTCATTTTAAGATGTTGCTTCATTTTCTTGAGATTTGCTGAAATCTCCATGCTTTCATAGCAGGGAAGACAATGGTACTGCTCCGAGAGAAAAACGCTGAAGCATGATGACATGTGTAAAGGGCTTACTAGAGGGCGGAAACCAAAATCACCAAACAGAAAATCTACAAACGTTGCTGAATATTATTTGGAAGTGTCACATTAATCTGATTGTTGAAAAGTCCATTCATCTGAACCACATCAAGCATCATTTTAAATACTATAACTACTTTTAGACACCTTTATGAATGTAATTTCACCGTAGTTCATATGTGCTGAGAGAGAACTTTATGACAGTTTTTATTTCATGTGGATAGGTCCGGCCTTTAGAGATATTAACCAACTCCAAGTCCTTTCTATTGGCCAACATCACTCGCAGGTTTTGTATAAATGGTCACCACGTTTGGACACGTTCATGAAACATGGTTCATATGTGCTGCAAGTGAAGATGTTGAACTTTGTGACAGTTTTTTTTATAGATTTTTCATGTAGATTGTCCTGGTAATAACAAACATATTAGCCATATTCCAAATAAAAATCAGCATTTTGATGGTTACCATAGTTGTCACCATGGAATTTTTTGTTGCTCAATGCCTCAATTTTAAACTATAGGCTCTTCAGAAAGTTGTGATGTCACCTTAACCAATTTGAGTCCTCCTTCCCACCACTGTCCGGCAGTAAAATCACAGTGAACGTCTGTAATGCAGCATTTAGATGTAATAAACAAATGTCACATGACGCAAATACGATTATGGTAAGTATTAAAGGTACTCAAAATGTTCACATTTAGAGATACTTGCTCTTGTGTCTTCAGATGTAAGTTAAAGGTGCACTATGCAACTTTTTTATGTAAAAAAAAAAAGTTGACAACCATAGCCTATGTATTTGACCTTTCAGTGACCCAGCAGATGCTTGGCATAGCGCCTTTATTTACCATACCGATGGCCTGTAGGACGCTTCAGGATCGATTGTTTTTGGGTGGGTGTTAGCTTGGCACCTTCGCGTTCCATTCTATTGCTGGGTTGCAGGTTCTAGAATGTGATGATGTCACCGGTCCCAACGGGGGGCAGGACCCAGTTTTTCCTATAAACAACATTACACTTTCACAAGTCGTAGCTCAATAGATCATGTATGAATTACAAAAATTATCATTAATCACTGGGTCCATGATCTCTCCGTACAAGAACAAAAATGTCCTTAAAAACAAAATAATGTTTCCTCTATATAATAGTATTGGCCTTTAGAACGCTGTGATGTCACCTGCAACCCAGCAATACAGCCTCTGTATGGGTGTTAGCTCGGCTGAAAGGTTATATAATAAACCAATGTCAACTTTTATCTAAAAAGTTGCATAGTACATCTTTTGAGGCAACACAAATTCAGAAGTCTTTTTTTTAAACAGTGAAAAGCGCTACTGTGACAAATGCCATCTGATCCGATCTGACCAACAGGGTCACCATCTGAAAGCAGCTCTACTTGTCCAATCAGCAAAACAATCATCAGATTCAGAAAGCTTTATATATCACAGGAGTGCAATTACGTTTGCATCATTATCATATTCCAGTGGCACAAGACCATGATGTAACTCACTGAGGAATGAGGACGGAGGCAAGATGAAGGTCAGTTTCATAAGGAAGTTATATTAGCCTTAACCTGACAGAACTAGGGTATAAGTATCTAAGTTAATTGCATCACAATCTTTTCAAGAGAGCACTGTCACCATGCCCATAGCTGTTTCATCCATAGACCTACATTTACATTAATCAGCATAGTCAATGTGTTCTGTTGTGCACATGTGCACAGGTAGTCAATAATCAGTAGGCCTACTACACTGCTAAAAGAGTTATTATAGTTAAATGACTCTCTCTCTCTCTCTCTCTCTCTCTCTCTCTCTCTCTCTCTCTCTCTCTCTCCTTTTTTTCCCAGGTCTTTGCTGTAACAGGAAAACAAACCATAAACTATTAGGTTACGTTTAAACCAATAATTGTGACGCATTTCTTACCAGTGATCTTATGAGGTGATGAATGCTGTGGTAAAGTGATGACTGAAGTGGTGAAATCGAGCAATTGTCTTTAACACAGTGCCAAAGTACACGAGAGTCACCCACATGAGTATTGCAGTAAGCTGCTTAGTTCTCTTTATGAACTTTAGCTAAGTAAGTCGAGAATGACAGTAGCCTACATATGACTATGTGTTATCTGGCCAACCACTTAACAACCCAAGTTCAGATCAAAATTCGATCTAGTTCTTAGGAAAAAAGAGCTGACGTTATTTGATCATGTGCCAAACCCCTTAATGAATAACGTTGTACGAGTAGGAGGCAAATGCTGCCCCAGCTGTTTCCTGTTGAAAATGTCAGTGTAATGTAGATAAATGTGAGGGATTTTCTCTCTAAATCCGTCTCCTGTTCGCTAAATCTCACCCCAAAACGAGCGTGCGCAATGGAACATAGACGGAATATTGAGATGTGACATTGCCTGCATCTCATTCTCGTTCTCCCTCTTTTAATGACTTGAAACAAGTTCACCTCGTTGGGCTTTGCCTTGTGGAGACCTGAAGTGATGTCTAGCGCTCTGTCCTTTCTTTGGCATTTATGTGATTTCTTGAAGGTAACTTAATCTGAATTCCTATGAAACTATACTGTATGTTATCACATGATTCCTTTACTGGCTTGGTCTTTGCACAGAGCGTCATTTGTTAATGAAGTAGTTAATTTTCTGGAACAAATGGAGGGGGGGAGAGACAAATAATGCTGCCGCCTTTGATGCATTTAAGCGCGTTTTTATCTTTCTTATTGGCCCTTGTTCTCCCTTAGGTACAAATAGCCTTTTCTCGATGTTACCTGCATGGCGTTGGGACTTTCTTTCTCCTTTGCGAGACCGCGTTGGCTCTGCAATAACTGTCTTTTCCTCATTGATATTTTCACATGAATCGCACAGAACTCAAAGAGCAATGAGTAATGCCTTTTCATCCTCACACCGTCCGGCGCCCGGAACTCTGTTTAACTATCACTCCCATGCACAACTCTACTAGCTTATGTCTAAAGTATTTATTCACTTTATATGAGAAGTTGGTGACTTAATGGATAACTAAAAAGTAAGTTATGTTATTGTGTATTGTTGACTGCGAGGTTCCACCCCTCTCTTTGACCGATAAACAGTTTTATAACCTAATATTTTAATTTGTTGTTGATAAAAAACATGTAATGAACAGCTTTGTTTAGGCCTTTTTTCCTTTTTTTTCCCTTCTACGCATCGGCTCACAGATATAAGTCCGGAGAGTTTGGGGCACAGCGTAATGCGTGTAGCCTATTGTCACTCAAAACACTGAAATCGCCTATTGCGTTTAAACGTATAAACTTGAAAGCAAAATGTCTTATTTTCTCTGCCAATGACACATGAGCGTCACTTTATTTAGCCTTATTGTATCTCTTTGTAGTGATCGCGTGCTAAGCTTTGCTTCTGTTTCCCCGCGCGCAGGGTGTGATGAGCTGTATCCTCTGCTGTCATGTCCTCACAATATTGCTGTGCATCCTCACCCTGACTCCGGCGGCAACAGGGGTGGGGCCAGAGACGCTGTGTGGGGCGGAGCTGGTCGACACGCTGCAGTTTGTGTGTGGAGATAGAGGCTTTTATTTCAGTAAGTGCACCTTTTTAATTATTAATAAAGGTTGGCTGTAGGTCCTTGCATTCCCAGAGCTCTCCGTCTCTTTCATGAATAAAACACCGCATAATCTTGTCTTGACTCTCCTTCATTCTTAGATCTGAACAAACTGGGACCTATTCGTACTCCCAAGGCAGAAGACGGATTATTAAGATACATTTTATTTGTAGTTTAACGTGAACTGCAATGTGCTTTGAAAATAATTTATCAGTTTGGGCATTTCTTCAATTGGGTGAAAATTAACAATCACAAATAATATTCATTCAGGAGATGGGCATCTGCACACAGCAACACGTACACAGCCTATGTCCCTCAACAGGAGGAGATTATAGGATTACAGGATGATGTATTTTCCTGCTAGTTTCACATCTGACCCACTCACAGCTGTAGGCTTTACATTTAAGGATATTGTAAAAGCATTCATTTCCTTTTTACTTTAGTCTTTTGACACTTTTGTGGACGCCTGCGATGCAGAACAGAGAAGCATCTCATGAATAACAGATCCAGTCAACCATTACACGTTGCCAAGAGGTGAAAGGCGCAAAAGGATTTGAGGGCACTAAGATTAAGGCAGAATCTGAAAATAATAAATCGTCTGTAATTACTTTTGTGGTGTTATACTGTTTATATTGTCCCTGTATCTTTTAGGGTAATTCATTTATTTATTTATTTTTTTAGGTAGGACAGGGTGTGTTAGAGGTCATGGGGATATATATATATATATATATATATATATATATATATATAATATAGAACATTACAATTTAAAAGCCCATCACTGCTTTCTATCAATGAGTTCAATGATTTTACACGTCAAATCAAATGCTTTTTCATCACATTCAGTTTCAACAAGTAAAACAACCAAATTTAATAGGTTAGCTTTGCAAGCGGTTCGAAATAGTTGGAAAATAAGCGTGGGATTCGTGACAACATCTTTCCAACTTGCCATCAAGTCCTTGTTTGCAGCAGCGGAAAAAAGCAATTGGCTATGGATTCAAACAAGAGATATTATCTGGGCTATTAGATAAAACTGGTGTGTTAGAAGCTGAGGGGACACTGGGTATCACTGTTGAGCCCTCAAAAAATGTCTTGGGCTCATCAATGAAAGATCAAGGAAGGGGGTTGCCCACCTGATGACGCCAGTGAGGCACCTACCCATCAGAACACCTAGATCTAGGCAATGACCAAGAGGAGGGACTCAAATTAGGGATTGAAATACCAAGTTCTAGTAGCTCTACTAGCTCTACTCATTCGCTTTCATCACAGATTTTTTATTTCCACCACTTAATTTTACACTTCGATTTTATAAAAGCAGCAAACATCTGACGTAACAAAAAAGTCAATATTCACAAATTGAATCCAATCAGAATCGTATTTGCTCATCTGCCAGGTTGAATATAGTGAAGTATTGCAGATCTTGGCGCTGGAGGCCAAAAGCCTTCAAAATATCAATTTAATTGTACAAAAAGCTATAAGTAATTGCTTTTGTCCTCTTACAGGTAAACCAGCAGGTTATGGCCCAAATGCTCGTCGGTCACGTGGGATTGTGGATGAATGTTGTTTCCAGAGCTGTGAGCTGCGGCGCCTAGAGATGTACTGTGCTCCCTCTAAGACCAGCAAGCCCCCTCGTTCTTCACGCTCCCAGCGCCACACAGACATACCGAGGCCTGGCAAGGTTAGTACAGCAAAGCAAGTGGACAAGAGATCAGAGCGTAGGACAGCACAGCAACCAATAAAGCCAAAAAGCAAGAAGGTGAGCATTTCCAGAACAGAGGCACTCCTACAAAGGTATAGTCTTCAAATAAAGTCTACAAGTACTGTGTAAAACATTCATTATAATACTGAAAAGCACACTTTGGCGGCGCTTCAGTTTTAGGAGACTAATATCTGGTCTTCATACAGATGAGAGACAGGCCTCTTTCTTTGCATCACACTTGTTTCTGTTTTGTTTTTCTTGTAGATATGTGTATTTTTAAAGGTGCATCATGGAACTTTTTTACACACAAAAAAACTATTATATTAATGCATGTTTGACCTCTTACTGACCCATTGGCTGTATGGCTGGTTAGCATGGCGCCTTTACTTTCCATCCCGGTGGCCTCTAGGACGCTCCAGGGTTAATTGTTTCAAGGGTTTCTGGTGGTTTTCACTGCTGATGGAACCATCTCCATGGTTACGTATTACAAAAACCAAACCTACCTACCCTTGAAACAATTGATCCTGGAGCATCCTAGAGACCACCATACAGCCGCTGGGTCACCGGAAGGTCCAATATGCACTCATATCAAGGTTTTGTTTCACGTAAAAAAGTTCCGCAATGCACCTTTAATGTTTTAATTACTTTGTGTAAAAATTGTGCTATTTAATTTCCTGCTTAAAAATTCATATTTTTGTCTCCTTTACACAGAGGTCTGTAAACAGCCACAGTCATTCATCTTTTAAGGTACAGGAAGCTAAACTGTCAGAATTAAACAATGTGGTCATCGTATGCTTATAAATAAATAATAATAGAATTTTCAGTTTTTATGCTTTTAACATTATCTCCCCTCACTTTCAGGAAGTGCATCAGAAAAATTCAAGTCAAGGCAGCGCTGGCAGCAGAATTTACAGAATATGAGAAGGAAGAGGATGGACAAAACCCATCAAAAGAAGAGTGATTTGCCTTAACTAGTTTCCTTGTAAAATGGTCTACTGGAAACCAAGCAGGTCTTCAAAGTTAAATGTTGTGTTGTAGGTGGCTTATAAAGATCGTAAATACTGCATCTTTCCATACTTGGACTTTAAGGACTAATTAAGCTGTTGAGACAGAAAGAGCTTTTATACCTCCATGTGAGAACTGTGGTGCCTCATGGTACATTGCGTACATTATCTAAATGTTTGCTTTACTAATGAAGCTGGTTGCAAAATGCATATATTGGTGTGAAATCTTTGACTAGATACAGTATGAGTCAGAGGTCAAATTAAGAAAATAAGTTACAATGTGTGGAAAATACCTAAATTACTGGAATCAAATAGTTGCACAATATTTGTGGAAATGCACATTTGTTACTGTGTCATAACTTAAATTAACAGACCATTACTAAACCATTGAATAGATAAAACTATTAGGAGAAAAACCTTGACCTTAATTTCCTGTGTTTTAAAGACTATGTATTTAAACTGTAAAACCAAAGACCATGTGTGATGAATTGTCATCAAATGACTAAATAAGAAATTATGCAATACCTCTTTGTTGGTCCTGTAAAACTTGTGTAACAAGTGACGTAATACTCGGTCAGTTTAAGTTATGATGTTTTGTTATTATTTCTGACATTTCTGTCATTTGTGTCTGTCACACCTAATTATTGATTAAGCTTGACCAAATACGATTGCCTTTTATAAAAAAAAATAGTACTGACGAATTTGTTCACAGTTCCTGCTGAATAAATCACTTTTAACTGGAGACATTTGATCGATACGTATTTCATCTTTTGATCCGATTTACCAAGATTTAATAATAGATGTGTATAGTGCCCATTGTATCTATGTGTGTGGTTTTGAGTTGAAATCATAGCTGAGACGATTCCTCTTCAGTGAGAAAGTTGTAACTGCAGTTTGTGTAGGGAGTGTATTGAATATCAAAGTGTTTTCACAGAGTTAAATAGTTGTACCAAAACCACCAGAGATCAATTGGAACAGAGCAGTTACAGGTTTAGCTCTAAAGAAGATGATCAAAAACACAACTGCCCTGATGAAGACTCTGACACGAGTCGAAATGTGTTAAAATAAAAGGGTAATACCAGCAGCAGTATCAGTGTGCCTCGGATTTCATTGTTATTTTGCATAATAATTATCTGTGCTGGTTTTCAAAAGTAAGGCAGTAATCTTGGAAAGTATTTGGTCCCACGTTATGTGTCATTTCTTTCACAATAACCAACTAATTCAAAACTCAAGTGCCTATATTTGGCGATAGTTACAGCCCAGTTAATCGCCTATAGGTCAATAAAAGTCCAAAACCTTTTTTGTGCCTTAAATGACCACTGGGAAGTGGGCAAACTTTCAAAATTACCCAGCACACCACAAGTAAAAACTACGTTTCAGTATTGCCAGTTTCAATCTTTGTTATTGTTTTGTCAAAGGTCCTTTTCTTTTTGAGTAAAAGTCCTTTTAGCTTATAGAATATGTTGTTAAGGCAATAATTTGGGCAAAGATTAGACCACTGTGTGCAGTCTTCTTATTATGAATCAGCATAGTGTTATAATGAATTTGAAAATGTGTTGGTATTGTCCAGGGGTCATCAACCCTTTGCGCGTGAGCACCCAGGTGCTCTTTGAAGCATACCCAGTAGCCCTTGAAACCTTAAAAAAAAACATTACTATTTCGTGCATCTTGATGTTAAAATACAGGCGTTTGTGTCCCTGAGACACAAGCATGAATTTGTCATATAATCTGGTTAATAGACTATAACAGTATTATCTTTAACTGGAAGCCTTTGAGCAACTTTATGCTCTTGAGGTAACTCTCGGATCCAAAAAGGTTGGTGACCCTCGATCTAGTCTATGGTCACTCTATTGATTGCCATGTGTGGACCTTTCTGTGTGGAGTTTGTTCTCCCTATCTGGGTGGGTTTTTACTGGTTGCTCTAGATTCCTTGATTAACCTAAAATATGGACAATAGACTCATCCTATATACTCTTGAATGGTCCTACAGATTCCAGCATGATCCAGAGCTTCAAGATCTGGAGAACCTTAAGTCAGTCACCCAAACTCACAAGGACATGCTGTAAAACTTTCTACGGTAAACTTTCTAAAATCAATTGAATTTTGAGTTGATACTCTGTAATGTGTAGGAAAGTGAGGGCATCTCTTCTCAGATGGCTGCGTCGGCGACCCGACGCCGGATAAAGCAAAAGAAGACGGATGAATAGAGAGAAATATTTCGTTAATCAAGGCGCAAATAAAAATGTGCATTCTGTTGCATTTGACCTTGAGCATATGGTTCAATTAAGCAGTAACTCAAATGTGAAATATAACAAATAAATCATAGGGGAAAAAATCTATTTGACGATAAAACATGTCTGAAGTTTTTTCTTCAATGAAGGTACTTGAGTCATCTTCTGTACTCAGTAGTTGAAGTCTTCGAATGTTTCGCCTCTCATCCAAAAGGCTTTGTCAGCGGACTAAAGTCCTGCTCAACCCGCAGCTTAGTTAAAGACCACAAGGAGGAGTTGGGGTTGGCCCGGCTCCTCCCCTCTAATCACAGCTACTCTCACCTGTGGGTAAAACACCTTTGAAGTAGAGCGTCTCTAACAACCTGCTCACCTCAGTATCCGTCAGTCCTGTCCTATTCATGGCTGATCACTGCTAATGATCTGCCTATTGTTCTTTTGTTAGCTGAGATGCCGTCTCCTTGGGCTGGCCGTTCCCTGTCAGTTTTTCCCGAAAGAGATTGGAGTAAAGTGACGGAAGATTAAATCTGAGCCCACTAAAATTAGTTCATCCCAAAGACAAAACTCCGAGCCACAAACAAAGTAATGTGGATTATTCTATTCGATGCAAAGAAGAAGAATGCCAAGAACATTATATTGGAGAAACGAAACAAGTTTTACAGAAGAGACTTTATCAACACCAAAGAGAAAGCACAAGCGGCCCTCAGTCGGCGGTGCACCTCCACCTCAAAGCCTCCAACCACTCCTTTGAGGATGGGGAGGTCAACATTTTAGATAAAGAAGAACGTTGGTTTGAAAGAGGAGTAAAATAAGCTATTTTTGTCAAGCAAGAAAATAGGACAGATACTGGGCAGTGATCATCTATGAATAGGACAGGACTGACCGATACTGAGGTGAGCAGGTCGTTAGAGACGCTCTACTTCAAAGGTGTTTACCCACAGGTGAGAGTAGCTGTGATTAGAGAGGAGGAGCCGGGCCTAGCCTAACTCCTCCTTGTGGTCTTTATCTAAGCTGCGGGCTATGCGGGACTTTAGTCCGCTGACGAAGCCTTTTGGATGAGAGGCGAAACGTTCGAAGACCTCAACTACTGAGTACAGAAGAAGACTCCAGTACCTTCATTGAAGATGGATAACTCCTGTACGACTGAGAGCTTACACAGACATTTCTGAAGTTTGATTATACTAAGTACTGACTCCACTTTGTGATATAAGAAAACAGATTGGTCAGATTGTTAATTTTCATAGAAAAACATCCCTTTGGACCATCTCTGTGTGGCAAAAGAATTACATCTGTATTAACATAAGTATATAAATGACTCACACAACTTGTTGTATTGTTTATACGACTGTGTATACAATCATTTTGATCTCACACAGATAGTCTGCACATAATGTGCATTGCGTGTGCAGCAATATGCGCCAGCATTGGGTCAATTAAAATGTCCTTATTTTTTAAAAGAACTGTTTTTTTTTTAAATGAGGATAACGAGAAATTAGTCAGAAATAGAGTCTAGACATTGTTAATGTTGTGAATGCCTTTTCTAGCAGGAAACTGGTGATTTTTAATGGAATACCTACACAGGTGTGCAGAGGTGCATTTCTAGCAACCATCAGTGTTCTAATGGTACATTGTCTTAGCTAATCGTGTTTAAGGGTAATTGAAACTCTCGTACAATTATGCTAGCACTGCTGAAAACTGTTGTGCCGATTAGAGAAGCAATAGAACTGGCCTGGGTGACCCCAAACCTTTGAGCGGTAGTGTACCTGCTGTAATGTCTTCTGCTGTATTACTTATTTAAAAATAATGAAACCCCAGGAAAATCATCTCAGTTGGTTTGAATAGCGCCTGCCCTGCCTCATGCCTTGAACTATGGCTTCTATAAGCCACCCAAGGCTGGGAGTCATCATAATCTGTTTTTATTAGGCTATTGCTGATAGCTTACAGTGACCGTTTCAAAAATATCAATGAACCCAATTAGGACATTTTCATGTGTACCAGAGGGTGATCCATTTCAGAAGTTTCCCCATACAAGTCTGCTGATGAAGTCCATTGTACACTCTCTGCAGGATCTTTTATAATTGTGCCGAGACACCTCCGACCTTTTGAACCACTCTCAATGGTGGTGCCACCTGATTTGATCAGATTACATGAACCCCTTTCTCACTATTGACATTTGCTGTGCTCTTTTCATATGTAAATATCAAAACGTAACCAGTTGCCTGCATATATAGGACGCAAGACGACTATCACCAGTCCGTCGAGTAAAGATTTAACAGGTTACACCATATCGAGAAATTGCCATAATGTCAGTATTTTATGTCTTTTTTACTCTGTTTTTTTTCTCTGTGCTAAACAATCGATGGGTGGCCATGGCGTTGCCAGACAGCAAATTCGAAGATGGCACAAATGAACAAGATGGCATGGGTTTAATGCTGAATGAGAAGATAATTTCAGAGCCAACCTTTGGATTTTTAATGAGCAGGAGCACAGGCCTCGGCAACCACATTAGAGATGACAAGGGAACCCCACGAATTAATTCACTTTTGGTAAGTAGAATGTTTATGACAAGGAGTTCAGACTCTGAAAATTTTTTTTGTGCTTTAGATTTTAAACCAAGAGTACATATCCATCCCATAGGACCTCCTATACATGCATTCCCCAGATTTTTAATTAACTATTTTCAGTATTGTCTCTAGCCTTATATACAAACTTCATTTAAATTCCATAACTTTTATTAAATATTCACTCCACATGACTTCTTTATGCATATTATGTACCAGATTTTGATTTCACATTTTTTTCATCATAAAAGGAATAAATGAATGAAATCAAAACATTAACTACACAAACATTGTATTTAATGTTAATTATGGAATGGAGGCTTATTTGTATGGCGCTTTTCACATTACACTAGTCACCTAAAGCGCTTACTTGCATTCAGTGCACAAATGAGTCACAGTGTATGATCCATTTTACTCTCAAGTACTCCCACGTGGACCACTGTAATATATTACTTGCCATTTATCTTTTAATTCAACTTGGTCTTGTAGAAATAAAAAATGTTCATCCCAGAGGGAAAACTCTCAAATCAATGATAATCACAGAGAAATCTGCCTTTGTCTTTTCAACTTTTCTTAAGAGAGCGTTTTATACAAAACACCTCGAATGAATAGTGTTTAGACTACTTCTGCTCTTTGTGTCTGTGTGTGCAAGTTTCAGTGTCTTCAATTGAGGAAAAACTGTAAAACAGCTGTCTCTCAGGTGTGTTGTTAATAAGTTGGTCATCTCTGCAGAAATTGGAACAGGCTGGTGTTGATGGAGAACATGAAGCCTGTTGAATGAAACAAAACACATTGGAGACAGAAATGGGCCACAGTGAAGCAATAAAAACAGATTTGCTCCATTTGGGGACTTGTGGCTTAGTTTGACCCATTGTCAAAGCTTCACCAGAATAACAATATTTTAGCGTTGTGGGAAACTGTGAGGAGTAATTGCGCAGAATGTAAATAGATTTGAACTGCCTTCTAGGATATGCGCGTGAAAGGACGAGACACCACTGGACCATCTTTTTCACGTGGCATTACCCTGCTGACAGATCGGCACTCAGGCCAATTTCCTGAATCTACAATCAAAATAGATCGCAGGGATACTGACCTTGACAGTAAGTATAGAGTAAAATTATTGAAATAAACTTGACATGAGTTACAGTATTGATTGACTTCTTTTTGCAGTGCTACGATGCATGATAGGAAGAGTTTATCGACCCTGCTGGGAAGTATAAATGTTGTACAAAACTACATGTAAAAAGCAAAACTAAATTACACGACTGTAGTCATCAACAGTAAAACAAAGAAAACAAAAATAAATGTTTATTTAAAAAAAAGTGTTTTTGGTTGGAGTGATTTTACACATTGCCATTCATAAAAATATTTCACAGAAACCCATAGACATCAACGAACCATTCTTGTTCAATTAAATGTGTAAAACGGGCAAGGTAAACATGATCAAAGTCTGAAAAAGTTTGTCAGCTTGCTCTGCCCAACAATCAGCTTTTTATTTGAAGTCTTGCGGATTGCTTTAACAGGATTTTTCACAGTAGTAACGGGCTTCTTCTTTGGAGGATCATTTTCTGACCCTTCAGGCTGGTCGGTCTCCACCCGCTTCCTCTTGTTAGCCTTGATTTGGACATCCATGCAAGTATTCATTCTGTTGCCAAGCCTGGCAATGTTTCTGGCCTTTTCAGTCCATGGCCCATGAGCAGCCAGTTGCTGCAAGCTACTGAACTCTGTGCTTGAGCATTCAGAGACAGAGTTGTCAGAGAAGACTGAAACAAAGCAAGGGAAACCGTGTTAAGAGTATGGAGACAAGAGGAAAAAAAAAAAGAACAATTGTGACGAAGCTGCTGAAGATAGCTGTTCATTGAAGTAGGCTGTGTTAAGACTGAAACTGAACATTTGTCATGTAAGCCTGAATTCCCACAAAACAAAAGACAGAAGGAAAAAGGCAAAAGTATGTGTTTTCTTTAGTATACTACAGATGTGGGGCTGAGAAGCTTTGATGGAATGGGAATTCAATTAGCAGTTAATGCAAGTACCAGTCCCAGTGCTGGGGCTGGAGACAGGTCGAGGCTAAAGCTGAGAAGCTGCACCTGGGTCTCAACCAGCTGCGTGACGTCAGAAGAAACTCAAATCCTAACCATTAGGGGTTACTAGTTGAAGAGAATTCTGCTCTCTTCACACGGTGGGCTACAAAACTGAATAGGTAGTGTAATGTCAGAAATATATATTTCTAACATGTACTAGTCATTGTTTAACAGCTGAAAGGGATATCGGTGCTATGACCTGAATATTCCTCTTAGGTCATGTCACAGATAAAGGCTAGGCCTCGAGATAGGACGTATACAGAGATACAACAAATGTGTTGACGTCAGGGTGTCATCTCATGTCAATCGGATGTGTACAGATTACTGTATAAATATTATTATAAATATTATTAGATTATTAGATGGCAGAACACTGAGCCCGCCGTTATGCTGTCTGTGTTCTCCCTGTGTTTAAGACAATAAATGACCACTTGATTCAGACTTCAACTCTCTTCTTTATGGTTTTCACACACACACACACACACACACACACACACACACACACACACACACACACACACACACACACACACACACACACACACACACACACACACACACACACACACACACACACACACACACACACACACACACACACACACACACACACACACACACACACACACACACACACACACACACACACACACACACACACACACACACACACACACACACACACACACACACACACACACACACACACACACACACACACACACACACACACACACACACACACACACACACACACACACACACACACACACACACACACACACACACACACACACACACACACACACACACACACACACACACACACACACACACACACACACACACACACACACACACACACACACACACACACACACACACACACACACACACACACACACACACACACACACACACACACACACACACACACACACACACACACACACACACACACACACACACACACACACACACACACACACACACACACACACACACACACACACACACACACACACACACACACACACACACACACACACACACACACACACACACACACACACACACACACACACACACACACACACACACACACACACACACACACACACACACACACACACACACACAAAAACCATAAAGAAGAGAGTTGAAGTCTGAATCAAGTGGTTATTTTTATATATATATATGGGCCGGGACTCGATTAAAAAAATTAATCTAATTACAGGCTTTGTAATTAATTAATCGAAATTAATCGCATATAAATATTTGACCTGAGAACATTACAGTACCTGCATCCACACTAGAAGGCTCGTCTTCCACAGGCGTCCGTTTGGGAGCAGGGTGAATACATGTTGGCACCTGGCTCGTGCTGGGGAACTGAAGAACACGGCTCAGCGGCAGCTCGTCATTAGTGTAGGTGGAGGCAAATTGAGATCTAATAACTTTGTCTTTAACCTGAAAAAGACTCAAGTTTAGGGACTTCAAATTGATGTCGCAAATAAAGATATTGTATTCTTTGGCTAAGTACCTTGTGCCCCTAGAGGCCATAAGCGCCACTGCAGGTGTCGTAGCATGTTGCGGCTTTTTTTTTTTTACACATTAATTGTCCGTGAGTGTAAATACTACGCTTACAGACAAGACAAAAGGACAGAGGGATATTGTACATTGTGCCACAACCCAATTACACAATGGCGATATATTTTTTTCACTTGGCTGTAAATACTGGTAAAGTAGCGCTAGCCCACAGTTAGCTTTGCCTGTTATCTTCTTCTTGGTGATACCATTCGTGTGTATTGGGTCTCCGGGTCGGAGCAGGGAAAGTTGCAAGCATGGTTTTTTGGCCAGAGACACCGGGGGAGATGAAAGATCTTCAATCATCCCACCAAAATTTGTATTACCCCCCCAGAGGGACTACAAAAAGGATTTATTAAAAAGGTAAACAAGATGCAAGCACTACCAGAATAAAGTTGTAAATTTGCAAGATTCAAATTAGATTGCGAGGCAATTTATGAGAATAATAACTGAAGTAAAAAATAAAAGTGATCATTTTTATAAGAAACTTTCCTTTTACACATATGGAGAAGATGTGTAAAAGGGCCCAATATCCTGCATTGGGCCCGACTGTGATGCCGATATTGTTTCTCAACAACGCGCACACACACACACACACACACACTGCATCGATTTACTCTCCTATAAAATTGACTTTCAATGGACTTTTGCACTTAAGTCACACATCTCGAAATGTGTGCGCATTCCCAACTCCATGTTAAGGCCATCTCATTTTACATCTTCGTGCCATGGGAAGAATATTTTTCTTTGGACTGAACTTAAAGCGCATATTGTTAGACTAACCCTTTCTCTAAAACAGTTTAAAAACAGTTATATTTAAGGTTTTTGAAGTATATATTTTTATTTTCTAGTTTTCAATCCACTTTATTTCTATGGCACATTTAAACATTACAGTTCCTAAGTGCTGCACACACACAAAAAAAGGTAAACATCTCAATGACTTAAAATAAAATAAGTCAACACTAAAAGAATTTAAATGATTAAAAATAAATAAATTTAAAAACAATAAAATAAATTAAAAACAATAAAATATATAAAACGAATAATTAAATACCACGACGGAGTGTAGACTTGTGAGGTCTGACGTACTGGGGGGCCAGTCCATTCAAAACTTTAAAACAATAAAATCAATTCTAAATTTAACTGGGAGCCAGCATTTTCCTTTATTTTATGTTTTTTAGAGTTGCCTAGTACTAGCATGCATAACAGTTTCACCTTAGATGTGAAAGCAGGTAACAGGAGCATGTTACTGCCATTTGAATATGTCAAGACTCAAAATGTGTTCAAATTATGTAACAAAATCTTATAAGCACACTACCTGTGAGTAAAGTTTAATTTGTAGGTGTTAAAATGTGAGGTTTGCCAGTCTATTTTGTGCTGATGTAAGAGCATGATGAAAGTATTGGAGAAGTAATTCCATAGACAACGGGAAACAATACTTTTTCCAAGTTTGCCTTTCCAGTCGCATTAAGCAACTGATATGGCATCTTCAAAGTGAAATTGATGCGGAAAGCTTCCGCTCACAGAGTTCAGGAAACGGTGAGCTGCCCAGGGACTATTACAGCGCACTCAAACAGGAAGGCAGCCAGATTGTGGGAAGCTAAAATGACATCTGCTAAAGCACTCGGGAAGGAACCTTTTTGTGAACTAGGTGTTGTATACATGTTTAACCCTTATGTTATCCTATGTACAAGATATTCTTTTTTAATTTCCTGACCATTTTGTCTGTGTTGCAGCTTGAGACGTGGATTTCGGCAGGAACTGTTCTTTTTTGAGCCACATTTTCAGAATCCAGTGTTTGTTTTACTCTCATGTCTTTTATATTGGAGATCTGCATTTTCTATACGTTCGTTATCCTAGTGTACAAAAATGTACACGCTTTTCAAACTGCTATAAAAACCATACTTTCATCTTTTTTCAAAATGTCACAAATCTGAAGAATCATTTCTCGCCTTCTAAAACATGTTGTTTATTTTGGGTTTTTAACCCTTTATATGCCAGTTTCAAAACAAAAACTTTGAAGTTTGTGCTACAAAACATATAAACCTCATTATTTTTAGAATAATGAATAGTAGAGAGCTGGGGCTTTGGTGGATTTTAGGGCCTTGGATGTGTCAAAGATGAGCCAAAAATGTATGATTGCATTTGTAGTTTTCCCTGTAGTGAGAGATGTACAACTTTCCATACGTTCGTTACCCTAGTGCACAAAAATGTACACGCCTAAAAACAGCCATAAAATCTGTATTTTTCCAATATTTTTTTCCATTTCTTTTTGCATAAACCACAAGAACTACTGGAAACGTTTCCAAAACTACCACACATGTCCATTTTCTGGATTTTAACCCTAAAAATCCCAGTTTAAAAACTGAAAAGAGAGAGATTATATTTTGAATAGTAAAATGTAGAGAGCTGAGGCTTTGTCCGTTTTCAGAAACTTGTTTACTGTATTTTATAAATTTAAACTTTTTTTTCCTTGACAGTTGGCCATGCCAGTGTCTTTGCCATATTCTACAGTTCATAAACTCTGTTTATGTGATAACCAGGCCACGGTGGGCGGAGCCTAAACTCATTTTTTTTTGCAAAATTATTAATTAATTAGCAGCTCAAAGTAGCCTGTTTTTACCATACCCTCGTGTTCATTTTGTTTCGTATAGAGGCTCTCGATTTTCACAATTGAGCTCCGTTAACAAGTGGGAGGGGTGAACTCTGATTGATCTGATTTTCACTAGAGTTTGGTCGTGACATATATAATGCGCCCGAGTGGGTGAAGCAGCTATAACTAACATAACTCCATCATAACGCTATCATAACTATCATAATTCTTAGCATTCCTTGCACATTCCAAGGCTTCAATTTTAATTTCTGGATATTTGGGAGCCGAGCCAGAACGGATTAAAGAGCTTCCATTACTTTCGTATCCGCCGCCATTGCCGAACTACAACCAGCAAATGCGGCGCAAATGCTTGACGTCACCGACAACACCCGCCTCCCCCGCTCGCCGAGTGGTAGGTTCAACTTTAACCGATGAAACGCAGCCACTGAGATCAGACCCAGACGTACATGTAGGGAAAAGATAATTGACCAGCGTTTACGGATGGCTAAGGCCAGGCTAAGCTCAAAGTGACCTCAACACACAAAAAATCCTGGGCAAAGACCTGCAGTCTGGATTTATTCATGCATTTCCCTCAGGTTTACAAACATGGGCCTCGTTTTAAAAACAGACTTTTCTGTTTTAAAACTAATGACTGATTGTGACGCGCTCCACTGAGCTTTTTTGCGCTCTCCACTGAGCTTTTTTGGTGTCTAAGATGTCTAAACTGTAAAAATCTTCACACTAAACATTATTGTCGATAAATCACATGTTAATTTTAAAATTATTCATATATTTTTTAGGAAACACAAAAGGCAAACAAATCCTATCGTTTTCCCCACGGCCACAGCTTCAGTAGAAGCTGATTGAAGATACATGCATCTGTGTACAATGTTAGAAAAGTGGAACATTCTGAAATGCAGTGAAAATGTCAAATTCAACCCCTTTTTCTTGTATTGCAGTGAGATTTAAAATCTGAAGTTTTATGGCAGAAAAGTCCCAGGTTCTGCCAAGGCCCCATTATATTCTAATGGCAAAATACCACAATTTCATTCATTTGCTGACAATAGGAACAAAGTTCAAACTGAAAAAAAGACAGTAAAAATATCAAATCTGACGCTTGTTCTTCAAAATGAAATGCTGACATTATGAAATATATGACTTTTATATGGTGATAGGAGAGCAAAGACAACTGGAAGTCATGAATTTCTTTATAATGGAAGTTAATGGAGACAAGAACATTTTGACAAAGAATCGTCAACTACAGAAAAACTACAAATGCAAGCAAATCCATTTTTGGCTCATCTTTGACACATCCAAGGCCCTAAAGTCCAAAGGCCCAGCTCTGTACTATTCATTCTTCTAAAGATGATGAGGTGTTTATGTTGTTCTGTAACACAAACTTCAAAGTTTTTGTTTTCAAACCAGGCAAACAAAGGGTTAAAATCCCCAAATAAATGACATGGTTGGTGTTATGATCAGTGTTCACCACCAGGTGTCGCTGCTGTTAAATATAGCACTGTTTTATATAATGCACTCAGTAGAATGAGAACGCCAGTTTCCATGTGACCCCCAGATTCCACATTCTCCGTGCTCGCTCCGTTCCACTCCGTTCCACTCCGCCCCGACCGCCGCAGCAAATACGTTGCTATTTTGAACGTTCAGAAACATTCCACATCGTCCACTCCGCTCCGAGGGCCAACGTCGCCGCTCCGCCTCTCCGCCTCGGCACGATAAAAATACGGACCAACTCTATTTTCAGCTACGTCTGCGCCCCGTCAGCTCCGTCCGTATCAAGCTCAACAGTTCAGAACGCACCAGAAGACAGGAAAGAGAACGGAAACAACATCCGGATTTTCGAAAGAAAATGTAGAAATATAAATACAGAACGTTTCGAACATATAAAGTATTTTTATACGTATATTTACATTAAAGCTGTGCTATATATAATATATTTTAAATCGTACACTACTTGTAAATCACAAAATTACATTACAATATATTTTTAAAATACATCAATGACTCACTTTCTTTGATAAATAAATATAATTGCATTGAGCCTGTAATAATACTGAATAAACTATTTACACACTGTTAACTCTGTCCTATGTGCATTTTGTTTTGGTACCGGCTTTATCTGTACACACATTTTATCGCGTGATCTCGTACGTCTCGCGCATGCTCTCCTCAGCTCCGCAGTTGGGCGGAGTGGAGCCCAGACGGAGCAAGACGTGTGCAGTGGGCGTTTGATTTCGGAATCCTTCGGAGGCGGTCCGCGGCGGGCTGGAGCGGGGCGGTGACGCGAGATGTGGAATCCCGGGGTCAGACTGCGTACGGTTGTACAATAAAGGTTCATCGTGTGTGCAACTGCAAGCCTCTCCATCATTACGAGCACAAACACAACATGGTACCAGGAGTAAACTGAGTAAATTGAGCGACTGCCGGAGTAGCTGACATGGATTTGAAGCCGCCAGAAAGCCTTAAATGGTCGGGCAACGTCGATGAAAATTGGCGTGCATTCAAGCAGCAGTTCAACTTGTATGTCACGGCCATGGGACTGGAAACAAAGCCGGACACGAGAAAGGTAGCACTCTTGCTAACCTTAGCCGGGCCACAGGCCATTGAAGTATACAATACTTTCGTGTTTGATGCGGCTGACGACAAAGATAAGATGGACGTTGTGCTTGCTAAGTTTGATGCTCACTGCACTCCGAAGAAGAACGAGACGTATGAACGATACATGTTTAGATCTCGGTTGCAGCTTCCAAATGAACCGTTTGACAGTTTTTTGACCGCTCTGCGTCTGAAAGCGCAGTCCTGCAATTTTGGGACACTAAAGGACTCAATGGTCAGAGACCAGCTTGTTTTTGGCGTTGAAGACAAAAAGTTGAGGGAGAGACTTCTTCGCGAGTCCGATTTGTCACTAGATTCGGCTGTTAAAATATGCCAGGCTAGTGAACTGTCTCAGAAGCATCTGAAAACATTCAGCGAGGGGACGAGTGCCACATCACACAGGAGCGAAGGAGCAGCGATCGGCGCGGTGTCGTTTCAGAGCGGGAGACGTCGCCCACAGATCCGGACTGCACAGCGGACCGAGGACGCCACGTTTTTCTGCAAGCGCTGCGGATCCAATCACAAGCCAAAGCAATGTCCAGCGTTTGGTAAAGTATGCTCCAACTGCCATGGAAAGAATCATTTTGCCAAGCAATGTTTCACCAAAAAGAGGGAAATAAAGAAAGGCAGAAATGTGAATGTAGTGGAGGACACAGACCTCAGTGACACTTTCTTTGTTGGCCTCGTTAACTGTGAAAATGAAGAACAACAAGTGAAGAGCATTACCAATGATGACAAATGGATCACTCCTCTGCTGGTTAACGGGACTATAGTCACTATGAGACTGGACACTGGTGCAAAAGCAAATCTCATTAGCATGTCTGACATAAGAGAAATGCAGGTAAAGCCACAAATACACAAGAAGAGATCAGGGTTGAAAGATTACAATGGGCAACCAATAGAGTGTTTTGGTACCTGTAAATTGAATGTCATTGTCAAAGGTAAAATGCACCAAGTACATTTTTCTGTTGTGAATAAGAACTGTGACTCACTGTTGGGTGATAAGAGCTGTGAAGAGCTAGGGCTGGTAAAAAGAGTGTATTGTATTGAAACTGATTCAAAATGTGACACTAATGCCATTGTGCAAAACTTTTCTGATGTGTTTAAAGGTTTTGGTACACTGCCCTTTACTTATAAAATCCAGCTAAAGGAAGGCGCCCAGCCAGTTGTGCACGCACCACGTAGGGTACCAGCTCCGTTGCGTGAAGCCCTCAAACAAGAACTGGACAGAATGACCAACCTGGGTGTGATCGAAAAGGTCCAGGAGCCTACAGATTGGGTCAACTCCATGGTGGTCACAAAGAAAAAGAATGGTGAGTTGAGAACATGCATGGACCCAAAAGATCTAAATGAGAACATCAAGCGTGAGTATTATCAAATACCCACACGAGAGGAAATCATAAGTGAGATGGCAGGAGCAAACTATTTCACGAAACTTGACGCTTCACAGGGTTTCTGGCAGTTAAAATTGGATGAGAGCAGCACTAAGTACTGTACCTTTAACACACCTTTCGGGAGGTACTGTTTCCTCAGGCTGCCGTTTGGAATAAAATCTGCACCAGAAATATTCCACAGAGCAATGGAACAAATTATTGAAGGCTTAGAGGGAGTCAGAGTTTACATTGATGATATTATTATATGGGGCTCTACTCTCCAAGAGCACAACCAGAGACTTCAGAAAGTGATGGAGCGTATACAAAAATACGGACTGAAACTCAATAGAGCCAAGTGTGAGTTTGCAGTGCAAGAGATCCTTTTCCTTGGAGACAAACTTACAGCTCGAGGTGTACAACCGGACAAAGACAAAATAAAAGCAATAATAAATATGCCAAAGCCAACAGACAAAACGGGTGTGTTGCGCATTATGGGAATGGTAAACTTCATAGGCAAATTTATTCCCAACCTCACAGCAAAGACAACCTGTATCCGGGAGCTCTTACACAATGACTGTGACTTTGAATGGGCTACTAAGCATGAGCAGGAGTGGCAAAGGCTGAAGCAGACTCTTACTACAGCACCGGCATTAGCCTTTTATGACCACCACAAGAAGCTCAAAGTTTCAACTGATGCGTCCAAAGATGGTATTGGGGCAGTGCTTCTACAGGCTGAGGGACAGCACTGGAAACCAGTAGCGTATGCATCAAGGGCCATGACAAAGTCCGAATGCAAGTATGCTCAGATTGAAAAGGAGTGTTTGGGCGTGGCCTATGGATTAGAGCGGTTTCACAGTTACGTCTATGGACTACCGTCTTTCACTGTAGAAACTGACCACCGCCCACTCGTCTCCATTATCAAGAAGAACCTAAACGAAATGTCTCCACGGATCCAGCGTTTAATGATGAAAATGCAGAGATACGATTTTGAACTCATTTACACACCTGGTAAGCACCTGATACTTGCAGATGCCTTGTCCAGAGCGCCTGCTGAAAGCTGTCTGAGTGCAACAGATGAGGACATTGAAAGTCACATCAACATGGTGTCAAGTGCTCTGCCAGTATCTGACATAATGTCGAGACAAATAGCTGAAGCAACATCACAGGACACAGAGTTGCAGCATGTCATACAGAACATGGATGAAGGGTGGCCTGCAGGTTCGTGCCCTCACTACTACCATGTTCGAGGAGATCTCAGCTTTGTTGATGGACTATTACTAAAGAAAGGAAGGATAGTCATCCCAGGAGCTCTGAGGCCAGACCTACTGTACAGGATACATGAAGGACATCTCGGGATTGAAAAATGTAAAAGGAGAGCGAGAGAGTCCGTGTACTGGCCCGGGTTAAACAAAGACATTGAGACACTTGTGAGTAGATGTGAAACGTGCCAAAAACACAGAAGTAAACAAACCAAAGAACCAATGGTGGTACCTGAAATGCCTGCATCCCCTTGGCACAAAGTAGGGATGGACTTGTTTCACCTTAAAGGTAAAGACTATCTTGTAGTCATGGATTACTTCTCTAACTTTCCGGAAATGGCACTACTCTCAAATATGTCATCAGCATGTGTGATCACTCACACCAAATCAATATTTGCTAGGCATGGCATTCCACACATTGTGGTGAGTGATAATGGACCATGCTTCAGTAGCAAGGAATGGCAAAAGTTTGCAGAACAGTACGAGTTTCGTCATGTCACGTCAAGTCCACACTATGCACAAGCTAATGGACAAGCAGAAAAAGGTGTCCACATCTTAAAGCAACTGCTGAAGAAAGCAGCAGACAGCAACTCGGATCCATATTTGGCACTTCTCAGTTATCGTGCCTCTCCACTCCAGTGCGGACTGTCACCTGCGGAACTACTAATGAACAGAAAGCTGCGCACAACGCTTCCCAGCTATACAAATGCCACGGCACAAAAGAAACATGCAACGATTAAAAACAAGCTCAAGAAACAGAAAATGAAACAAAAAATGTTCTATGATGTTTCGACCAAACCACTCTCCCAGCTGACAAACAATGACCCAGTTAGGATTGAGGATGCGGATGGTTGGAGTACAAAAGGAACTGTGTTACAGGAAATTGCTCCAAGATCATTTACAGTAAGAACCGAGGATGGACAGGTGCTCAGGCGCAATCGTCGTAGTCTCCTTAAGACTCCACCAGCGACCAGTGAGCCCAACAATGCTCATTCAGACCCACCTGTAACCACCCCTCTGATAAACTGTAATGCGAATGTTTCACCAGACAAAAATGATCTGAGAAGGTCAAACCGTGAAATAAAGAAACCTGACAGACTGAACTTATAAGGTTTAAAGTAAATTGAAAATGTAAAAAAAATAATAATAATAATTTGATATATTTGTTTGAGCATGTTAGCTCTTAGCAAGTTTGATTTGCTAATGTTAGCCTTAACAGGTATACAAAAGAAAATGCACTGTTATGTTTTGCATAAGGTTTATTGAAGAGTACGCATCTCAAAGAAAGGGGGATGTTATGATCAGTGTTCACCACCAGGTGTCGCTGCTGTTAAATATAGCACTGTTTTATATAATGCACTCAGTAGAATGAGAACGCCAGTTTCCATGTGGATCAGACTGCGTACGGTTGTACAATAAAGGTTCATCGTGTGTGCAACTGCAAGCCTCTCCATCATTACGAGCACAAACACAACAGTTGGTAGTTTTGAGAAGGTGTAAGTGATTCTTCAGATTTGTGAAAAAAAAAAAAAAAATGGAAAAAAGATGAAAGTATGTGGTTTTTATAGCAGTTTGAAAAGCGCGTACATTTTTGTACACTAGGGTAACAAATGGGGATGGGTGCCGTCCGATACCACTACTTTAAGATACCTGCCTTAACGGTACTTTTTTTGGTGCCTATGTCATTTTAATTCAATTAGAATAACGTGCATTAAAAAAAAGACTGGAAAAACAGAAGCTCCACAGGCCGCAGCAGCGTCACCTGTAACTTCGTACTTTGAGCACCATTTTTAAGCAGCGATTTAAAAAAAAAGAGAGAAAAGACATTATTACCTCCCGGGTTTCTTTCGGATAAACTTTTCTAAACACACTGCGCTTTGACGAAGCACTTTCCCGTCAAAGATCTTTACACAGTGTAAGCGCTCACTCTGCCACTAATAATGTACAACAACTGTACCAAAAATGTCTAATACAGAGTGAGCGCTCACTTTTCCACAAACAATCTTTGATATTCCCCTCACGCTGCAGCTGCTTGTAAAGTTGTAAACAACAGCACGTGGTCAGCCTCCGTGGATCTGTCGCTAAAGGTAAAGACGTCTTTCTTGTGGTCACTGCCCTGTTTTGCTTTTCAATTTGTCTAAAAACTCAAGTTTCTTACTCAGTTCTGGTTTACAATAACTGGTTTAGTTTAGCTCTGGGTTTTACAACCGGTGTAAGTCCTGGCTCAGTCCTGCCGCAGACTAGAGCCATCTCTATTACAATAGTTTAGTACGTTATAGCTTTGCTTCGCTTTAAGTTATAGTTTTAAGTTATCGCTTTACTTTGCTCCATTTGCGCTGAAGCGGCTCATTATCTGCGCACACATTCATGTTGTTTTTTTTAGAGTCGCTGCGGGTCATATATTGACGTCTAGAGAGAAAAAGAACGGAAAGTTGGCACCGAAAGAATTTTAGTTTTTCGATACCACCCCCGACCGGAGCTTTTCGGTCGGTACCAAGTAGGCACCGTTTAACGGTGCCCATCCCTACTACCGAACGTAAGAAAATTAAAGGATGACACAAGGGTTAAAAGTAACTTGTGTTTTTACACTTTGTCGTCCGTTTAAGTGCCGTGTTTAGAAATGTGTTCATAGAGAACTACACTTGTTTTCTCTTTGTGTTGATATAACCTTATTTTGCTCTTGTATAGCAAAGTTATTCTGAGCTGATAAGACAAATGTAAAGGTCTGGAGAAGGCCATAGATCAGGGGTGTCAAACGTACGCCCGCCAGTGGGTTCAGTCCGGCCCACAGGATAAATATGCATTATTAAAATATTATTATTATTATTTTTTTTTTTTTTTAAAGGGACGCCTTGTAACGGCTGCCCTGGAGCGTTTAGTGCATGTGCGCAAACGCACCGAGTAAAATTCCTAGTTGTGAACCTGTTCATAACAATGGCAATAAAAACCTATTCTGATTCTATTAAAGCAGAATAAACTTCATTTTCTTTAAAAAAAAAATTGCAGTTCTTATATTGTCCGCTAGGGGCGCTGTGTTTGAGTTAGTTCTATCGCGTTACCTGCTTTTTCTGTTGACTCTGGCACCCTCTTGTCTTTTTTTTAAAAAGAGAAAAGTGGACACAGAGTGTCGGATTTTTCAAGAAAAATTGACCTCTTCCTATATGTATACAGTGATCCTTGTTGAATGTTTTTACATTATTTAATCGATTGATATAATTGATAAATGCTGACATCTCTTTTGCAAGAAAAAAATAAGACTTGAAAAGAGGACCATTCACTCTAATGAATACTATGTAGCACTTTGAGAAACTTGTAAAGTGTAAGCTGTTGTTATTATTCATTTATTGGAAAAATGTTTTATTTTCCCGTTTACATTATATGTGGCCCGCGACCCACCGTGGCAGCTGAATTTCGGCCCACGACCCAAAATGAGTCTGACACCCCTGCCATAGAGAATATTATGCAGCTTACAATCCAAAGTTCCAGAACAGGATTGAATGCAATGGTTTAAATATACATTACATGGTACCTTAGGTTTAAGCAGTTCTAACCGGCTTTGGACTCTGCCTTTCAAGGGAAGTGGAGAGCACCCAGAGGACACATCAGGAGATCTAAAACGTAAACAATGATGAGACAGAAGTTTAGTTTAAGTGTCCTGATTCGATATTCAGGCATTTTGAGAGTATCAGATTGGATGGGGTTTGGATTGGGTCCAATTCCCCAAAAGACGGCCGTGAATCTGCTGTTCTGCAGTGGCTCCAGCTTGCAGGTGACCATGGCGATTACCAGAACCGGAGGTGTTGGTGATGTCACTTCCCCTTCCCTGGGTAAGGACGGTCGAATTGGGCAAATGCTGCTGAAGCTCTAGTTCACTAACTGCATAGAGAGCCAACAGTTGACCCCTTGAAAGGTTAAGGATTAGTTGCTAGTGTTAGTACAATTTAATGGTTTCGGATGCAGCCAGAAACTCCGGGAGAATCCAATCCAACAGTGGTGATGAGAGTTCCCTCATAAAGGGGGGTTCGACAGGACCTGGCCAGTTCAGTTTATTTGAGACTGGTTCATTTAGGGAAGGGCAGCCCCTGCAAGTTTGTGTTTCAAGTGACTTCATGGTTAAGGGTCTGGGTCCTTATGGGAGTGGCCAAGGACACTTCGAATCATGTGACGGACAACAACCACAGCCTGATATCACTGTGCTTCAGTCCTGCATCAAAACACCTTTATGCAAAATTTGGCCACGCAAAGGTCTGACCAATTAGAAAACGGACATGCCCCCTCCCCTTTCCCCCCACCCCGGTCTAGTCGGCAAATCACTCCAGACCCCATGACTAAAGTGGTCTGGATGGTTTGGACCCCCGCCCCCTTTGAGAGCGGAGCGGTTCACTTTTGGCTGTGGAAACACCCTCAAACCACCCCGGTCCTTTCCTATGGAAATGCCCCTATAGGTATGCACTGTATGCATGACAATTAGCTGTGTGGTCATAGTGCTCATGTCTTTACAGTGCAATAGACCTAAATGGCCTTTAGAGGTAGAAAGAGCGGAAACTATATTATCTGTGGCCTTGCTGTCATTTTGTGATGGGGCTTGAAATGCAGCAAAACGTTTTTTGTTTTAATGTAAAGCGCCCATTTGTAGCCTTTATATTACCTTCTAATTTAAAATTCAAAACTAAATCCAAAACTTCTTGCCTGTTTAAAGAGAGGCCTGTAATAGACGCCAATTGGTAAAACTACTGGCATATGCAATAGGTGAACTATTTAGATAGATGCCCTTTATTACAGACTCATGGTCCCAACCAAAGGACAAACCATAAAAACCTCTAAACTTCCAAGAGACAGTGACACCAATGTTTCCACAGCTGCAAAGTATTGTACAGCGAACACAACGAGATGATTACAACATTTTTTTAATCATTCAGGTGACATAAAATTTAAAACCAGGTTTCGCACTTGTCCATGTTATTATTCTTACAAAAGGATATAATATACTAGTCATATGTTCTGTATAAAATATGCACTCAAAGAAGTCTATTTAGAGTTTACTAGACTTCACAGAATCACTCCATTTTGTCAATCAATTGTGTACTTTACTGGAGGAAGATTAGACCGCATGAATATTGCACAAGTGGGCATTAGGCTGTGTATGATAAAGGGGATGGATGAATTTTGACAAAAAGTACTCACCAACACAGATTTGTGAACAATGAGAGAAAAGGGTCTATTGTGTATATAGAAAAAGGTTTTATGTCTTTGAGTTCACCCCATGAAAGAAAAGAGGAAAAACAAGTGTTGCATTTACATTTTTCTTGAGAATAGGTCCCACAGTTTGGTTTGCCAGAAAATAATTGCCAAAAGGCAACCGCTGTCCTACAATAATACCTAAAAGACTTGCGTCAACAGAGCTGACTGTCAGAGAATATACGCAACAGAATCAATTATTTTTTAAGCACCTATCCCCAATCAAGTCCAAATTAGTACAAGAACTGGCCTTGGTCAGTTAAAGCTCGGAGACTGAATTGTAGCGATTCTGGTATGGCATGTCCATAAACCTTATTTGTGTCCATGGAGCTTAAATTACTGATTGTAGAACCTTAAATAGATCACTAAGAGGGCATGCTGCAAAAACTGCCATTACAATTATTTTGACCCACCTATATAGCGTAGGCACACAGATGCCTTCTTCCCCATTGAGTATTGGCTGGTCCTCTGACAGCAGGTCGGCTTTGTTTTGGCAAGGAGGAATTAGGGCTTCTTCATCCAACAATGCCATAATAAGCTTCACAGAGTCCCGGCCACCTATTGCAGTAGCATGGTTGATGGCATATGCTCTTGGCTAGTTCACACCACAGAAATTCAAGTAAAGACACACAAAAATAAGCAGCAGCTAAACAATGATGTCCATAGTTACCCGGGCAGGACTTATTCCCGTCATGCTTTCATCAGTGGTCATTTTGTGATTCTGGTACAATTGAACGATCCTTTCCTTTAGCTCTTCTGCAGTTTTATCGGCTGCTATGAACACAGGATCTCCACTTCTGCGTCCCTTCACAAGAAGGGCTCTGATGGAAGTTACAAGCCTGGTGCAACACACCCTAAGAAAATGGTTGATTACATATTAGTTTTGGAACAATGGCAAAAATAAATAAAAGGCAATCATCTTTATTGCCTGGCCCCAAACACATCCATTTTTAAAAAAAATTAAAAGCAGAATGGCAAGTCGATCACACAATGCCTGACTGTTGTTTAACTACATCCCGCTTTGAGTGAGGCTGCTGCACGCGCACCTTTCACACGCCGTAAAACACACACACGCGCACACACACACACACACACACACGCTTCCCCTGTAATGCCCCTGCTCAAAGTAGATTCTCCACAGCCTTCAGTCCCGCTGTCACTGGGCTCTGTGTGGCTGCGGAAAATAGCCTCTAAATGCTATAACTTTCACTGGGACGCTTTAAAACACCGAAAAGCCCACAAGATTTCTGTCATTAGTCCAGCTCTTACGCATCGTCGTTCTGGAGGCTCCTGTCTGCGCCGTAGCGTCAGTCCATTGTTTCAAACATTTTCCTGTCCCTAATACATTTCTATGAATCTTCACTCACTGTAGACAACTTTTAATGCATCCAAACAAGTCGTATTTCCTCCTGCCTTTTCGCGCTGTTTCAATTAGACACGCTCTGTCGGGAAGCTGAAAAAGCATGTGGCCAATTACCATTATGTAAACATAGGTGCGCCGCTTTTATGCAATGAATCCTGTTCTTTCAACAGTTTCACTCAAATAAATAACTATAAAGTCACAGCAAGTCATGGAGAGTCATTGGCCTCAAGTCACACAAGACATGCAGGTGGAAGTTGCTATTCTGTTGTAGGCAAGTGCAATTTTCTATATATAGTACATTTTGTGTCTTCAATAAAGAAGATTACCTTGGGTTCGGGATCTCGCCTAGGATTTCTTCCAAGTTGTCTATAAATTGAACAAAGTCAGACAGGCCTTTGACATGTTTCCTTAATGGATTGGATTCTGCCGGGGCGTAGCCCTTGCCTCCAAGTTGGATAGCTCTCACAAAGGACGTAACAGCCTAAACAACAAACGACACAAGTTACCCAAATGTGTCACAGTAGTTCAGTTTCATTCTTTGAGAAAACATTAAGACTCGTTTCTGTAAAAAAAAAAAAAAAAAAAAAAATATACACCATCATTGTTCCAAACATTCTCCAAATCTCCAGACATCACCAGTTAAGTAATGTAAAATTGACTAGAATGTGATCCCCCACAAAATAAATGTCCCAAAAAAAATAAAAAACAACAACATGATGTTATTGGGGTCCTGGGACCAAATGGGGCTGGACTCGACTATTGCATTACCTGAAAGTGCCATGAGATGTAAATTTGCATACTTGCCATTACCTGGCATCAAGCATTTTTATGACTTGCTGTTTACTCACCAAAAATAACGACGTATTTCCCTCACGTGCAGCATGTTTAATGCCTGTGAAGGCACTTCGTCCAAGATTGCGTTTTGGGACATCCAGTGTAAGCGCCACGGCCATGTCATTCTTGGAATTCACGAGTAAACTCAGATAAGAGCAAATGACTCGTCGCACAGCATTTTTGAGCTGTTGATAAGAGTTCAGTCATTATTTTGATTGCATCTAATTTACATAAAATTCACAATGGCTTTTCACAGTGTATATTGGTCTAATATACAATTGGAGTATTTAAGGAAAATGTTCAAACAAAAACAGTGAAAAAAATAAACTTAAATACTGATTCTGAAACAGGGAAATTTGCTTTGTTGCTGCATAGTATACCTGCGAGCTGCACCCCGTTGGTGTACTGGATGGTGTAGATGGGGCAGATGTTTCCTCAACCTGTGTTACTTTTGTGTTTCCTGACAAATGCTCTAACAAATGTGTCTTGAAAAGAGAAAGAAATCAACATTTAATATTGCACTAGCCATGTCAACACATGAGTCATGATCATTCTACTCACAGCATTCAGTGAAACCTCTGGGTCAAAATCCTCTTTTAGTTCTTTGTATATTGAATAAATATCCAACAGGTCCACAGTGTTTGAGCGCTTCAGGAAGGAATTATATTCTTCTAAAATGAGATTGAAGCTTTCCAAAGGCACAGATGAGGTTTGGAAGTTAAGTTTTTGTAAAATTAAGTGTTTCCAGGCCAACAGGATATCACTCAAGGTCATCATTAAATCTCCAGATTGCTGAATACGACAATGGGGAAATTAGTAGGTTAGTAGATTAATTCTTTAAGCAACACTTTTGAACGTAATCGAGATAAATCAGATTAGCTTGACATTAACACAAGATAAATGTTGGTAATTTTTCATTTGGACAAGTAACTAACATTTAGTACTGCCTAACCCAACTATCCTAAACCTCTGTAGTTTAAATAACTGTAGAAGTTGGTCTAAATTTTGTTACACTCGAGTGTAGATTAGGGCTGAAAGATATATCGTTATCATATTTATATCGAGATATGAACATTCAAAATATTAAAATCTTTTGTATTATGATTTAATTTTTCTGAAAAAATGCTTAGTTTTCACCTAACCCATAGTTAAATCGTATTGTATCGATAGATATATCTGGCATAAATATCGAGATATTTATGTTGTCCCTATCGTTCAGCCCTAGTGTAGACTAAGCCAAATTATACAGAAATATCCTGGTAAAATAAAATGATGCAGTCCATGGTTCACAACCTTTTTCACAAGGGGTACCTATAAGTTTATTTTATATTTCAAGTACCTCCTATGTTGAAACTGCAGCGAGTTAAAGAACTAAAGCTCAGATTTCTAGTGAAAAGACAATGTGTTATGTTCAAAACAAGGCTAAGACTGCTTTCCTTCAAAAAATAATTTGTAATTTCAACTTCTTTTTAAAGTACATGACACATTAGACACAATGTTTGCTAAAAACATAGTTAACATAATTGTATGTAAGATTTTGCTGAAGATTACCCAGCTTCATTTAGCTTGGCCATTTTTGTGATGTTTATAGTTTCACTTCCTTATTAGACACGAACAGGAAGTGACACAGAAGAAGGTAAACAATTTTCAACTGTTGCCTTGGAACCACGTTTAGTCAATACATTTGTCAAGTGTGCCCTCACGACTTCCGCTTCCGGGAAAATATTCAAGATTCAAGATGTTTTATTTGTCAAACCATGTGACTGATTCGAAATTATATTTCTCTCATCCTTGATTGTGAAGCGGGGGGTGGGGGAAGAGGGGTGGGAGGGAGGGCAGGGAGTTCAGCTTCCCGATGGCCCTGTGTACGAAACTGTTCTTAATGCGACTCGACCTGGCCCGCAGATTCCACAGTCTCCTCCCAGAAGGCATTACTCTGAAGAGACTGTGTGATGGGTGCGTAGGAAAAAAACAAACTCTTAAAACCAACCATCAATATTTCTGAAACTCAGAGTTACTGAAGGCAAAAATGCCTACTGCTAAAAAAGTAATATTTACTAAAGTCGCTACTTCCGGGTTTAGCGGAGCTGCCGCGCCGTTGGCATTTTTCTCCGCTAACCTGGATGTAGCGATTTTGGTAAATATTACTTTTATAGCAGTAGGTACAGCATTTTAGGCTAATGGGCCTGATAAATAAGCATGTTCAGTAACTCTGTTGACTTTCAGAAATATTGATTGTGGTATTAAAGAGTTTTTTGTAGTTTCTCACACATCTGCGTTCTGGAAGTAACAAACGTATGGGGGATGAGTCAAACTACTATGGAACGTTACCTTCTTTTATGTCACTTCCTGTCAGTAGCTTAAAAATTCAAATAAAAATAACTTTTCTACCCAACATTTCTTCATTCAAATTATAATTATGCAACGGATGAACTTGCAACTGAGGTTATCCTTCTAAATAAGTCATATTTTTAAAAGCATTAAAACCTTCAAATGCACTTTAAATCTAAAATATTTCAAAGTACCCCTTATATTACGTTATCCTAGTTGGAAATTACTGGTTCCAGACAGAAAACAACTTTAGCCTACCGCCAGAAGTGTATTACTAGTACAAATCATATAAACATGTAACCTTAGCAAATAAACCTATTTTCATGGAAGAACCTATTCGATCTGTCAGTATTGTTTGGAAGTGGCTGAGTGGCTTACCCTTTTGGTTACTTCTGCCATTGCTAGCTGGAGCACCATAAGCATGCCATCAGCTCCATGGATGGTTGTCCTCTCAGACTGCGTGACTCTGTGGCATTCCCGTCTGAAAGTCTTCACCATCTGTCCGAAAAGTCCTTCCTGAGATTGCATTGTGCGCAACTAAACTGCAATGACACTAACAAACAATATTTGCAATATCCATGTGTTAACCACACGACTCCATAAATATGTTGTCTTTATATACTTGAAGAATATCGAAATAAATATGTGCACAAACCTTTATGTTCAACTCGTTGCCCAAATCACTCACACACTAACCGCAGACGGTTTGAAAATTTAAACACCCCGTGACGTCACGCGCCTTTGAACCATCCGACCTGCAGCGGTGTAGTTGAGTTAGTATATTTTCTATGAAACGGTTTATTATTTTAATTAAACGTCTAATGTCGGTGTCTGCTTATTTACAATAGTGCGGAAATAATGTTTCCATGATATAACTGCATTCCATCGTGCATTATGTATTCACCGTTTTATCCAAGTTGTTAAATTGTTCCCTGCACGCAACAGCATTATGGTATGGTCCCGTTGTACCCGGAAGTAGATTAAGCTCTTTCTCATCATGCGCGCAGCGTTTGAACAACAGTAAGGAAAGAAGATTTCATCTGTATCAAGGATAGAAAACATGGGTATGGGTGTTTCTTAAGCTTGGAGTGTGTCATTTATTTTCAAACTAGTAAGTAAAATACTGAGTTTTCTTTCCTACGCGTAGCTGCTAAGCTACTCTATTCGTCCTTGGCTATTTTGGTGTATTTTCGCATAGCGTTAAGTCAGATCTTCTTGTCTTGCGATTATTATAACGTTTGCAAAAGATGACGTCCCTAGTACATGTTAGGATTGCCACGTTATATCATGTTTTCCGACAAAATAAGTTGGAAAATAGCCAAACAAAAATCAGGAAGCTGTATTTGAGTTGGTGGTATCTAACTGTGGTTCTCAAACTTAACTTGAATAAAACAAAAACCTAGGGCTAGAGTAAACCATATCTGAAATGGGTTTAAACCCCCCCCCCCCCCCCTTTTACCTTCATTTATCGCAGTCACTGCCCTAGATTAATGAATGAAATGAAGCCACCTGGTTAGCAAATGGTCTGCGCCGGATGATGATGCATGCAAATGTTATTTGATATGTTATGCAGGTACTATGCACGAGGACAGCCGCAGCCCCAGCTACACGGTGTCATGTGATGATTATGTTAATGTTGTCGAATTCAGCCCGTTCACTTCTGGGACCACTGCATCGCTATTGGCTTATGGTGGAAACCAATATGTTGTGGTTGGAACTTGCCTGTTTCAGGTGAGAAGGTCGCCCACCTAACCATAGATCAAATGTAATTTCTTAAGTAACTTGGTTACTTGTTTTACAGGAGGAGGATATGGACATTGATGGCATTGAATTTACAGTTCTTCGAGCTTTTCATCATGAAGTGCGTGTTGATGCTCTTGCATGGAGTCCAGAATCTTACCTGGACCAAATTTCCCATATAAGGTTCTTATTTAATACATTTTTCATCTTTAGCACTTTAAATAGTTGTGGTAAAATGCTTGTTCCATGGAAAGATATTTTCTGCCGTAAATTGCTCTAACAGTGGACACTATGGGTAGCTCACGATTCGATACGATACGCGATACATGGCTTACGATAACGATTATCTCACAATACGCCGATACTGCCATAATCGATATATTGCATAAAAAATACATCACGATTAAAAAAAAAAAAACATGCTACTTTTAACCTTTATTTTAACATACTACATATTATACATCATTTACATTTATTTTCATGTGCTTTGTACCACTTTTATAAATGATCCCACACTATAGATCTGTCAGTGACTTCATTTACAATTAAATAAACAAAAAAACACAGTCCTATTTAAAAAGTAATAAATCAACCCCAAATTAATCTTCTTTATAATTATAAAAACTATCATTAAAAGTAATTTATTTGTGTGACAGTGTTAGGTCCAAGTGCTTAAAACTGTAGTGCTGCCCCCTGCTGTCCTGACTGAATTCTTGATCATTATTGGCCTCTATTGACTGTGAAATCAGTGGAGCACTGCTGCCTCATTAATATGCATGACGTCATCAAAAGTATCGTATCGCTCCGTTACAATATCGCGATATATCGTATAATCGATATATTGTCACACTCCTAGTAGACACTGTATTAAATTGTGGACACTTATGTTGGGATAATGTCTTACCACACATTTACAAGTTTCTATGATCATGTTGCTCTTAAACACTGACTTGTCAATATTCAGATGCAGTTACATTGGCTGCAATCAACTGTCATTGTTTAATTAAACTGCTAGCATTAACAGCAATCAAATATCATGACTTTATCATGAATCATGATAATCATCATGAATTATTTTAATCCAAGATTGTGTATCATTGATTTAGTGCAATTGTTTGAATAATTGAAGGCTCTCTTACACAATACCTGATTAAAGGGAAATATGCCGAGATGTTTATAAGCTTTTTAAACATTGTCACAAATAGTGTTTGGGTTTTAATTGTGATGTCGTCTTACAGCACAATGCTATTATTTAACTGGACACAGTGCACTGATTATTTCTATTTTGAAGATGCTTTTCTTCAGGAGATACTGCCTATTGACAATCTATTATTTAACTTTTCTCCTAGGTTCTGCACTGCTGCAGCTGACAGAAGGCTACGCTTATTCACTTCCGATCTTCAGGAAAAGCATGAAGTTAAGGTAGTACAACACAAACAAAAATGTATCAGTGTTGTCTTTGATTGATGATGAATGATTTGTAATTACTTTGTTGATGGGTAGGTGCTGGAAGGCCACACAAGCTACATTAACCATTTGGTGTTTGAGCCGACTGAGGGGAAACAAATCGCTTCTGTCAGTGATGATCACACTTGCAGGTTTACATTTTTTATTTTTGGGTATCTCATATGTGCAAATTGTATAAATATGAAAATGTGGTGGGTATTTGAAATATTGATTTGTACAAACCTAACCTAAACCAATCCTAATATGTCACAGACGGGAATATTCTTGTTAAAAATTGACTTCTTAATTGTGGTTTTCTAAACCAGGAACAGAATGTCATAAATAATTATTTTATTACATTATTTGACCTAGGTAATTTCACTCTCTGTCTCATGATCTCTTCCTTTCCTCCTTCTGCCTATTTGGAGAAAACGGCAATGTGCTCCTTCTGCTGAAAGATTTAAATTCTGTCATGTTGAGAAAACACGGGAGCAAGGGATATTCAAGTTGATAGGGGAGGTCCTTGAGACAGCCCACACAAACTGAGCTGGGAGGGACATCTTCATATAATTGCCAGACCTTTTCATCACTGTTGCCTTTAGGGTTGTTTCGATGGATGAGCAACATCACGATAGAGAGCCACCATCGTGATGCTACGCCCCCTCCTGTCAGAAACACACGCTGATCTTCTGTGGGCCTTGTAAACCTACAAACTTTGCAGGGATTGCACTGTAAATTAAATCTCGAATATAGCTAATATGCACGCTAGTTTAAGTAGCCTACCAGACAGACATGATGTGTTAGCCGTAATTATTAAAATAAAGTCGCAGCGCTGCTCTATTTCTGACGTGTGGGGGCTCTCTCTAAAAGCATCTACCGTTTAACACCGCGTGGTTTCGCTTTGCTTTTCGTACGGAAACTAAACAGTTTTAAAATGCGATGGATCTCACATCGGAGCTGAGAGCGCATGGGTTTGGATCATGAAGGACCCAGAGAGGAGAAAGGCGTGGTGCAGGAGGTACGAGGCTACGGGCGCATGAAGCAGCTTCAAAAACGTAGGCTCTGACGCAATATTGTCCCGTTCACTCACTGTCTCTTAAACATTACGTTAAAACTGAGCAAATGCAAATCATAAGCTCCGATTTACATTTGTATCAGTGTGATAAGAGCCTTGTTATTGATGACGCTCTGAATAAGTCGTTCTCCTCTGAGACTTTTACGCACGAGTTTTAACGCATTTCTGTTAAAAAATGTGTGTTCCATGACTCTGTTCAGATCATGTTTAGTTTAGATACATTTATCCTGCAATCTCACATTTTTCCTAACATAAATAAAATGCAGCCTATACTATACAGGCTCTGTAAATGTATTTAAAAAATGCTTATAATGAGAGTTGGACGATATCATCGTCCATCACGATGGTTCGCTTTGTCATCACTGTCCCCTGTAGTTGTGGGAACGCGACTGGTTACCAACAGGAAATTTGACCTTGAACAATATAGGCAGGGAATCAGCTTCACTTCCACTGAAGTGATTACCTTAAATCTATTGCTTTACGTAGTTGAACAAGTTATTCAGTCGCGCAAACAATGCCACCTAGAGACTAGATGTTTGAACTGCATGATTCTTAAGCTTTATATAATTTTCTGTGTAAATCTGGTTGCTTGTTTGTCTGATCTTAGGACATTTGTAAGACCTGCCTGTCCTTTGTAAGACCTTGGTAGTTGCAAACCTTATGAACACACCCAGTAGCTTTCTGTGGACAAAAACACCTCTAATGCTGCAGAAATGTGTTAAATTAATTGAACACATAAAACAAAAGGAAACTTGGATGTATCCTTGTTGTAAAGAACAGTGTGTACTTTAATCCTGGCTACTCTTTAAGGTGGTTAGGATTTGATCTCAGTTTATCCCCGTGCCTTGGATCATTTACCCTTTGCTGTAAAAAAAAAAAATGGTGTTGGTGTATGATCATCTAAAACGAACAACTCTTCTACACCTGTGAGCTTACACAGACAAGGTTTCAAAGATGGGTTTACAGACATGGGAATTAGGGGTGGGCGACAATGACCAAAATCAACATCTCTATTTTTTCTTTTTTTTCAATATCTATCGATATTCAGATTATATTTTTCTGATCGCTTCAATATATTTTTACATTAAAAATTATACTTTTTTTGCATTTGCATCGGTTTTAACCAAAAAGGGAAAATAAGAAAAGATTTAAAATAAGCATTGTTTTTAAATAATTGTCTATGAAATAGAGCCGTGTGTGTATCCCTCTCCTCCGCTCAGCTGTAGTGGACGGAGCAGACGGGCACCTGTCGCTGTGAGTCCACACAACTCTGATAAAATACAGAACTAAATGAGGCTCAGAGGAAAAGAAGAGATGATGGTCACTTTATTTTATTTATTGAGCCCATATTCTGTCAACATATTTTTTATGCGCAGCAGTGAAAGCATCTCACATGAACGCCACCGCATCACATGGGAGAAAGGAGAGCTCTAAATGCACATGCGGCATACATCTATCAGAGAAAAGCATATCATCAAATAAGGATCCAGTAGCAGAGAAAGGAGACTCAGACAGAGGAGACTTGGACAGAGGCCCGAAAGAGCCAGAGTAGCGTGCTCACTAAAGTCCGGCTGAGGCAAGTGAGAGGAAAGCAGTGAGCAAAACTAAATGCAGTACCGATCAAAAGTTTTAGAACATTTAAAAAAATTGTAAAAATTCACATTTTGCCTGGTCGGATCTTACCAAGTTTGCAAGTAGAACTTCACAAGAAGAAATGGGAAGGAGACAAAAAAAAAAATGTGTAAAGCTTTTATTGAAAAACACAATTAAACTGAAATAGGCTGATTTGCAGCTGACCAGAAGTTTTAGGATCACATGCCTTTTAAAAAGGCCAAATCTGTGCAAAAATGTTCACATTTACACGGTCATAACATCCGGTTGGCTCTTTTTTTTTTTTTTTATGCGTTTGGGTTGCCATCGCTGCTGAGGTGGGATGCAGTAAGACAGTCATTTTGAATTTCCTAAATCATCATGAGGGTTATGGAACAAAAGTGAATTGGAAGACCCAATAATGTCACCAGCACCAAGCCGGAGGATCCCGTTGCCTGTTTTCAAAGACACTAGACAATCCTCGATCCAAATTAAGGCCCTTACTGGAGTCGACTGCAGCCCACTAAGGGCGACGGTGGCGCAGATGGTAGAGCGGGTCGTCTCATGATCGGAAGGTCAGGGGTTCGAATCCGGCCTCCTGAAGGTGCACATTGTTGTTGTGTCCTTGGGCAAGACACTTCACCCTCCTTGCCTCCAGTGTCTGCGTACATTGGTGTACAAATGGGTGAGAGGTTCCTTGCTGTAAAGCGCTTTGAGTGCCTAATGTAGGTGGAAAAGCGCTATATAAGTTGAGACCATTTACCATAAGGTTCATGAGGGCCTGAGTCATGAGGGATGCTCTGGGCAACATCTGCACAGAGCCAGCGACGGTTTGACGCCCCTACACCACCTGATTATTATTATTTAATTTTTTTGTGTTTAATAGTTTGGGCGGAACACACACAGTGAAACCCTCTGAGCCGATGGCGCGCTTGGAGACACTGATACGTAATTTGCAGACTGAAGCACTTTGAGGCAATTGAGACTTTTGTCACGTGACCAGCTGTTACCGAAACAGGCTTCAGTTAAAAGCTAAGCTAAAAAGGTGGATCTTGGGCCTGCTCTTAAATACATGAACGTTCTCTGCGGTCCTGAGCTCCCCCTGCAGGTCGTTCCAGAGGCGAGGGCCATAATATTGGAAAGATGCCTCACCGTGAGTTTTTCTGTTGACTTTAGGAATAACTAGGAGACCCCTGCCGGAGGAGGGAAGGGGCCGTGAAGGTTCATAAGGTAAAAGCAGTTCTGAAAGATAAGAAGGACCAAGACCATTAAGACATTTAAAAACCATTAAAATAACTTTAAAATCGATCCTGAAACACACGGGGAGCCAATGCAGCGACTCTAAAACTGGTGTAATGTGGTCCCGCCTCCTGGTCTTTGTCAGGACATGAACTGCTGAATTTTGTAAAAGTTGTAAACCTGAGATACTCATTTTGGGAAGACCAGAAAGCACGACTGGTGATAAAAGCATGCATTAGCGTCTCCGTGTTGGCCCGAGAGAGAATGGGGCGGACTCTGGCTATGTTCTGTATATGGTAAAAAACTATTTTTGTGATATTCTGAATGTGTGGAATTAAAGTCAGCTCAGAGTCAAAAATCACACCCAGGTTCTTCACCTGTGAGGAAGGATTAAAAGACAATGACTGTAGTTTGGGTAAAGGTTTCTCTCTCTGGGCCTCAGGACCGATGACTAAAACTTTAGTTTTGTCCTGGTTAAGCTGGAGAAAGTTTTCTGCCATCCAGAATTTGATATTTAAAATGCAGTTAAAAAGTGCATCCATTGGCCTGGTGTCCTCAGGAGACATGGAGATGTACAACTGTGACTCCATGTCTCCTGATGACATCACCAAGAAGGAGCATATACAGGTTAAAAAGCACTGGGCCCAAAATCGAACCCTGGGGCACACCACATGTAATGTTATGGACCTTAGAGGAGCAGGTTTCCACACTCACCATGAATGTCCTGTCTGTGAGGTAGGATGTAAACCATTTGTGGACAGCACCAGAGAGGCCGATGTGTTTTAAACTAATTGAAAGAATAGTATGGTCGACTGTATCAAAAGCGGCGCTCAGATCCAGTAGAACCAACACTGTGACCTTCTGTGAGTCATAATTTAATCTAAGATCATTAAATAACTTTAAAAGGGCTCTCTCTGTGCTTTATCCTAAAGCTTAAAGGATTCATACAATGTTTTAAAAAACGGGGTTGGGACCGGGTCTAAAGGACATGTGGTGGGCCTCACTGAAGAGAAAACTTTATCAAGCATCTCAGCATTAACCTGGACAAAACTGTGCAGTGTTTCTTTTGGAACAAGTACACAACCAGATGTATTTAAAGCCGTGTTACTTTGGTTGGATAAAATATTACATCTGATATAAATGCGGTACACGTAATTAGGGCTAGCACAAAATATCGGATTGCGATACCAAGTATCGAACCTTTATCAAGTAATACACGCAATACTTTCAGTACTTGTGTTTGGAGGCATTTTGATCATGCACTCCTTTGTTGTTTGCACTGTTACATTTTGTGTTAATGCCCTTTTCAATCTAAACACTAAACGTCATGGCATTTGGTTTCTAAACTTTGGACACATTGTTTTACACATTTTAAGGTAAACATATTACTTAATAGTACTCATCATTACTTACTGTATCGCAACATGTATCGAATCAGCCCCCGAGTATCGTGATACGTATCTGATAGCGACAAAAGGCTCCGTAAACTTCATAAATGTGAAGATCTCTGCGAAAAAATCAACAAAACGTTTTTATGCTGAGTGACAATCCACTTTCCAAGCCTAAAGTACCACATCTGAGTAAAGTCTTTGTAAAAGATGGCACCATCGGAAGATATACAAAGGGGTTAGGTGGGAACAACGTGGGGGCCATCCGGAAAAATCACAGCCATGGGTCTGAAAACCCTCAGACGGTGCAATTTTAAGTCATAGGTTTACTGTGAGTAACCACGTCTCGAAGTTTCGTTTCACTTGTGACCGTCTCTAAATCCCTTAAAAAGTCTGATCGGTTTGCATCCAGTTTCCGGCTCATACCGGAATTCCCACCCGCAAATCCTTTAATTTGCATTGAATATCTCTAAAATGTAACTTGTGTGTGTAACACAATGTAACATGTGTTTTTCTCTTTAGAGTGTGGGACCTGGATGGAAATGAACACTCTACTCTTAGACTTTCCTCTCCAGGCATCAGTGTGTGCTGGCATCCGGAAGAAGTCTTTAAAGTATGAAACTGATTTTAAAGGCCTGTTTTACCATCCGCTAAAATCATATAGCAGTGTCAATTATGTTAACCCTGTTCTGTATCTTCAGTTAATGGTGGCCGAAAAGAAGGGCACAATACGTTTCTACGATCTTGTCAACCAGCAGGCGATTCTGTCACTGGACTGTGGCCAGTCACCCCTAATGTCAGCTGACTGGTGCCTCACCAACACCATTAAAGTTGGTGCTGTGGCAGGAAATGACTGGCTCATCTGGGACATAACTCGCTCCAGGTCACTAGGCAATATGTGGCTGCTGGTAAGACACTGCTGTTTTAAAAACTAAATGTTCTTGTTTTTATAGTTATCCACAAGAGAAAAGACCTGCTCATATAGATAAAGCACACCTATTTAAGTAAGGCTTTTCTCTTTTTCAGTAAGCCGGCATAATGTGACTACAAATTGAAATAACAAATGCTGTTGCTGACATATTATTTCTGTGGTAAACTGTAGGTGGTCACGAGCAAATGAAAATCTCTTTGCAACCACTGGGTGTCCTGGAAAGATCAATAGTCAGTTACTTATACATCATCTGGGACATCCACAGGTTTGACATTTTTATCTACATTTCCTCTGCTCTTTACACTTGAGTCTCGTGTCACATATTTCTGTCTTTTAGCCTGTAATGATTGGATCTGCAGCAGTTGGATCAGGACTCAGCTGGCATCGCACTCTCCCACTCTGTGTGATTGGGGGGGACAGGAAGCTTTGCTTTTGGGTTACTGAATCGTAAATGGCCCCCTTAAACTTTCCTGATGAATGTCTTGTTAATTTTTATTTTTGATTATATTAATAAAACAAATATCATAATTAATGATTGTATTTGGTAATATTTAAAAGAAGACATTGTCATGTTTCATTTGAGCCCAAATGTACTACTCTGTGACACTTACTGTGTTAACCAAAGATCCATAACTCAAACCTGAGGACGTTTTTTCACCATTTCCACCAAAACAGTTTTACTACGTTTAATGCTGTTTCTTCAAGGAACATCACGGACACAAATGGTTTATACTGGGCAACTCTCTAGACTCTGAGGATTCAGGAAATGTATAACATGTCAGCACTTTCTCAGCTTAAGGCATCTTTGTGAGCTAAATACTACGCTAATAAATTGCTAACCTGAAAATGTATGTAAAATGCTCGCTCACTATTCCAACTCCAACTCGCTAGAGACTTGGCGAGACTTGGCTGCTTTTATACCCGAGCGGCAGAGCGACGGACGTCACACAGCACAAAGTGACGTCACATAGCTGCCAGCGCAAATGGGGAGGACGGAAACAAAATTCAAATGTAGTGCAACCGAAAATGTAGAGAGGGCGCCACACAGACGGTTTTAGGCTCAAAAGTGAGATTTTATCTAATTTGTACTAAAATGTCAAAAAAAATGACCAGGACATGTTGAGAGCACTATAAGAAACATATTTGTGCAGTTTATAAGCTAAAAAAAAAACATCAATTTGGTGCTTAATTGTCCTTTAAGTCACAATTAAAACCACAGTTCAAGTTTACTCCTGTGCTACAGTCTCTTCATTGGCTCCTGGTGCCCTTCAGGATACACTTTAAAATCCTACGGTTGGTTTTTAAATCACTGAATTGCCTGGCTCCAGACTATCTGTCTGAAATGTTGACTTGTGTATTCTCCTCTGAGAGCCCTGTGGTCATGTGACCAACCGCTTTTAACCTATTGCCGCACTAAGAAAAAAGCCCGAGGTGACGGGGCGTTTGCAGTCGCTGGACCTAAACTTTGGACCGAGGTCCCTTTTGAGAATTTGATCAGCCTCATCCATTGAGAGTCACTCTTAAACACACGCCTTTATGCATTGGCTTTCAACACAAGCTGAGTTGAACATTCCACTTTGTTGCTTATTTGTACCTTGTGTTATGTGCATAACTTGGTGTGGACATGTCCCCACCAACTTTGGCCTGGCAGGGACAGTCCCCACCAATACACCTTTTTGCGTGACGTCAGCACATGACCTAGCAACGCGCGCTGCCATTTCAAGTATGGGGCGCCAAATGTAACATGCCTTATTTCGTGGACAGAATGACTTTTGTGTCACGAAATACATATATTCATTACGAAATCACGTTACATCGTAACGCCGTTTGTCCACGGAATACACACATCGGTTTGCATTGTGTCCACGAAACACTGAAGAGAGCACGTCGTTTCGTGGACCAAATTGACTGGTGGCCTTTTCCTTTCGTGGACATAAGGCTGAATGCACTATTCACTGTCGTACACGAAATAAACTTTCGTCATAAAAGTATTGTGATGTGATACAGAAGGCATTCCGTCCACGGAATAGTAACTTCATAACTTACGAAATGCATTCAGTGACACGTGCTTTCATTCCGTGCACGAAATGCATAATGGTATACATTTCGTGAGTCAGCAGTTTACGAAATGAATTATGTGACACGATAATGTCATTCCGTGGACGAAATGCATTATAGAATCACGAAATCAGTTTTGTGACCTGCAACAATACATTTCGTGAGTCAACAGTTTACATAATAAACTTTTGACTCACGAAACAGTGAGTCAACAGTTATGTTATGTTTACGAAATGTTTACGAAATGTCACATAATTCATTTCGTAAACTGCTGACTCACGAAATGTATTGTTGCAGGTCACAAAACTGATTTCGTGATTCTATAATGCATTTCGTCCACGTAATGACATTATCGTGTCACATAATTCATTTCGTAAACTGCTGACTCACGAAATGTATACCGTTATGCATTTCGTGCACGGAATGAAAGCACGTGTCACTGAATGCATTTCGTAAGTTATGAAGTTACTATTCCGTGGACGGAATGCCTTCTGTATCACATCACAATACTTTTATGACGAAAGTTTATTTCGTGTACGACAGTGAATAGTGCATTCAGCCTTATGTCCACGAAAGGAAAAGGCCACCAGTCAATTCGGTCCACGAAACGACGTGCTCTCTTCAGTGTTTCGTGGACACAATGCAAACCAATGTGTGTATTCCGTGGACAAACGGTGTTACGATGTAACGTGATTTCGTAATGAATATATGTATTTCGTGACACAAAAGTCATTCTGTCCACGAAATAAGGCATGTTACATTTGGCGCCCCATATTCAAGAGGGGTATGCTTTTGCTTGACAACCGCCAATACCGCCAATGACCGCTGACATCACAAGTAAGTAAGTGCTTTATTGTCATTGTACAAGTGCACAACGAAATAGTTTTCAGGTGTCAGTCCTGAGCTGCTGCGGCTGAGCCGTGCTGCCACTGTGCGTCAACCTGACTCGCATGACCTTGGAGGTCGGGAAAACTGTAGCACTTGGAAGAAACCTGGCTGGCTGCCCTCTGTCTCCTCTGATCCTCTGAAAATCCTCCTGGGTTTGTCCCTGTTTCAGAGCGTAGTGTCCTGCACTGGTCAGCTCCACCTCCGCTCCCTCCGCTTCACAACAGTCTTTCACCATCTCTCGTTTGTCCTTTTTTGTTTTCCTGTAGCTCCTCTTGTGACGCCTCCACTGTGCTGCAGCTGTGGGGGCTCTTGGTGCCTCTTCAGTGTCTCAGAAGAAGAAATGTGTAGGTCTCAAATGGGTTTAGCTGTTAAGCTAGCATTTTGTTTACCATTAAAACGCTGCTTTCTTCAGGACCATTTTAGACTCTCAAAGTAAACAAATCCACCAAACCTCCACAAAAACACGCCAAAGACGTACAAAAGTATCCAGAAAAACAATGTAGAACACATAAACCACAAATGCAGTTCGCATTTCCTAACACGAAAGAGATCTTGCAGTCTGGCAGATTTTGATTATACAATGCCCAAATCCTGTGTAGTATTTGGCTGTCATAACCACGCCTGACAGAACGAAAAGATATTATTTTACAGAATACCTACAGAAAAAGGCCAGAAACGGAAATTGTGGATCCAAGCACTGAGGCGAGCGAACGAACGACGACGGAACTACATGGAGACCAAAGTTGAAGTGGTCGTATGTCTGCAGTAGACATTTCGTTAATGGTAGGTTGTGAATTTTGGGGATCTAATTCTTCCTGACTGATTTTATGACATAGATTATGAATTGGCCTACATTTTAAATCGTAATTTATTCAGTAATGACTGCAATTCCTATGGTTAGTTAGCTAGCTAGGGCTAGGCTAATTAGAGGGCTTTCATGACGGGTTTACGTACACATAACTATGATGCTTTACATAACATTTTTGCCATTATTCTTGACATACTAAACGTCACTTAACGAATCGGTTCTGAACAGTGCTTGTAGGTTATTTGCGCGGGTCGTGTCGTAAATCTTAACGCATGGTAAATGACAGTTACTTGACGTAACTATAGTTCTGTGAGTATGGGCGTAGCCCTCTACGGGCTTCGCTATTGGTTATAACCCGAGGCATCGCCTCGCGCCTGAGAGATAAAAACATCTACCCGCTCCAATCATGTCAAGGTGATGGTATATCCATCTGGGGTATAAAAACCCCATCTGCCCACCGCTCATCTCCTTTGAACTCAGCCATAGAAGACAGGATGGGCCTGCTGGGCATGCAGGTAGAGGGCTACGCCCATACTCACAGAACTATAGTTACGTCAAGTAACTGTCATTTCTGTTTCGTATGGGCTACGCCCTCTACGGGCTTCGCTATTGGTTAAAACCCTGCGCGAAGACCGTAGGGAAGAATGTACTCCCAGCAGGCACAAATGACCACGATTGGAGCGCACCCAGGACAACGTCATGCAGTCAGTGTCACCAACCAGACGCACCCATGGGCAGTCAGAGCAGGGCCACGGGCTGCTCCACCAGAGCACCAAGGCACCTAGCACCATATACAGAAGGAAGCATAGCGGCCGCCTCTCCCAAGAGCGCACATGCAACCAAAACAAAACACAGAGCACGCGTGTCGCCTCTCCCAAGAGCACACACGCACCCACAACCGAAAAGGAGGAGTGAAGGTGCATAGGCCGCCTCTCCCAAGAGCGCCCGCACCCCCACGCCCAGACAGGTCGCCTCTCCCAAGAGCACCTGCACTGGGCAGTCAAGATCAAATTAAACCCGCCCGCCGCTCAAAACCGAATGAGCGACAGACCCAGAAGCAACGTCCATCAAGTACGAGCGGGCGAAGGTCGACGAGGATGACCAGGAAGCCGCCAAGCACACATCCTCTATCGACACCCCTCTAAACAAAGCAGTAGAGGCAGCCACCCCTCGAGTAGAGTGGGCCCTGACGACCCTAGGAGCAGGAAGACCCCGAGCCTCGTATGCCATACGAATGGCATGACAGACCCAATGAGCCAGCCGTTGGGTAGAGAGTGGGGCACCTTTGCGCCCGGCCCCAAGCCCCACAAACAGTTGGTCCGACCGCCTGAACGTCGCTGTACGGTCCAGATAACAACGCAGGGCCCGAATCGGACACAGCAGGTTTCGCCTCTTATCCTCCACAGAAGCATGTGGTGGAGGAAAGAAGGGTCTAACTCTGATAACCCTAGACCTGAAAGAAGAAGTGACAATCTTGGGCTGAAAAGCCGGATTAGGGGGGATGGTTCCAGGGGATGGTTCCTCGCCGTGAGATGGCCAAACCCCACGTGTCCGGTCGTAATGGCTGCCGCGAACACCCCCAGAGTGGCGGCAGCCCGCCCTCTATCTAGGAGGAACTGTAGGAACTCCAACACTCCCCCTATCGAGCAGGAAGTGGGATCAAGCACCCTTTCTGAACACCAGTCCTCGAAAAACCGCCAACGAGCACTGTACGCTCGCGTAGTGGATGGTGCACGGGCACCCTGAATAGTGGCCACCACTGGAGAGGGAAGGCCTAAACGCAACAACTTCCCCCTCTCAGCTTCTAAACCAAAAGGCTGCGTCCCAACACCGGGCGGGAGTGCAGAGTCCCCCCAGCTTGGACCAACGTGTCCGACCGGTCCGGCAGGGGCCAGGGGCCCTCCACCACCATCCCCACCATGTCCGGGTACCACCTGGCGTTCGGACTGTCTGGGGCCACTATCAGAATCACCAACCCCTCCGTCCTCACCCTGTGCAGCAGAGGAGGCATGAGGTGAACTGGCGGAAATGCATACAGGAGACCCTGAGGCCACGGCCGATGGGCCAAGGCGTCCACCCCGAGCGGAGGGGCGTCTGCCCACCTGAGCGAGAACCAAAGTGGGCAATGTGCGTTTTCTGCACTGGCGAAAAGGTCGGCCACTGGATCCCCGAACCGGCGCCAAACCTCCATTGCGACCCATGGGGCTAGGCTCCACTCGTCGCGGAGTGGGCCTCCCCTGGACATAACATCCGCGCCCACGTTGAGCAGGCCGGGAATGTGACGGGCTCTCAGGGAGGACAGGTGGGAGCCCGCCCACAAGAGAATTTCCGTCGCTTTCCTGTGCAGAGTGGGAGACCTGGTCCCCCCCTGCCTGTTTAAGTAGGCCACCACTGTGGTGTTGTCCGACCGCACCATGACATGGTGACCCGCCAGCTGACTTGAGAAGTGCAGACCCAGATGAACCACAGGGTGAGCGGCTGCCATCATGCCCAATAGGGAACGAATGGACTGGGACGGCACCTGCGGCTTGTCCAGTACCATTCTCCCCAGCGCCAGCAGCGCCTCTATCCTCTCGGCCGAGAGGGAGGCGCGCATGTCCCTGGAGTCTAGCTGCAGACCCAGATACGTTACACGCTGAATGGGGTACAACGCGCTTTTCTCCAAGTTGACCACAAATCCCAATCGCAAGATGTGTTCCAACAGGGCCGTCGTGTGAGCCTGCGCCTCCTGCCGAGACGAGGCCAGGATGAGCCAGTCGTCGATGTAAGTCAGAACTCGGATGCCACGACGACGAAGCGGCTCCAGCGCCGCCTCCACGCACTTGGAGAGCGTGCGAGGGGCCAGCGAATAACCGAAGGGGAGGCGGTGATATTCGTAGCACTTCTCCCCCACTGCAAAGCGCAGAAACTTCCTGTGTTCCGACACAATAGGAACGTGGAAGTATGCATCTGTGAGATCCACGGACGTCATCCAGTCTCCTGGTCTGACGCACTCCAAAAGCTGCCTGACCGTCAGCATGCGAAAAAGCCTTTCCGCGATGCAGTGGTTCAGGACGCGCAGGTCCAAAATTGGACGTACACCCCCGCTTTTCTTGGGGACTAGGAAATATGGGGAGTACAGCCCTTTTTCCACCGCGTCCAAAGCCACCTCTGCCACAGCCCCGCGCCGCAGCAGAGAGGCTACTTCCTCCTGGATGACCGCGGCCTCCGCCTGACCTCGGAGCCTCGTCCTGAGGATCCCGCTGAAAGGCGGCGGTCTCCGAGCGAACTGCAACGCGTATCCCCTGCGGAGCGTCCTGTCTAACCAGTGAGAAGAAAGAAGCCCCAGGCTCTTCCACTCCTGATAAAATTCTGTCACGGGCCTCACCGGTAGAAACGGAGAAGGCCCGCCCACCTCCACCCCGGCCTGCGGGGTAGGACGTGGGGGGCCCTGATGAAAAGGGCTGCGGGGATTCCCCACCCTCGGACAGCGGCGCCGCCGCGGCCGAGGACGGCGCGCCGTCAAGAGAGGACTTACGCTTCTTAGACTGAACAGTCTCACTCCCCTGCACGCTCCAAGGGCTGCCCCGCCTCCTGCCAAGCGGAGGTTTAGAGGCAGCCCCAGCCCGCGGAGTGACATGATCCGAGTCCGCACTGCCGCTCCGCGGATGGGTCAAAGGTACCGGCCGCCGTGACGTATCCCCCGTACGTTCCGGTAGGAGAATACGAAGCCGTGGCGTGCTGCGGAAAGCAGCGGGAGGAGTAGAAGACTCATGAACGGCAGACGCTCTCAGCGCGTCTCCGCTGCAAATAAGAGACGAAGCATGCTCTTTTACAATGTAACGGGCCGAAGCACGGCCTTTATTGTAAACAAAATGCCCCCGTTTCCCCCCTCTGGTGTCAGCGCCCGGACGTCGATGCGCTGGTCCAGATCCACGGTCCCTCCGCTGGTCCCGTCTCGGAGAACGCGCTGGATCCGTCTGGGATGAACCCGGAGTGTCGCGTCTCCGCGGAGGAGATGGGGGATGAAAACGGCGCTCGCGCCGCTGAGCCCCTCCCCGCCGTTCAGAGCGCTGACGGTCCCACTGGGGACGGAGATGCGGTCCCAGCTGCTGGGAGGCTTTGGAGGCAGCATCGAGGCGTTCGACCATTGCCTGGATGTCAGGGCCAAACAATGATGATGTGGAAACCGGGAGATCGAGTAGTTGACGCTTCTCCTGTTCCTTCAACGAGGAAAGCCCCAGCCACAAATGGCGAGATCCCACCTGAGCCGCCGCCATTGAACGGCCACCGTCAATGGCGAAAGCCTGGGACATACGGAGAAAAGACGCCACCGTAGTCTGGACCTCCTCGAGCTCCTCCAGGGCCAGCTCGGAGCGTCCGTGGATGAGCTTATCCAGCGAGCCCGCCAGAAAAGCCATGTTGCTAGCTAACGCCACTACCTGAGCGGCGTTAGCATAGCAGCGGTCTAAAACGGCCATCGTCAGCTTATCCTTGTCAGAGGGAAGCAACGTTTTATCGCCTGGCCAAGGGGATGAGGACGGAAGGAGGGACATCCTGACTCCGTCCTCAATCGGCGGAACCCCGGACCGCCACGTCCAGTCCTGCACCGTGGAATACGGCCCGTACCCCAGTGCAGGATGTTTTGCCGCGAGAGGATGAGCCCATTCACGCTGAGCAAAGTGCATGATCGGTGTCATAGCCGGGCACATCACGACAGGGCGCGGCTTTCGGCGGGAACGGCTAGCTAAGCCTTCGGTGAAGTCCTCCACCGGAGCAGCAGGTTGAGACGGGGGCAGAGGAATCTCCATTCGGTCTGCGGCAGACGCAAACAACGCGGGGAGATAGTCGAGAGGATAACGATCCCCCTGTAGCCCGGACGGCGTCTCGGAGAAGATGGAGGCAGCGTCTTCGTCGTAGCAGCGACGATCATCCTCCTCATCATATTCACTCCATTCCTTCCTCCTGGGGCTTGCTGAAGGGGCTGGGTCCTGAATCAGGGGCACAGCGTCCTGAGCTGGCCGTTCTGGTGAATCCGGACCCATAAAACCCCGGCGACGCTCGCGCTCTTCCCGGGAGAGCGCTAAGCACGCCTGGCAGTCAGCATCACCCGCTGCATGGTGCCAACCGAGGCAGCGGAAGCACAGCTCGTGCTGATCCTCAGGGAGGAGAATGGAGGGACATTTGCCGCATCTGCGGAGCTCGACACCGGCAGGTGAAGTCATCTTCGAGCAGAGAAGCGGCGAGAAGATCCTGAAGGTAAGTTAGAAGTATCGTTCTGAGAAGAACGTGCTCGTAGAAGTGAGTTCTGAAAAGAACTTGCTCTCTCAAACGCTGAGTTAAAAAAGGAGATGAGCGGTGGGCAGATGGGGTTTTTATACCCCAGATGGATATACCATCACCTTGACATGATTGGAGCGGGTAGATGTTTTTATCTCTCAGGCGCGAGGCGATGCCTCGGGTTATAACCAATAGCGAAGCCCGTAGAGGGCGTAGCCCATACGAAACAGAACAGGTTAGCAAAGGTGCTTGACACTTCTGTCCCTGATCATCACATTCAACCAAACTCGTGATCCCTGCCGGAGGGGCATTCTTCTGGTGATGTTTAAACCCAGCATTGCAATGTCTGTGTAAGTTCTCAGTCGTGAGTCTAAGTCTTGAACGTTTCATTTCTCATCCAAAAGGCTTCGTCAGCGACAAAGGGCCTATCCTAACTCCTCCCCCGTTGGTCTATATATTCAGCTGCGTCCATAGTGAGACCTTTGTCACTGAGACAAAGAGAGGCGAAACGTTCAAAGACTTCAACTACTGAGTACAGAAGATGAATCAAGTACCTTCATTGAAGACTAGCATTGGAATGTTTAGTAGGTTAGGCCCACTTACTAACTCAACAAACGGTGACAGTGGTTGTTGAATGTATCTAGGTTTGTTAGATTTAGTTTTTATAATCGATATACAATTCTCTGCAAAAGGCCTTGTAAGGACTGGGTTCTTTTGTATCACGCAAGAAGACATATTTGGATATAGCCAAAGCATACACTGGAGATAGAAGTTGTCTCAAAGGAAAGGCTTTTATTGCCATTGTTCCTAGTTACAAAGTTACAGAGCAGTATAACCAGCTGGTGACTTCAGAGAGAGAGAAGAAGTGAAGTCCAGCCCTCCGTCCACCGTCTTCTTTTATCCTCGTCTTGCACTTCTCCACACAGAGAGAGTGACAGCCTATCAGTGAATCAGTTGTTTGTGTCTATGTGCTTGTACTGTATCTGTCCTTCACGTTATGTTCAGAATGATTATGGTGTTGACCGTTATTTATCAGCTAATCTCACTGACATGGTCATCTTGTTCTGTAGCATGTGAGCAAAGCATGAGTCAGGAGTTTGTTCAGATATCGTTGCAACTCTTACAGCCTACTAGATTGATTAAACATGGCTATTTTCCTTCTTTTTTTCCCAGGAAAACCTCATACCGAGCGAGATCACCCTGACTTTGTACCATCTGTTTTTGTGTACTCTTCAACAAGTGGAGGTTGTGAGAAAGGATTAGACAGATTCAACAGAACACTCAAAAGGACTGCAAAGTGAGTGTTGCAGTTGGACAATACAACTCCATCCACCTCAAAAAAGGCGAGATTCAGGTCTCCCTTGCCTTCGGCTTCACCTGCATCAACATCACCAAATTCTATCACCAGACCGTGGAGGATCTCGATACAGTGGTGGAACCGGCTACACAGACAGTTGAGATCGATAACACATCCTTATATACTGAGATTGACAACCTCAGGCAGGAACTCCGTGAATTACAGAATTTGAAATCCTGCCATTTCAACACAGAACTGATCAAAAATGATGATAAGAAATGTATGTATTATACAGGACTGCCTTGGGCTGTTTTTGTTGCATTAGTTGATTTATGTGATTTTAAACTGAAAGTGATCGCTGGACGCTCCCCTAAAGAGCAAATATTTGTCACTTTAGTACGGTTAAGACAAAATATAAAGACAAAGTATTTGGCAGATCAAATAGGAATTGCTGTGAGTTCTATTAATAAGGTATTTTGGACTGTGATGCATATATTGTATGACACAATTTGTTTTTTTGGTGTCTTGGCCCGACAGGGAGGTGATTCATAAGGACATCCCTAAGATTTTTAGGACTCACTTTCCAAGGATGATGTCGATAATTGACTGTACAGAGATTTTCATTCATACAAAAAACATAGCACTGTCAAATTCTTAATTGCTTGTAACCCATATGGTGCTATAACTTTTCTTTCTCCAATTTGGGGTGGTAGAGCTAGTGATATTGAAATAGTCTGTAAGTCAGGTTTTATTTCTCCTAACTACCACTTCCCAGGTGACCAGATACTTGCCGATAGAGGTTTCCCACTTAAGGAAGAATTTGCACTTGTCTGTGGAGCCGAGCTTCTGGTGCCTAACTTCACAAAGGGGAAGCCACAACTGGCAGCAAAAGATGTTGAGCTGTCTCGGAGAAATTCAGCTGTGAGGATTGAAATTGAAAGGGTTATAGGTTTATTGAAAAACCGGTACACTATTCTCAAAGGTATTATGCCTATCAATCTAATAAAGTCAAAGAGTGATGAGGGTAACCAACATTGCGTAACTGGCATTGACATTATTGTGAGAGTTTGTGCTGCTTTGATAAATATGAATACAGGCATTTTCAGAAAAGACGAAGAAAAAACTGTAACTTGCCCAGCAGGATTGTAAATTCAATTCAATGTCCATGATTGTAAATGTGACATCCTGAGATATGTACTGTGTTGTAACTGCCTAAAGCAGTATTATTCAACCTTTTTTGAGCCAAGGCACACTTTTTCCATTGAAAAAACGAGGCACACCACCAGCAGAAAATTAAAAAAATTTAACTCTGTAGTCTATTCACAATAAAAAGTGTCATGAATAGAAACACCGTATAGTCTCATTAGCCACAATGCCTCTGTCGCATCCATACATACCTTATTTTCTTGTCTCAAAGAAATTAGCTTCCTGTTATGGAAGAAAATTACATGGTTACTCTGCTGATCACTAGACAGCACAGACACTCGACAATGGCACTTTATTTGCGGATAATAATTAATTTGTTTTCAAAAAATATTTTTTAGACCAACTAGGTGAAATTGGAAAATTTCCCAAGGCACACCAGACAATATCTCGCGGCATACAAGTGTGCCACAGTGGTTGAAAAACACTTTTCTAAAGTTTAGACGGTATATTAGATTTTGACTTGTGGTTCACTGATTTCAAACCCATAATGTGATATTGCAGAATTTGAGACTATATTGCGTAAATTTGATATTCTTAAACTTATTTTACAAATACTTTTATATTTCAATTTAGTGTGAATGGAATAAAGCTTTTATATAAATCATATTCATTTGTTAATTTCGTGGTAGAGCAAGAATTATACAATGAGGCTGTATCTGAAGGACTTAAGGATTTGTCATCTGGTATTACCTTTTGTAAGATATGTCCCTAATTTCTTTGATCTTTTACAATATTTACACAGCCATGTACCCTTTGGAGTGGTTTTCATCTTCAGACAATCCAAATGAAACCATTTATATTTACAAGTTGGGTTATCGCAACCAATCATAGTATGATTCCCAGTATCTGGCATTTGGCATATACAAAACAAAGGTTCGTCAGACTCAACAGTACTAGTGACACTTTCATCAGCTGCTTCAAGTTTTCTGGTGACAAGCTCAGGGATGATGTATTTAGAAAAGAATGCCATACAACAATCTACCATAGATGACACAAATACATCATCCCTCTCGCCTGTAATAATAAACATTTGAGTTGGCACCCATACAACAAAGTGACATAACACACAGTCTAGAACATACATCTGCATTTGTACTTGACTGTAATACCTGTGGTTCTTTTTGAGACGGAGAGAATTATCTAGACAAAAATCTTTATCACTTAGCATATCTTGTAATGATGATGATCTGTGCTTAAAAGGACATTTAACCTCAACACAAATTGTACCATGGCATTTACAACTGACAATTGAATCTGGAGAGGCACCAAGAAATGGGTGAGACATATCCAAGAGAAGCCCGGATTTGGCTATGGTGAAACACTCATGCTGCTGCTCAACAGTGTTCTTTTACAAGTCCAATGCCTCATTTTCCTGCTGAATACCCCAGTCTGTGGCTTGACTTTTGAACATTTTGGGGCAACACAATTTCTTGATGAGTGACTGTGCTGGTGTGTCAAGGCTAGTGTGAAGGGTGTCGTGAACAGATGAGGCCGTCACTCTGCCAAGCCTCATCTGATGCCAGGTCATTGATGACGACTGCTTCTCCGTACATTTGTTCACAAAGGAAACATCGTCTTTAGATAGAGGTGTAATACTGTACTTTTTTTCTTTGAACAAGTGTTCCAACTCTTCCTCTGACAAGGATTTAGATTCAGGCACATACATCTCCCTAAGACACATAAGGAGTTTTGGTTTAGATGCTGTTCCTTGTGTTATGAAGGGCTGGCAGGTTTCTTCAAACAGGCTCAGACCTACAGCTTTTGGACAGGCTAGCGATAGAGCTCGCAACACCTTTCCTTTATCTTCACGAGATAGTGAGCTGTCCAGCTTTCTCTTTCTAACTTCGGAGTTAGAAGTTGTAGGAGTAGGAGTTGTAGTCTTTTTGTAAAACTGAATTTCTGATACCATTCTTGGTACTACTGACTTGACAAAGTCGTTGTTCCAGACACAGGGTTTCGATGTGCATGGCAGCTTTGTGTAACCCAAACGAACCGCAGCTTCTATCTTGAACATCAAAGCACCAACGTGAGAACAACATTCCCCTAATCTGTAAAGAAAATTTATATTATACGTCAATTAAAACACATTAAAACGTATTAATCTCCTAAAATATATACAATAAGTAATTTTAAGACTATGTACTAATCTCCAAAACAAGTCAATAATACTGTGGATTATCTTATTCATTCTGAGATCGTGCTGAACAAAGACTTCACTTCAACAAGATTATAAATCTTCCACACAATAATAACTTACTAGGATCTATTGTACATACACGATTCAATGCGATTATTTTGCTATTTTAATTAGGAAAACCTTACCCTGCCATGCATGTGCAGTGTGTTGCAACAACTGTCGGGTAAGCTGGATCCTCATTATTCAGAGCAACCCAAGGTTGATGTGGGCACTCAGTTACTCTTTGAGACGGACGAACAGCAGCTCTAAAAGTCATCATATGCTGTTTCAGCTCACTCTTCCTTGAGTAGACAGTCTCCACCCATCCAGACTGAAAATAAAATTAAGAAAATGCATTATTATTGATAATAAATAAACTCAGCAGAGCACAAGGGAATGCACTGAAATGGCATGACGGTGGGTTGTCATTAGCAAGTTGACCCAAAAATGGCTACAAATGTCAACAACCAACATGTCAATCATTCAATTGGCTCATTGCTGTAGGATGAAACAACTTCAATGGAGAAGTCTGAGTACATCTTGAAGCTAAAGGCTAAAAGGGAAAAATAATTAAATAAAAGGCTAAATAAAATCAGAACTACAAATGAGAATTGTTTTCGTGCCGATTATAAAAACAGAAATTCTAATGCATAAAATGAATGTTAGCCTTCTACAACAGCAAGTTTTTTGACACACAGTAAGTGATCCACTAGAAGAAAAATCCTTGTCCATCACACAAATTTGTAGAAATTATTTTTCAAACAAGTCTGAAGAAAACTTTAATAGAATGTAAGAGCGCTCAACCTTTAGCGGCGCTAGCCTAGCATAGCTACATCACGCAACGAGCCAATATCATGATGACATAGGGCTGGGCGATATGGCCTAAAATCTATATCATGATATGAAAAAATAAATATCACGATAACGATATATTTGAAGATATAATTCACAATGGACGAATTACTTCAAAATCCCAGCCTTACGCCTATTGGGAAGATTCATTCAGGGATATTTTATTCATTTTTTTTTTTTACGGCATAATTGTCTTCCAAATATGATCTACTCAAGCAGTTTACATCCTTCATTTTATTTTACTTTTTCAGCACGTGTCCCCGTGTTCTACAGTCACCATTTATGCTGCTCTGATGGAGCAGAGCGTAACATAAATTATATTGTGTCCACAACGATGTAAAAAATTACAACGATATCAAAACATTATATCACGATAACGATATGCGATACGATATGGCCCACCCCTATGATGACATATGCCTATATAGGCACAAAAAACACATACATAATCCTACCTCAAAGAAAATATATGCATCCAAGCTTTTGTAAGTCCTCATCTTCTCCATTGTGTAGACGCCAGGGCTGTTAATGAGGTACTCGTAAATGGCAGGCCATTGGAGATCTGGCCATGTTGTTGGGTCGTTTTGCAGAGAAGGTGATTGGCTCTGAGCTCCCATCTCTCCAGGACCTGTTCACCTCCAGGACCCGGAGGCGTGTGGGAAATTCATTACTGTTTATCATGATAGAATGATAGTTACAGAGTCATGGATGTATCTGCACTTGCAGTGTGCGGTGTGTCCACACTTAGACCCGCTGCTATCACTTTATAACATTTAATATCACTTTATATGCCTACACATCTGTGTATATACAATCCCGCTGTTGTTCATTGTTAAATTGTTGTTGTCTTACCATATGTCACTTTATTTTATCTTATTTATTTAATATTCTTTATGCATGCCCTTATAGCCTTATAGTTTAACGTTCTTAGCTTATTTTTTATCTTAATTCTGTGTTATATGTTCTATGTCGCACGTTTGCACCAAGACAAATTCCTAGTTTGTAAACCTTGTTCACAAACCTTGGCAATAAACCTATTCTGATTCTGATTCTGATTCTGATTCGGTTTGCCATGAACCTTGAGGTGCTTGGTAAGGACACGATTCCAAACCAACCAGATGTAACTTTTCTTCATACCGGTGCTTGGCCTTTGGGTCTAATCTGCTGAAATATTCGTAAGACATTGACTAAAATCTTCGTGTTGTCCAATGTCTGTGGTAAATAGCGGTTGTCAAGTAAAAGCATACCCCTCTTAAAATGGCGGCGGGCGTTGCTAGATCAAGTGTCCCGGATGCTGATGTCACCGCGAAAAGACAGTAGCTTGAGAGGCAGCGGCTGGGCAGAGTTCAGAGCGTCTTCGAGCTAAATGTGATGCGCAAATGTTTTTAAGCCCTGCTGCTCCCACTGTGATGTGAGGGCGCAGGGGGCACATCTTCTCATTGTGCGATCTTTCACAGAAGCTTTACACTGATATTGCAGGTTATGCTGGAGAGAGGAGGGTCAGCATCACCACGCTTTTTGTTTAGTGTTAATTGGTAAAATATTGGCGGAGAAATTCACATTTTCGGGTTGCATCTGCCCTGCAGCAGGTTTATGGAGCTTATTTACGTTCGATACATTTACTTGAAAACACGCGATGTCTGTAGTTTAATTTGATCAAAAGGTTTTACTCAAAAACGATCAGAAAATAGTTCTAATGCTCTTTGCATTACTTAGTTTTATTGAGAAGTCAAGTGCAGGAGGAGAGGAGAGCGGTGTGTTCCTTCCATAGACTGTAAGCGCAGCAGTGAGGGGGGGGGGCAAAGGGAAAAGAGAGACAGACTTAAGTATAATTATGTATATATTAAAGTAAATTATAAGAAATTTGACAGGCTTGGTAGCATTATTAACCTTTTTACTTCAACAAAAAACTTTTTTTCCTCCTTTTTTGTATTTTTTTATTTCAGTCCTGTTAATTACGTGTTTTCACATTTCATAAACAACTTTATATGATTATTCTTTACTTTTTTTACATGATTAAAAAGGAGCATGATACAGACGATGCTTGTACTAAGTGCCCCTTTCTTCAAACACAAAAAAAGAGACAAAAAATGGGCTGAAGTGCAGGTATTAACTTCAAACCATAAACAAACACAGGTACTGTAATTTTAGGAAAGTAATTGTAATTACTCTCAAACTGTGTAACTGTACCTGAATACAGTTAGGCCTACTTAGTAGGCCTAAGTAGGCATAGTAGCCTATGTTATTCTAAATAGGCTACATGTGCAGTATTTAGTTTGTTCACAAGGGACCTTTATGTTTGAGCTCAAAATAAACGTAAAAAGAAATCTGACTCTCCCTGGTCATTACCAGCTTCACTTTATTTCACGTCAACCAGCATCCAAATCCATAGAAATCATAATTAAAAAATCACTCTCAATATTCGCAGCCTACTCGTTGCGTTCAAGTTTAAACAATACAACATCTCGGAATCCAGACTTCAGCGCTGCGTTTATTATAATAGATCCATACATTGATTAGTGGTCAACAAAATGGCGGCTATACCCAACTTTCCTCTCTCCGAGTCAGAGCGGTCCGAGCCCGCTGCCCAGTGAATGTGCACCTTTCACACCTCGGTACTCGCACGCACTCACACGAGGGCCCCTACACCCAACGCAACCAATCTAATCATAATGTTCTCCACACGAACAGCACATATGCACATTGCTCTCACCACAGTTACTGCTGCATGCCTGGGTTCTATATTCATTTGTAAAATATATATAACGCTGACTGAGTCACCCGGTCACAAAATTTGTAGCTAATCTAAAAACAAACAAACCAAAACACACACACATTTCTTTTGTGCTATCGTCACCTGATGGTTGTAGCTGGTACTATATAATAGGCATGTCCTGAGAGATAGGAGCCTATTACCGATACCCAGGCAAAACCTCAAAGAAGAAAACTTTCCAGATCCAGGAAAAAAAAAAAAAAGGGAATGGTTTTGGTGGCTGTAGTTACTTAAGAAATGTGGGGTCCCTATTTGGAACCTTTTTCACAATGTTCCCATTTGCTTTATTTTTCAAATACGTGTGAGTGCATGAATTGTCCTACTATTCCCTCTGATGGCTCTGTATGACAAAAAAGAGTCACATGGAAAAATATATTTCTTTATTTTTGTGTTCACATAATTTGGATTGTAAGCAATAAAGCAGCACACACATTTGTCAACAATGCTAGGCTTACACACTGAGCTTCTCTAATGCATGCTGTAGAGTTTTCAGATCTTCCCTCATTTGACTCAGGGCAGTCTTGATCTTGCTGGGCTGGTCCAGTACTTCCACTGTGCATGTAAATGGGTCATAACACACTGCAAAAGGCCGCTTGATATTACCTGCATACCTCCTGTTCAAAAAAAGACGGAAACACAAATGTAACTTAATGTTATCTAACCATGCACATAAATGTATTTAACCCTTTAGCTTTAGCTTTAGCTTATTACAATTATCAGGTAAATTTCACACTGTGATAAACTTTGCTTTTGTAAAAGCCTCACTATTATCATATGTTCTCAACTGTTACACCTCTTAAAGTCTTTGTTTGCAATTGTTTATGTTTTATTTGTATGCACTTACCTGATTTTAATTGTGGCATCTTCTAAGCTTTCAGACACATAGTAAATAGGTTGGTAAGTCTGGTCCTGGTATGACTGTACAGCAGTCTCCTCTGGATTGAATGGCTTATATTTGGGCTCATTAGATAGGGCATACTGCACAGAAAAAAATACAATCAGACCAGCCTTTTTGGTACTATACAAATTGCCAAAATGTATATATCTAACACACTTACAATAAGTTCCCCATAAGAGGACAGTAGTCCAGCTCCATAGGCTTTCACAGTCCCGTTTTGTTTGCAGAGTCCAAACTCCACAGTAAACCAGTACAACTGTAAAAAAAATTAGCACAATACGTCATCCAACATCTTCCACTATGGAGCAAGAGACTATAGCATGACCTGAAAGTCAAATAACTTAACTCAAAGGTTCATGATTAAGTATGACTATTAAACTCACTGTGGACAACTTCTCTATTTCGTCTTCTGATGCGCCCAGTGAGGCCAATCCAATTTCCTGGGGAAATGTATTATTATTATTATTATTAGTAGTAGTAGTAGTAGTAGTAGTAGTTGTAGACAAATGTTATTAGGCTTTCTGGCTCAACGATCTTGTTAACTTACCTGCGAGAATTGTGCAAATTCTTTATCTGCCAACATGGGAATATGGCCGAGCAGTTCATGGCAGCAATCTCTGTAAAAGTAAAAAGCATGTCTTTGAATTGTGAAATTACCACAGATTAGCAGTTTATCATGTGTCAAATTGACTTACGGTTCAGGGGAGTGCATGGGCGCAGAGGAGTGACGAATGTACTGTGTGCACTGAAAAACTCTGAACGCCAAACTGGCAAGAAAATCCCTGGCTGATAACAGGCCCGCCACTGGGCGCAGCTGAAACCCTGTCTTTTCTGACATGACAAAAACAGTTAGGCCTATTTAGAAATCCATGCAATAGCCAACAGTATCTTCAGTTCAGTAAAGCCGTCACCTTTCAGAAAGGCAGAGATGTCTCTGAGTTGAGGGATGCGCTCTTCGCTGTAGCCACACTCTGTCTCGAGCTGCTGAAGGCCTTCTAGAAACTGACGACAGGCCAGACTTGGAAAAATACTGCGGAGTTTCAGGTAAATCTCTCTCCTATTTGGCAAAATGACAACATTTTAGTTTACTACTACACATTAATCTTACATTACAGTAAAAAGCTTTACCATGTGGACACCTCATCTTCAGTATACTCCACATAAGGTAAAGGGTCTCCCCTGGAAAAACAGTTCAAATGTTAACAAAAAGTAACAAATAGGCCTACATACGTATTTCTCAAATGGCCTTACTGCTTATATCCAAAGGCAAGCTCAGAAATGTATGCACGTCTTTTCCTATATTCTGAATCACTGTAACCCTGAAAATGAAACACAGTACAAATTAATACAGATTTTCATCCACTTCTGGTGTGAAAGTTATGAGAAAGGTTAAGAGCTCACAGGGTGATTGCAGTCCATTTCAGGATCAAATTTGGTTATTAATAAGTTACATTGGTCCAGATCTTTAATCCGTTTGGGAAACCAGGGAACTGCATTGGTAGAGAGAAAATAGTAAGTCATAGGGCTTCTTCAAAAATGAAATAATGGTTCTAGTGGTTCTAACCTTTTTCCTCTGGAATTGTGCACACGTCATCTGCAACTTTCTTCAGTGAGTTTAAGAACACCTCGAGGTCAGAGCTGTGGACCTCACATTTAATTAAAAACTCAAGATCTGAGCCACTGTTTTTCTGCTTCCTCCCAGGTCGACTTTCAATATGAAGAAGCTTCGCCTCAAATGTCTGTAAGGATCACAATAAAAAGAATTACACTTGTAACTCTGTTAACTTGAAATATAGACCTTCATGTAGAACATATATAAATATATATCCCATTCCAAATCATACACGTTTTCTTTGGCTTAGAAGACAGAGCATCATCCAAAAAGGTGCATTGGGTTAGTCATGAATAATTTCCACTTACTTCAAATATCTTTCCAGTTTTGAAGAAGCCTGCATTTTTTAGGGTGAAGAGGATGTTGAGAGAGACTCTGCCTTGTTTCTCCTCAAACACAAAGTTGTCTCCAAACCTGGATGGCTCCGGGGAGATGGAAGAGGTGCTGCTGCGATCCCGTCGTGCGTCCTCTATCAGGCTCTGTTTCCTGCCACTGAAGGGCACTGCCGGCACCCCTTCTGTCTTCATTGTGTGTGAGCTGAGATGTGCTGCTTCAGTGAGACCAAACCAGTACGGTGAGCGGTTAAATATCCCCGTGTCTGAAGACGTTATGGAAATGAACTGCGCAAGTGCATGATTTTTTTTTTAGACTTTTGCGTCACACGGAGGACACAGGGCTTTTTGTGATTAAAATAGAGCATTTATAGATACATACTGATAAAAAAAAATAATTGCGTATGTCTGAGAACTGTACATGGAAAGTGGCTCCAGTATCAAGCATAGTTTCTATTCTAAGATGGTGTTTGCCTGGTAAAATCTTTTGAGCAATGAAAATCTTTGATTTAGATCAATGGCTTCAGTGACCAAATGAGACAAGTGTATTATTATTTCAAGAAATATTTGGATACCTGATAAAGAATAAGAAAACAAACTTTCAGATCTTTTCAGTTTAGCTTCTAAACATTCCACTCAAAATATTTACACCAATACTCTGGTCTCTACAAAAATATAATCCAGACGCAAGGCAGCATTTTGTGTTAATCGTCTACTCATGTAACTGCTGATGAGGCGGGATAAAACATTAGCACATTTGAGACCATTCTTCAACACAGAACCTCTCCCTATTGTATCCATTCAGTAAAACTGGTATCAAATCAAATCAAATCAAATCAAACTTTATTTATAGAGCGCTTTTCATACAAAATGTAACACAAAGTGCTTTACAGTGCTTAAAAATCATTAAAAATAATAAAAATCGTCCCCACCAGTAAATATACATAAATAACTACAACCCCACCACCCACCACCCGCACACACAGACACACAGACGTACAGACAGCCCAGCAGTTAAAAGTCTTAAATAAAAATTGACATAGAGTTGAGTACGTAAGGCTGGGTACAGATGGACCGAAAGAGGAAACATCATCCAAGGAGCCGTCTGCACCAGGAGCAGCCCATCGCCCACAGCCACAGAGCGCCAACCCAGGGGGCCCGGAGTAGGTGTAGGAGAGACGTCCTACCTCCATCCAGGCACCCCCAGGAGAGCGCCCGCACGGCCACAGCCAACCAGCACTCCCGGGGCAGAGGGCTCCCTCAGAGGAACCACTAGGAGAACATAAAAAATAAATGAATAAAATAAATAAAAATAAATAAATAAATATTTAATAAGAGATACATTAAAAACAGCTAAAACTGTGCGTGAAATAGCACAGGATAAAAGAGGGAAAATAAAGAAATAATAGAACTAAAACCGGTAAATAAGGTTAATATAAGTAAATATTAATTAAAAGCTAAACTAAAAAGGTGGGTCTTGAGCCTGCTCTTAAAAACATGAACGTTCTCTGCGGTCCTGAGCTCCTCTGGCAGGTCGTTCCAGAGGCGAGGGCCATAGTATTGGAAAGACGCCTCGCCGTGAGTCTTTCTGTTGACTTTAGGAATAACTAGGAGACCCCTGCCAGAGGAGCGAAGGGACCGCGAAGGCTCATATGGTAAAATCAATTCTGAAAGATAAGAAGGACCAAGACCATTAAGACATTTAAAAACCATTAAAAGAACTTTAAAATGGATCCTGAAACACACGGGGAGCCAATGCAGTGACTCTAAAACCGGTGTAATGTGGTCCCGCCTCCTGGTCTTCGTCAGGACACGAGCTGCTGAATTTTGTAAAAGTTGTAAACCTGAGATACTCTTTTTGGGAAGACCAGAAAGCAGGGCATTACAGTAGTCGATACGACTGGTGATAAAAGCATGCATTAGCGTCTCCGTGTTGGCCCGAGAGAGAATGGGGCGGACTCTGGCTATGTTCTTTAGATGGTAAAAACCTATCTTTGTGATATTCTTAATGTGTGGAATTAAAGTCAGCTCAGAGTCAAAAATCACACCCAGGTTCTTCACCTGTGAGGAAGGATTAAAAGACAATGACTGTAGTTTGGGTAAAAGTTTCTCTCTCTGGGCCTCAGGACCGATGACTAAAACTTTAGTTTTGTCCTGGTTAAGCTGGAGAAAGTTTTCTGCCATCCAGGATTTGATATCTAAAATGCAGTTAAAAAGTGCATCCATTGGCCTGGTGTCCTCAGGAGACATGGAGATGTACAACTGTGTATCGTCAGCGTAACTATGAAAGTTGACTCCATGTCTCCTGATGACATCACCAAGAGGGAGCATATACAGGTTAAAAAGCACTGGGCCTAAAATCGAACCTTGAGGCACACCACATGTAATATTATGGACCTTGGAGGAGCAGGTATCCACACTCACCATGAATGTCCTGTCTGTGAGGTAGGATGTAAACCATTTGTGGACAGCACCAGAGAGGCCGATGTGTTTTAAACGAGTTAAAAGAATAGTATGGTCGACTGTATCAAAGGCAGCGCTCAGATCCAGTAGAACCAACACTGTCAACCTTTTGGAATCATAATTTAATCTAAAATCGTTTAAAATCTTTAAAAGGGCTGTCTCGGTGCTGTGGTTTACCCTAAAGCCAGACTGAAATTTCTCAAGGACGTCATGTGCATTTATAAAGTCGCTAAGTTGGGTAAAAACAAGTTTTTCTAAGATTTTGCTTAAAAATGGTAAGTTGGATACCGGTCTAAAGTTGTTAAAATCATTACGGTCCAAATTGCTCTTCTTCAGCAGAGGCCTCACCACCGCCCCCTTAAAGGCAGCAGGGAAGACCCCCGTCTGAAGGGAGCAATTCATCATGTGTAAAAGCTCGTCTCTAAGAGATCCATAGAAAGTTTTAAAAAACGGGGTTGGGACCGGGTCTAAAGGACATGTGGTGGGCCTCACTGAGGAGAAAACTTTATCAAGCATCTCAGCATTAACCTGGACAAAACTGTGCAGTGTTTCCTCTGGAACAAGTAGACAACCAGATGTATTTAAAACCGTGTTACTTTGAGTAGATAAAGTATTACATCTGATAGTGTCTATCTTTCCCCTGAAGTGGTCTGCAAACGCCTCGCAAAGGGAGTCACTTGGAGTAAAATTGGTCTTGTTAAAATCAGGATTGATTAGATGTTCTATTGTAGAGAAGAGTACCTTGGGATTGTTTTTATTATTGTTGATAATTTTTGAGAAGTAGTTGTTTCTTGTGTTTCTTACTGTGTTATTGTAGGTTGATTGTTGTTCACGTAAGATTTGGTAGTTTATGGTAATTTTGTTTTTTCTCCATTTTCTCTCTGCCACCCTGCATTGTCTTTTGAGTTGTTTAATTTCCTCATTCCTCCATGGAGTAATTGGTTTTGTAGGGAGTTTCTTGGATTTTAAAGGAGCGATAGAATCAAGCGCTGACTTGAGTTTGCTATTAAAATTTTCAAAAATAAAATCACAGGGGGCAGGTAGAACAATAGGAGAATATTTCTCTAAAACATCAATAAAATTTGCAGCCACTTCAGGGGTGAGATGACGTTTCCTCACAGCTCTTACCGAGGTCTCCCGCTGGGTAAAACTGGTGATATTAAAAAACACACAGTAATGGTCAGAAACAGCCAAGTCAATGACAGAAGACACAGCTGTGGACAGGCCATACGTGATGACCAGGTCCAGACTGTGTCCTCTGTCGTGAGTTGGCTGTGTGACGTGTTGGGTAAAATCCATATAATTAAGAACATTTAAAAAATCCCTAGCAACAGGGTCTAAAAGATTATCTATGTGTAGATTAAAATCACCAATTAAAAGAATCATATTAAAAGAGCTATGTAAAAGTGATAAAAACTCAGAAAATTCCTTAACAAAAAGAGGGCATTTTTTGGGGGGTCTGTAAATAGTGACACATAAAATGGGGGGATTGCTAAAAACAACTGCATGGTGCTCAAAAGTGGGGAATGGATCAAATAAAATAGGTTTGGTGGCAATAGTGTTTGTACATATGGAAGCAGTGCCACCTCCCCTTTTCCCATTCCTTATTGAAAAGGTGCTGCTAAAATTAGGTGGGGAGGCCTCAGCAAGAACCGCGGTCGCATCTGTACCCAGCCAGGTTTCAGTTAAAAACAAACAATCAAGATTATTATCTAAAATCAGGTCATTCACAATAAAAGACTTCTTCTGCAGAGAGCGGACATTTAAAAGAGCCATGTTTATTGTGGTTTGAGATGGATTAGCTGTGGACTGTGGGGGGGCTTTGGGGAGGGGTTTTAAAACGTTAATATGGACAGGATAATTCCTGTCCATATTAACGGGATAATTGCATGGAGGGTTGTGTTGTGTCCGCTCTCTGCTAGTGATGACAGGGATGGTTTGTGAGGGGGGCGTGGAAACGATAGGAGGGGGAGTGTTGGCGGAGGCTGCACCTGCGCGTGATTGACTGGAGGCAAACCGTCAATCACGCGCAGGTGCGGAGTGGACTGCCAGGGTCATGTTCTTTGTGAGCAGACGGCTGCCCCTCAAGTTCAGATGTAAGCCGTCGACTCGGAAATGAGAGGGTCGGTCCATAAAAAGGCTAAAATTGTCAATAAAAGAGGTTAGAGGTCTACATACGGATTTAAGCCAGCAGTTCAGATGGAAGGTCCTGCTAAAATGTTCATCGCCACGATTCAGCGTGGGGAGGGGGCCCGAGATGAACACAGACACACCTTTAAAAATCCATGGTCTCAGAACGCTGAGGAGTTCTTTAAAATCCAGTTTTGTACGCTCCGATTGTCTTTTCGATACGTCATTTGTACCCACGTGGACGATCACTCTATGGACGGATGGGGGCATGGACTGGAGAATGCCTGGGAGTTTTTGTGTTATCCTGGAAACTGTAGCACCTGGGAAGCAGTGGGTTGCGGCGTTATAAAAACGGACGTTTCTGATAATGGAGTCTCCTATTATGAGTGTTGTGGTGGGGAATAGTGGCTTTGGCTGGTGGGCGGACTCGGAAACATCACCATGTGGAGAGGACGGAGGAGAGACCAGGGCCGCGGGCTGACCGATGGGTTCAAGTCCCGCCCCGACAGGAGTGGATCCTGGCTGCTGTTGTTGCGCGCCCTCGTCCGGGATCACCGGCTGCACCGCGGGTTGTTGTGTCCGTGGCTCCGCCGGAGAGGACCGCGGGGATACCTCTCGCGACGCGGAATGTTGTGGCCGTGACGCGAGAGCTGACCGCGGGGGGGCCACCGGCGGTGTCGCGGCTTGATGAGACCGCGACACCGTCAGCAGCTGCGAGGGCGCGTGCAGCGTCGGGGACAGCGACAAGACCGGAGCCATACCCGAGGATCCACTGGATCGTCTCCGGACCGCCTCTTTTAGGATATTACGCCTGGCCGATGTTTTTTCCCCCTGTTTGTGAGGCTGGGCCGAGCGGGGATCCGCGCCACCCCCTTGGAGAGCCGGGAAATCCATCGCCGGGTCCAGATTGGGGAGCGCCGTTGCCGGAACAGCTGGAGTAGGTGAGTCCTCCGCCAGCACAGAGAAGCGGTTCGTGAGGCTCAAACAGGTAGATCCAAGTGTTTTTGTTCTGTGCACGGTTTGCGGGTGGGGAGTTGAGCTAGAGGGTGAGGGACAGGTAACCGGGTCTCCGAGCACTGTCTCTTGGAGGGCAGCAGTCAGAGAGGAAATATGGAGTGATTGTCTATGGGATATTTCCATGAGGTCGGAAACAAGCGCTTCTTTCTTTTTAATATCCTCCGTCAATCGCTTTATGTCCAGTCTTAGACGGTGAAGCTCTTGCTCGGTGCGGCTAGCCATAATGATTGATTTCACCAACTCTTAAAATGTTACTCTGGTATTGATATTGGTATTGGTAACTCCAAGTTTTCAATGGAATTCCTTGGTACTGAGGAACTTTTCCACATAGCTATCAATGTGTATGTCAAACAAACCAAGTGTTTCTTAAAAGAAAGCCAATTAAATTACAAAAGTGTAAGTCAAAAATACATATGGGGAGTTCATTTGCAGAAACTGAACATATGCTTTAAAATTTCTCTTTACATAGCAGTGTATTCAATTGCCAGATTTGTTTCTGTGCCATAATAATATAGAGTCAGTTGTTATTAATTAAATTCACAAAACTTTAGTTTTATAAGGAGCATATGGAGCACGGGCACAAATTTCCCAAACAATTTGGGGAAAAAAATTCAAAACAGAGGTGTGTGCTTTTGCAAATGAACTCTTCATAATAGATATATATATGTATTTGAGCACTAATTATCAGTGCTCCTAAAAACTGATTTTTCTATTGCTTTCATATTTTCTTCATTTTAATTTTTTTATTACAAAAATATATATTATTTAATGTATATTTGGATTTATTGGTGGGTTATGTTGTGCACTTTTTTTTTGTTCTGATTTATTGATTTTATGTTTTTCCTTTCTCACAACCTGCAAAGAAAAATACTAATAAACAAATTAAAGTAAAAATAAAATAAAAATGGGACCCGTGCCAATATTTCCTGAGGACTCTGTATATAAATATAATTTGAATATTTTAGCAAACCTGTGAAACTGTCTCTATGTCCAATAAAACAAAAGAGCTTTGGTATAGAACATGCATAAACTTTAATGAGTAGAGCACTTTACCAGAATGATTTAAAATACGTTATTGACATCAGAAATTATTTGAATAGTTCTCCTTTGAATATAAAAAAAAAACTTTACCAGAGACTCATGATTAAAGTTAATATGGTTAAATGCTAAGTAGAATTAATAGGTTAGATATAATACAAGAATATTTGGAAAGCTTGAACCAATAACGGCAAGAGCCAGCAGCAAACTATATGGAATAGATGTATCCACAAATTACTCTAGTTTTCTCAGGGCTTCACACAGTTTGCTCAGCTCACCTAGGAAAGAAAATAAAGTTTAAACAAAAAATCTAATACTTTATGGTTGCATTACATTTGTGCACTGAATATTGTGGTACATACCATTTATGTTCTCAGCCAGGTTCCTGAGCTGCTGTGTGTTATCCAGAACTTCTACACTCTGAGTATATGGGTTATAGCGCACTGTGAATGGCCTGGGAATTGTGCTGGCAAATCTCCTGTAGAAGGACAAATTCAATTGGTAACACTTAAAAAAAAAAAGAAAGAAAAAAAGGGTACAACAATGAATGATGAATTTATGCTTTAATTCATGACTTCACGCATGAATACATCACGAATTAGCACAAGTTCATCAGGCTTCATGAACAAGTGAATTAGCACAGTTAATTAAGGCAATGAACTCATTAATGATCATAATGAATTTGTGAAGATACAATGGGGACAAGGACCAACCTTTGTATAAACATGCAGCAAGAGTCAACATTAGTTCATCATGAGTAAATTATGAATGTGCCCCTTAAACTAAAGCGTTGTAGCTTTGATCACTTAAAAAAAAAGAAGAAGCCGTGTTTTAAGAGAGCGACTTAACTAAAGCATCAAATTTAATACTTAGTTGTGCCCTATCAAAAGTGGTATAATCTCAAATATCCAAAACTGAATTACTAATTAAAATATTATGATGCTTTAAATAAATATTATTTTTAGCTCTCTTTTGTTTTTAATTGCCCTTTTAAAAAATAGCTTTGTATATTTTTATGATCAATGATACAACACTTAACAGTTTAATCAGCACGTTCATTATGAAGAGTTCATTGTGAACTCAAGATGAACTAATGATGAGTGAAATTAATCTTCTGCATTTGACCCATCTTTGACCCAGTGTCTTAGGGCAACCTGCCAGGGGTAGTGGGCGACTGTAGTGCTGGGTAATAATGGATTGAGCTTTTTACCATCTATTTTATTTTATTTTATTTTTTTAAACATAGTCAGAATCAAGGGTATAGCCAGACTTATAGAGACTAATCCATGCGTTTGTCTTCAGCAGGTTAGATTACTTGCAGGTTAGTGTCCGTTCTGGACACTAACCTGCATCACCCCGGTCAGTGGACAATTTTTGGGGACCTCTGATATAATGTGTAATATGTATACTGTAATGTAACATAGGCAACAAAAAGAGTATTGCTAAAAAATGCAACGACACACAGCCTTAGTCACGGAGCAGTGTTTTGGTTGGATTGATCAATACCTGACTTTCTCCTTGGCATCCTCAAAGGTCTCAGCGATGAAGTAAATAGGCTGATACTCTGTTATGGGGTATTTCTGGAGACAGGTCTTTTCTGGTTCAAAGGGCATTAGCTGGGGCTTGTCTGACAGGCAGTACTGCACCAAAACACAAAGGTGGTTTATATCATTTATTATTCTATTATAAAGAAGTTCAAATGATCAAACAGGAAGTGCGGGATGATCAGAGCCTTGGTGTTTTTTAATGGCTTGCTAGAGTGCACATCCTCTGACACAGTCTGATGTAAGCCTGACCTTAATGCTTTCCCCATTTTCCTTGTACACCCTGTTGAGTTGGTCAGACTTCCCCCAGTGACACAATAAACCTGAGTGGACCACTAACCCAGTGCCTCCATCCAAGGGCTTATGCAACTGAATTAACAAGCGTGTCCTACATACTGTCGGGAGGATGTTGTACATGCAAACATAAAGTCCCTCGCACCTTTTTATAGATTTAATTTTATATTTACCTGCAGCTCTCCGAAAGATGAAAGCAGACCAGCTCCATACGCTTTGATCTCTGAACCTTGCTTGCACAGCCCAAACTCCACAGTGAACCAATACACCTACAGACATAAGCTTGGTCAAATGTGGAAGTGCTCTTTGGAGATTATTTCTGTTTCATTTTAATATCATGATGTAATCTTGTTTGCTATAGAACTTCACTTGGGACATTTTTATTCTTTTACTCCAGCCACAGGTCGCTTTGGGTTAGGCTGACTGAAGCGCGACTGCACACATCTGCTACCTAGTACAGTATATATATCCCATCATGGCACTAACCAAACCCATCCCTGCTTCGCTTCTGATGTGCCTTGAGATAAATACAATATTCTCCCTTTTTGCTACCCGCATTTCTTTGTTGAGATTTACAATACTTACACAATGGTACTACTTACAGTTGCAAGTTTCTCAATATACTCATCAGGAGCACCGAGGGATGCAAGACCTATTTCCTGTAACAGAACAGTAATTGAAGAAAATACGGAAGGTTTTGATAGATGAGCAAACGGGACAATAATTTGAAATACCTGTGAGAACTGAGCAAACCCTGGATCAGCAAACAAAGGCACGTGACCAAGCAGCTCATGACAGATATCACTGCAACACAAAGTTAAATCAGTGAAGATTAGGAAAAAAACCTTTGTGCACATGGTCCACTCCAACACTCACGGTTCAGGGGTGTACGTGGGTTTGGAGCCATGACGAATGTATTGTGTCGAATGGAAAACTCGGAAGGCAAGTCCAGCCAGGAAGTCCCTCGATGAGAGCAATCCAGCAACTGGACGAAGTCGGAAGCCTGTGCATGCTAGTGACGGGGGATTAATAATAGAGAACAATAAGGTATCGTATTTTCCGGACTATATGTCGCTCCGGAGTATAAGTCGTACCAGCCAAAAAATGCATGATGAAGAAGAAAAAATATATACAAGTCGCTCCGGAGTATAAGTCGCACTATTGGCAACTTCCCTGGACACGGAGGTAACTGCACCGTTACAAGCCTCTCCCTGCATTACCTTCTCATTTGCGAACTCGTGCCCCTAGCTGTGGCCATCTAGCTTTTACTCCGCGATTACCTTTTTTTGTTTTCTTCATTGCAGTAAAAGTAACCTCTGCTTTTCACCAGTCCCTCACAAGTTTCACACTAAATCCAAACTTTCTGCTGCTCGAGTACTGTTTTTTTAAATCTCCAGTAGTACAGGAGTAGCAGATACTGGTACACAAGCCTACAGCGCCCTCTAGCGGCTGTCAGTGTGAAAATAACAAACATGTGAAATTATATATTTTGATGCATAAGTCGCACCTGAGTATAAGTCGCACCCCCAGCCAAACTATGAAAAAAAGTGCGACTTATAGTCCGGAAAATACGGAAATAGAACCTTTGAGTAGAGCTTGGAACTCGAAAAACTTTAAATCTTAAAAGTTCACTCACCTAGCAGAAAGCGGGACACATCCTCCAGCTGGGGGATGTTGTCCTCCCTGTAGCCACAATACTTTTCCAGAAGGGGGAAGACTCGGTTGTGCTCACGACAGGCATGAGTTGGGTACAAAGACTTGAGCTCCTTAAACACAGTGCCCCATGTGGCCTTCTCCTCCTCTGTGTACTCAACTCGGGGAACGGGTTGCCCACTGGAAGATGATGAATAAATACTTTACTTCAACAGGCTTCAATGTGATACAGATAAAATCCATTATTCTTTATAACCCTATTTTTATATCTTAGACATGGTCAATACAAAATAAATAGTTAAACAAACATAAATATAATTACTGTTTATAATTGTAGGCAATATCTGCAAACTCCTTCCTGCGAGCTCTGTACTCTGAATCTGTGAAGCCCTAGGAAAACATGAAGAAAGGCTCCGTTAGAATTGTATATTTTCTGATCAAGGTCTCATCACAGCTAAATCAAAGAGTGGAAATCCTCTGCTAGAGCTGGGCTCTGTGGCCTTTGACAGCATTATACACTCGGTTTCTAAGAGGAGCCTGCAAATACATATTCAAATGAAGCCTTTGTAGGGTGTTTTTCAGCTTGTATTTTGCTTTAATGATGGTGGTAAAAGAGAGCAATTATCTATAATTATAGGGGCTCAATTAAAGCAATGACTATTTGTGATTCCAGGTAGTTTCCATTAGAATAAAAGGTAGAGTGCGTCGTCTTTGCAGCCTGGCCTTTTATAAGATGTGAGTGGGTATATACACGCAGGATGTAGCAATATTATTATGATTATGAGTGAGTCACTTCTTACCGGGTGATCCGCATCGAGCTCTGAGCCATAACTAAGGATCTGGTTGGCAAAACGGTCGAGGTCGTGGATGTCATTAGGGAACCATGGCACTACGGAATAATAACAGTTATTATTATTATTGATATACATATTATTATCACTGCTGCATTTGAGCCTCTTAAATTGCATATGACAGGATTCTTTTGTAATATATGTTGTAAATAATAATCATTGTTTTATTTTAGTGAACCAGCAATTTAAAGAACAATTATTTCCAAAATCAACTCTTTTTTTGTAGCTTAGTTGTTTAAATGGGTATATTATAGTGTATACATGTATCGGTCACTATTTTGACAGTTTAGTGCATATTTGTTGAAATCCTGCGTTTGTGTGCATAACCGTCTGTGTGGAGTCATCTGCAGGTTATCGAGAGGAGGGCGCTGACGTCAGAGACCCTGCTGCTGTAAACACTCCCACACACTGGCCCTGCCTCCAGTGAGGGGGAGCGGGGGGGTCCAATATCACTGAAACTACTGGGATTTTACACATGAAACAAAAACTATACATTACAAAACTAATGGATATGTGGATTTTACATTTTGAGATTTCCATCAAAAACTCAACGTGAATGTTGAGACGAGTGCTGCTGCTTATCACACATCAGTTTCTGAATGTTTGGCTCTAAAGAGGAGAATTTCACCTTCAGTTTTACAGTATTGGGAAGGTCATGAGCACTTTGAGGGCAGACTCTGCGAGCTTTGGATGTCGGGTAACGCAAACTCGTGCACAGTCGCACATACTGTGGAAAATAGACATTTAGCTCAAACACCTGCTGTAAAGATGATAGAATGAGTCTTTGCTGCATACAGTGGACGCGTGTGGTAGGGGTGGGCGATATGGCAAAACTTATATCACGATTTTTAAATTATAAACTTACGATTTCGATTTTATTACGATTTTTTTATAATGACAAAATTACTTCAATTACACACTGAAGAAGAAAAATACTACACTAATTTATTCAACTTTGAGATAATCAACACAGCAATAATAGACTTGGACCTAAAGTAAACTCGCTTTATAAATGAAAAACACAATAAAACTCCAGATAATAAGATAATTAATAAAAAAATAAAAAAAGTAAGTTAAAGAGGTTTGGTAAATGCTTGTTAGCGTCTGTTGCTGTTTTCTGAGACGTCTGTCTCGCTGTCGACCCTTTCACAATAAGAGTCTTACTAAAGCGATAACATGCAGTGACTTTTATTGTGTAAAACTCAATCAGGAAGAAGTTTGTCAATGTTAGGTGAATTTCCAATAATGAACTCAGACTGACGGTGTTATTGGGGAACTTTTATATTTTCAAAAACATGGATAAACGGCGCATTTGTGGTCCAGGATTTAAATTAAACAAATGAGAAGGATGCGGCGCCTACAGAAATGTAAGGACGAAGGACACGCTCGCTTCTTCATGTGTCGCCAGGTAAATAAATAAACACACGCTGCGATCTACGCAGAGCAGTGGCGTTCCGGGGGAAAGACGCTGACATAAATACCTCTGAAATAGAGACCGAACGCTGGGTTTAAAAGCTCCAGATTGAGGAGCCTGGTCGTGTATGCGACTGTAGAGGAGCGGCTCGCTGCCAAACGCTCGCATTAGCGTCTGACATTGCGTAGCAGAAAGTTAACGGCTTGGGTTTGCTTCACTGACGGTGAAAAGAGTCACCTTTGCTGAAGTGCATAAAACCGTAAAAAAACGATCCCAAAAAAATAACAGATCGTCAGCTCTGGAGATCGTAAGACGGTCTAATATCGTCATATCGCCCAGCCCTAGTTCGTGGACCACTAGGACCACACTTTAAGAATTACTGATCTAGATTAATGTGATCCCGCCTAAGGCCCAAACAAATGTATGCCAGGCTCCTCTGTAAACAGACGGCAGAGCATACATATCCATGGTGGCCCTATCCTCCTCTGTTCACCATGACCTCAGCTTGTACTCCAATCCTGCTTCTGTTGATGAGGCACAACGTGACCAGCCCCACTGGCCTCAAACGCAAAACCAGTGTATTTCTGGAAACAACCAATATATAGTGCCACATGTCAGCAACTGCTCATCCGTCCTGTCCCCACAAAGCTAAGCCAAATTCTCAAGCTGTACTATTTGTTAGTTGCTGATCTTATGTGCAGCACTTTGGAAATGTGTTTGTAGTTTTAAATGTGCTTTACAAATTAAGTGGATTGGATTCAATTTTATTGTGTCTGCTGATTATTTTGGTTCTGCTTTTTAATTTTTTTGATCAGACATTAGAACATCAGCTTGTTTTATTTGCAACATTTATTTCTCAAAACGCCACACATGATGTTCATCTTAATCGCTGGTATTTTGTACTTGATGTGCTCCTACCTGTATCTTTCTTCTTGTTTCGTGAAAGCTCGTGGACATGACCACTGATTTGTGTGCGCAAGCTGTCGATCGCCTCATCCAGAGCCTGGGAGCAGGACGGGTCCACACTGATGAAGAACTCGTACTGCGCTTTGTTCGAGCGGGAGGGACGAGACTCGATGTGCATCAGGTTGATTCCTTTTGCCTACAACAAAAGATGATCTCAAAACCATAATCTCTATATAAATAAAATACAGTCGTGTTTGTACTGCTTTTATCCCACCACTAGATGGCATTACATGGTCTCTTCCATTATGACTTGGGACCCGAACATAGGGTCAGAACTGCCTGAACCTTCTATGTGCCAGCTCAGCCAAACAAATACGGTGTGCATAAAAACAAAGCAGACTATTACAGTTGGCTGCAAAGGTCAGACGGTGAAAGCATAAATACAATCACCTGGCCAACAGCAGTCTCTGATTTCTGAATTTCTTGCAACTGTACAACAGCAATCACAAAAGCGTCCTGATTCTGTTTGGAATAGAATCGGGGTCTTGGGTCTCAAATATGCATTGTTTTTGTTACGCATGACTTTTGCAGGCAACCACATTGTTTTATATAATAATGATGGAATATGCTTTGTCACTGTGGGATGTAAGAGGGAGTACGTGGTTCTCTCCACACTATAGGCTAAATGAAAGAGGGGGCGTGAGTGGGGCCTCCTCTTTTTACCATCTGGATCAGATTGTGTTTATCACAGCTTTTAAAAGACCATGTGTCCCTGGGGAGGGCTTAGAAAACAACAAAAAGTCCATCCAAGTATGCAATATATTTGACAACAAATAGAAGTGTTTTGTCTTTGAATCAGCACTTCTTACTCTTCAAAGATTCTGATTGAGATGAAGCTTTTTGCCATTATTTTATAAATGTATATTTTTCATTCATAGTATCCCATTTTCTATTAAGTGGACAAATGGCTCTTTGCAAACCAAGTGCTATAGTCCGGTTTAGCAGTAATACCTAAAGCAGCTCGTGAGCTGTCCCTGGAGATTTCACTCAGACTATATCCCGTTCAGACAATGGGATTTGGGTTTTCACATGACACTAGGCACAGAAACTACCAGCGTGTTAATATAAGGAAAATTAGTCATACTGTCTACGAACCTGACTTTAGGCAAATGACAGAAGAACTTCAACATCAAATTGTCATCAAAGCAAACACATTCTCACAATATTTAACATTTCTTGTGTGTTTTGATAAGGTTACAAGAATGTTTTGTAGTGGATCATTTGGCTTGTTTTATGGACAAACCAGAGGGGGGGAGATGAGAAGGGGGTGGAGCAGGGGAGGATCTGCAAAGAGGACGCTCATAGGTTTAAAGTTGCTGTTTACTGGTGCATTTGGGGAACAGATTTTGTCACATTGTTATCGATTGCAGACTGTCCACCCACAAACCCTTCCCCCAAAATGCACACACAAAATATGACCATAAAACATATTTGTCTTTACATAAAAGCCTCCTGTAGCTATTTTACAGTTTGATCCCATGTAAATATAATTTCCAAATAGTTGGAATTTTACTCTTTACAGATATTAACAAATGTATAAATTAACTAATGTCGTTTGACCCACGGTGAATATAATATAAGTTGTTTTATTTGAAGAGTGTCCTAACATAATTGTTTTCATGACCTTGATATTGACTTTGATATTTCAGTGTAAACTGTGTGTGTGTGAGAGGTTGCTTCAATAAGGGAATTTCATGTGTGTTCTTAAGAGAGACAAACATTAAAGATAAGCAAAGTTTGTCAAGGGTAAAGGCTATGAACGCACTTGACAATACCAAACCTAGTTTAGCAAAAAAATACATTGATTTTCACCTACATGCACTATTATTATTATTCAGGGAATACTATTATTTATTTGGTTTTGGTTTTAAATTAACGTAAAATATAGGTCTGTACCTTTTACTCAAGACTATATGTAATATTGTGGAAGAAAGGTGTCAGTCACTGTGTTGAAATATATTCTCTTCTCAATAGTGACTGAGGTTGATGCAAAAGGCAAAGAAAATCTCAATTCCACTTAAATAGATGCCATTAGTAATTTGTGGGATACGAAAGTAAACAGCCGTTACCTCAAACAGTTTTAGAGCCTTGGCCAAAGCTCCAACCTCCTCTTTCAGGGAGAAGATGCAAGAGATGACTTCAGACGTCTTATCAGTCTCTTCCTCCAGATACATGGACCCTCTTCTCTTCTGTACAGCAAAAATTTAAGTGCATTCAGTAATTAAAATATATTTTTTTAATGTGTTGTAGCCTCAAAACAACCACAGATATATTAATGTATGAATGATCATAAGCTCATAAAAATAAAGTCATCAAAATAATCATGATCACTTTATCAAAATATATCAGTGTGATGTTGATAATAAAACAACTGTTGCAGGATAGCTTCCACCCCAATGTGGAATGTTAAAGATGTTTATATGCCAGTCCCAAACCTTTCTCCTTTTCAGTCCTTCAAACCATCCCATTTAGCAGTGTTTCCCTAACAGGGGTACTCAAGGATTTGGTTTTGGGATACTTGGATCAAGTTAAAAAAAAAATTGAATAGAGAGAAATGAATAAACAAATAGTATTTTGTAATAAACGGTCTGAGTCTGAGAGTATTTTAGTGAGCTCCATGCGCCAGAAATGAGGAACAATTACAGCTACAGGTACAACACTGTGAACACATGCATGTTTAACAGTTATTTTTTTGTATTTACCTAGGATATTTCACATACAAAATGTGGAAGTTGGGGGTTGTGTGTGGTGTCAGACATGCATGATTAAGTTAACCTGTAATAACAAAACATAGAGGCTGTTTTACCCTAGTCCCAGGTTCGTCCAAAGGCTCATGGTCCCCATTAATCTTCTTGTAGGCAGCGTCCATCCTGTGCTGTTCTGGTACAGGGTGAGTCTGGTGCTGAGAGAGGCTTCAGTAAAGTTTGGATCCATGCACCTCCTGTTTAAATAACACCTCAGTTTAACGCTGGACCACGTGATACCACACCCCTTGAGCATCGGTATGTCACGCGACGCTTGTTGTGAAACCGATTACTACATCTGGTCCTGGTTGTCCGTCGTCGGGTTTGGGTTTCCATGTCACGGTTTTGCATCATGATGAATTGTCTGACTGTTGCTACCACGGGGTCACACCGTACCTTTGCGGTGCGCAGTGTCTTAGCAAAAATATGACGATCTAACTACGATTTCCCGTGTTAAAAAGTAATTAAAGCAGCAGTGTTTCACTTACTCACGGAGCCATCGGCGTGATCAGGAGACTTAGGTGAGTGAAAGGAATTGGTCAGACAGTGTTGGTAACGGAATTGCTGGATTGCAGGTTCTGAATGTGATTGTCACAGGACCCAGTGGGGGACAGGAGCCCGTTTTTCCTACCAGCATTACACCTTCACACGTTGTGTGTGTCTAAAAAGAAAGTGTATTACGAAAATGATCATTAACATCAGTCACTGGGTCCATGATCTCTCTGTACAAGACCAAACATGTCCTCAAAAAATAAGTTTACCTCTATATAATATTGTAGGCCTGTAGAAAGTTGTGATGTCACCTGCAACGTAGCAATATGTGTTTAAAATACTCACCATAGTAATTTTGAGTAACCGATGAATTTACTATTTAATTTGAGGGTATTTAGAATATGTTGCTATCCTCAAATCAAAGTAATACATTGCAGTACTTTACTTTCTTATTGATATGACTATAAAACAGAAATGTAAAGATGTGTGAATGGACTTAAAAATGCTCATTGGCCACTGTATAAACCTGCTGTCACTTTGCCTCTGCCCAGATGAAAATGAGCTTGTAGCTATCTCTGGTCTGTGCAACACATTTGGTGTGCAATGTCCCTGTCAATAAAAAAAAAAAAAAAGCAGCTGGGGAAAGCTCTATGATCATTCTGGGCTGTGGGCATTTGCAAAGTGCTTTTTTGTATTCCTCATGAGTGGCAAATAAGTTGAATTTAAATAAGTGTAGTCAATGTGTTTTATAATCATACGACACTGAATGGGATATGTTACTAAATACATTTCAAGTCAAGGTTCAGTTGACTAAATACAATATTAAAGTAGCCTACTCTCCCCAACACGCGTGTTCACGTTCTAGCATTTAGTGATGTCATAATCTCAGATGGAGCGCAGGGGCCAGTATAGCTCAATGGTAGAACAAATCATTTTGAAAGAAATCTCAAAAAATAAAATTGACAAATGTTTTCCCTGATCATTATTTGGAAGTAGTTGGACCTGCCGTCATATTTTTATCGCTGAAAGTCTTTTGGACATTGTTATAAGAAAATTATTTGACTAGTTCAAACGCGTTGACAGAAATTGTTGAACTGTATAATTGTATTTTTGTTTCATGTGAGTTAATTGTTAGTTAACAGAGGTAATAACGGAGGTATTAGGCATTTCTTACCTCAAAATCAAGTCTTTCTCTATAGAATCTGCATGCACTTGTTTACAACCTTGACAACCACCATGTGAGATCAGGGAGGACGTGGGTAAACACTGATATGTCCATTTGAATGGTGGAATTGGTGGTGTTACAACTCTCCCCATGTTACAACCATACCCGGTCTCCCCTACATCAAGTTAAACTACAAAACATAGTTACCACCAGGGAAATATCAGCCGCCCATCACCTCAATTTTAAAGTATTGGCTCTTAAGAACAACAACCTATAGATTGCGTTCACGTTCTACGATTTCATGATGTCATAATCTCAGATGGAGGGCTGGGAATACAACTGTATGGGAGTGAGACAGTTATTGCAAGAAATTTCCAAATAGTCCCTTCAACAGGTCACGTGCTTTAAGTGCTTCCACTAACCGGTTTACATTTTCTATGTGTAGAGTCCCTGTGAATCCATATTTCTTTGTCCATTTTGATAGGTACTTCACACTGTGAGGAAAATATTTTCTCATCCATTTTGCGTCTGTTAAGTCATCATCACTTGATTTTACTTTTATTTAGGGGCCACCTCATGGTTAGCCATTATGTGGTCTGGTCGTCTGGGAAAATGCTAAGTGCTCTGCCAACGGACCCAATGTCCAGCTTCTAGTGGTTCCCCTGTTGGTTACCACCGGACATTGGCTAGGTGTTCAAGATTTACACCCGTTGACAGATTTTAGATTCCTCAGATTAACACCTTTTGACCCTAATAGAATTAACGGTGCTCACACAGAACGTCGTCAATTCACATTCATTTCAATCATACCTTTCATTCTGTTTGTCTGTCTTGACTGCTCTGTCTTGAGCCTGGTCGTACGTTTCGTTCAGTTCGTCCGTCTTGACTACTCTGTCTTGAGCCTGAACGCTCGTACTAAACCAAAATGCATATAAGCGCTATATGTCTCACTCTGTCACACAAAGTTATCTGACCTCTGTTTGTTGTCGCTCGTTCCCCTCTGGCTCGGATGACGAACCGTCTCCGCGGAGAATGAGGTGAGATGGACGGCCACGGGAAAGTGGGCTTTCTCTCGTTGCTGTACAGACTTCGTCAATCGCCGTTCACCCTCCACGAAGATCAGCTGTCATCCGGCTCGAAGGACCATCTGTATGTCAGAAAATTAGGGTTAATACCTTTGTTTTCCAATTCTGGAGAACACTTCAACTAGAAGAAAACGACACAGAGATCAATACTTTGGTTGGCTTGCAAGGGAGAATCGCAGTTCACCACAGCTACGCAGAGTGGTTCTCCTGCACCCATTCTCAAAGAGTTGTTTTTTGGTATAGCCTTTTATTTGGTTTTCCACAGCATATTACACATAGAGGTGGAGTTATAGATATTGCTCGTCACCTCTCAAAACACATGTATCACACCATATCTTAAAACATGAATCACACTATACTTATCCAATCGGGAGGCCCGGCCTGTACGAGGACACCTGATGTTAGTGATACTCAGTCTGACCTGCACAGTCCGGCCACCCCCCCTTCATTTACGTTTGTCCAATTCACTCGTTGTCTCACTACCCATGGTCAACCTGCTACCAGGCTGCTCTCTTTCGTACTTTTGATACCACACAGTATCTACTTAGATACTACTGGAACATTGTGAAACATATGCTAATCTTGCAGATAAATTCAAATACTTGGCTGTTGCATCATTCACATGACTATAATTTTATTATAGTTTATTCACATATTTACAGTTCTATTACAAAAATTGACATATGTGCATCTGATCATTGCTTTTGCAATTTCAGTAATTGCAAAAGCAAAGCACATTTTAAACATCAAAGCTCTACATACCTTATACTGTTCTCTGATTTTGCCCTACTTATATTATTGTACTGTGGTTTGGGGTAGTACTTATAAAAACACAGTTAAACCAATAATATTGTTGCAAAAAAGAGCTATCCGAGTAATTCATAAAGTTGGGTTTTTGGACCACACAAACTCATTATTTCTAAAATCAAAGATCATGAAGTTTTGTGACATTGTTGAGTTCCAAACTGTACAAATGTTATTCAAAGCAAGGTATAAATTGTTACCAAACCAAATACAAAGAAGGTTCCAAGAACGTACTGGTCGTTATGAATTACGTGATGAATTAAACTTTAGGATTCAGAAACATAGCACAACTTTGAAAAGTTTTAGCCCAACAGTTAATGGTGTACAATTGTGGAATAAACTGGAGATGGAATTGAAACGATGTCCAAACATCAACCTGTTCAAATATAAATACAAACAAAAGACTTTTGAAATATACAGACAAGAAGAAATGCGTTGCCACTAGGGGGAGCAGTGGGATCAATTATGTGTATTTTTCCTCTATATTCAAGGAAGAGTGTTGCTGCTTGGAACGGTTGTCATTCTATTGCTCAAATTCACAAACGGAGAATTAGGGTTGGCAGGTTATGGATCTGTTGAGAGGAATCCTCCCAACGGGCTCTAAACCTTGTCTTTTAATGCACCACTCAGCATAGGAACATATTCTACAAAATCAGCTGTTAGGGCAGCTGTGTGGGGGTTTGTTGAAGGGGAGTTACTGCCCTCTTCAACTGGCTCACTCTCTGGCTTTTTAATGCACCACACTGTGCAGGGCTTTCATCATACTTCACATATAAATCAATTAAATAAATTATATAATAATGATGATGATAATTAAACCCAAATTAAAATTATACTGAGAATGGTAATGACAACTGGAAAGTATCAAGATCTCAGATTATAACATCTATTAATGTACCTTTATACCATAAAAGTAACTCTGTAATCACGGGTAAAAATATGCAAGCAATAAATTAAGTAACACATTTTTTTGACTTGCTTTGTATTAGACATCGTATATGAAACTAGATTGTTGTTGTACCTGTGCGTTGTTCCAATTAATTATATAAACAGTTAATATATTTTTGTTGTTTGTTGTAAGTTGGTCTGTACGAATGTAGCTGCTTGAAATGTTTTGAAATGTTCTTTTTTTATTTATTGCACTTGGGGGTGGGCGCTCATAAGCTTTTTGCTTCAGCCCACTCCTTTTGAGCACAATGTGTATTGCTCAAATAAACAAATAAACTAAACTAAACTAATCATTACTTGGTAGTGACTGGATTCACAAACCCGCCATATTATATTTTACACCTGAAAGTCCTTTGGCCAACATCACACATATGTTTTTGAATATTGTCACCACGTTTGGATGCCTTTCAGAGAAAATAATTGGACTTTAAATTAGGGGCGGGGCATGTCGTATCGCATATTGTTATGGCGATATACTTCTTTGGTATCGTAATTGTTCATATCGCTGTGGAAAATATATAATTTATGTTACGCTGAGCTCAATCAGAGCAGCATAAACACTGACTGTAGAACATGGGGGCAGGTGCTTAAAAAGTAAAATGAAATGAAGGATGTAAACGGCTTGAGTAGATCATATTTGTGAGGAAATTAGTATGACGCAAAAAAATCACTGAATTAATCTTCAAAAACAATTTGTCCATTGTCAATTATATTGTCAAATATATCATTATCGTGATATTTATTTTTATATCGTGATACAGATTTTAGGCAATATCGCCCTGCCCTACCTTAAATTATATGTATTGACAGAGAAGACACTGAACTCTGAGACAGCATTCGTTTCATGTGGATTGTCCCTGTAATGACAGAGGTATTAGGCAAAAACTAAGACCAAAACAAATTTGCAAACAAGAGGGCGAGTGAGCGCTGTGGGTTTGTGAATGTAATCGAGTCAAGTAGTCTTAAAGGGTCCATGCGAGAACACTTACTTTAAGGAGGAGAGAGGAGAACTCTCTAAATCAGTTGTGCCTTGGACCTCCTCTCTCCTCAAAAAAGTTAAATAAAAATCTGCATTTTGACAGTTACATCATGGAATTATTACCTGAAACATACAGCCACCTGGTGGCTCCATGTAAGCTTTCCCTGCCAGCATCTTACATTCTGCAGTCATGTGCTGGATTGTCTCATTGGCCTCTTTGCACAGTCGGGTAGGGCTGGGCGATATGGCCTAAAATCTATATCATGATATGAAAAAATAAATATCACGATAACGATATATTTGACGATATAATTGACAATGGACGAATTACTTCAAAATCCCAGCCTTACGCCTATTGGGAAGATTCATTCAGTGATATTTTATTCTTTTTTTTCCGGCATAATTGTCTTCCAAATATGATCGACTCAAGCAGTTTACATCCTTCATTTCATTTTACTTTTTCAGCACGTGTCCCCGTGTTCTACAGTCACCGTTTATGCTGCTCTGATGGAGTGGAGCGTAACATAAATTATATTGTGTCCACAACGATATAAAAAATGACAACGATATCAAAACATTATATCACAATAACGATATGCGATACGATATGGCCCAACCCTACAGTGGGGTCTTGTCTGGTGTGATAGATCTGGGCCTCTATTGCTCTGGTGCTCAAGGCCTGCTCCTGTGCAGCCATGATGAGTGCCTCTGTGCTGTCCTTCAGTCCAGCGCTGTCTACCAAGTGCCTGGCATAGTGTACAGGAACATCTGTGTATGGGCTGGAAACCCCAAGGTCAAAGTGGGAAACACCTCCAATGGTGGTAGAGAATGACCAAGCCAAGATCCTGTGGGACTTCCAGATGGTAATGGAGAACCAACCAGACATTGTGGTGGTTAGGAGTGGGTACCGTTAAATGGTTAGGTACTTTTTTTGAAATACTTTTAATCGAAAAAATTAAGTATCAAAAGCAGGAACCGAAAAAATATATATTTAGAGACCAAGTTTTGGTGCCTGTTGGGTCCAGGGACAGCATCAAAGGAGGTTACTTGGTTGTCTCAAATAAATGATCAAATTTAAAATAAAAAGTATTTTAGAACATTTACTCTAGATTGCAAATATTTTAGTAAAGGTATTGTTCAGGTATCGGTATAGTAAACCAAGTATCGTTAAAGCACCGATATCAGAAACATTTTAGCCATACGCAGCCCTAGTAGTGGTGGACGAAGAACAGAGGAAAGTCTGCATTAACAACTATCTTCACTGTGTGTCACTGTAGCGCTTTTAAACACGCTCTCACAGGATCCACAAGGGGGCAGTAAAAGGCTTGATTTTGTGTCTCAACAGACAAGTAGAAAACTTTCATAGATTAGAAATACTGAACACGTTGGAACATTTAATTTGGATTGTCTTTGGAGTGTTTACACCTCAGTTCAAATGTTCTGGAAGTTTCTTCGTGGATATTGGATAAACCTCTCAACCATTACACACAGTGCTCTGACTTTTTGTGCTTCCTACAGCTTCAGGGTGTAGGACAACTGCTCACTTGTCATCTGAAGAGGCGGTGTTTGTCTGATATAGATAGGTAGCCTACTAGATATATACTTTATTAATCCCCAAAGGGGTAAATAATCTTCTACTTAAGTACTGTACTTGTAGTAGATTTTTTTATCCATTTGTTTTTGAGAGCTTGCTCCTTTTACTCACTACATATACTTTCTACTCCACTACATTTCAAAATGCAATTGTGTCCATGTGTTTTGTTTTGTTTTCAGTTTTCAAAGGCTATATAATAAAGCACACACTATGAACCGTAGGTGGCGCTGTGGAGATGTTCTGTCAAATGCCACTGACTCGCAGCAAGAAAGAAAGTTTGTCCCTGACCCTTATTCAGAGGGGAATTTGGGCGCAATGTTTTTGAACCCGCAAAGTTATTTTTCATAACACTTTTTAAACTGATTTGTACTTTCTACTTTGAATAGCTACTTAAGCATTTTCCACAATAAACCCTTTAGTAAGTTGACTTAGACACGTTTACTTATACTGGAGTAGTATTTGAGTGTCTGTACTTACTTACTTTGACCACCACTGCTAAAAGTCCGTTCTTTTACTCATAATTAGCTTGTGATTAGATGTGGTGATACATTTAATTCAGTTTTTAAACACGTGTTAATTTAGTTATTGCTGACTTAACTAAAAAGTAATACAGATAGTTTATACAAAAGAGATATAGAGTTTTGTGATGTGTAATTGGCTTTCATGATGATTGATGGTTGAGTTGATAGACTCCTGTGAATGTTGCACCATCCACAGGGGTTCTGAAGAATCCACTCCAGCCTCCAGCAGCATGGTGCTCCCTCTTTTTGACTGTGTAAAGCACAAGGGGGAGAGAATAAAACTTTGGGTCTTAGCACTCCTGTTGTAGAAGAGTGAATGAGAGTGGGGCCATACAGCAGCCACATGGGCTGTTCTCACTCGGGGATAATGGAGGCCTTTCTGTTGTTCTTAACCTCTTTGCTGCATGCTGGGAACAGCCAGCCGTGCGCCCGCTGCTTACAACGGACACGTTCTGTGGCTTCATAATTGAATTTTACACCCGAAAGTCACTCAAAACACTGGCCATATCCTGGCTCCACATGGCCCAGACAAAAAACTCTCCCAGGATCAACATTTAGAGGAAGAAAGCGTTTCAATTAAGCACAACTTTATTCATCATGAAGTTTATTTTATCAGGACATGTTTGTTTCATCAGCCTCTGATCAAACAAACCTGGCTGTATGAGCTCACTTTGTCCCTTCAACATGTCAAAATATCCCAAATTATTCCTTTTGAATATTTTAGCGTTGCTTCCACTTAAAAAGCAACATTTCATGGTTTAACTAAATGAAATCACCCAGTTTAATTTGCATTTTTTACTACGATTACTCCAGAAAACATCAGAAAATGTCACTTCACCATAACCAATTAAATGCATTTAATGTCAGCTGTATTTGCTCACACAGTAAAATACAGTTGCTGTAGGTGGGGAGTAACAGATTTTAATTAGAAGCGTGTGAATGACTGACGTTCACAGAGCCACACACTCTTCCACGGCTGTTGACACTAAGCACACACAGTGTCGTCAGTTTATAATCATAGTCTTTGCGTTTACGTCGGTGTTTCTAAAACTGTGGTGCGAGCATCCCTGGTGGTGATTGGGCTTCCTCAGGTGGTACTCTGCAACTGTACACTTAACCTCTTAACCACGCTCTGAAACAGGGACAAACGCAGGAGGTGCTGCACCGTTTCAGAGGATCAGAGGAGACTGAAGCCAGCCAGGTTTCCTCCAGGTGCTACGGTTTCCTCTACCTCCGGGTCAGGTCAGACCACAGTGGCAGCACAGCTCAGTCGCTGCGGCTCAGGACTAACACCTGAACACCATTTCGTTGTACACTTTTACAATGACAAATGAAGCACTTACTTACTCACCCCCACCTTAACCAAGAACATTTCCTCTAGTTCAGCTGTATCCAAATCTACATTGTTGGCCATGTGTAACGTCTCATTTGAAAGCTAAGACCTACAATACTGATCTTAGACTTTTCCCCGTGTTGTTGTCAGTTTCAGTGGGTTTTTTTTGGATGCTTTTTTATCACTTTTTTGTCGCCTGTTTTGTTGTTCTTTTGATGCATTTTTCGCTGCGCCAATTTGAAGCTTTTTTCAAGAAGCTTTTAGATTTGGGTAAAATCGACCGGGACAAAATGTGCTCGGTTCAGGCAGGGGTTGAGACGTTAACAAATTTGATTTATTTATGCTTTTGTAAATGCATTCAACGTAATGTGTTTTTCTGTTTGAGACAGTTAACACCCACAGTAGACATTTATTTTATACCCCTTTTTTAGTCCCGGTTTAGTCCTGATTTGTTTCTGGTCTACATTTTTGGCACTCTTTGTGATCGTACATTTGTGAAGCTTCAACATTATAATAATTAGTGCTTTGTAGTTTCTTAAAATTAACAGTGACTTGTTATTGTTTTTATGTCATTTTTGTAGTTTTGCTCTTTTAGGCTGGATGAGTCAAAACAGTTAGAGCAAGTAACCAGCAGATGTCGACATTTACTCTGACACATGTCTTTTGAAGGTCCCATGTCCCCTCAGAGGGCAAGCTGCCTTTTCTTCTGCACAGCCCTCTCATCAAAGACATAACCTCTTCTAATCCACCCCCTCCCGACACTGGTTTCCCTGGAGACGACTCAGACGAGCAGGTGATGCATTGATAGGGAGCAGATGGTTCCCTGTAGAGGTAGGCACGTCTTAACAATACAGTCACATTAATTTTAAAGTCCATCAGACTGTGACTCACTCCGTAAACTGTACACAAACATAGGTATTACGCAACAACTATTGTTTTGTCTATTGTTTTTGTTTGTTGGGTCGTTTTCAGCTTTCATGGGTTGTGTAGCTGTAGTTATTTCTTCATCTGTGTTTTTTTTCTTTTGAGAAATAAGGTAAACTTTTCAACAGGTTCCCTGCCTTTCTCCTGCAGGTATTTTGTGGCTAATAACTCACTTCTCTAAAGGAGTTTCTTTAGGCCTTGTCTCTACTGAAGATAAAGTTCAGGCACCCCACTCTCTGCGCCTGATCTTTCACCTAACTCCTGAATAATCCAGCAACAATACAGGGCTCAGAGACAGTGTGCAGAGATTTGCCAGTGGCCTAACTTATTTTTTTGGGGCGCTGCAGGGGGGCGGACTGGGTATTATGGAAATCTACTAAAGCATGAAAAATACAGTCTTCTTCTTGTGCTTTGAAAGAAGTGGAAGAAGTGTTTCACAAAAAAATACAAGCTTTAAAGTGCCGAGCTTAACACTGCACACCTGGAGCGCAGAACAGAGCGGGTCCAGCTCTCGTCTTCTACTTCACTTTTCCTGCACTTTATCTATACAGGCTGGGGAAGCTGCAGGAGGAGGGGACGGCCTGTATTCACGAGCTGACTGTGATAAAGACGCACAGCAAGGAGCTATTCAGCAGCCCTGCGCCCATAATGGAGTCACTAATGGGTGCCTCTTTATTTCGATTTTAGTGTTTTCTGCAGGAAGGAAAAAAGTTTGGGAAAGCAACAATCACTTTGTCCATCGCCTTGTGCACGTCAAATTTATACAGCTCTCCAGTTCTCCACCCTGCTCCCACTCGTTCGGCTGTCTCTTTCTCTTCTTTAGAGAGCGTCATCCATGAATAGACTACATGTATAGTTTGGAGTCCTTCTTTTAGCCTCGCTTCAAGTTGAATACTTTGTCAAGTGAGTTCACAATACAGGCAGGAATCTTACGAATACGTTTTTATGCACCATTTACAAAGTAATTTTAAAGTAATTATTAAATAAATATAGATACATATAGATTTAGTTTATTTTCATTTTAATTTAATTTTGCCTGTTTTTTCTGGCAGGAATACAATTTGTTTTGTCCTTCGGTTTCTTGTAAAAGCAGACTTTGTTTAGATAGATAGACAGACACTGAAGTACTGAAACCATAAAGGAGGCTAAATTGAGAAATGCTGCCACCATGTGTGACAAAGAGCTGAGTGGGCAGATTGATTAGACGAGGAAATAACGGACAGGAGGAGAGGGCAGCGGGGCAGGATGGTGTGAGACTCCCCACAGGCTGCCTGGCCAGAGTGGTGAGGGTCACTGCTCTTTGGTTCTGGTACTGTAGTGGACAAAGGGGACTGTGGACAGGGCAGCTTTTCTCAGAGCAGAGTGACAGCCCCGGTAATTGCATTTTAGGTGTTTTAAGAGACTTTTGTGTCCATTGATGTATGTTTTTTATATATATATATATTTGCTGAGGTGGACCTTTTTAATATAGTTTTATTCTAATGTATTATTATTTACCTCATGAATACATTTCAGTCAGATGCAATGATTAACCCCAGTTATTAATCATGCACTGGACATATTCTCCACAAATGTACACATGAAAATCAGCTGCAGATCTTTACAGATTGGACATTAGTATTGTCAAGAAAGGTTGGCTTTACACGTGTCCCTTCAGTCCTTGTCAGCATTGCCTGAGTTGTGTTTGTTTCTAGTGTTCAGTGCTCACTAGGACATAGCCTCTCTATCCCCGGTGTTAATAATCTACTCTCATTCTAAGAGCATATTCACCAGGATTGTCCAGCTCCACAAATCTCAGGAAGAACCGCCTCCTAAAGACTCTCACGATAATAAGCCTTGATTGGAAATTGAGATAGAAGTCTGCTGAAGCTGATGCACACAGACACTCACACAGCAGCCAGTCCGATTTGTGGAATTGATAGGGTCCCATTGTTTCCCTAAAGCTCGCCTGTATGTGCGCCATAATGTAATTACTGTGAGGAGATTTATGCTCCTATAAAGCGACCCAGAACCTGAGCCCTGTTTTGTCTGCAGTTGGACTGAAAAGCTTTTGCTCTCCTTCCAGCTGTACTCTGCCCTCAGTTACTCTGATGGTCTTTGACTCTGGCCAGTTTAATTCATTCCCATGTTTTATTGAATGGTGTGACTCGAGTTCCCAGAAAGCAGTTACTGAAAAATATTATTCAATAGAAAATAGACTGTGTTTTTAAATGTTGGCTTATTTAGCTGTTCTAGTTCAGCGGGTTGCTAATCATTAACGGACATAAGTTATTTTAACGGCCGTTTTAACCTCCCACTGAGAGGAGTGTAAGCTCAGTACTGTTTCGACAATCTCTGGTTTGTAAGCATTATTGGTTTATGTAACACATTTTTGACTGAGAAAAGACATGTTCGGTGTGGAAAGGGGCAAGTCGTTTGGCAGAAGTCAGGATATCAGGACTCCGCATTGTTTTTTGAGCACCACTGGACCAGGCACATACGCAGTGAGTGCTTTTCCTGAATATACTGGCCTGATTGTGTTGAATGAAAGACATGTCAGACACCACTGAATGAATCTCACGTAGAGAACAGAAAGAAGAAGATCCGCAAGAGCCACAGCATCTGTCCACCTTTGACACTAATGAATGTTAAGTAGTTTAGCAACCGGCGTGAATTGTCCCACCGGTCATTGTGGCCTGTGGTGGCAGTGCAGCCTTGCTTTTGTCAGGGTGCGCCAACCCCTGGTGAGATGTCTAAAACGGGTGGACTACTGCACACAATCCTAGCGCCATATTGATCCCCTGCGCTTGCAGATTAAAGCATGAAGGAAGCTCTGTCCGAACAGCAGGGGCACATACTGACTCCTGAAGCTCATTTCTGGGTCATTGAGTCCTTGCAGTCCCCTGACCCGAACCCCAACGTGGGCACACAGTCACCGGCGTGAGGCATGACACAAGCCCTTTCCAGAGGTGACGCCCATAAAACAGGATTGCACCGATGCTCAACATTCATGACTCATTATCGCTGACCCTAAGCTTTCTCCGTCTCTCTCAATTTGGCCACTTCCCTATTGCTCCCTTTGCTCCAGCGTGTCTCGAGGCAGAGATGACCACCCTTGCTTTGTCCACCACCACAGCTCAGCCATTTGCCTGATTGTTTCAGAACTAGGTCTTTCTGACCTGTATTGTCAGACTGTTCAAACTGTTTTTGTGGATTAGGTTGAGGACGTGCCTGCATTACTCACAGGATGCAGTGTCCATCTTGGGCTTTCTGTTTGATGCCTGCTCATTAAATCAAACCTTAATTAAATGTCTATTGAAGGGAATTGAGTCAGTGCCCAAGTGTGATTAGGTAAAAACAAAATTAATAACCATGAACGTGTGTACTGAGGAGCGAAGCAAGCTTCCCATGAGATGGGTCGGCAGATGGCAGAAATCACCAAATAGGGGCTGAGTGGGAGACAAGACCAGCGCCACTTTGGTAATTACCTCCAAATTGGTCATTTGAGCTTGCCTGTTCCACCTTCATTATTGATAAGCCTCAGACATATTTGACTGATACTGACTACCACACTGAAGCTCCTAAACCAGCACCTTTGACTTTGAAGCTCACAGGAGGTCTTTTTAAGGTACCGTTTGGACGAACCTGTGGCGGTACATGCCTTGGACCTATGCAGAGAGAAAATCCCATCTGCCCCAAAACCACATTAATCTCATCACTGCAACTGAACAAGGGAAAAGGAGCAGCAATCACTTTAGACAACCCATTTATTGGATTATGACTTTCAGTCATAGGTCAAATGATGGCATCAAAGGCATTGCAAGTGATTTAGTTGCTATTACTAGAGTTGTTCTTGTTCAAGCCTTGAAAAATAATAAACATCCTCCACAAGTAATTTTTAGCTTAATTTAAACAATGTGCTACATAGTATACATCCCAAATGCAAACATAGCTAATGTGTGTCACCAACTATTAGCATCCTGTGGGAAGCCAACTGCTAACTCTTGGCGCTGGGGAAGAGATTTGAATAAATCTTGACGTGTCAGCTGTCTAAATCAAGATCATTCTTCAGACTCTTATCATCAACCACCATGATGTCTGAGCATTCTTGTTTCTTTCTACAACAAAGTACAGGTTGTGGATCTCATCATTAAACAAAACATTGTGGTTTGTTTGTTTTGTTTTTTTCTTTTAGTATTCTAATTCTTCTCAGTTCAATTCACATCAGTGTGTTGCACGTTTTGGGCCAGCAGTCATTTGCATTGCATTCATCACATAATAAGTGGCCATAAACCAGCTAGACCACAGCACTCACAAATGAGTTTTTCCCTTTCAGCATAATCAGACACAATGCTATTTTTGAAATCTCTAAATGTGCAAAGTCTGACCTTTTTTTTATCAAGCTAAGACCTTGCACATTTCTCCATTGTCCACTTTCGTTGTGTCCTCTTTCCCCTTGTTGTCACCCGCTCTTTGCTGAGGTTACCGCTCATGAATGAAGAGGGAATCCTGGGACGGCCTGCTCTTTGCTCCCTGGAGTGGACCATCTATGTAGCTTCTGGATGCTGCCACACGTTGCAAAGAGAGATGGATGCGCTGCTGGGCATCGGCTGGTGGTGTGTCGCCAGTGATTGATGAGTTAACATTGTGGCCCCACTCTTTCGGGTCAATCTGAGACACCCTAACCATAAGTGCACCACACTGTCCAAAGGAAACTACAAGATGAAAAGAAAGGGATGTTAAGGGATGCCTGGTATTGTGGGCAGATGGAGAACGGTGTGTGTGTGTGTGTGTGTGTGTGTGTTCTTGTAATTACAACATTGTGAGGACCAGTTTGAGTTTTTAACCAACAGAGTGAAGACATTTTTGGAAAGTGAGGACATTTTGGGTGGTCCTCACTTATTTGAAGGACTGTTTGAGGGTCAAGATGTGGTTTAGGGTTAGAATTGGGTTTAGAAGGGCTTAGGGTCTGGGTAATGCATTATGTCTATGGGTGTCCTCACTAAGATAAAAGGATGTGTGCGTGTGTGTGTGGGAGAGGAGACTTCATTATGAGAACTCCCCAGTTTCTCTTAAAGTAACTTAAAAAACTGCTGATCAAGACAGACTGTGTTTTAATGCCTCCGTGTGGATGATAAACTGTGCACAGAGACATTTCCTAAATATGAATTGCCTATTCACCATGGTATCTCTTTTTTTTTCTTTTTTTTTAAATGACTAATTACTTCTGTTTCTTCTCTGTTTAAGAGACCCATCTATGTGTCTTTCGTCAGCAAAGCAACCTTATGGGAACGAGGTCTATGCGCCAGTGTTCACAATGTAAGTACAGTTGCATATTCATGTTGACCATCAGAAAGATTACTCCTTGTTCAGTGTTCCCTAAAAATTTAGACCTTTTTTGTTGGTCTGCAAGGGAACGTAACTCCTCTCACATACCCTGTGCATATCTAAGTATACATGTAAAGCACACTGTACATAGTGTTATTGTTTACCGTGCATTATGAGATCAATAAAGACTTATCTTATCTTATCATAGGTGAAATGTTGGGTGATATTTTAATGGATTGATCTCAGGAGATATCCAAATGTCTTTTAAGGTTGGTATCATAAAAAAAAGAATGAGAAAAGAAACTCTTAAGACTAGCTAGTAAACGTCACTCACTCAATTTATTTTCCCAGTAATCTCTTAATTGATGACCTATTTGCCCACTGTATTCATGGACACAAACATGCTGCATGAGTATAAAAATGACCTTTATTTATATATATATATATATATATACACACACATACAATGCCTCTAGTAAGTACTAGAAAGTACTAATATACCTTGAAAGTACTAATACACCTTGAACCTTTGCACATTTTGTCATGTTTATAAACATAAAGATTTTATTTTGATTTTTCTACAGAAAGTTCACACACAAGTAACAGACAACTGTTAAGTGAAAGCAAAATGATACATGATTGTTATTTTAAAAAAAATTGAAAACCGTGGGGTGTGCACAAGTATTCATACAGCATGAATTAATACTTTGTTGAACCCCGTTTTGCTGCAATAACAGCAGCAAGTCTTTTGGGGTATGACTCTACAAGGTTTGCACATCTAGAGACTGACATTTTAGCCCATTCCTCTTTACAAAACAACTCAAGCTCTGTCAAATTAGAAGGTGAGCGTTTGTGAACAGCAGTTTTCAGGTCTTTCCACAGATTTTCAATAGGATTTAGGTCAGGACTTCGACTGGGCCATTCTAACACATTCATATGTTGGTAAACCATTCCATTGTAGATTTAGCTTTGTGTTTAGGGTCATTGTCCTGCTGGAAGGTGAATCTCCGCCCAAGCCTCAATTCTCTTGCTGACTCCAGCAGGTTTTACTTCAAAATGTCTCTGTATTTGGCTCTGTCTATCTTTCCAACTATTCTTTCAATCTTCCCAGTCCCGGCTGAGGAAAAGCAGCCCCATAGCATAATGCGCCCCCCACCATATTTGACACTGGGGATGGTGCACTCAGGACGATGAGCAGTGTTAGGTTTGTGCCATACATAACGTTTTGCATTTGGGCCAAAAAGTTCAATTTTTGTCTCATCTGACCAAAGGACCTTCTTCCACATGGTAGCTGTGTCCTCCATATGACTTCTAGCAAACTTCAAACGGGATTTCTTATGGCCTCCTTTCAATAATGGCTTTCTTCTTGCCACTCGTCCATGAAGGCCAGATTTGTGTAGAGTACGACTTATAGTTGTCCCATGTACAGATTCCCCCAGCTCAGCGGCAGTACGTCGCAGCTCCTCCAGAGTTATCTTGGGGCACTTGGTTGCATTTCTGACCAGTGCTCTCCTTGTTCGGTCTGTTAGTTTAGGTGGACGCTCGTGTCTTGTTAAGTTCGCAGTGGTGCTATACTCTTTCCATTTCCGAATGATGGATTGAACAGTGCTCCGTGAGATGTTCAAATCTTGGGAAATCTTTGTATAACTTAACGCTGCTTTAAACTTCTCCACAGCTTTATCCCTGACCTCTCTGGTGAGCTCCTTTGCCTTCATGATGTTGCTTAGTGACCAATACACTCTGACCATAGCTCTGAGGCCCTCACAGAACAGCTGGGATTATACTGAGAGTAGATTACACACAAGTGGCCTCTATTTAATGGTTAGGGCAAGGTGTGAACATTCTGCAGTCATTAGGGATGTTATAAAGCCAATTACTTATACTTATACACGCCCCACTTTTCCCTTTTCTATTTTTTGAAAAATAACAGAATCATGTATCATTTTGCTTTCACTTCACAGTTGTCCGTTACTTGTGTGTGAACTTTCAGTAAAAAATTATTTGTTTATGGTTGTAAACATGACAAAATGTGCAAAAGTTCAAGGTGTATTAGTACTTTTGAGAGGCATATATATGTATATATTTTCTGTGGATGCACCACAAATAACAGTGCAGTTTCCATGACTACTTAAGAGTTGCGAGAGTGAGATTCCCGTCTTGGCCTCTGGTTAGACAAACAAGTAAATCTCAGGACAAAGGCCCCGGCTGGTCTTTACAGCCTCATTTGCATCTTGCTTACCTTCAGAAAGTTCATTAAAGCCATGTCTACACATGCAATTCATTCTTTAAAAAACGTCTCATCATAACATGCAATGCAACCATCCCTGTCTAAGTCCAAACAAAAGTGATAAGAGGCAGTTGATCCAGCTATGCACTTTTAATCTCAATGAGTCTCAATTGTGTAACGTTGCCCAGGACACGAGCCATTTGGGGCAGCATTGATCATAATATTTTGATGACAACATCTAGATTGTAGCGCACAATTCTTTTTGTATTCAGTGTATTTCTCAGTGCCCTCTGCTTTCCCAATACCTGATATAATCATGCTTCTTGTCATATTGTCATCTTTTCTCTGCAGTTGTTGTTTCAAAATGTCAACGATTGAGGAAGAGAAATTATAAGCCCTCTGGCGCAGTGCGAGCCTGAAAAGCCGGGTCATTGTCTGACTATTCAAAGTAGAAAGTTGCTCTGAATGCTAAGCTGCATCTCCGCCTGGCTTCTGACACGAGCTGATAATCAGATTTACTCCACTGATTCCGCTGGACTTCACAATGTGGCTCAGTGTTGTCGTTCCCTGCTTTGCCTCTTACTGACCCCCTCGCTAGTATCCCCTACTCTCCCAGCACAAAGCTAATTACACCCTACAGAAACACAAATCTCTGTGATTTAAAAAGTCTCTCTTTTTCAGTGGTTTAACCTTGTTAGAGCCTTAGTCTGACTTTCTTTTGCTGCAGTTCTGTGAAGAATTCTCTGTTCCTGCAGGCACTGGGCCACAGACACACTTCTGTCTGGACTCAGGGCTATTAGAGAGGTCACTGTGAGCCACTGTCATTAACATTGTCTTTGTTTGACAGTACAAATGCAAGCGTGTGTATCAGCGTGTGCCCAGAGGTGAGCTGCGGGGGGGCACACGCTTCTCTGTCTTCTGCAGGCCATCTGCAACTTTAATAGACTTCCTATATTCATCTAGCTGTGTTTCTTGTACATCTCAATCAGGGAGCTGTTGACCACAAACTCGCCAGTAATGACATTAGGCAGCTCTGGCTGTTTGGGAACAGCGTGTGGGTTGCCTGACGCCAGGAGGTCAGCCTGTTTCCTGGGAGCCTGCAGCCACCCAAAGGAGCCCACACAAGTCATTTAATGTTATCTACGCTGACTACAAATGTGCTGGGTGTCTGCTGTCACATGTTCTACTAAAGATTTAAAGCTCTACCTTCAGCTAAATGAACTTAAAATATGAAAAGGAAACTTTTCACTTTCACTTACCACAGCAATACAAATGTCAGATAGACAGACATTGTCCGCCCTGGGCTTGGGACAGCACCAACAAAGCACTGCAAACATTTTCATCTGCCTACACTCATAGAATGTCATAATTTTTGTTTTGTTTTGTTTGGTCGGGACAATGCATTTTAATGAACAGACACATGCATATAAACACGGATTGTAGCCTTGGGCTAATTTGTATTTGTTGTCCCCCACTTGCACTCTCAAGCACACTCTCATTCATCCTGACCTATTCTACATGTTTTTAGTGGTATGAGAAACCGTAGGAAACCTATACAGACACTGGGAAAACATACAAACATTACATGCTTTTCTGTTTGTTAATTGTGACATTCTGAAAGTCACAATATTGAGTTTGTGTTTTCCTTTGCCTATTGCAGATAATGAAAGGGTTGTTCAAATCTCACTAATAAACATATCTGATTGCTCTTGTGATCACGTATCAACAGACCATTTGTTACGGGACAAATGTTGCAAGGCAGGCCCAGACTTGCGCTAAAGGTCATGTGGGCCTGATGACACCAGCCTTGTTAAGGCCCGCAAAGCCCTTTGCAGCCTTTTGAGTGACATGTAATGAGGAGGCCATAGAGGATGAAATACCTGTCACGGGCTCTTCTTATATTGTTCTTATTCCTGACTCTTTACATCAAAAGAATGCAAATCTTTAAATCCCTAAACATCTTAAAAAGGAATCAGAGGGGATGGTGTAGGATTATAAAAGTGATCCTGACTGTGAGTCACAGACACTGACCCCACCTATCTCCCCTTTTCTCTCTTTTGTCTTGTGGCTCCACTCTTAAAAGGAAAGCTGCTGCAGTTTGTTTTCATCATGTTTAGATACCGTTTAAGTCCAAGTCAAACAACCCTGTGTTACTGTGAGTGCAGCTCGCACTCCAATTTATTACAAATGTTTGCTCTCTAAAAGACATGGTCTGAATGAGTCTCTGGCAGTGGCACCACGACCTTGTGCTGGGCTGCCTTTCATTGAAGACATGCTGCCACTCCCCAACATTTTTCAAATATTGACTGTCCCTCACTCTTGTACTTATTGTATACTATGCAGTGTTTTTGTTTTTGTGCCCAGATACCTTCTTTAGTATTTCTATAGAAAAAACATGTATATAAACGAAAAAGTGACGTGAATGCTGTGTTGAGTGTCAACACAAGAGGGTAGCAGTGAGCAGGGTAAATTCAAATGTTTTTGATGATCTGAGAAACCAGAGTACCGGAAGGAAACGCATACACGGGGAGAACATGCAAACTCCAGCAGAAAGGTCCCGTCTAGGGATTGAACCCGGTACCTTCTTGCTGTGAAGTACAAGCGCTAACCACTGCACCACTGTGTTTAACACAATGACACGGATCTGTACATGTGATTGATAGCTTGGCAGGGACAATTTGATTGTCCTGAATCATTGGCAGGGACCTTTCTCCAAATACAAACCTATGCTCATGTTTAAGCCTAATTGTCTAAACATTTATCTGCTGTGCCCTTTAGGACCACTCTGTCTTAGACCATGGTCCTCGACTGTGTTCCCGCTTCCTGTCCCACATGAAAGCCCACCCCGAAGACTTAAAACCTCCATGTTTTCTGAGTTCCAAGTCCAAACCTCTACCACCATGTGAAGAGAAGCTGTATACCCATGCTCACACTTCCAGCAAGACGCATAAACCTGACGGTAATCCTAACCCCTTACAAAAAACAAATCACCTTCTGCTTCCTTAACATCTTAGACCTTCACAAACCTCTGCTCATTAAAAGTCCGCCTCTGTGATTGTGTATGATTAGGTAGAGCTTGCTGAAATCCACTTTTAGCAAGGAAGTGCCCACGGCGTCGCCCTCCTGGTGGTCTTCTGGTGTGAGTGAAAAGCCTGGAGTTGGGGAAACCTGCCGCTCCATTCAGAAAGCAGGCCACTAATGTGAAGACATTTTCCCCGACTCTCACACCTTGGCTTCACAGCAGGCCATGGATTTCAGTTCACTGGCCTCAGTACGAGTATTTTCAATACTAATTATTCCACCATATGGCAGTCTTTCTGCTGAAGTCACAATCCGCCCTGCTCCCTGAAAAAACTCGCTCTACCAAAGCCACACACACACATGCACGCACACGCACACACACACACTGATTCCCGTCAAAAGGAGCACAAAAGTTGAAAGGCCTTTTCCCCATCACAGTCCTCATCCTTGCAACTTAATACAAGTTTCCCAAAATTCTATGAAATAATAAGGGTATTTTGTCTATTGTAAGACTGTGGTGGACAAAGCAAATCAACTAAACTAAACTGAATTGATCTATATTGTAATATTGATCAAGTGGAAGTAAAAATAATGGGAACACCGAAATTAAAATGTATAATGGCATTCTTTACACACCGTTAGCAAATAGTCCATGCCCATTGTATATGTCCCTTACTGAATAGCAAAGCTGTAATATACGATGTTCGATGTTGAAATCTGCTCTTTGTTGCCATCACTCACTGACTGTCGCCAGACGCCCAAGAAACGAGAGTAGATTGTTTGACACAGTCTGTCCCTTCGTACTCTCTGCAAAGTGGTCCACAAAAAGTCTGGGTGAAGTTGATATTCGTGAAAGGGAATCTTGCATATAATAAATTAGACTAAGTAACCACTTCAGAAGCCCCTTATGAGAGACCAACAGGCCCGGTTAGAACCATGAGGCCGTCCTTCTGTGGACCCATCACCTGCAGGAGGCGCCATAGAGGCTGGTGCAATGTGATTTGGGCAACTCCAACAGCTGCCCCCACGACCCGGCAACGGACAAGTGGAAGAAGATGGATGGATGGATGGAACTTACCACTACTGAGTAAAGGAGTAAATGAAACCTTGTCCCTCATGAAGCTGTCTGGGTGGCATGTGAGAAGTGCAAGTAAGGAACCACCCGGATAAAATAATTTTACTATTGGTAATAAAGCTGCTTCATTCTGGTCTCAATATTAAACTGAAATGTGCTGCTTTTTCAGTGGGCTCTGGCTCATCATCTAATGAGAGTCTGACTCAGTAGACAGTGATCTCTAGAGATCTAAAAGAGAAAGTAATTTTTAATGACGATGCTTCTGTGTTTGCAGGGCTCAAGGAGAAAAGGAGATATGGTGACTTCTATCAAGATCCGGGGGCAAGACAATCTGCCGCTGCTGACGCTGTTGCTCCTTGTCATAGTTCAACTACTCCGCTGCCCAAGATTAAACAAAAACCTAGTAGCAGAATTTCCCCTGGCTCTGAAAGACCTCAGAATTATGATCTGTCAACAGCTCTCCCATTTCTCCAGACAGTCTCTTCTGCTGTGGAAGATGCTGCGTTAAAGAAAGCTGATGCATCTTTTTTCAACATAAATAACACAAACTCATTTAGAAAAGATTATCCCACTGAACAGGATCCACTACAATCCCCCGCCAGCATTTGCCAGAGCTCTCTGTCCGACCTCAGTTGTCCCACCAGCCCGTTCAACAGCAGTCTGGACCTTAGTGGCCGAAGCAGCATCCTGTCCGACAGAAGCTTTGGTAATGTACTTCCTTATCTATTTATTATGATATACAAGGGATATAATTGTGCACATGAATGTAAAAGCTATGATAGTGATTTGTTGAATATCAATGGTGTATATTAGCTTTCAATTTCTCCAGCAATATTTAATTAATGTCTTGTGTTGATTGTGTTTAGTTGCGTTGTGCACTGTCCTCTAATTTCCCTTTTTGTTTTAAACAGCTGAATCCCAGAGCACAAGCCCAGAGGGTATAATTTGTTCCCCAGTGGTTCATTCTTCACCTGTGGCCCCCCGTCATGCATCATTACCTCTCTATTCTCCAACTAACCTGTCCACCTCTGCTCTAATCTCCACAAAGCTTAATGGTCAAACTAAGGCTCCTTCGCTGCCTCAGACTTCACCTGTTCTATTGTGTAAACCTGAAGATGACAAGGTAACAGTACAGGAGAGTTCCACTGAAAACGTTCAAGCTGAGTTTAGTCACAACATAACTCCATATAGTGCAAGGTCTTCCTGTCATCTCAGTCCACTGATGTCCTCAGCTGACACATTGTCTTTTAAACGGTCCCCCTCTTCTCCCGTTTGTGGTCTCGGGTCTCTGTGGCCCGTTCTGCCTCCCATCTCAACAGTGCAAGGTAAGAATGTCACCCTGCTCACAGCCTCATGCCTTAGTTCTATACACTTTGATATACTGTGACATTAAAGTGACAGAAAATACAATTAAAGTTGGGAATTTATGATAATCTGTTAAAAAATTGTCTAATTCGTATGAACAGCAAAAATGCTGCTATGAGGCTTCAGACAAAAAACGTTTTGATGAAAAGCTAGAACCATTTGATTCCCTGTTCAAAGCCTGGGGCCCCAACAATAGGACTTGGGATCCCTGCCTCGTGTGCTGTCTCTCAGAGGCGCGCTTACCCCATGCTTGTTCTTTTTGTGGGCTCAGAGGCAGACGTGCAGCCGATGGTCATAAATTCACACTGACTGCCGCTCACTGAGGCCGGGAAACTACAATAGAATATCTTTGCCGCTTTCCTGCCGCTGCTAATTTACCATTCTGAATGTGGATAAAGGATGAGGCCAGTGACATCTGACTCCCCTAGAAACTTTATGAAAGAAAGAAAACAATGAGGAGATTAGGGATTTTCTCTTGTCTATCTGCTACAAGGGGCACAGGCAGGACTGGAGATCTTAAATCTTGTTTTTTTTATGACACGTAAAGGCTATAGGCGCATGGAGATGCCTTGTGTACGAAATGCGTGGTATAAATAAAATGCTTTGCCTATTCAAAAGCATTTCTGTAGATTTATACCTTACTTTTTAGTATCACACTGATGAAATAACTAAAAAGCTTTAGTAGTCAAAGTAGTCACATCATATAGTTTCTGTATTTGTAAGAAGTGACAGAGTGTTACTATTGGACTGTCATCATTTTATATGGGTGAATGCATTTCAATCAATATACATTTGCAAAACTGGTTATTATATATATTATTAATATATAAATTAAAATGATGTTACTTTAACTTGTTAATTAAACAATGTCATGACAAACACAACCAAAACTAGAATGCTATGACTCAGTTCTATACTCTGCGGCTGTGGAGCGTTTTGGCAGAGAACAATGAAGTAAATCTTACTTTTGTGTTTATCATTGCTGCCGTGACTCATATTTTACAATTTGTATTGAATCAATACTTTTTACCCGGTATCAATACTTTAAAAGTAGCCATTTTGTATCGAAATATCGATAGAGATGCAGCAGAGCCAATCCCTTTTACATCATCTGTACGATTATGGCTCAAGAACATTTGTCTACAATGACACAGCAAAGCTGTGCAAAGAGTGTGGATTAAATGAGTAACTCTCCGGCTGAAAGGTTCTTTAAAACAACGTGAGCAGTGTAAAGTAAAATCAGTTTGTTAAAAAGGAGGTTATTTTGGAAAGGGGCCTTTAATTGTTGTGCGTCACTGGCGACAATAGTTAATCTGAAAAAAACAGAAAAGCGGCAGGTTTTCAGCAACACCATAGGCAGCGAGAGCAGCAGACACTCCAGAGTGCTACACGATGCGGTCCTTTCCTGAAGAATCTCCGCCCGCCTGTCGTATTGCACCTTGCATTCAAATTCAGTTTCAAAATAAAAGCACTCAATAAAAACATGCATATTTACAATTAAACAGTCCAAACGAAGTGCAGTTGCATTTCTCTGTTACATATTTGTCGGTTAAATTTAAGTGTGAAAAACATCGCTGGGTAATTCATATTCTTCTGAAATGTTACACAAATCAGATAGAAAGAAACATTCGGCCAAAGTTATTAAATAAAACCAGCATAATGCATTGCACAGATTGTTTTGTGCCACAATATGTGCTGGAAAATGTAATTTGTGTTCTGCTGCCTTATTATCGGATGTCTCTGAGAATGGTCTTTTCCTGTAATGCCGGGCTCTGTCCTGGCCTGCTGTGGCCTTTAGCTCCAGGCTCTGCAGTCAGGGAGACAGACCCACAGAGGACGTTCTGTGCTGCTCTGAGTCTGACATATCAAATGCAGCGACCTCCCACCGTCACCCCTAACCTCCCTGAAAAACCGAGCCAGTGCAGCCCCGCTAGGCCCAGAGTGACAGCAGCAATATGCTTTCAAGTGTCAAGTCAAGTCTTTCCATTGTGCCTTTAAGTATAGCAGAGACGAGCTCAAGTGCACATAAATGCATTGTGTTGTTCTTGTACTTGAGTGCATGAAATGTGCATTCATACTTGATTTTTATTGGTGTGGCCAGAGACAATGCAACTGTGCTTTCCTCTGAGTTTATAATCCCTTCTCTGGACCAAGCCTCATTTATATTTGTGTCAAAAGCCTCAAAAAGCTCCTTTCAGGATCATGACAAACACACCAGTTAGAGAAACGGTGCCACTTGTTAATCCCCAGTTTTCCAAATCTGGCAAAGTAAAACTGTTGTTTGGGCAAAGATAACTAGTAATTACACCAGTGATAACACCCACAACTCAGGTCTCTAGCCATTTGTGACTGTGCTTGAACTGTTACCATGGATTATTTACATGGCCAGACTTAGTCCTCCTATTATGGAGGACCCAAAGATGTAAGGTTGAAATCTAGAAACTGAAATCAATAAACTACTGAAAAAACATAGCTCCAAATGATGTTGGTTCAAAAAAACTGTCATTAAACAATTATGTCTTCTAACAGATAACCTATTACTAGTGTACAACAATAACGTATGACAAAATAACACTTTATGGCAATTGTTAAAAAGGTACAATTTGTACTAATGGACAAGTTTGCGTCACAAATTCAACTAACAAGTTCATTAAAATCTGGATTGTATTTATCACTTCATTTTGTTTCATTTCTCTCTGCTTTAGAGTGGTGCACCACTGCAGCCTGTTGCTCCTCTGAGGTGAGCTGTAGTGAGTCTCAGGTCTTTGATGAACTGGATGCTATAGCGCCCTTATCAGCTTCCTCTCCCTCTATGGACCAGCTGTCTGAGTCTTCATACTCTGCTTCCAAAGATACAGGTGATGCCTTTGTTACTAATGAGTTTATTGCAATGTTTACTTATGCTATTCATTTGTAATTATCCATCAATGGTATATTTTTGCTTGTACTTTAACTTATAATTCTGTCTCTGGTTTCTTTCTCTGTGACTTGTGGCTGATTCCGCACGGTAGGCTAAACTCATTGTTTCAGCTGACATTTGCCAAACAATGGCAGCAAAAGCGTGTTGTGGGCATGCCTTAGTGTGTGTCTTGGAGGTATTTGAGGGAGCCACAGAAAGACATTTGCCACCTCCCTCGTTGTCACTAATCCCTGACAAGGTGTTTAACCTGATAGCTTGACCTTAGACTGCATCTGACCCCGCTGACCTTTGGCCCAAGAGTGTGATGGAAACAGTGCTATAGCAACCACCACAACAGGGTGAGACAAACTCAGGATTAAGTTTAAAATATGATTGATTTTTGTCTCAGATTAACATCAAATAATTAACATTTGGAGGGTGATCGAAACCTCAAACCAGGACTCACTGAGCTGTCATATATAAATGTGTGTGGTCCAGAGTTAGCCATCTGATCTCAGCAGATACTTAGTGGGGTTTATGACATTTCACTGATTAGTGAGTAGTTTCTTGTCTAATGGTAGAATAATACCTCAGTCAATAGAAAGTGTGTCCCGCTATATTCTTGTATACTCCGTTATCCCAGGGATTTCCTCACAAAGAGTCATTTATCAGTGATGGATGATATTCCCCTTCCTCTCTAAGGGATTGCATTACCAATGAAAAGTATGAGGGACTCTCAGTATCAGCTGAGGACGCAATGGATGAAAGGAGCACAGCAGCTCCACACCCAGCAGCGTAGGCTCAGGATTTGCATAGAATCTGAGCCGCCCCATCACTGATCCGTTTTTAATTGGGTGTGACCAGGAGAACTTTGGAGCCTCAGGGGGTCGATACACTAGGGGAGAACTTTTTTGGTACACTCAAAAGTACTTATAGACAACTGTGTGACTTAAAACAGAGAAAGTGTGTGGGGAAACGTGTTGATAATTTAATAAATGGTAAAGCTAAGAGAAAGAGACACTTTTTATGGCTGAATAGATGGAACATTATACTTAAAGCCTGTTTTGTTTCTTTATGCATTATGTACTGTGGTTATTGAAAACCAGAACAAAACACAAATTCATACTGATCAACTTGGCATCCCCTTTATTTTGTTCACAGATGTCTCTCCTGGACTGGCAGCACTCACCCTTTGCTGTGACTCTGGAAATCTGGGCTCTCTGTCTCGTGTCCAGCTCCTTTTACTGAACCGGCAAGAGCCTGACGCTCAAAGTCCATTCAGTTTGGATGAAGACATGTCATGTCTGGACAGCTATGCTGATTTTGACATGAACAATGGTAATGTTGCCCCTATGATTACCTTTAGTCACATTCTTAAAGGTGTAAAAAAGAAAATGAAAAAGTATTTTTCATGGAAAATTTATTTCGCTGAGTCATACTAAGAAAAACCTTTTACCAGTGGAGCTTAACAGTCCTGCCTACGTCAGTAGTAAAGGTTCATTTAATTTTTCCATAGATTTAAAATGTAAATAATTACAAGACTTTAAAAGAATAATGAAAGCTAGTCTCTTATATGGTAATCCACATAATGTAATTAATTGAATATTTATAGATCTTGATTTAATTAAGATTGAAATTGGCTGGAAATAATTGTCAAAAGTAATTATATAGTTTTATAAAAAATAAGCCTAACTTTGCTAAGAGGAAAAGGATTTTCTCTTATGCAAGTGAACGTGTTAAAAGTGGGTGTTAATATTGAGCTCTATTTTCTCAACCACATTACCTCAATAAAGAATAAGTGAAGATGTTTACTGCAAAATTGTATTTCCAGGTATAATAACAATAAAGATTAGTATTGGTACATTAGTACCCAGTAGATTGCAAATAGGGTAAAATTGATTAATATCTTTTAGTTGTACTTTTAAATGCATAAGTCAGTTGCTTCGGTTGTGAATCAATTTGATTGGAGGTGTATCCCATATCATTGATGGGAAATCTCAGAGGGAATCTCCAGCTCTGTCAAATCCTTCTGACAGTTGGAAACAGATCGTTTGATAAGCAACAACCGCCACTTTAATAGCAGGGAGGAGTCAAACAGGTGTGGAGTTGTGAGCAGCACCAAACACTTCTGGTATTACCCTCCTCCTTTATAAAGACCCACGACACCGACACTCGTCTACTCGTGGGATAACAACAAATATCCCCCAAAGGTGTGGCAGCTCAGCCACACGTTTATAGTGTATCACATTGACTTTTTAGCAAAGATCAAACTGGCAGAGTATATCATTAACCTGGGAAAATCCAGCACTGATAGCTCAAGTCTTAGAAGTAAGCGAAATCCACAGCGACTGAGTAGACCCATTAAAGATATGTGGCCACACCGCCTTTGCTCTGCCCAATCCCGTCAGACCTTGGACGCTAAGCAGGGAAGGGCCTGGTCGGTACTTGGATAGGAGACCGTGTGGTCACACCAGGAAGCCTGGCGAATGTAGTGTGTGAGTGAGTGCTTGGTGGTGGTCAGAGGGGCCGATGGCGCAGACTGGTTGCCTCGCTTCCGTCAGTCTACCCCAGGGCAGCTGTGGCTACAATAGTAGCTTACAACTGAATAATGCAATGTAAAGCGTCTTTGAGTGTCCATAAAAGCGCTATTTAAAACTAATGTATTATTATTATTATTATTATTAAAGATACTAAAATATATTTACAAATATTTCACACACAGGCAAGAGGTTGGAATTCCCCAAGCCGACAGAATACCACACATCTATACAAAGGCTATATTCATGCATGAAATAAAATACAAAATAATGAACTCCAAACTTTATTTTCCCTTTTGAAAATGTGTATTGAATCTTTTGGACTCAAGAACAATGTTTGCACCTGGCACGCTTCTGTAGACAGGTGCTCCACTGGGGTTTATTGCTCCATTACTGACACTATTTACATTGAGATTAGGACCCATAATTGGAGGTAATACATGGCATTAGTCATAACTGAGCACACAGAGCCAAATACAAAGAACCCATGAGAATGAGTGGCGGGGGCTAACATTTATGTACATAAGAAAACCCTCTGTGCCTACTCAGACTTTTGCTTCCTTTGGCTTTAAGCAACAATATGGTTGTCTTGTCAGGTGTTTGGAGGCCCCTCACAGCTGGCAGTATCTCTGAAAAGTGCGGCTCCATAAGGAAAGCTCATCAAAACAAATCGGTAAGTGCCGATAGTCCTTGTGAGGTTGTTTTTGCTTCTCCTCTGTTAAAATATTTGCGAAATAAAAACAACAAAAAAGCTTTAATAAGTAAACATTAGGCCTTTAGGAGTTCAACTACAATTGGACAATAACTCCGGACCTGGCACAGACAGCCTCCCTGCCATACAAAAGACCCCATTTACAAACTTGAGCCAACATGCATTTAACTGTCGTTCCAGTTATCAGCAACAAATTGTTGCTGATAATTGAGGCACAATATAACAGAGGGCACGCGGCGTGCAGCAGGTGTGTGGTTAATCAGTCATGGGCTCCAGGCGAAGGGGGGTCAGATTCGAAGCGTGTGCTGTTGTGTCACCACAGAGTAAATGCTCGAAACAGGGGGACCCTTTTGGAGGACTCATCAACACCAGGATCAGACAGGGGTTCGCGAGTGAGGGGTCAGAGGGTAACCAGGGCTTGAGCATGCTGTGGTCCTATGAAATGGATGCAGGTGTTCTAAATAATCTACGATTAATCTACCCTTTCATTACAAATCAGAGAGAGAGAGAGAGAGTGTGTGTTGTGAAAAGCATCAGTCCCATAAGCTCCCTACAGTTATGCCAAACCACATGATGAGCCGGAGTGCTCAAAGCAGGCGTCACACTTAAAGTGCATTATGGTTTTGATGCTTTTGGAAATAATACTTATTTAGAAGAATAACATCAGCTGCAAGTTCATCAGCTGTATAATTATCATTTTATGTCAGTGAAGCAGTAATTTCAATGAAGAAATGTTGGGAAGATTTTTTTTTTTTAGAATTTTTAAGCTGCTGACAGGAAGTGACATAGATCATTTTAAGTTCCAAAGCAGTTTGACTCATTTCCCATTGATTTAACATGGTCGGCACGGCAACAGTTTAAAATTGTTTGCAAAAATGACCAGACTAAAGAAAGCTGGGTACAATCTTTAGCAAAATCTTAAATAGAATTGTGTTAACTTTGATTTAGCAAAAATGGTGTCTAATGTGTCATATGCACACGTGACTTCATGTACTGTGTATTTCCCATGTCATGATGTTTTTATGTATGCGCTTTGCCTTAACTTTAACCTGACTGTAATTTTGCATATCTTCTTTTGTAAGGCACAGTGAGTCGCCTTGTGTATGAAATGTGCTGTATAAAGTTGCCTGTGCACCATTATGGTTTATTGTGTGTGTGTTATATGGAGGTGAGGATATTAAAAATTTACATATTTTGTTTGTTTGTTTATTTTAGGATGACTTAGAAGACGGTTCTGGCTCCCCTTGTTCATGGATCATTGACCCAAGCCCTTCGAACAACATGTTGAAATCCTCAGACTCACAGTGCAACTTCTGCCTTGGTACTGAACATTACCCACTCATATTGTGCAGAATCAAGTTAACTGCTTGGTACACTGTGCCAACTTAAAGCAGCTTCCTCTTAAATTACTTAAACAATGAATAATCAGTCTTTCTTAGTCATTATGCTCTAATCCGCTAAAAGCTTACTCTTTCTGCTTTATTTTTACGATCCATTATTGTCTATTCCCTGTCAGCGTAGTGTTTGGCGTTCCCTTGCCTCCGGTACACCTAAGCCCACTAATCCTTGCTTGGGCCAGCTGGTTGCCGTATCATCTTCACCTATGTGGCCGCTTGTGTACATTCATGACTGATGCCTCAGGTGCCGTTCACTGAACAAACCACTGGAAAAGTAGCAGGAAAGTCCTGTCACTACACAGACTTAGCATTTCATGTCACCTTCATTTGACCACATCTGTCACCGGTGACTCATTTGTCCACTAGCCGTCATAGCGTTATGCGGCTAATGGTCCGTTCTCTGCAGTATTCCTACAGACAGATGTCATCAATCACTTAGTTAAAAAAATATTAGAAGGTGAAGCCTGTTATTCCAACCTAAATTGAATCATAGTGTAGCAAGGTATTTCCTTCTCAAGTCATATTCTACTCCATAGTCTAAATCTACTCCCTAACTCTCCATAAGTAATGAGTAATAAGTAAAAATACGTTTTTAGAGCCTGTTTATCTTTTACAGAATTCTCATTTGATTTGTGAGTAGATGTAAACAATACCATCTATAATGTACTCAAAATATAAATTTCTGAAGAAAAAGGGGCACAAACTACATATATTTTATGTTGACATTAAGCTTTTGTAGCTTTAAAATGTACTCAAAGCAGCACAAGTAACTCTTTTTTTCCTCAAATAAGAGTAAAGGTATTTCATTGCAGACCTGCTTTAAGTACAGTTTCTTCAAAAAGTACTTGTGCTTGAGTAAATGTAGCTGAGTACTACCTGGTGACAATGTGCAAATAGTTATGTATTTTAACACTCATCACACTAGTCTTAGCACATCTCAACATTCACCACGGGCTTGTGTCTGTTTTACGACTCTGTTATCTCCACACTCTAAAGAAGATGCCACTGAGAAAGTCGCTGATGGCCTGTGTGCCTTGTTCTTTTTGAGGCCAAAGGCATGGTCACTCTCGGGGGAGGAGTAGGTGGGGGGTCACCACCCCGGCACAGAGAGGTCAAACTTGAGGTAAGACTTGCTCTTAAAGATGGCCACTGTGAAAAGGAGAGATTCAGTTACCCCGAGGTGTGAGGGTCTGACCTTCAGCGTGACGCCTCGTAATGGATGAAATGACCCCAATCTGCCTCCATGTAAGCTCAGTGAGGATGAGCTGAGACCACACCTGCTTTAGGGATGATTGAGATATACAATTTGGAGACTATTCATAAGTTAATTTTGTCATAGGACAGTTCAAAATAAAAAGTAAAATGTAGTTATTAGCATGCCATTAGTTCTGTATAAAAAAATAAAATCAGTAATAATTAAAGATGGTAAATGGAGTTGCCGTATGTTTCAAAATGTTATCCACCAAACTCATACATTTAAAGACACGGTGAAACCTATTGCAACTAACAGTTGTTTACGTGTGTGTTGTGCTAAATTCCTTTCTGTCTTTCTCTCTTTATGGGGGTTTCTAAATTAGACGTAATATAAGCTCATAAAAACAAATCTTTGTCCAGTTTTTCTCATCAACAATAGAATTATCCTTTCCATCCCTCTATAATTTGTTATAGGATGCCAGTCTTTGTGGTGTTTAGCATTCAGCTGTTACTGAAGATGTTAGTATACAAATGAATGTCGCTCTCTGCTGGGCCACAAAGAGCACTAATCTGAACTGACCCTTGTGTATTGTTTGGCTGGACAGAGGAAGCTACAGCACAGATTATAGCAGGGAAACACTGGGATGTTGCTAACAGAGATTAGTCGTGTACTGAGCAGGATCGTTTGGCCCCAAAGGACCACACACTGTCAGTGTTGACATACCACTATTGTGTGTAAGTCAGTGCAGTGTGGACGCAGCAGTCATTGTCTCCCAAATCCATCAAATCTCCAGTTTATCTAAGTTCCCCTTAAAAAAACAGAACTCAAGCTTTGATTGGCACTTGTCAAGGCTGGGATGACGTATCGGGAGAGCCTACAATAAAGGGACCCTGAACGGGAAATCCCTTACCCATGAATAATGATTTGGTGCGGATTTTCCCTTTCATGCATCATGCTTTATTCCCCTATTCTTTGGGGAGATAGAGAAGTAAAGGCTCTGGGTGGCATCTGTGAATAGGTCTGGTCCTCTGATTGTTTTGCCAATGCTCATCCCTTTCTCAAACACGCAAAAAGGTGACAAGTCCGACCTTCTTGTGTCCGCCTGGTGCCCTACACGCTGAAGGCCACAGTGTGTTTGGGCAGTTCCTGCATCTGTATTTTATCTGGTGGCCCTTTTGTAAATCGGTGTGGAGATTTGATTTGGCCTCTAACAACCAAATCCAGCTATCAGCACTGTTCAGACTCTGGGGTTGCTATGGAAACCTGCTTTGTTTCCAGCCTGAAGTGACCAGTAATCAATGAATAAGAATAACAGATTAAGCAGCGTTTGGAGAATACAGAAACGTTCTGTTAGATGAGTGACTAAATGTGTTGGCCACATTTATTATCAGTTTATTAGTGAGGAACCCCATCTGTGAATGTATTACTTTGTTTATGTTTTTAAGGCCAATTAAATTATATAAACAATTTTTACTTTTACACAGGGCTTTGATTTATGTTACATATCAAAAAGCCTTAGCACTTGATTTATAAATAATTTTGGTGGAAAAGATGAATGGATGAATTCTAAAGATGAATTGTTTTGTGTGTTTTGGGGACATTACGACTCCAGCCTCCATAGTCTGATATGATTGTGTGCAGTGTGGTGGAAGACAGCTTGTCAAATGAGACATGGCTCCATCAATCGATGCTGCTGACATTTTAAAGCCTTCCCAAAAAATGGGTGAAAACATGTTAACACATTTAGTCTGTTGTCTTCTCATTAGTTTTTCCTTTTAGCCAAGCTTTCATGAGTTAAGCTATGGATAATTCTTCTGAATTTTTAAAAAGACTCATGTGGAACTATTGTATCCATAACTAGATGTAAGGGGACAAAATCCGTATGCAGCGGTTGACAATTTCAGACAAGGGACCAAATTGTGTATTCACATAGTTTTCAATTGTGTTCAGATTGCTCAAAGCCACATTGCACAACACTCCGAGTTACAGTTGTGCCATTAACGCTACACACCCGGAGGGATATTTTTTTTGTATTATTTTTTGGCCATTTCTCAAAGAATATAAATGAACACAAAAACTTTTTTTCAGTCATGGTCAGTGATGTTGTGAAGCCATTTATTTTGAAAAAAATGTGTGAACTCATTTCAAATCAACACAACAAAATATAAAGTAAAGGGTTCTGGAGTGGCCATCTCAGTCTCCGGACCTCAATATAATTGAACCACTGTGGGGAGCTCAAATGTGCAGTTCATGCAAGACAGCCCAGGAACTTACAGGCGCTGGAGGCTTTTTGCCAAGAAGAATGTGCTTTACCATAAGATTATATACAGAACCTTCCCGCCACAAAAGAATCCAAGCTGTCATCGATGCTAAAGGGGGCAATACACGGTATTAGGAACTGGGGTATGCAAACTTTTTGACAGGGTCATTTTGGTATGTTATTTTATGTTGATTTGAAATTAGTTTTTTCACAATAAATGGCTTCACAATATCACTGACCATGAGTAAAGAAAAAGTTTTTGTTTTCGTATTCTTTTGAGAACTGGTCAAAAGATTTTCAAAATGAAAACTCAAGTCTGCAATAAAGAAACATTCACCTAATGGTCATCTAGACACCAACGATACTTAAAACTGATATATAAAAACCCAACACTATACAGTAAGAAAACATTCAATGAAATAAAGGCTGTGCATTTGTGCTTTGTTCTATTTACTGAGTGAAATGTTACACAGTGCAACTTTAAGTTTGATGGAGGGAAAGCGTTCCTTATTTTGGCTTTGAACAGACTGCAGTGAAAGCAGGACCTTGAAAGAGGGTACGACTGATTAAAGGGTCCTGCTGTATAATCAATTGCTCGGCAAAGAATGAATGTTTACGCTTTTTATTGTTGCATATTTGTTTTACAAAATAGTGGCGAACACAAGACCTAATAATGAGGCTGAATTATCTTTTTCAGGATCTTCGGAGGATGAGGGGGTCATATTGCAGTCCAATTATTCGAGGTTACATGAAGAGGATGTAGAAACATGTTCGACAATGAAAAGAATTGAAGAAGACCAATTCAGGAAGAGGGAGGAGAGAAAAACAAAGGTGCTCAAAATGCTTTCCAAACTGCAGGACAATTTACCTCACCGGCCAGCAAGCTGCAAAGGTCACTCCAATTTTGAAGACTGTAAGTATAAACAATATACAATGTAATAATGAGACTTACACATTTACTGCATTTTACACAAGTATTGTACTGCACACAATATTTTTGAAATGGTTGAGAAAATACAATTCTGCTCTAAGTTTAATGCCCATTGATTGCACATAATTCCTCCCCAGATGTAGCTTTATTTTTACGAGAGCAAACCAAAACTCATCTAATCAAACTAGGGGTCGGAGCCGTTTGCGGCGCTTGTCTCTCCCACTGGGACTTAGAATTACAAGTGAAACTCTGAAAATTGGAATATTGTGCAAAAGTTAATTTATTTTTGTAATTCAACATAAAATGTGAAACTAATATATGATATAGACTCATTACATGCAAAGTGACAAATGTCAAGCCTTTGTTTGTTATACTTTTGATTATTATGGCTTACAGTTCATTTTCACATTTTTGAGATCTTGAATTTGGGGTTTTTACAAGCTGAGCCATAATTATAACAGTTTCACAGTTTAAGTTGAAAAACAGAAATTAATGCACTTTTTAACAATATTCTAGTTTTACCTCTAATAATATACCAGAATTTCAAAGTTGGATAAGAATAAAAGACTGCACAAATATGATCTGAAATTATCTGCATCTTGCACAATTTAATACTTTTTGGTTCAACTGCATAGCTAATTTTCCAAATATTTCAATTTCCAGAGGGGGAAGTGAAAGGGCAGGTTTGTGCTGTAGTTTGATAATGGCTCAGCTGGTGGTTTGTTATTAAGAACGTGGATGAGAAGAGATAGACGGCACAGCTTTCGCTATTCTGCCTCATTCCACAGTATACGTTACAGAGTGAGTAACAGTTTAGTAAAAGCTCTTTTCTCGAACTGTTAATTTCAGCCTACACCAGAGTCTATTGTAAAGGGTTAGAGGTAAAGCCTTTGTCTTTGTGGCTGTCTATAGGCCCACATTACATTAAGCATTTCTAGTTAAAATACAGGGTTGTAATATTTTGACGCAATGGCCTTAATGACGGGGTGACTGGCCATGTGGACAGAGTCAGATAAGCTGCTTCATGCTCCTGTCAAAAGTCATCAAAATAATGTGATTAAGTGTTGTTTGGCTATAAATGAAGGTGGTGGTGACTGAGGGGAAAAATCAGCCAGTGAGTAGCATAGGCTAGAGGGGGATCTACGTGACAGGTCTGTGTCACTTCTATCAGCGCTGTCCGCGATCCGCTCTGACTCTAGAGAGGCTTGATACCGGGGTCCACGGCTGATCCAAAGGTTTCAGCAACTAAACCTGTCCAAACATGTTTGACCTGGCAACCTGGAAAATCTGTAGACACACGGTGCGGCTAGAATTCCATGTATCTTACATGGACAACAAACTGTAGAATATTCATAAAACTGAACGGCTCCCCAGAAGAGGCCATGGTTTTATGGATAAAAGATGTGCACGACTTGGAAAAATACAAAAGAGGTAATGTGCCCCATTGACATTCCCTAAATCACTGTTATGACTGACGGTACCTACAATGAATCGTCATCTGAAAATGAGTCTCGTGGAAATGATTCTATAAATGGAGACTTTGAACTAAACACCCAGATACACCCATCTTTGCTGAACAAAACATAAACCAAATAACTGATGATATTGATCCTGATACAAACTTAATTTAAACAGTATGTGCAAATACTATAAGGACTGTGAAATACAAAATAAAATGAACCGGAAGGAAACCTTATCTGTGATTCACCTAAACAGTCGGAGACTGTATGCAAATTTCGAGAACATAACCGAGTACTTAGACCAATTCAGCCCCTTTGATCTTATTGCAATTTCAGAAACATGGCTAAATAACAAACCGTATAACTTCCTCATAAAAGGATATGACATGTTTAAAGTAAACAGAAATAATTCGCTTTACAAAGTCTTTTTAACTAAAAGAACAAGTGAATCTGAAAATAAGTACAAACGATACAAAAACAAACTTACTAACATAATAAGAGATTGCAAAAAAATTGCATTATTATAGTGCACTGCTCGTAAAAAATAAGACAAACACTAAAGCTCTCTGGTGTTCCATAAATGATGTACTTCAAAGACCATCATTTCCACAACACAAATGGCAACCCTGCCACGAGATAAACACCTTGAGCTGACACATTTCACACCTGTTACTGACAAAACAATCGAAGAAGTTATCTCCGGTCTGAGTTCATGCACATGCTGCCTTGATGAATTACCCACTAGATTTCTGAAGTCTGTGCTGACCAGTTTGTTACCACAACTTGTTCAGTTAGTCAACATCTCATTTGAGACGGGAGCATTTCCAAAGGCCTTGAAAACCGCGGTCATTAAGCCTCTTCTAAAGAAGAGCAGCCTTGATCCCAAGATACTGAACAACTACCGGCCCATATCAAACCTACCATTCTTAGGAAAAGTCTTAGAGAAAGTAGTATATCAACAGCTCACTTACTTTCTCCTACCTAACAATGTGTTTGATACTTTCCAGTCAGGATTTAGGCCACACCACAGCACTGAGACAGCTCTAATCAAGGTGACAAATTATATCCGCATGAACACCAACGCAGTTTAGTTCTGCCTGACCTGAGCGCTGCCTTTGACACAGTGGACCACAGGATCTTACTTCACAGGTTAGAAAACTGGGTGGGAATCTCTGGTACTGCGCTAAACTGGTTCAAGTCCTATCTCGAGAACAGGATGTACTTTGTCGAAATTGGCAACTGTGTCTCAGACACAATTTCCATGACCTGTGGAGTCCCCCAGGGGTCAATCTTGGGACCCCTCTTATTCAACTTGTACACGCTTCCAGTGGCGCAAAAAGGGCATACGCAATATATGCCTTGCATAGGGGCGCCGAAAGGACTGGGGGGCGCCGAAAGGATGGGGCGAGAGAGAAAAAAAATATTTAAATATAGTCTGACAGCTGCGCCCCATAGGCCATTTCCTCATAGCATTTTACATTGGCGCCCCATAGCGTCAACGTGCTTATTTTGCTAAACAAAAGTCACTGCTGAAGTGCGGCGGAGAGAAGAGTGTAGGGTTGACAGAGGGACAGTTTGTGAATGCACGACCGCGGGACGTGAGCGCGTCCTGTGGGCAAACGGTTTCAGAGCGTGGCTCTGGGGAAACGCTCCCAGTGCCAGCGCTCTCCTGGGCCATAGGAGAGTAAAAGGCACGCGGGGTCCGTGAGTGACGAGGCGGCTACAGGAGCCCCGTCACTCACATCTTCCACCTGTTCGCTCAGCTCCGATCTTGGCCGCTCTTGGTAGAGTCGCTGCATCGGCTCCCCATGTGTTTCAGGATCGATTTTAAAGTTCTTTTATTGGTTTTTAAATGTCTTAATGGTCGTGGTCCTTCTTATCTTTCAGAATTGATTTTACCATATGAGCCTTCGCGGTCCCTTCGCTTCTCCGGCAGGGGTCTCCTAGTTATTCCTAAAGTCAACAGAAAGACTCACGGCGAGGCGTCTTTCCAATATTACGGCCCTCGCCTCTGGAACGACCTGCCGGAGGAGCTCAGGACCGCAGAGAACGTTCATGTTTTTAAGAGCAGGCTCTATAATAATAATAATAATAATAATAATAATAGCAGTTTGAATAAAATTAGACAGAGGCCACTAAATGTGTGTTTCCAGATACCCACAAAATCAGTACATTTTACCTTATTTTACATAGCTTTAATCTGAAATGTTCCAATTGTTTTGCAGTTGTGCTCAAAGGTTTACATACCCTGACAGATTATTTTATTTTTAGAATATGAATGATAACACAAAAAACTTTTTTTTTCCACATATAGTCAGTGGTTGTGGTCAAACAACTGAGTTTACTCTTTTTAAATGTTAATAAAAATAAATAAATTCTGCTGTAGCCAATGAGAGGTTAACATGGTCTTGTGATTTATTTATTACACCAAAGTGGTAACGTTTCGGGCATCAGACGTCTGATGCCCGAAACGTTACCACTTTGGTGTAATAAATAAATCGCTACTTGGGAACTAAGCAAGCTGTGCGGATCTTTCTTGTTCTTTTGTACTTTCCCTCGGTCCGGCACGCTTTTTAAGTTTTTTTGGGATGTGTGTGTCTTCCTCCTTTATACTAACATGGTCTTGTGCCCTGGATTGTTGTCATGTCACGTTCCGTCCTGGTGCGTCCCATGCACAGCTTCCAGGATGATGAGTGACACTTGTCCTCCAGTATTCTTTAATAACATGCTGCATTCATCCTCTATTTTGACCACGTTCCCTATAGCTCACACATCCCCAAAACATTTGTTCATTTGTTGACTCATCCAAATATAACGTTTATGGTTATGGCCATATAGTACCATTTTGGTTTCATCATTCCAAATGACATTGTTTCAGAAATGTTGGGTCTTCTCTCTGGGCTGTTTGTCATATTGTAAGCGGATACTTTGTGGTATTTGTGGAGTAATGGCTTTCTTCTGGCGACTTGGCCATGCAGCCCATTTTTCATCAAGTGGCTCCTTATTGTGCATCTTTTTTATAATTTTTTTAGAGAGTCCTGTATTTCAGCTGAAATCATCTCTTGGTCTTTCTTTGCATCACGAACAATTTTCCTGCCAGTTGTTGCTGAAATTATTACTGTTCTACCTGACCGTGGTTTGGTTTCAACAACTGCTGATTCATACTTTCAGTGCCCTGGATATCTTTATTATGACCCTTTCCCGTTGTATACAGTTCAACTACCTTTTCTTGCAGATCCTCTGACAATTCTTTTGCTTTCCTCAATTATCAGGTTTTGGCATCACATACAGTACCCAATGTGATTTACTGCTTTGGATTCTGGTCTTAATGCAGAAACATTAATTGCCCTTGTCTATGTCCCCAACAATCAGCAACCTATGGTTATTGTTAAGGAGCTGACCTTCTGCAGAAGTCATCTGGGTCAAAGTTCACCCGTGAGAGAGCAGCCTTGTATTCATGTTCAACTTGATTATTGGGAAGCCTCACTTAGTCTATCTATATGTCTTCTCTTGACATAGGTACACTGTGTATTGTGTAGGCTAAAATTTGAAAGCTAATTAGGAAAAAAGAAAAGAAAACGTTTGCGTGTATGTGGTCTGTTGAAGTGTGCTGAGGAATACTCATCACTCTTTGTTTAGCCGTTATTGTTTCCGGAGGTCAGTCTGTTTGAGTGTGCTCTCTTGTTGCATGTTGCTCCTCATTAGGTGCTGAAAACGACTAGCATGTCATAATTGGTCTCGTTTTGTCCAATACTGGCCAAAAGTCTCTCAAAATGGAGTAGCCCCTCCCCCATACACAGTATACACATAGTCACAGCCCATATTCCCAATCAATAGCCTCATTATAAGAGAAGCCCAAAATATGTGTAAGCATACAGAGAAGATAAAAACTGTATTATATATATATTAATATTTATATAATAAAATAAAACACATCAGGACTTTATTGAATTACTTATTACAGTGGCACTGACACTATTTCCTTTTTTCATAAAGGCTGCCATCCCATTACTCTTTTCGGTAACACTTTATGATAAGGTTACATGAATCCATCCATCCATCCATCTTCTTCCACTTGTCCGTTGCCGGGTCGTGGGGGCAGCTGTTGGAGTTGCCCAAGTCACATTGCACCAGTCCTTTATGGCTCCTCTGCGGGTGTTGGGTCCACAGAAGGACGGCCTCATGGTTCTAACCGGGCCTGTTGGTCTCTCATAAGGGGCTTCTGAACCGCTCTTTGTCTGACCCGTCACCTAGGACCTGTTTGCCATGGGAGACCCTACCAGGGGCACGAAGCCCCCTGTTGAAGGATAATATTAAATCACTATCTATCATACTGGGTCAAGCTGTACACTCGTATTATCCGTCGGTCAAGCTGTACAGTCGTACTATCTCTGTTATAGCCTTGACTGTGGTGCTCAAGCGTCACGGAATGTGTTGCTCGCGTACCACTCTGACGCTCTAGACGGTATTTATCCCTCTTCTGTGGAAGCATAGACAGACTTGAATGGTAGGACTGGCGCAATGTCTTGTATTCATGTCTCCGGGTCCCGTAACGATGGTAAATAAACTTCTCCTGTATAAGACATCCTGACTGCTGCCTCTCCTTCATCGGTCCTCTCGAACATCAATTGTTATTTCTCTAACAATTTTGGCGTCATAACACCCTCGACAACAGAGCTCCCAGGATCATTTGGGCGCTCAAACCCCTACACCACGATAAGGTGGCGGTTCCAGGAGGGGTTCAAGCATAAATAACATGACATAATGCATGATTTCATGATGTATTCATGCATGACGATATCATGACTCATCATGAGTTAACATGACTTCATGTTCTTTCATAGATGACTTCATGCTTAAATTAATAGCTACTGTATTAACTACTGTAATGAATTCATGAGGAAATCTTGGTAATATGTCATGATCATAGAATCATGATGAATTCACAAAAACATTTAGATTTTTTAACAAAAAACATTAACTAATCGTAATTATATAGTTTATGCATGAATATCATCATTAATCATGATTTTTAAACAAATTAGTTTGCAAATTTTACCTTAATACAACATTTACTGTGGTAATTCTCTCATCATTAGCTAATCCTTAGTTCATTCATAAATTCATGATGATTGCGTCCCCTATACTAAAGTGATGCACTTTTATGCTTTGGACAATCAAGGTGTTTTTTGACAAAACAAATTACATTTGCTTACTATTAGTTACATTTGTAATGTAAGCAATAGACAGTGTTTATGTTGGAAATTAAATAGACTACAAAACATTACCTTAATTTAAACCCATAATGCATTGTGGACAGTTATAAATTATAATGTCTATGGTGTTTGTTTTGTCCAAAAACACCATGATTGTCCAAAGCATAAAAGTGCATCACTTTAGTATAGGGGACGCAATCATCATGAATTTATGAATGAACTAAGGATTAGCTAATGATGAGTTAATTACAGCAGTAAATGTTGTATTAAGGTATATCTTGCAAACTAATTTTCTTAAAAATCATAATGAATCATGATATTCATGCATAAACTTCATAATTACAATTAGTTAATGTTTTTGTTAAAAAATCTAAATGTTTTAGTGACTTTATCATGATTCTAAGACCATGATATATTAACACAATTTTCTCATGAATTCATTACAGTAGTTACTTAATTAATTCATGCATGAAGTCGTCTATGAAAGAACATGACTCATCATGAGTTAACATGACTTCATGTTAACTCATGATGAGTCATGATATCCTCATGCATGAATACATCATGAAATCATGCATTATTTCATGTTATTCACCCATGACTTCATGTAACCTTATTTTAAAGTGTTACCATCTCTTTCAAATGGCTAAAAAAAATGTATGTGCATGTTTGGTCCATGCATCAAAAGGAGTGGGCTGAGCCTCAGAAAAACAAACAAAGACACACGCAGCGGCTGCCCTCCTGCCTCTGGCTGCTTGCCTTAAACTGTCTCTGGCCTCACCACAAACCACCCCACATGCTTTCTGAGCTCACTCAGCCTGCCATAAACATACCCAAACAACCTCTAAACTCAGAATCATCTGCTGTTTGCAATACCAGATCATCCGAGATAACCTCACAAAGCCAAATCATCTACTATTATTGCCCTCCGGTCCTTGACATTGTGCCATTAATAAGACCATTGTGCAGGTTGTGCTCTGTTTGGACAAAGTATAATAGACTCTTTGACAGATTTACGTTGCGCACTCTCTTGTTCTCGTGCGTTTTTCTCTCCTGAATACAGTGGGTACACTGCACAGTGCCGTGCATCAATAGGGGAGCTGTTTGTTTGCCCTGTCATTGTGGACTGATTGTAAACACGTAGAAGGATTCAACACCAGACACTGAACAAACACACGTTATATAAAAGGACTCTATTATGTGGATGCTAAGTGCATCTTCAAACACCCCTGCTGTATAGGCTGTACTGTACAATACTACAGGCAGTTGTTTTTGTCTTAACTGTATTTTTGTATTTTGTTCCAATACAAAAAATAAGCAAACATATAATCTGATTAATGAAATTCATGTTTTTTAATGCATTAATTTTGTCAAAACTGAGAACTATTTGTCAGGTGCCTTCTATCCAAATCATTTGCTGTAGATATTCATGATATGGACATATACAATACATTTATACAAGGTCTCTCTGACTCAATAGCACTCTATACAATAAAGTTACAGAGCAGTTTGCTCTAAATCCACTGTCACATACATTGGCTCAGTATGGGCCATGTTTCCTTGTCATTCTCCTGCTGCTAAAAAGGGGGTCACCAATTCTGTGCTGTTCAATATGACCTTTTGTTAAATGAATTATGGGACACCATCCAGTGTTGAGGATGAGCAGAAACAAAAAGTCTGTGATTAAGCGGGAAACATGAATGTAACAAAAGATGTCTCTATGGGTTGACCTGGCAATATTCTGGTTTCATTTAGGAGTTTTGCTCAGTTGTTATTTTAAAGAAAGGCGTCCCATGTGCTGCGTTAAACATTTACACATTTATTTGCTACTCAATTGACTATTTACTATTGTATTTTTTGCTACTAACTGGTGGTAATTCTTTTGACATCAAGACTGACTGCAGAGGGAGGTATTAATCATACACAGGCGACTAACAATATTTGTCAGAATGGCAGTGTGTTTCTCATCTGTCAGCTGCAGACATGGAAAATGACATCCACGTGTGGGTTAAATGAGTTGTGACCTGGCTGTTTACAGCCTGCCACCAGTGCCCAAGTCTTGACTCTACAAAAGAAAGGGAACAAAACTCGAAAACAAACTTTGTTGAAAGAGTGAACCTCCTTGCTCATCATCATCATCATGGCCCTATTCTTCTTCTCTCAATTGCAACTGAATCGCCTTGGTCTCATTACAGATTATGGCTTAAGCAAAATCACTCTCCCCTTTCTCTTGCCTTTCTACAAACAGGCCTGGTCTTGATTAACATTTTCTGCTAGGCTTCACTCTAAAGGCCCAACCTGTGCGCTTTAAAGGCATGGTGACAAAAAGCCATCAAGCGCTGCAGTGGAATCAGATAAGGCTATCAGGCAGGAGGCTTTACTGCCTGGGCTTTGTGCTTTAGCTCTGCCCCCCTTGCTTCCTCCCTCGATCTCTCACTCCACTGCACCTATTGTCCAGTAGACGGGGTGCTCCCTTCAGTCTCAGACCCATGGCCTCCTCTGAGACTGTCTAAACAGAATGAAGAATCTCATTTTATCCTGTTTTGCATCAACAGTTATTCTCAACAACGTGAGATGTCTATGTCAGCCTATTAAACATGTAAAGGTTAATGTATTTAAGTATGCCTTATTTATGTAGTTACATTTATGATATATTTTCTGTTCTTGGATGCACTTTAGACTAGAGGGTTTGTGGAAAATGATTATTTGTTTAATTGTATCTAATACATATTTTGTCTTCTATTAACTCCTATATTTGGACTCTGTATAGAAAGCGTATAGATCTAATACTGATTTTATTTTAAACGTAGACAAACTTTATCCATGGAGGCTATTGTGTTGTTTGTCTTACGTACAAATACGTATACATTTTTAATACATTTAAGATGACACTTAAAGGGTTGCTCTTTACCCTATAAGGGGACTGCAGACGCAAATTAGCCTAATTAGCCTAACTCCGGTACAAGTCCATATTATACATATGTACGTGTGTGTGTGTATATATATATATATATATATATATATATATACTACATGTGAATATTGATGTCCTCAGAGAACAGCTCAAATCCCAGTTTAAGCAGAGATTTGGTACTAAAAGCTTATATAGATATTTGCAAACAGATGTGCAAAGCCACCTCACATGTTTTTGATCAATGTTTCAACAAGTCTAGATTTGAATGTAATATTTTGCATGTGAAAGACGGGGCCACAGAATGGCTGGTTTTGATTAGGCATAAGCTGATAAATGGCAGATACGAGCAGCCCCCTGTGCTATTGCAGAGAAACCCCAGAGGTCCAGGGCTGTAGGTCCGAAATAAACTCTTTTGCTCTTCTTTCTTCTCCGCAGCAATGAATGGATCTATTATTCAGACGACTTATTCTCTAAATTGAAGTGGCAGCAGCTTAAAAGCCCCCATTTTTGGGAGCCCCCCTGATACTAGCCTTTCTGAATTAGCTTAATGAAATATTCATGGTGGTGCTTCGCTAAACTTGTCTTGTGTAACCATCATCGAATTTGGATAAAAAATGTTCATATTTTTAACCAATTTATTTGTGGTATAAAACGTCAGACTCTTTCACATCATTATTAGCCTTGTCCCGTCTTCTACAGGCAGTAGGGAGAAACAAATCATTTGTATTTGTAAATATGAAAATCATTACTTTTTTCTGCACAGTTGACTTTTTGGCCAAATACTGCATTTTTAATCAGGAGAAACTGGCTGAATACAAACAAGCTTTTGAAGAAGTAAGTGAGTATATAGTCAGTTTATTGATGATTTTTTCCCTCTCAATTTATTCCAACACTATTTATGTTGTTATTGTACAATGCACATTTTAGGAGGACACTGATGGGGATGGCTACATTTCATGTCTTCAAGTTCTGTGTGCCTTGAAAAGCATCATTCCTCCAGAGCTGCTTTCTGAAGAGGAAGAGATCTATGTCTATAGGGTTTGTCCTTTATGTCCTTTACCTTTTTGTTTTGCTTTACAAACAGACAAGTCATGCACAAGAATGGCTTAATATGTTTCAGATTCTGGAGATGGTGGACTTCAGGGTGACCGATGGGCTTGTGGACCTCAGGCTGTTTGCAGTCATTGCCAGTCTTGCCCAAAAGATTGCCACCATGGAGTGAGTGACCACAGCACATGAATCCTCTTAATCAATTCACTGTCCTGCTTTTTCGTTGTGCAGACTTCCAATTATTGCTCTGATTGTCTGCAGCCCTTTATCCCAATGTCAGAGTATGAGTGCCCATATGCTGCAGATTCCCACACACAGAGCTTTTTCATGCCTGAGGGTTTATGGTTCTCCGGAGTTCTGTGAGGGTCAAGGCACGCTCCTTTTGCCCTGGCCCCAGAGTGAGAGCTCCCTCTCAGTCAGGACAGAATCGGGTCATGGGTTTGTAGATTTATGGCCACTTCTTTGTGTTGTGCTTTAGACTGAATGAAGCTGAACAGGCAAAGTATCTGCTCTTTGCCTGTTCAGGCGCATTGAGTTGCCTTGTGTACGAAATGCACAGTATAAATAAGGTTTCCTTGCTTTGCTCGTATAGAGCCAATGATATGAATGATCATGAAAATGTTGATATTAAACCTCAAACAAAAGCTTTATGATTCAAATTAAAGCCAAAAGAAGAAATGCCCTCATTTTCTCAAAACAAGAGCATCCTTTTGTCTTCTCTGCCAATTCAACTAGATTTATCCTCTTGCCTGTCGATCTATAATCCAAGATTAGAAATGAGCCCTAACAGGAGTTCTATCAGGCTTTCTGATCGTGTAAGACTTTTAAATAAAATCACTCAATTCCACACTGACTTCATGTTCCTTGTGTTTTAGCTCACAACAGTACAGCTCACTCACTTTATTACCTTGATTTCTTCTCAATGCTGTTTTGCTCTCAGACTTGACTCATCTGTCCTTCATGCCTCCCAACAGGTCTGCCGCACCCTATTCCTATACTTTTTTTTCACAAACACATCCAGATGTCCATACATCACACTAGTCCTTTTACCCCCCACTGGCTCCCAGTGTCTTTTAGGATCGATTTTAAAATTTTGCTTTTTCTTTTTCCAGCTCTTAACGGCCTAGCCCTCCTCTTTGTCAGACCTTCTGACTGTCCGTAGCACTGACAGGGTGCTACCGACCACAAACCAGCTCCTGCTGGAAGTCCCCAGAGCCAACTACCAACGCTGGGGTGAACGGGCCTTTTCAGCCGATGGGCCCGGACTCTGGAACAAGCTGCCCTCTGACCATCACTGACACCTTAAACTTTTTAGTTTAGTTTAGTTTTGACAAGGAATAAGTATTAATCTTACAAAAAGATGCATTGTACCAGATTTAGCTCGTGCTAATTTCCATCTGCAGTCCCAGGGCAGGTACACACAGTATTCAAACATCTAACATACTGTGTGACGGCTGCTTTAACCATCTGATCATTTGGAAAGCGCAGAACGTTTTATAACTCAACACCTCCAAATCTGAAGTAATTTCTCATATTTACAGTCACCTCAGCCCCCTGTTCAACAATATCACAAAACCTCGGACTTATCTTGCACTTTAAAAAAGACCCTCCTTACTTCCCCAGATCTCAACGTTACCGATGCCAATGCACTAATTTTCTCCAGACGTGACCAGTGCAACTCCCTCCACGGGCAAATAAACTCTCGCCACTTTTATAGCTAATTTTGGCCAAGTTACATTTCAGAACTTTGTATCGTCTCTTTTCTGAGTTGTAGAAAATGCACACCTCATGTATCTAGGTCAGTAAATGTTTGCATCAATTTTGTATGCTGTTGTAACAGTCTGAAGGCCTCCAAAGTTTGGGCATTTCGTGAGGAGTCGTCTGTTTTGGCCTCAGCAGGGTGCCTCAGGAGTTCTGACAAAGAAAATGGGTTAGGCTGCGGTTATCTTCCTCGCTGTTCATCACCAGTGTCTACCCTGTGTTTATGCCCTTAGCACACCAGCATTTGGACTCTTTTACCGCAAACCAAGTGCAATTAATGATCATTAGCTGCTCTGTCTCCTTGCATACCCATCAAGTCCCTGCTCACATTATGGTTGGCAGACAAGGGCCAATGACAGTACAGGACCACTCAGGCGTACATTGCACTCAATGGCCTACCGCTTCTCCATTCTTTGCACTAACAGGTCATTCAGCCCACTGTGAGGAGGGGCTCATTAACAGTGGGTGCTCGTTATAGAAGAAACGACGATGCCTATGCCACACACTGGATGAGAGCGCTCGGTTCCCGTCCAATTATCTAAGTGGACCTACTTTTATTGGGTTAACAGTGGGCACACCACAGCAGAGTGTGCCCTGGTTGTTTTTCCCCACCCTCCTCATCTAATGAACACGGCTCATCCTGCCTCGTCGTCCCCGCACCCCAAATCAGTGCTGCTTTATCCGTTACTCTGGCGGGATATGTCTGTGTACCCATGCATTGTTTGGCCACTGTGAGCAACCACAATAGACTCAGAACACTTTACCATCATACTGTTGTAGATACATGATTGCATGGGATAAACCCGCCAAAAATCACCCACCCTGCTCCAAGCTTCTCCTTGGAACGGTGTCTTTCAGCATATATTTTGGAGGAATGAAAAGGTTCTATATTGTTATGTTTATTAATGTATTTTTCTTCTTTTTCAGTGAGTTTATGCGCTCCCTAATCAGCAGTATAGACTTTCGCTCTCTGGAAGTAAAGCTCTTCAAGGCGAAGGTATAAATGTATTTGTATATATTACAGATATATGAAAAAATCTTTCTTATTAAACACAATGCACTCCATGCTGCTAATTATTTCTGTGTAATTCTCAAAAACAAACACTGGGGAAGACTATGAAGACCAATTCCAACGTATGCTTTGTGCATCTAGCTTTTTATTGAACCACTCAACCCTTGTTCATTGAAATCAGGGAAGCGAGCCAGTGAGAAAAAGAGGTTGCTTTTCCCTTTTCATAGATTAGCATGGTCCTAATCTCATTAAAGTGCCCAGCAGTGAACATGCCGTCCACTCCGCCCAGGCCTGTAATCGGCCTCAGACATAGCACATTTTAGATTGACTCCTTCTGGGCCTCCACCTGGATCCTTACGAAAAGGTTTGTGAACTGAACCCCTGGACAGGTAGGCAGACTGTGTAATTATAGAGCTGTTAGAGATAGGGTTGTTAATGGGAGAGCGGTGGGCAGAAAAGACGGATTGCCTGAGGGATTATTTCCTCCCCCAACAATTATTACCTCGACTGACTGCATTAACTGTGCAAACAGGTGCACTCAAACAAGGCCACAAACAGACCCATGTAATCCGAGTCTGATTTTGTGGCATACACAGCATCCTTACTGACATTTGTGTACACCCATATCTACAAAAACACTTTAATCCATTTTGAATGTTGTGTGTCTGTGTCTTATCATACAGAAGCTGTTCCTTTGCCTCCTGGAGGAGCAGCCAAGTGACGGGATGCCCCAACAAAACTATATTAGTCCAGAACAACTGATTCTAGAGCTTAAGGCCGGGGGCATCTGTCTAGAGCAGGAGGCTGCCATCAGAATGGAGCTGCAGCATATTCCCCCTTTAGATCTGCTGGACTTTCTAGCCCATTTGCCTCTGTTTATGCTTATACACAGGTCTGTCATTGCCAACCCTTTAGATGATTTCAGCCAATTATGACACTAAATATCCCCACAACTATCCTGCATCTCAGAACCGCAACTGCAGCCCTGGAGCATATGTTGCTCATAAATGTCTGACAGAAATCATTCTTTGACGGGTGAGAAAGTACAGCTGAAGAGCTGTCTATGGTCCTGAAATGACTTCACTGTGACCTGTGGAGCGCTCAACATTTCACAGCAGGAAGAACTGCTGTCTCTGAACGAGAAGGAAATTGTCATATTTTACCAATTAGATGTATATGTTGACAATAAAGATCCACACTGACAAATCATATTTAATTCTCAGAGTTCAAGTTCAACTCTTTGTTTTGTTTCAGCTTTGCTAACTGGATAAGGGTTAGGGTTAGGCTATCCTATGGTTTGTTGTCAATAGATGGTATGCATGTGTTATTTTCATTCTAAACAGAACTCATTGAATGTGAAAACAAATAATAAAAACTACTCTAAGTTGACAGTCATTTGGCTTCATACGGTTGCCTCAATAGAAGGAGCCCTAATGGGCTCTGACAGGCAGCCAAAAATGATTTTTGATCGATTAGATCAGTGGGGGATCGAGGATTCCCCCAATACACATTTCTATGTTTGTCTTTGCATGTCTGACTTGCGTTGGGAATTTGTTTGTAAAAGAAAGTTACTAAGCCCTAGAGCGCCGAACAAATCGGCTCAGTTGCAGCAGGAATGGAATCAAAAAACTATAATGGTGATTTAGAAAAGTGCCAAGGTGTTCAATGTGCGCTATGTAATCGGGCCTTTCGTTAGAAACAAAATAGCTTTGCTGAAGGCAATCGAAAGACTATTAGCTTAAGTTTCGCGTAGGCCTCAAGATTTACTACCAATCAAATTAATAGGCCAACTTATTCCCTATAAAAAAGCATATTGTATCTGGTTGTATGCTTATTTTCATTTCAGAAAATATGTAGACTTAATCAGAAATACATCGACAAAATAGGCCCAATGTGGCCATTGTGCTGGCGCCTCAGTGAAGGCACACGCCATCTGCCAATGCGCCTGTCTGAACCCGCACTGCCCCATTCACTCATTAGAGCAGACACGCGCCTGACGGTGGCCGCCTCAGACCTGTCAAACTTAGTTTTGAGGATTTTTGTTATGCTGCATATTTGGTTTGGCTTGTATTCAAACAGGAATAAGACAACAATAATAGTTATTAACAAAAGCTTTATTTTTGTGCAGTTTAGAAAATATGGATTCAACTTCATGTGACCCTTTGAGCCTAATGCAAAGAAGACCGTGTAGCTGGCAGTAGCCTATACAATACAAAGTATGGCCAACACTTTCTGTTTGGACAATAGCTGCATATTTTTGATCATGATACTTCATGACATCATATTATTAAACATTGTTTTTTCTATTAAATAAGACACATTGGCGTTGGAATAAATTGTGGAGTCTCAAACCCCTTTTGGAAATCTCGAACATAAGAGCCAGCGAATAATGTTAACATCGGCAGGAGGCAACAACAACCGCGCAATATATGGATAAATTATTTACAAAAGTAGTACAAAACATCTATAAATCTCTATATACATACAAAAATATTTTAATATATAAAATAATAATAATATACTGTATATTCTATAAATCCGTGACTTGGAAGCATTTATGTGGAGAGAGTTTTTTTTTTAGGGTGTGATTGGTTTTTTTAGCATCAAACAGCAACATGTCAAATGTCTATGTAATGCAAAAGAGCACATTCGCTTTGGGGTTTGGTCAGTCCTCAAAGTCCCACTCGGTTAGGGCTCGAGATCCATTAATCCTTTGGCGCTGATCTCTGCTCTTATGTCTTCATAATGCAAGACTGTAAGGAGACTATAGACTATACCACCAGATATAGGCTACAGGCTTCTTGATGTTCGGGACTGCAAGCTTCCCAGAAATCATGATACACTTAGACAATAACATCGACTTGCTGTCGTTGTTTAACATAAGACACATTGCAGTTTTCACTCGGTCCTAAGTGGCTACAGTCATCAGCCACTAGATTCAGAGGCTCACCAGATGCTCAGAACCAGTTGGTGAAGTCCAGAAGCTCCTGCTCCTCTGGGCTAAGGGGGTCGTAAGAGCCCTCATCAGATGAATAAGAGGACACAGGAGAACCGGCCATAGAGTTCATTTCAGCGGAGTATCCTTGTGACATTGTGGGCGACATCACCCCGGACTGAAAGGCAGCGCTCACTGCGTCGTGTTCATCCAGCAGTTGTTGCAGTGCTCTGATGTACTCGACTGCAGACCGGAGCGTCTCCACTTTGCTCATTTTCTTATTGGCCGCACCGTTGGGCACATGCTCGCGCAGCGTGGCGAACCCGTTGTTGACCAGTTTGACTCTGTTGCGCTCTCGCTCGTTCCTGCGCGCGACCGCGTGCGGCTGCTGCTGTGGAAGCGTGAAGCCAAAGCCCGCGAAATTCAGTCTCCGTTTGCAGCGCAGCAGCTCCGGAGAAGATGAGCGCTGCCTTTTTGGCTGCTTGGACGTGGACTTGGCGCATGCCTGGCTGCTGTCAGTGTTTCTTAATTGGATGCTTTGGGTCGTAGTCGAAAAGAAGCACATGGACGGCATCAGCTGCTGCTGGCTCTTGTTTAGTTCCATCTTGGCAGCAAACTCCATCCCGATCACGTTATGCCGTCTTTGGGGCGGTGCGTCTCGCTCGTGCCTTTCACGTGGTGGACTCTTCAGGAGGGTTGTTTTTAGTGGGCTGTGCTCTCCCCACGCACGCTCCTCAAAGCAGCTCTGGGACACTCATAAGATGCCAATGCTTTTCAATCGGCCTGGCCTGTCCGTTAGCCACGCCCTATGGTCGCGTGGATCCACCTTGGGCTCCTGCCGTTCAGTCGGGAGCACGACGGGCGCGTGCCACTTAAGCACTAAACAAACAGTGCTGCTGACTTTTATCTGACTGGGCTAAGGAAGCCAGAAAGCTACACAGATTGAGGTTATGCCCATGGTATTGTTGGCCTGGTATAAAACTCAGCTTAAAGCTCATACCTATTGCAGGAATGTGTGCAAATGTAATTTTGCAAACATCTGTCAAAGAGTTGATAACACCCGTTTCATACCAAAATAAATTCTCAAAGAGCAGCGATAGAGCACCAATAGTAGTACAACCAACAAAGCACACATATTTACTGATAAATGGATGAATTAAAAGTACGGATTTAATGCAAAGTCTTAGAATCTGATTGTAGGCCATAGAAGGAAATCTGGGGGGTCCTTTTCTGGAAAGGTTGAAGAAAATATTCGTCGCTACCTTCATTCTGGCTCAGAATAGCCTGGCTGTTTATCACGTTTAGGCTTACTAAATATAGCTACATCATAGGTTTATTTTTTCCATCAAAGCTCAAAAGAGCCGCGCCATGGGCTTTAAAATGCCACCTGTGGCTTCTGAGATCGAGGTTGCCTATACCGCGGGCCAATGGACCTACATCTTCATCATGTATCTTCATGGTGGAAGTGTGCGCCTAATGCATATTGCAGAGGGGAAGACTTTTTCCACTCTAATTTGAACAGAACATCGCACATGCGGAACAGGCACGAAAATATGCGTAGGGCCCCCCGACTCTGTTTGGGCATGCTTTTGTGTGCGATTTAATACAGCCGATATAGTTACAGTAGCGTCGACGCGCTGTGTTCTCCCCATTGTGCTGTCCCGTTCAAACGTGTTGCATTGAAAACAGCCTTCGTCTTTCAAATTGGAACATCTCCAGAATCAAACCAGTGCTTTAGTTGCCTACAGCCTGCCCGTGTGTGCTACTGTGCTAATGTATAAGAAGAGGTAAAATGTATAGGCTTATAACCTGCAATAAACCGCGCGCGCACAACAGGTGCTTGTGAGGCACGAGCACTAACTCACAGGCAGTAAGAGAGTCCAGGGTCCCCAGCCGGGGACCTTTCTGTGTGGAGTTCGCATGTTCTCCCCGTGTCTGCGTAGGTTTCCCCTTGGCCTGCCACTAAAAAATATGTAGGATGGCAATAACACCTATTCTGATTCTGATGTAGGCTACAATAGGTTCCCCCTTTGGGGCCAGGTCTCCCCTGGAATAAGATTCCTAATCTCAATGGGACTTTGCTGGTTTCCGTGTTGCTTTCGCCATCGCGTGGGCTTTTTGAAATGTAGCCTATGCATTGCAGTGCGCTAAGATCCAAAATCAAAGTAAGCGAGCACTTTTGTGAGGACTGAACACGAGCAGATCGCTGGGGACGTCCGGTATAGGCTATCATAACTTTTCGTGTATTGTCCAGAATGGTATCTAGAGAATGAATAAGGAAACATGAGAGTTTAAGAATAAACCGGTGTAGCAACTGATCAAAATGGGAACAGTGTTGATGTCTCATTACGTTTATAGGTGAGCTAATCAGCATGCGTCTATTAAACAGGAGTCCGTCGTTATCAAGATAGAAACTCTTTAGCTTCGGTATGAATTTGTAGCTCAATACTCCCCTCTAGTGGCTACCGAAAATAGGCCACTGCAATGAAAACACAATCAATCTTCACCACTCTACTTGTCGTGTCAAGTAAAGTATTTTTACACGAGCATCAAAATCTAGTTTGGGTAGACTAGGATAACATCAATCAATGAAAATATATATAAAAAAAAAATACGTTTTTATTATAGTTTGAAGTTTTATAGCTTCTTTTTTTAATCTAAATGCTGTGTTATATGTTTTATGTTGCACGTCTGCACAGAGAACAAATCTTAGTTTGTGAACCTGTTCTCAAACAATGGCAATAAAAACTACAGATTTCAGATTCAGATGGCAAATTCCTGAGGCTAAGACGTTTGGGCTTCCGTAGCTTGGTCACGTGTCTATGTTTACTCGGAAGTTGCCTCTTTATTCTTCAATGATTGCCATGGATCTATTATAGATGATTGCATACCGCCGTTCGGGCTGAAAAAACATGTAAACACGCCAATGGTTATACGCTTTTAGAGTAATGTGCAGAATCGGTTGACTTTACCCCGCTCATATTGCCCCATCCGTTGAAATGCGGTCACTCAACTATGTTCAGCGAATTAGTTTTGATTTTACAGGAACCCTTTTCCCTCATGCTATATGCCTGGGGGACGCAGACAACGATTCGGTGAGGGAAGCCTTTAACCATCCAGCCATGTTCATTTCGTAGTTTAGATATTTTACAAAGTTACGTGTGTTCCTTTAATTTGCTGTAGTTGAATGAGCTGGTTGTAGGAGACACAAGTGGCAAACTACTGATGTACAAACATGACGACTCCAAGCCATTAATCACTAGAAGCTGTGTGGGCATGGTGAGCTTCCATTTCTAATTACATTAAAGATGTATCATAGTCAGCTTTTCAATATGCGAGAGTGAGATTTTGTTCCTTGTCCAGCTCACCTGCGTTGCAATTGGAGATGTATGCAACAAGGGTAAGGTGCGTTAAAGGGCAGCAAACAAATCACTTCAGTAGACATTTGTAATACTAGTTGTCCTTTCTGACTACCTTTCTTGGTCTTTTGTAGAACTTTGTGGTGGCGGTGGGAGCAGAAGGCTGGTTTCACCTCTTTGACCTTTCAGCAACAAGCAAAGCTGATTCAACAAGTCAACATGAATCCCTGTCCTCTGAAGACCAAAAGCCTTTTTTCACACAGCATATACCTGCCAACACCAAAGTGATTCTTATAAGTGACATTGGTATGCTGTAAGTTCAAACCAGCCCTTTTGTCTCATTTGGCATCACTTTAAACTTCGCCTCTGGCTCTAGATGGTGATGGGCGATGTGAGCTGGTTGTGGGTTACACAGACAGAGTGGTCCGAGCTTTTCGATGGGAGGAATCCTCTGATGGGTCAGATTTTAGATCTGGACAACTTGTCCTTCTTAAAAAATGGCTTCTGGAGGGGCAGGTATCGTGCATGCACTATGCTTTTCACATGATTAAATCAGTGGAAATAGAAATTTCCTTTCCTTGTTTAAGGTGGACAGTCTGTCTGTAAACCCTGGTCCAGAAGGGCTTCCAGAGCTAATGGTCTCACAGCCGGGATGTGGTTACGCTATACTGATATGTTCCTGGACCCAACAAGACTCATCAGGCTCTAGTGAAGAAGCTACAGCCACCCCTGGAAGGTACACCAATATAATATTCATAAATAGTTACAATTTTAAAGTAATAGTCAGTCTAAAACATTTGGTTCACAGTGAGGGATCTTCAAAAGATGTAGTTTTGCATCTGACTACTGGAAGGATTCATAACAAGAATGTTTCCACTCACCTCATTGGCAGTATAAGCAAAGGTACAAGACTTTTTTGTTATGTTCAGTGTTGACGGTGTCCAAATGATTTCAAGTGGAATTGTTCTGTGTGAAGAACTTAATGCTCCACTTGACTTAGATATTTTTAGTGGAATAATTTTCCCTTATGTTACTCTAAATTTTAATCTTGTCATGTTTAACATCAGCATATGCATTTTCCACAGGATCTAAAGAAGAATCATCCACATGTGGTCTCTTTGCTCTTTGTACATTAGATGGTATGTGCCCCTGCTTAGATAATGAACTAAATATACAGAAAACAGGAAGAACCATATGGCTCTTTTTTTTAGGAACCACAATGTGTTGTGTTTGATTAATGAATTAAGATGTGTCTCCGCCAAAACATATGGCAGGAAAATGCACTCAAACATCCTTCTAAAAGAATAACTCAAGAGATCTTACAGTTGAGCATTTGCCACATTTCTTTCCTATTTTTTGCTGTTTGTGTAATATACATTTACGCTTGCGTACATTCATGGATGATCTGTAAACTTAAACGTTTTTAAAAATTGTATAGGGACTTTGAAATTGATGGACAGCTCTGAGCAGTTGTTGTGGTCAGTCCAGGTGGACCACCAGCTATTTGCCTTGCAGAAGTTGGATGTCACTGTGAGTGTTTAAAGGAAAAGTTGGTGTTTTTTTCCAATATTGTTGAAACAAAAAATAACAAATTAAATCTTTGTAATTGGTCTGCTTTTCCTCAGGGAGATGGAAGAGAAGAAGTAGTTGCTTGTGCGTGGGATGGTCAAACTTACATCATTGACCATAATAGGACAGTGGTGCGATTCCAGTTTGATGAGAATGTCAATGCCTTTTGTGCAGGTGAACTGCATGTTTTTCCATCTTCTTCTTCTTGCGCAGATTCACCAGTAGGAGGCAATGTTGAGCTTCAAGAGTGCTTTCCGTAGAGATAGACTGCATGTTTATGATAATAGTTTAAACAAATCACGTCAAGTTTTCGTTTCTGATATGAACTAAAAATGCCTGCTAATTATTATTTAAAAAATCCATTTAACTCTGTCCGACTCCGTTACTTTGATTACATCTTAATATGCTCAGCTAAAATGGCACGTTGCATTTCATCTGAACTGGTGTTCCTAGGTCAGTACACCTGCCAGGAGGGAAAGAATAGCCCCTGTCTGGTTTATGTCAGCTTCAACCACAAAATCCACATTTACTGGAAAGTTCAACTAGAGCGAATGGAGTCCACTAATCTCCTGCGCATCCTGGATGAGAATCCAGAGGTGAAGAGTCACCTCAGCGCTCTGGGAATAGGTAAGTAGAGAATATTATTTTAACACTAGTCGACCACCGTTGAGGGGTTTATTTTTTTGTTGTCTTACTCGTAATGTAATACTGTATGCACTCCAAACATGGGTGCAACAGATTTCCCTATTTTATGCTGAAACTATGTATGAAACAGATATCTTTTTTTTATAGTTAGAGTTATGATAAATGCTTGAACAGAACTGAGATGAAATGAAATTTTTTTTTTATTGGGTCCCTGCTTGGTTGAAGTTGCGTTTCCGACTCTTAAAGCACCATCATTTGAGAACCACGGCTCTGTTGGACATGAGTGAGATTTTGCATCTTTAACTGATTCAATATTGTGGTTAATCGTGCCAACAATTGTTAATCATTACCTTGTTTACGTCCTTTATTTGCAGGTGAAACACTACTTTTCTGTTGCCCTTAAACATTTTCTATAAATGTTGTGAGATCATTATAAATCAAAGGAAAAGAAAACGTGTATTTAAATACAACTCAAGCAACACTCTGTAGAGTCTCCTTATGGTCTGGTGGAGAAAACTTGCAGTGGATTTACCTGATGCCAGTAGTGGCTTGTAGCCTCTTCCTTTCACCTTTGTTAATAATTCATAGCCCAAGCCTGTTGTGTTTCTTTTGACTAAGATTTCACAGACTCATTACCTAACCCACAGTGGAAAAACAGGCGAAAACAGACCTTGTACCCGGTTGTATGTCAAAATATTGTGCATTATCCTCCAGCGGGAACCAGGAAGTCAGAGGATAAATTAGCAGTGTTCGGTTGGCCGTCCGCCCTGTTCATGTCTCAGCGCTGTCTCGCAATGAACTCCGACTAAAACCTGCTTCTAATGAACTCAAGTGAACAATCACGATGTCCCGGGTCTGTGAGAACTAGAAACGTATTTATGCAACAGCTGAACTACCTACACCTTTCACAGTTTGATAACAGAATAATTCAAGCAGTGCAGCTTTTAGGACGTTTTAAAATTATTTCAAACCAGCTCCATCTAAAAGATATTGCTGTTTGATACATGCAACAGTAGGCCATATATTCTATGACCAAAGGTATTAACTTGAGGACACTATACTTGCTGCGTGGGCTGTGTCACAATGCCCTCAGGAATGGGAAGAATGTGTATATCACTATGTCACAAATTGATGTCCACATGATATGCACAGCTATCCCTTGTGAGATAGCTTCTCCAGAGAGACATCACTTTGATGGTTTATGGTTCAGTTTGCACTGATCGGTTTGATCACAGCAAATGAAGCAGTTCTTATGTACCTTGACTGGAGTAACAACAAAGTATTAACATTTAAATACCTCTTTAACAGATTTCGTTTTACTTAGTTAACTTAATTTTAACTCCTAGCTACCCTATGTAGTAAAGGCTGTATTATAGGAACAGGCCAAACAGGCGTGAAGTTAGAAGTGACCAAGAGCTTGCATGTTTCCTCTATTTAAATACAGTTACGTGAGTAGTTACACGATTCAAGTATAGTCACACAAAATTAAACATGTCGATTTTCTAAGCGGATAAAAGGGGTACTATATTGTAAGGTGTAATAACACCTTAGGAGCACTTCGACGTCTGCGCAGTAAAGTCGAAGTGCTCCTAAGGTGTTTTAAAGCTGTATTTGTGACTTGCCTTCACAGAGGCTGAGGACTCCACTGCTGTCAAAGCTCTGGTGGCAAATCTGCTCTATAAGAAGGCCTGAGTTGATGGGTACAACGTCTGCCTCTATATTGAAGACCGTGAGTGTAAATACTGCAAATACACTCTATTTTTTTATTTTTATTAATGTGCCTAATTGTCTTTTTTTGTCTGTCACAAAAGGCACACATATCGGAGTAGAGCAATTAAGTCAGCATGGATAAGATATCTGACAGCAACACGCTGTTTTCCTTCATAAGTGGATAGCATTCCAGCTTCCTTTGCTTACATGTTTATGACCTTTTATGGTGAAACGGTGATAACTTTGTTTTTATTAGTGACCCCACCTGCTCCACATGTATTCCAAAATAAAAGTATGTTTATGGAACCTTATTCAATTTACATACAGAGATTGTGACAGCTTGTTGAGCTAATTTCAGCCAATAATTGTTTGTGTATTATTTAAAAATAAATACATAAATAAAACACCTCCCCGGGCTTGTATTATTTTTGTCACTAAAAACCCTTGGGAAAAAAGCCCTGTTTTTGAGAAATGGCCCAGGATGCCTATGGGGAAAACTTGCCTTGGGAGCAATTTTGATTATTTATGTATGCACTAAAAATATAAACAGAATGTTAAACAATTCACATATTTGGTAGTTGCCACCAATGTGCTGAAGTTAACAACCTTTATTAGTCATTGAAGGCACCCACGCTCCTCTCTTGACAGCTTTGCCACTTGAGGTTCTTTCATAAACTGCTTCATCATTTACCATACAGACACCATTTTAACGTAATGTTAATATAAAGTGCCTTTGTTGGTTTGACACCTGCTCTCACATTGCTTAGATTTGTCTGGTCACATAAAAAAGCAGCCCTTGTTAGCTCCGGTCTGACAGCTCATCGAGTCCATACAAGGCTTGCTGTTTCTATCTAGCCTCAACTGCCAGGTCAAGTCTGTAAATACATACAGCTGCGAGACGATCTGCCTTCAGTGTCCGTGAGAGCACACGATCCGTAGACTAGAGGCTGTGCTCATCATCTCCGTGACTAAAAAACTTCCCGCTTTATCATCTTTCACACATACATATACGGTAATCCATATTGCAAATGTATGAGTGGTCTAATTATAATTATACAATTAGGTAATCATCTGCCTTTTAAAATCTGACATCTGGATTAATTCTCGGTGTCAACCAGCCAGATACTGTTGACCGTATGTCAGTAATGAGGGAAATACTCCCATCACTCTGTCCCTCAATAATTTATCGCAAATGCACCTACATATGCTTTTTCAATTATATTTCAGTCACTTAGGCATTTATAGTGACATGTTTTTATCTTGTATCCGTTTATATTACACATACCCAACCCCTTAGTTGGACCCAGTATTCTTCTGTAGGCGATAAAGCCTTTTGGCCATAAGCTGATACAGTGATACTATGCTGATGGCATGCTTTTAGGAAGAAATGGCTGACCGATGGCTCTAAAAGGGAGGACTCCACATGAATCTTCAATAGTTTCAGCACCTAGCCAACGATTAACTCACAATTTTGTTGATTCAGGACTTATTTTGCAGAGTTTCATTAACCCCCATGATAAATGGAAACTGTCAATATTGAACACGTCAAACATTTCCTAAATAAATATTTAGGTAGCACTATACTATCATACGTCTAAATATACTAGTCGACATTATAGAAATAAATCTTCCAAAGCTGTTAAAAACAAAAGATTTGAAAAGGAGAGGGGACATTTTGAAAATGAACGTCGTCTTATGTCTTTTTTTCCTCAATTCCTTTGAAAATGCCACAGAAATAGTTTGATATTAATCAATATATTAATATTGGTCGAGACAGTGCATGTCAATGAAAACACACGGGTCTCATGCATATAAGCACGCCACACCGGATTGTTGCCTTATTGTATGTATGCCTAATTTCCATCCATCGTCCCCCACTTGCACCTGATGTAATATTTTGTTACATAACAGTGGCATCACGACACATGGGCTGAGTGGGGCAGAGGCTTCAGGTGCATTCCCACCGAGTTACTGTGCTGCCTCCTGCTTGTATCAACAGATGCAATAAGAGCAAAAAATACCATCATGTTCTTTCTGGCAATAAGGAAATTGTCTTGTGTGCCATGGCTTAGTGACAGTCTGGCGTGGGAGTATACTAAGAATATACTCAATGATAATATACATAAGTCAGCCTTTTGCAGACACACAGAATATCTCAATGATTTCTTCATGTATGCTTTCAGTGATAAAGGAGTTGGGAGATAAAGTCCATCGTAGACAAAGGTTCTTAATCATCTGTACTTGGCAGTTTGTATTGAGGACATTTTGCCCTTATCCAGGAAGTTTGTCTGAAGGCTGAAGGCAGTAGAAGGGGTTTAACTTGTAATGATACCGCCCATGAAAAAAAAATTGTTTAAGTGTCACCTTCTTCCAGGAAACTTTGCCAGCACTAATGAACTTATTTTAATAAGCTGGGAGAAGCTATTTAAATATGGATGTACCATAAGTTAAACCCGTACTACTCGATCGGTTTATATTCGGCCTGCTGACAAATAAAAATCATTAGTGCTGAGGAAGCTTCATGGATAGGAGGCAAAACATCTGCAACACTTAATAGTACAGGTGAATGTGGAAGAACCTTAAAAGTTAATACATGCTGCCTAAAGCTGAATGCAAAAGGAAAACACAATCTTTCCCTTTTAATTCTGAGATTAAATATGTTTTAACATATCCATCTCAGGCACCTGTAACGAAAGAAGTGCAACAACCCTCCCAGAAGTTTTAGTGTGTGTGAAAAAGAAACTGATGTTAGCTGTGTGGCTGGTAACAGGATGTGGTGTGTGTGGCAGAAAACAAGCAATGGCTCAAGTGTCAGGCTCAATTGTGATTTTGTTCTTCTGATGATAATAGTGGTCTGTCGTTGAGTGCAACACTTCTCCTTTTTCCTAAATTTGTAACATTACTGGAGTAAAGATAAACAAATAATAATAATCCATACCAAAGCCAGAGTCATATGCACTACTGCAATAATAGATGACAAACACCATGGCTAGACAGAATACATTTTAATATAGGCAGAGAAAATACTATTTAGAGGAAGTAAAACACCAAAATAAATTTGTCATACATTGGTTCCTCTCTCACACGCATTGGTTGGTCATGTCATTAAAAATAAAATGGTCATAATTCAAATCTATACATGTGGAGAACCCCTTTAATAATCACATGGATTAGCACACCAAAACACAAAGATCACGTTGTTTTGTTTTCCTAATCTTACAGGCAGGAAAGGCAAGTGGCACTGCAGCAGGCAGGATTGATGTCTTTGTATTGTCACTCATGTACACAGCAGCAAATGAATGAATGGAGCATGAAAATAGTTCACACAAGATACATGTAATAAACCTGTGGCCTGAAGCACTGAGAGATTTGGCACAGACTGGAGCCTCAGTCAGTTTGTGCAAATCCGTTAAAAATGTAGCTCTGAACTGGACTGACTCAGAATCCCAGTATATTATAAGTTCCATATAAGAGAAACTGGCCTTGGTGCGGCCGAGGGGTCATGTTGTTGCACTCAGGCACTAAGCATGCATCATCAAGGAGTCAAGTCTCCGGCCCAGCGGTCTGCTTAATGTCTCTCATGTCCTTCACCCCTTTTAATATTATGCATGTCACGGAAACCCAGTTATGGTCAATAACTCGACATTATTTTTTGAAAAACTGCAACGCTTAACCCTTGCTAAGCCCCTTGTTATAGTCACACTACTCCATAGTGTGACTATACTCCATAGAGTCATGCAAGAGGGATGTTAATGAGAGCATGATGCGTATAAAATGCAGTTAACTGATTGAAATAAAAAGATTTTGCAGAAAACAAATTGTGTCCAATGTGTAAATGGGCTCATGGGAAACTGGGACATTCACAACGCATCATTTGAAGAACAGAGAACGGCTAAGCAAACCTATAAAGCATCATATCATCTGACTTTAAAACTGACTTTAGACTCTTTAGTAAGTTTTAAAAGACCTTTAAAGATTGTAGGCATTGTGCACCTATGTTAGAAGACTTCATAAAGCATCCCTGGAACATTAGGGCACCCTGAGGAGCAACTGGTTTAATCTTTGAAAGAAATGTTGGCTGTTTTTATGCAATGTAACTTTTAAAACAAATAGATACATATTGATAAGTTTGTAAGTAGTTTGTTCATTTCTGATTGGTTTAAATCATGAAACGGACAGATACAGTTATTTTGTATAGATTTTTAAAAATGATTTTAAGAAACAGCATTTTAACTGTTTTCCAATAAGAACATTTAGACAGAAGAGAAAACAGAAGTGGATATTTGAGTCATACACAATGACGTAAACTCAACAGAAAGGCTGTTACAACTTTTGGAGTTAAGACTTGCTCCTTCTCATCACTTGACTGTGAGTGGTCAGGAGACAGCAGTGTCCAGTGAGGCTCACAGGTTTTTGTTGGAATCATGATGGCACTGAGCGTCAGCCGATGCGTCGAGGAAGGGCAGCTCCTCACCGCTGCCCTGCAGCTTCAGCACGCGACAGTCAAAGTCCACGCAGCACTGGGACAGACACACACACACCACAGGTTAATTAAACCGTGCTAGAGGCAAATTAACTTTTAACTTTTAGATAAGGTGAATGGAACTTTTACACGAAATGTTCCTTATTTTATAGGTGCTCACAAATGTTGCAACAGCTCAGAATATTATACTAAAATATATTTCAGATAAAGAAGTAAATTACTATCTGAGACCATATACCATTTAGACCATATACAGAAGTAGTTTAGTGCATGTGGAAAGGTTAAACTCATAGTTCAGTCAAGAGGATTCCATAGCTAATCTTGTAAAAGGACAGATTGATATTACAGTGCAAATGTCATTAGCACAGTAATCAGCAATGGAAAGGCTTAAAATTCTTCGGTTTAAATTCTTCGGGAAGAGGATAGACTTTAGGGGAGATATTTACTACTGATTGGTTCAAGGGCACCCGTTGTAGCCAATCACAGCTAGTCTCAAAATGTAGTTGAACAAAGCACTAAATCTAGCGGATCTACAGGAAACAAGTAAGGGACAAACGAGGAGATGGTGAAAGACTGTTGTGGAGCGGAGGGAGCTGCAGAAGGAGGAGGAGGAGGAGCTGACCAGTACAGGACACCACGCTCTGAAACAGGGACAAACCCAGGAGGTGGTGCACCGTTTCAGAAGATCAGAGGAGACAGCGACAGAGGGCAGCCAGCCAGGTTTCTTCCGAGTGCTACAGTTCCCCCAGACCTCCAAGGTCATGCGGATCAGGTTGACACACAGTGGCAGCGCGGCTAAGGACTAACACCTGAACACTATTTCGTTGTACACTTGTACAATGACAATAAAGCACTTACTTACTTAAAGCAAATCAATATTTAGTTTTAGAATAATGTACTCGTGTTTGTAGGTCTGCAGCAGCATACAGTACCTTGTGCTTTTCTGTCGTCACCATGTTGTTAATTAGTGTGGATAAAAATGCTTGTTGTCGTCGACTATGTAAAACCCACTCTCTGACTGCACTACCGAGCAATAGTAGGGTGTAATGCTATATACATTCAAAGAAGAAGCTTGAGATTGATTACATTGATTACATTGAATTTAGTGTGAAACTTATTTCTTAAAACGTAGGAGAAAATATGATTAATATGAAGAAAATGTTTCCTTCCAAATGTGAACCTTACTTTAAGTTCCATTAGTGTCTGAAGACCAAGGCACAACTCAAATGTCTCGTCATCTGGGAATAAACAGAGGACAAGGGCAAATATGGACAAAATTAATGCTTATGTGCAACTCATGACAATCTACCACTAACTATTAGGCACACAATCTGGAAGTTGAATTACTAATCTTTTGTTTTACTGAGTAGGGATGATTTTTTTTTTTTTAAGGTACTTTCATTGTTTCATTTTCTAAGTTTACCTTGCACATAGGCCGAACACTGGAGCGTCTTTGAACCCAGCTGTAGCCTTAGACTTGTTAGTGAGCTGTTTACTCCACACAGAGAGAAATCTTTTGTGGGCACCAATCTGTGTGGAGGGGGAAAACGGACCACAAAAAAAGTTGAGGTTTAAGTCGCCACAGTTTTGCATGAAATATACACAGTGATGAAGTTCCTCAAAGGCTTAAAGGCAGCCTTGTAAATGTCAGTGAAATAGGAGCTTACCCGAGTCGCTGGCAGCAGGAGTTGGAGATGTGGTTGTGTTGGCTGCCAGTGTTGATGGAGGCCCTGACTTCAGTCTCGCAGCACTGTGGGGAAGACAGAAGGAGATTTTAATGTGTCTGTGTCATTTTCCACTTTGTCTGGCACTGACGCTGGCAAAGAAACAATTAGTCACATGAACGTCATTACTCCAGTGTTCATCCAAAGTAGGTCTCTTTTGGATTAACTGGCATTTGGTTTTCTCTGAATAAACTCCTCCAACTGGCCAAGCATTAAATCCAAAATGGCTGAAGACCAAATTTTTAAGGGTTTATCAACTCTCTCATCCAAGTGATAAACAAGTGAAATTAATTAAATTAAATAATGAAATACAAACTAAATAGTTCACAGTCACAAGTTGTCCATTCAGGATAATCATTATGTATAAAAATGTTAAGTGTGATGTTGAAGTTGCTGACAAGTGACAGATTCTGCTAATCTCATCATTAACTCTCATATGCTTGACAGCACAAGCGGTCACAAAATATGCAAGCAAAGCTGTGAATGTTAACTAGGCCTTATCCAATAAACCGCTATTAAAATCAAACTAAATAAACATGTGCATTCTGAAAAAAATGGACAAATAATAAATATTTGTTTGTAATCTGTTACACCCATTGACATTTGTCTTTTTGTCTCCCACTGACTGTTCCTCTGTGGAGCATTTTGAGTCTGACACCGATTTAGCTGGAAGCAGAGTGTCCATGGAGAGACAGATTGGGCCTGTTCTTTCATGGTTCATCTCCTCATACATGTTATGTAACTTGTGCTCAGATGGTCACAGTATGTATCTATTGCAGGTTTTTTACCACAATAATGAAAAAGCAGCTAAGGACAGCTTACAAAATGCTAATAGTTTGTAGTGCAAGTTTAACATAATTTTCTGTGTGGCTTTATTATTAACATTTACAGAGCTTTCTTTGTTGACTTAATGCTGTAGGCCTACTCTCTCCATTTCCCCAGTTCATCTCTTACGATGAGGGTCTGTGAGAACATTCCCCAAGTTAAATAATAATAATATTTAGGCCTAGACAAGGCTCAAAAGTGAGACCATTTTTGTCGCACATGTGCCAAAAACCTTTGCTGTTGGAGCGCTTTGTAGGTCGCCTCGAGACCGCCTTGGCTCCAACTGCATTTAGTCCAAAGTTAGTGTTGAGAGAAATGGATGAATGCGAAATCTCCCTAGCAACAATGGGGGATAAGAGGTTGACCTGTGATCTAGTGTACTGCAACTGTGGACAGAGACTGGGTTTTTAACAGCAATCTAAATGTGAAGATAGACTGAGAAGGTGTTATAAGAGCTAAAACTGCGGAAATGCTAAACAAAGGCCGAAAAGGTAGAGAAAAGGAGGAACTTGAAAACTACAAAACGACCTAAAGACGGATCCACATTGCAACTGCCAACGTTTCGAAGGGAGGCCCAGACGTGGAGCACCCAGATTGGCGCGAGATGTCGTGTGACGTGACGCATGCGCCTACTCATGGACTGTGTATACAAATTTAATTTCGTTAAGTGCCGACAGACCTCCCCGGGGAGCCTTATGAGGTCACACTCTATTGAACATTTACGAACGCCGTAATTGTTTGAGCCTATCCTATCTCTCTGATCAAAGCTTATTAGTGATCAGACTCCCCTCGTTCATGCAATGTTGAGCATGAGATAGAGTCGATACACTTGCCGCTCTTTTCGAAGAGAGACCAGGTCGGCTCTATCCGAACGATGAATATTCGTCTCAATGTTTCTAAGTTGGTGAACATATAAGGTTTCCCCCTTTCTATTTGCAAGATCTGTCAAAATAAAAAAACACCTCAAATAAAAGTATTATTTTCTTTTCTGTCTAAATTGGAGAATTGCATGCTTGTACTGAATCATGATTATGCCCATGTGAGTGGTAATGAGGTAATAAGGTGTACTGGATATTTCTTTTCAGTAACATAGGTGCATAATAAGTTAGGGAGAGTAGAATTTTGAGGGAGTCCGAGTCATATCCGGGCCGGACATTCTTCTCAGTTAGTTAAGTCCGTGTTCACACGCGCTCGTACAACACATCCCAACATCCGCCACGTAAAGGACATGTCACAATTGGTGCAGTGATTTTGTCCCCATTTGTTCTGTGCCAAAATTGAAATTGCCATCAGCCGCAAAAATCGCAGTAGACTTTAATATATCCCTCGGGAGGAGCGCGAGCGTTGTCGCGCCTTCCTGGCTCCTGCCTCCCCGGAGCTATCTGGGCAGGACTCAGATGTTTCGAGTGCTGCTGGTGGTAGCCTCCCCTCAGGAGGCCAAAGCCCATACGGCCGCTGTGTTGAGACACATTTCTCGGCTGGGGCTGGTCGTCAATCAGGAGAAAAGTCAGCTGTCTCCAACCCAAGATGCGCCCTGTCAAGGGTGCCCTACTGTCCTCTCAACGATTGGCCCACTGGATATGCCTTGCCATCCGCACTGCATATGAGGCACAAGGACTCCCCCCGCCAGCAGTGGTCAGAACTCACTCCACACATGGAGTTGCGGCTTCAACGGCACTGCTCCATGGCGCTTCGATTGGGGAGGTCTACATGGCAGCCTCTTGGTCGTCCTCTTCAACGTTTGTGCAGTCATATCTGCAGGACGTTGCTACGGGTTCAGTTGCCCATGCAGTTTTGAGTGGTGGACGGTCGTGAATTCCCCCCAGCCCAGCGGTGGTCCAGGAAGGGATGACCTGGTTTGGTTTGGTGCTCCAGGTGCTCTTGGGAGAGGAGGTCTGGCCGAACTGGCTGTACATTCTTATTCCTTCGGGTGGCCGGCGCTCTTGGGAGAGGCGGCTTGGACACCCTCGTTATCAGGGGTTGGAGTCTGCACTAGTGCTCTTGGGAGAGGCAGCTGGTGCAGACGTTCCCCAATAGGTTGCGTTCACGATTTAGAATTCCATTTCAGTGGGAGGGCAGGTGTCAATACAAGTCTATGGGAGAGAAACAGTTTTTGAAAGAAATTTCCAAAAAGAAAATGTCCAAATGTTTTCTCTGATCATCAGTTGATAGTGATTGGATTCACAAACCTGACATGTGCATTTTATGGCTGAAAGTCCTTTCTACTGGCCAACATCAAGCACATGTTTTTGAATATTGTCTCCACTTTTGGACGCCTTTGTGAAGAAATAATTAGACATATGTTCATATCTGCTGAAAGATGTGACTTTGAACTTTGTGTCAGTTTTTGTTTCATGTGAATTGGCCCAGGAATTACAGAGATATTAGCAATGATTTAAGACTATAAATCTGCATTTTGAGCGTTACTATGGTTACGGCCGTGGAATTTTCAGTTGCCCTCCACCTCAATGTTAAACTATAGGATCTTTAGAATGTAGTGATGTCACGTGAACGCTACCTATTGCTCTTTTTTTTCTTCTGGGCGAGACGCGCTGGCGTTGTTACGGCTATTAGTTGTTCCTCACCCTGCCCATGGGCCCCTGCTACCTAGGGAGCGTTTGACCGTTTGACCGCTCCCTGGGACGCATAGAGTTGCGCAGGGCCCGCTCCAATCATGCAAGACCATGCCTGCTGGGAGTACATTAGTCGGCCACGCGTTGCTTTATGCAAGGGCAAGCACACTATTGAAGTAGAAATCTAAGTTCTAACTATAGTTCTACGAAATGTGTGCGCCGCCCTTAGCTACGGGCCCAGCAGGCACGACCTCTCTTTGATGGCTGAGTTCAAAGGAGACAATTGAAGGGAGAGTCCCCCTTTTATAGGGCACAGGGGTTTGTGGACCCCCAAGGATGATTGGAGCAGTCAGTTCTTTGATCCTCTCAGGGCGGTAGTAGTAATGGTAGTAGTGGTAGTAGTAGTAGTGGTAGTAGTGGTGGCAGTGGTAGTAGTGGTGGTAGTGGTAGTAGTGGCGGTAGTAGTAGTGGTGGTGGTAGTAGCAGTGGTAGTAGTGGTAGCAGTGGTAGTAGTGGTGGTAGTGGTAGTAGTGGTAGTAGTGGTAGTAGTGGCGGTAGTAGTAGTGGTGGTGGTAGTAGCAGTGGTAGTAGTGGTAGCAGTGGTAGTAGTGGTGGTAGTGGTAGTAGTGGTAGTAGTGGTAGTAGTGGCGGTAGTAGTAGTGGTGGTGGTAGTAGCAGTGGTAGTAGTAGTGGTGGTAGTGGTAGTAGTGGCGGTAGTAGTAATGGTGGTGGTAGTAGCAGTGGTAGTGTGGGCCCGTGGCCAATATTGTTTTTGAATTTTTATGTGCATGTTGTTAATTTCCAGTTGTTGCATGTTTTATGATTATTTTGAGTTGATTGGTGCGGGCCCGCCCACACCACAGCCATTGGCTAGGCACACCTGGGGACAATTAACTAATCAGTGCAGCTGCAGACATGGATCAGGAGTCAGGGGATAAAAGGAGTGCGTTACAGACAACAAGGCGTGTGAACCAGGAAACAGGTGTGAGCAGGTGAAGTGTAAGAAGGCACTGGAACCCAAAGAGTGACTGGGCGACCGGGGGCAGCGGCGGTACGTGGTGGGATGTCGGTAGGCCGTTTTCACACATGTTGGAGCGCTTTGTAGGTCGCCTCGAGACCTAAGTCTGTGTTCAAGCACGCTCGCACAAAACATCGCAATATCAGCCACGTAACAACAATCAGCTGTTCAACAAACTTATTCCCATGACAACGGGCATCAACCTGTCAATGTGCCGACACTGACACTTCCCCGATGTTACGCGGTGGTCACTCCTCTCCCTCATGTGTGAAAACGGCCTTAATGTCTTATGTTCCTTCTACACCTTTGTAAATATGCACTTCTTGCAAAAAATAAAGAAGCAGAGGGAGGGCAGCAGAATAAACTGAACTATAAGCAAAATGAGGTACCTATAGGATGTCAATAATCTTTTAAACAAAATTGCTTACTTGATTAGTGTTGATCTGTCGCGACTCGCTAATATACAGTTTTAATGACAGAATACATGTATTCAGAATACTACTTAGAATACTCATTTTGGATAACTGTATTCAGGTACAGTTACTCTTTCATTTGAGAGTATCTTGGCTTTTATTGTAATTGATTATTTTTTATGTTGATGTTTTATTGATTTTTTCTGCTTTCTTGTAATTTTGTGCAACTGTGAAGCACTTTGAATTGCCTTGTGTATGAACTGTGCTCTAGAAATAAACTTGCCTTGCCTTATTTAGAATACAGTTACTTTCTTAAAATCAAACGAATACGTCACAGCACTCAATCATTACATTTCAGTTTCATAATCATAACATTAATAAGAAAGAAAAGATCAACAACTTTAGCTCCGTCCTTCTGGGCTGTGGGCATTTGCAAAGTGCTTTTTAAATATCTAATTAGTGGTAAATAAGTATGTAACAAGTGTAGTCATAACACCTTCTTAATCACATGCCGCATTTATGCATGAATATTATGCAAATCCACGTCACAGTATTCTCCGATTGGACAGTAAGAGAATACATTACAAAATACATTTTAAGGCGAGTATTCTGTAACTAAATACAATTTCAAAGTATTCTCCCCAACACTGACAGTAGACTGTCTATGTAAATGTAGCTATGAAACTTTGTGTTGCATAGATAAAGTAATAGTGTGAATAATAAGTACAATACACAAACAAATGTATAAGTATATATAAGTGTAGCCGTAAGGAAAGAGGCTGAGGACTAGTGTGGTAAGATGATGAATGTCTCAGACACTGGGGAATAGAAGATGAGGTGCTGGAGGGATCAAAACCGAGTGGCTGGCATAGTGTACAGGAACATCTGTGCAGAGTATGGGCTGGAAACCCCAAGGTCAAAGTGGGAAACACCTCCAAAGGTGGTAGAGAACGACCGAGCCAAGATCCTGTGGGACTTCCAGAACCAACCGGACAGTGTGGTGGTGGACAAAAAGCAGAAGAAAGCGGTGGTGGTTGACATAGCAATACCAAGTGATTGCAACATCAGGAAAAAAGGTTAAGATCTGTTAAAAAGGAACACGAAAAACAAGAGAATTATTACAAGGAGCTCAAAGAAGATCTGAAGAAGGCATGAAGGGTCAAGGCATCAGGGGTGCCTGTGGTCACTGGAGCACTCGGGAAAGTGGTGACAACAGATTCCAGGAAAAACATCAGACATCTCAGTCCAGAAAAGTGCAGTAAGAGCAGCAAAGATACTGTGCAGAACCCTCAAACTCCCAGGCTGACGGTAGATGTTTTTTTCATTTGATTGATTCTCCCAATGACAGTGGCTCAGATGTAGGCTATATAAATAGTGGGATGCTTAATCTGTATATTCACAGGTCACATGTTGGATAAATTGGTGAGACTTGGAATTAGCCTGGCCAGCGAATCCCATTTTCCTTGTAACGAATAAAGCTTATAATAAATAAAGCTAAATACTTCAGCATTGACACTGACTCTAAAAATGTTTTACGTGAAGCCGTAAGCTGAAGCTGTGAATACAGTACATAAACAAATACACAAACAAACAGATGCAAAAAGAACAGTGTACTACCTTGCATTGGACCAGCAGACTGGTGAGGGGACTGGTTTGTCTGGCCCCGACTTCACTGCTATCATCATCTTCGTCTGAGCGCAGGCTCTTCTCGCTCTCCTCCAGAGACTCCCGTTCCTCGGTGGAGTCGTCAGCTGTGCTCTCGCTGCGCTCCTCCGCGTCCGGGATGGGTTTGTCATTGGCATCGGCCAAAGGGGACCGGACCTTGGCATTGGGATCCCGAGCCTCCCCCTTCAGTCGCGTAATGTTCCCCTCCAGTAGGCGTCTCTGGACGATGCTATGAGGTTGCTAAAAACAGACGAGAATGGTGTTAAAATTACAAACCCAAGGTGACAGTAAAAACAGAAGATGGACTACAGTCAAATGCCCAACATTTGATATTTCATTTTTAAGTCATGATTTTGAGCTTACAGACGAGACCATAAAAACAAAGAAGGCATATGAAGCTGCTTATGTTGACATAAACTTAACCTGTTACTGCTACCAAAAACATGGGGCTGAATCAGTTATAATATCTGACCCAATCTACTACAGCCTACTTTACTCCTAATTTTAGACTAATCCTAGTTCTAAACAACAATGACTATTCTAAAAGAGACAAAAACATGACTTAAATTCAAACAAAGTCTAAAACTGAGTCCCACCAACCTATTCCACAAAATTATCTTCACTTGGTAGTTATCTAACCTTTTGTTCTGAATATTATACCCCAAACCCAAAACTGCAGTTGAAGTGTTTTGTCAATAATTTGGTGAAAAGGTAGAGGGCATACTAGAGTGTGTTCATTACACATTAAGCTATGAAGTATGGTTGATTTGTGGTCAGAGAGTGCTGTCCATTGTGGTCACTGATCAGTAAAATCAATAGTCCAAGGCGTCTGCTTCTCTAAATCACATTGTAGCTGTAAACTTAAAGTTTTCAAAGGAATTGCAAATAAAGAGTAAGCAATGATATGATTATTCATTGTGTAATTACTAACTCGTGTGGATCATAATATTTATTTTTTACTAATAATAACTAATTGTACATCAATGTTTAAGTATACTTTGCGATACCCTAGTACCCCTGCCCCAGGTTGTTCTCTCTCATTCTTAAATGTAATTGGGGCGACCAGTAAGAATGAGCCATGGGTATCCGAAGTGCAGACCCAGGAGCCCATCTTCAAATCTAGAGCAAGGTTTGGTCTGAACTACCAAGATGCAGGATTAGCCTGTTTTGCATGTTTTAGGTTGATTGTGGAAACTGGGTCACCCAGTGGATGCCCACCCAGTGACAGTACCTCTTTGGAAGGACCCAAACATTCGTATTCATACAAGGAAAAAACTGCATGTATTGCGGCTAAATAGCAGTTATAGCAGATGGGAAAGCAATTGCCGAATCATGATACTGAAAAGACTGCCATTATCAGATGAGTCAGAAGATGACATGATTTTGAAATCACAGCTTTATAATATTTGCTTTCAACAAGTCGCAAAGATTCAGAGATACCATCAGATTTATGGCAAATAGCACCTTCATTTTTTAACCCCATCAGGTCCATGCCACCGTCAATCTACAACATCACCTACTTTCTGACATAATTTAGGAAAGTAGGGGAGACTTGCCGTATTTTGTGACGGAAACTAGGGAGTTCAAGCTTTCAAACAAGCCCTCCCTAATCCTCCTATGGCTCCAGGGAGCTGTGCAACATTGCAGTGAAAAATTGTGGAGGTTCCCATTGTTTGCGCACATTTGCTGATTTAAAAAAAATAAGAATAATATGAATGTGAATAACAAGAACGTGGTTTGCGGTTTGCAGCTGAGTGTGAAGCGGCCGGGATGAGGATCAGCACCTCCAAATCTGAGGCCATGGTTCTCCACCGGAAAAAGGTGGTTTCCCCGCTTCCGGTCGGTGGGGGGTCCTTGCCTCAAGTGAAGGAGTTCAAGTATCTCGGGGTCGTGTTCACAAGTGAGGGACGGATGGGGCGTGAGATCGATAGACGGATCGGTGCGGCGTCAGCAGTGATGCGGTCGCTGTATCGGACTGTTGTGGTGAAGAGGGAGATGAGTCAGGCGGCAAAGCTCTCGATTTACCGATCAATCTACGTTCCCACCCTCACCTGTGGTCATGAGATTTGGGTAATGGACAAGATCGCGAATACAAGCGGCTGAAATGAGTTTCCTTCGCAGGGTGGCTGGGCGCACCCTCCGAGATCGGGTGAGGAGCTCAGTCACCCGGGAGGAGCTCGGACTCGAGCCGCTACTCCTCCACGTCGAAAGGAGCCAGCTGAGGTGGCTAGCTGAGGTGCTCCAGGAATGTCCTATTGGGAGGAGGCCTCGTGGAAGACCCAGGACACGCTGGTGGGACTATGTCTCCGAGCTGGCCTGGTGTCGCCTCGGGGTCCCCCCAGAACAGCTGGAGGAGGTGTGCGTGGATCGGGAAGTCTGGGCATCTCTGCTGAGACTGCTGCCCCCGCGACCTGGCCCCGGATAAAGCGGAAGAAAATGGATGGACGGATGAATAATAAGAACAGTCAAATAAAAATAGACTTCAAGTCCAACCCATGAAAAATAATGCCATTAGTCCACATCTGCACAGCATAGTTGCTGCCAGTGCCACAGGATAACTGATCAGATATAAGTTGAGTTTAGTATTAACACCGATGTTCATCAGGTCTGAAGATTATTTTCATACCCATATTATCACTGACTGAGTATATTTACAGCAGGTTCTGAAAGTTTTCAGACCTTTTTTAGACTTTGTATATCAATACAGTAATATTGTTTTGTTGTCTTTTATCATAAAAATTGAATTTTTTTTAATAACATTTACATTATTCGTCTGTACACATTGATAAAAGCCCACTTCTATAGTAAATTCCTTCCATTGCCCAGGATAGGAACGGTACAGCCTCGTAAAAGCCTTGCTCGTGAGCAAAAAATTAAAATTTAGTGTTTTAGTATCAAGTCTCCAACAAAATAACATTGACATATGGATACTTCCTGCACCAGCTGTAGATGCGCATGTTTCATGTTCCACTTGCAAAGATCACAGACCCATGTCTCTGTCAACCTGCCAAATAAAACTCCCTTTACTGAAGTAATGACCACATATGTCAGAGGAGTTTGATTTAGACCATTCGTTCCTCTTCAGGCTGCAGCTGCGTCTGAGCAACACTTTAAGGTCTTATGAGCAGGTGACTCCCTCGTCTCCTCTTTTCCTTTGCAAGTGTTCCCATTTACCACCATGGTCAATGGGCAACATATAGGGAGTGAATTGCTATTTTGCGTTACATTTTCATAAACTAATAGGGCTGGATGTCATTTATCAAGACAAGAGCTAAATAGCTGAAAATAGCATACTGTACGCTGTTTGTGGGCATGTTGCACCAAATTCACCATTTGAAATCATAATATTAGGGCCTCAAATCTGATAATGAAAGCATGCTGCGTGACCTAAAAATGTGCAAATGACTAGACCGCTGATCCACTTTTGCACGTGCTACCGGTTTTTGCGCATGAGCAAATGCGTGGTATTTGACCCCCTGTATGTGTTGCTGTGTGTTTTGTTTTTTTTGTAGACTGCGGAAGGTAAATAATTTCCGTCTTTGAGATTTTGTTAGTCAATTCATTAATCAATTAATTTTGATTCTGTTATTAATCTCGCCACCCGAGTCAGTAGAATTCCTGCCCCTTTTTTAATACGAACGCTCTTGCATGTTCTAATGTGTGATCAATGGTCGTACCGAGTCAACTGCATATCCAGCTAGGGTATGTGACCCCTAACCAGTGTTGATTTTGAAAACATATTTTAAGTTATCTTCAATTTTAGTTTTGTTTTAGTCGACTAAAATTGCATGTAATTTAGTCAACTTTGCATTTATAACTTTTATTATAATGGAGCTTCTCCCAGATGAATAAAGCTGTTCCTCCATCCATCCATTTTCTTCCACTTGTCCGTTGCCGGGTCGTGGGGGCAGCCATTGGAGTTGCCCAAAACACATAGCACCAGCCCCTATGGCTCCTCCTGCAGGTGGTGGGTCCAGAGAAGGAGGTCCTTATGGTTCAAACTGGGCCTGTTTGTCTCTCATAAGGGGCGTCTAAACCGCTCTTTGACAACAGAGCTCCCAGGATCATTCAGGCGCTCAAACCCCTCCACCACGATAAGGTGGCGGTTCCAGGAGGGGTCCTGGAGGGGTGTTCCCTTGGCAGAAAATGTAAATGATTCAAGTTTGTTTTATTTGTCAAACCATGTGACTGATTTGAAATTATATTTCTCTCATCCTTGATTGTGAAGCGGGGGGTGGGGGAAGAGAGGTGGGAGGGAGGGCAGGGAGTTCAGCTTCCCGATTGCCCTGTGTACGAAACTGTTCTTAAGGCGACTCGACATAAGGCTCTTTTAAACTGTTATTAGATCTGTCATACTTTAGTCGACGAAAATACATTTTAGTCGACATGAAAAACTTTTAATTTCATTTTAGTCCAATTTTAGTCGGCAAAAATATTACTTTGACTAAAATTATGACTAAATATTTGAGTTGACGAAATGAACACTGCCCCTTACAGGAATAATCAGGAGTTATTTGTTTGTGTGTACCTTCTGATAGTCTAATTGTCATTTGTCAGTGATGTTGTGATGGAGTGTCAAGATCTTTCAGTACAGGTTTTTGTGTAAATGTCTTTTAATGCTTTTTACATCCAAAACTAACCTAATCTTGTTCAGGCCTGCTTTAGTCTGTGTTCAGGACTATTGTAGCCCTCTTATGTCCAGTTTAGTCCTAATGTAGAGTTAGTGTACTTGGTATGAAAAGATTGAGAACCACTTGACAATATTTTTAGCGTTTTCTTGTTTTGCTCTGTGAAGTTGGATATCTGCCATATTTTCATGCATGTTTATCTCAAAAACAAATGCAGTCGATTATATGATGTCTTATCATTGGGTTATACCTCGTAGGTCTGTCTTTTGTCACTTGTGGACACAAATGATAATGAGATTAAAACTGATCTCCGGTGTAAGTAGGACTGCGGATTGGCGGACAATAAGGTTATGTTCATTCAGTGTGTTTACTGGTCTGAAGACGGAAGGACTGTCACTTTAGGGGTAAAGTCCTATTTTCTTTGTCTGTGCGCCTGCATTAGCTTTCTGAAAAGTGTGAAAAGAGTTTGGATTATTAGCAATATCACTCGTCACACTATTTGGTTTTGCCATTTTATACAGAAAGACGTGGCTGAGTTATAAGAGATGTGAAACTGGAGCATTTGGATTTCTTTAGATTTAAGTCTTTAGTTAGCATTTTGAGCAAAGAGGTAACGGCATTGCTTGTATAATTGTGCCTTTATTCTTCCGTTTTGTGAGTCACAGCTCTCCTTGTACAATATGAGACTGATTGAAAATTTTTCCTTTTGATCTGTTCATACATGGACCAACACTGATTTTACTCATGAGTGTTCTGTTGATCCCTGACTAGACTGAACCAGTTTTTAGTCAGTGTGAGACAGAACAACCATGCTTGATGCAGTGTATCCTAGCTGCTTGTGCTTCCCCTTTGTGGATCAGATTAGCGCCTAATTTCCATGTGGACTGATTATCTGACTGCACCAGACTCTTCTCCCTCATGTGATTTGCTTGTTTATTGCCCCCTCTCATTGTTTTGGGCAGACTTATCGTCACACAATGACACTTCAAAGCATCCAAAGTTTGTCATTTCCTCACTTCTGCATCTTTCATATCTGTGTTTTCATCTTATAAATCCCCACTCCAGCAGCTGGGTTCCTCTACCTCACGGCGTGTGTGCTCTCCCGCTCCACTCTGTTGTTGAGCTTGTTTAGTCATTTGTGTTTGAAGCGGTATTTTTAGCCCAGTGCACTCCTCCACAATGAGACTGGAGCAGCTGAGGCAGCATGGTGCCACCCATCCCATGCCCCCGACGACTTAGAGCGAGACAGGTTCACACACTAGCATCCCCGACCAAATTACCCCCCAGCAAATAACAGCGTTCACTGTGAACCATTTTGGCCTGGTTTGGAGAATAACAAGGAGATTGCTAGTGAGTGACATGTCCTTCACCGTGAAGTGCCTTTTGAGTAGAATAGCAAATAATGATTATCAAGATGAGTCAAATTGTTCCAGTTTGTAAAATGTGATTGTAGTGGGCTCACAGTTCATCAGGATTATCTAAACTAGTGTTTGAATTAAATTTCCAAATTGCAATAGTTGACCCGTGATTAATTTCAAAGTAATTATGGTTTCTGAAGTATTTAAGCACATTATGTTCTTCTAAGAAATATCACTTTCATTTACAAAGGATCCCAGAAATGTATTGACTCGTAAAGATGAAGTCCTGTCCGAGGTGGGTAGAGGTGGGTCACCACAATATTTACTCAAGTAAAAGTAATGTAATTTAACTAAACTAGGACTTGAGCACTGAGTCACTATTTGAGGATATAAGTTGACAAAACATTTATGGTATTTCTACGCATGCTAAAAACAACAGATAAAATGATTTTTTTCTTATGATTAAGAATTCCAAACTTTGTTTTTTATTTAATCTACAGATTTACTCACACTGGAAATTGTATTTTTTTACTCAAGGAAGAGTAATGCATGATGAACCAAATGTAGCTCTGTTTTACCAACACAACAATTATTTGACAAAAGTTGTATTTTCACACTGCTAAACTGTGTATTTTAACTACGTTGTGTTACATAAACACTCGGGGGCGTTCACGGGCTTTCCCTCAGCTCTATTCCTCCGTTACATCCTGGATTTTGCCCTTTTCATGCTCGCTGTTCCTCACACTCTGCACCAGGCCTGGACTCTGCTGCTGAGGCCGAGAAGACCTCAGGCTAAAGCAGAACAAATTAGGTCTTACATAAGAACCTCTCCTGCTGTACACACTGGTCTGTGTTTAACTTGAGGGGCAGGATGTATGAAATCAAACAATTAAAACTGTATAGAGGTTATACATGTGACGTTATTATTGTTTGCTTTTGTCTCTCTCAGTATCGTTGAGGGTTATGTTCTAAATCAAAAATGATGTATGTGCATTATGCATATCCTCCACTACTGACTATGCTGTGAATGAATAATGCACGAAATTGCATTATATAGCATTTGGAAAAGTGCTATATAAGACTAATGCATTATTATTATTATTATTTAGTAGCAGTAGTAGTAGTAGTAGTTCATATTTCATATGTATTATTATTATGTTATTCTTTGGAGAATATATTCTCAGCAACAAATGCTAACCATTTATGACTCTGGAAATGTCGCAGAAGCATAATATATTATAATGCCAGGACGGAAAATGAGTGTGTCAGGAGGAGGTCGGTCTGACATAAATCACCACAGAGATTTCCACCTGCACGGCACGCGCTACAGTTCCAGGTTAAGAGGAGAGGGACATGAATGTGATGGCCCACTTTACAGCACCAGTTCAAATGCACACTTTCCTCAAGAAATTACATTAAAATACACATATTTGAACAGGTCCTCCTCATTTCTCCTTTGCATTTTAACAAGGATCTACAGCCAGCGCATGCTTTGTTTTTCGACAACTAATAGCCACTTAATGTCTCAAGTGTAGCACTCACCAAGTCTTTAGACGTCCCCAGTCGCTTGAGCCCGTCCAGTGGCAGGAGGTCAGCCGAGTCCTTGTGTGTGAACTGGGTGGCTTGTTTGAGTCTCCTCTGCTGGTGCAGGATGGCTTTATCTCGAATGGCCAGCTCGCCTTTCTTTGCCTCACTCATGATCTCAGTGGCGGGGTTTCCACTGCCGTGCACTGAGCAGTCTTCAACCTCTTCAGCAGTGGCAGACACAAGCTTAAGTCAAGTCCAAGACACAGTGGTGGTAGATCCTCTTAAAAGGTCCTACACAAATCCCCCGCTTTGACTGCTCTTTCTCTGTGTCTTGTGTATTTCAGAGGTTGCCGAGCTATTATCCTCTGATGTTGTTGCTCTTATGTAGGCATGCATCTTTCACACAGTGCTAAGAATGCACAGTGACAGAGGATGGTGAGACTGCTACGGAGTGCGTTTCCCCTCCCCTCGGTGCAGTGCTGTCTGTCCTTCTCTCCCTCACTCACACGCACACACGAGCCCTCCTTACACGTGTTAGACGTGAAACGCGCCCTGCACATACAGCGCGTGCCATGTGTGATAATCTGTTAAACGCCATATAGCCTATTTTGTTGTTTCATGTGTCCCCTGCAGCTTGTCACTCAGCACCGCAACAGTTTTTCTCAGCGGTCTCATTAACCGTCCACTCTGTCACACACAAGATTGATTAGCTATATTGATCCCGAATTGATTGGTGTTCATTTTCAACCCCAAATAAAACCGGCGAATTCCAACTGCATTCTATCTGTCCACAACAGGAACCATAAATATCACACGTGGTGCATGACCTCTGCAAGAACACATTGATATAAGTGTGAGGATGTAGCCTGTAGGTTTGTGACACCTGCACCACAGTCGAGCCTATAGTTATGTCATCAGTGCGCCTGCGTTGTGCTCCACAGCTCACAGAAAAGATTTAGATCATAGAGTGAGTCCTTGTGAAGGTGAAATTATGCCCAAAAACATTAACATTTGCATATAGCATATGCTGCCCTCTGCCGGTTGTCTTGAAACACTTTTTTGTCCACAGAAAGTTTCATTTTATACAATTTTATAAATAAAAATCTACAAATAAGAGGGTAATGTGATTAAGTTTTGCCATATTGTCCAGCCCTCGTTGGTATGTGTGCGATAAAGATTATTTAATACAGTAATAACATATCTTAGGAATGTTAAACAGAATGACTTTTATCATATATATCAGCATTAGGGGGAATTGCACAAAATGGTACATTTTGAAAACAAATACATCGTTCTCCCCCTTATATCCTTTGCATGAAAAAGCAGGATTTAAACTAGCCCCTTGTGACTAAAAACGGCAAGTTCAGTATTCAATGGAACATACAGAAATGTTGCTAAACATAAAACAAACAGGAATGACAATACATACGCAATTATATCAAACACAAATAAAGTAAACAAGAATAAATGTATTAAAAGTTAAAAGTAGAAAAGATTACAATACTTTACTTGTATGTGCCCTTTTAAAACAAAGGTATTTAAAAACAACAAATGAAAATATGTATTTTCATGCATGTTTCTTCAAAGGCACATAATATACATGCACTGCAGCATTGCTTAGAGAAAAGGGCAAGAGTTATTTAATGTAAAACTCAAGGTTTTCTCTGATTTCCTTTGAGGACTTATTTTTTCCATAATTAGGTAGTGTAAAACCAAAGCTTTTTACCTACATATTGAAGAAACACATGTTTTACTGGAAGAAGAAAAAAAGTATCAATATTGCAGCCCTAGCCATCTCCCAAACTTAAAATTCTCTCCAGCAGAGACAGTGTAATCTTCCTTTTTTCCTCTCATACTAGATTTATATAAATATACATCTATAAATATATGTATTAATGTGTGTGTGACAAATCCAATGGCTTTAAAATATATACTGATTCAAAGTATTATATTTAACCATTGCTTTAACCCGTAGATGTTAAAAAATGCTGTTACTTAGTTTCTCGTATTTTGTGTGCTACTTCCTGTTACTGAAATGCAAAGATCAGGTCAGGATCTAAATGTGGAGAAGAAAAATACATTGGAAGAACCGCAGTAGAATTTGGGCATTTTGGGTAAATTTTTTTTCTAGATTTACAATAATGCCTCTGAAATGTGAGATCAAGCTCTTTGTAAGTGCAAAATGCAGAATAAAGTGTGCATGAGCCCCACATATCTGAAAATTCAGAGTACATTTGGGAGGTAGAGTGAGCATAGCAGCATGTTTTGTCCCAGAGCAGGAAATCTCCGGAAAGCTTCCCAGGTGTCAGAGAAGATGTTATACTTTAGAAACACGCGGTGCTCTAGACTGGTGGGCAGGCTGACGTCACGACTCATGATGTAGATGCCGTCATTGTGTAGAGTGCATGTCAGGTTCAGTCCTGATTTGGAGGTATTCTCCTTCAGCTGGAGCCATTCTCCTGTAGTGACATTGTATGACTGGACAGTCAGCACATCTTCCGTCTGACTAGGCCTTCTTCGCCTCGGCTCCAGCTCATGAGTGTAACCACCCACCAGGTAAATTGTGTCCTCCACTGAGAGCATCTGCTGCTTACGAACATGTGCAGAACAAGAACGAAACACTGTCCATGTGTCGGAGCTGGGGCAATAGCGCAGGACATTGGTATTTCTATCTATTGTAAATGTAAAAGGGGAAGGGGGGGGAAGAATCCATTCAGCGAAGCTAACATAAGACATTGCTCAAAAAAACGATATTTGCCACAAAAAAAATGTAAAACTAATAATCAGTCCATTGTAGCTTTACACTTACCTCTTGATGTGTATCCGCCCATAACATAAATCATGCCGTGGCATTCACAGGCAGAGAACTCAGCCAGAGGGTCAGGCATCGAGGTCACACACGTCCACCAATCCTGCTCAGGGCAGTAACACTCTACAGTGCTCAAACATTGACCTCCAACTGCATAGAGCTTTCCTTGAACTGCTAAAAGCTTGAAATTTGACCTTAAAAAGAAACCAATAATGATTAAGCAGTAGGCTACTACTCAGAGTGGCTAAAATACAGTATTTTCCGTACTATAAGTCACATTTTCTTTTCATAGTTTGGCTCGGGGTGCGACTTATACATAAAATATATATAATTTCACATGTTTGTGTTTTTCATACGGACAGCTGCTAGAGGGCGCTCTAAGCCTGTGTACCAGTAGCTGCATCTCCTGTACCACTGAACATTTAAAAAACTGTAATGAGCAGCAGACAAAAAGTGTGGAGTGAGCGGGAAACTTGTGAGGGACAGGCAAAAAGGTTACTCTGACTGCAATGAAGAAAAAAAAAAGCTAGATGGCCACAGCTGGAGGAACCAGTTCGCAAATGGCTGCTTGACCAACGTGTTGCCTGGAGAGACTAGTCAACGGTGCAGTGCGACTTATGCTCCGGAGCGACTTATAGTCCGGAAAATACAGTACCTGACACAACCATGTTCCTTTGTACCTCTTCTGGTTGAGTGGTGCGACCTGGTTCCACTCATTCCTACAAGGGTTGTAGCAGTGTACCCCAGAGATCTCTTGGCTCGACATACGGTATCCTCCCACAATGAAGAGGTAGTTGTCCAGGACAGCAGAGCCATACCCTCGGACGTTGATCATGTCAGGCGGAAGGTTGTTTGCCAAAGGTTTCCATCTCTGCTCCACCTCTCCGTACCTCAACATGGACCATGGCTCATCCTGGTGAGGCACTTCTAAAGAAAGACAAGTAAAGTCTCCAATGGCCACTAAAGTGGCTGTGCCTTTCATGCGCCTCTCCTTGACCTGCTCTTTGACAGCAAATGGCAAACTGCTAAAATCCGACCGCCTTAGCATGGGATGATAATAGCATGTCATGTACTTGAGACATGCATTGCGCAAGTCATGAGTCCCGTAAACCTCTGAAAGATTGTACAACTCCACGCAGTTTTCCAGACGAATCTCTGAGGTTAGTTGCTTCAGAATTGGGGTAACCTGCAGGAACGAGGCAGTCTCAATCAAGTCTTCGAGGGTCTCATTGACTATCTGCACTTTTGAGGTATTAATAAACTCCAACACCAACTCCAGACCGGGGACACTCAGCCCCTGCAGTTGCACGGAGTCCTCTATGGACTCTCTCATGCCAGAGTTGTACAGGGCTCGGAAATAGTCACTCTTTTCAATTAGCTTTTTCTTGTTTACCTCGTAGATTTTGTCATCCATGACGATGGCCACATTCTGGTCCGATGACATGTTGATCTTAGATGCCAATTGTGTGTTTCCGATTCGATTTGTGCGATTCTAGTTTACAGGGCAGGGAGTGTTTTTATGGTAATGTTCAGCCCATAGATAGTCATGGCACGGAGCGACTTTCTCTGTCTGCAGAAGCTAAAGCTATCTCCCTACCCCGCAGATACACACATACATCCGTCCATGTTACTGAGGGTAGCCAACCTCATATGACCAGAACCAATCCACATTGCCTTCAAAGTCCCTTTAAAACGACTACCTAAGGTACACGTAATGCAGATCCCGTCAGTGCTCGCAGCATGTGTAATCCGTACGGGATGAGGATGATCCCGAGATGTTAAATTATGTTGTGATTCTGGCCTTTACGTCATTTCCATGCAATTCTTCGTGCATTTATATTTTACAGCTGTAGTGATGCCGCCCCCTAACGACAATTACGCGAACGTGCGCGTCTTTGGCTGATCAAAGCATAAATGGTTGTTTTAGTATAGTATGTGTATACGTATGTATTTGTCTATATAAATTAGGTTAAGCACTTTATTGATTCCCATGGGAAAACGTATCGTTGTACATGTTTTATATATATATATATATATATATATATGTATATAATATATGTTTTTCCTATTGCTTTTGTTATCCATTTGCTGTCCCGGGTGCAAACCATGCTTCTAGACCTAGGGGACAACAAACGTCAGTGTCTGTCGTTCTGTTTCAGAGACAACAAACCTGTGTCCTGTGCGCTGTGCCCAGTAAACTGATTTTGAACCTGCATTAGGTCCATGTTTCCAGGGATTTGGTCCGTGAGCTTCTTGAGATCTTTTTAAAACTTTCTCACGACCCTAATGACAATAGGAATAGTTAATATTATTATTATTATTATTATTATTATTATTATTATTTATTTATTTCGTTTTCTTTTCAGGTTGTTGTCTTTCACATTTGCATAGTTAGAGCTATGAATTCCCCAAATGGTCAATACACAATAAGTGCAAGCTCTAGTCATAGACTAGTGGGCTAATGATGATATCAGAACCGGAAGCGCCTTACACTCTATGACGACTTGACGCGCAGTGGGTGGAGAGAGGCCGTAGCATCAATGACAGTGAATCTAAATCAGCATATTGCATTCGGTTGGGTGGCTGCTTTAGCTGCAGTGAACGGACATTTGGCTGTGTTTGAGGATGCTGGAACAGACGCGGGCCTCCTGGTCCTCCTGTGTTTTTTTCTACATCAGCGTTCATGTTATAGCGTCAGCGCACAAAGACTTGCGGGCTTGCGAAGAGGTGAGTGCACGCACTGTGCTGTTTATAATGATCAGCTTCCATACAATCTAGCATCCGATTGAAAAGGCACCGTAACAAACAAGGCCAACAGCTTAACACGACCAGTTTGAAAATTACCAGCTTATCCTTTATGCGTTGGTTATAGTATGGTGCGTAAATTGTAAATTGCACAGTATTGCTGCACGTTGCGCTTCTACATGTCACTGGTTCAGCTGTAAAATGAAGGTTCTGATGCCAATCAGTGAATTGATTTAGCCTATGTAAACAATCCATATGGTGTATAAATGTAGCCTTCACCTTTCCCACGTCTTATTCAGCCCACCACTTATAGACCCTTGAAGTGGCTATTCACTTTCAGTCTTATAACTGTGGAGAAGTGGTTTCTTGTTGCTAAACATTGTGTCATTAAGGGCTGAAGACACTTCCCCTTGTGTACAAAGCGGTCCCTCAGCCTAAGTATTTCAGCCTCATTTCAAAGTAATTAAATATAGCTTAATACAGGCCAACCCATTTCCACTTATGGACCCCCTCGAAAACGAGATGGCACATCTCAAGGGGCATTCCACTAATACATTTAATTTAATTTAATTTAATTATGCAAGATTTGCTTGAACCCCTCCTGGAACCGCCACCTTAACGTGGTGGAGGGGTTTGAGCACCCAAACTGATCCTGGAGCTCTGTTGTTGGGGGCTTCGTGCCCCTGGTAGGGTCTCCCATGGCAAACAGGTCCTAGGTGACGGGTCAGACAAAGAGCGGTTCAGACGCCCCTTATGAGAGACCAACAGGCCCGGTTAGAACCATGAGGCCGTCCTCCTGTGGACCCACCACCTGCAGGAGGAGCCATAGGGGCTGGTGCAATGTGATTTGGGCAACTCCAACAGCTGCCCCCACGACCCGGCAACGGACAAGTGGAAGAAGATGGATGGATGGAAGATTTGCTTGAAGCTACTTAGCTTATACATGTATATTGCGCCATAAGACTATTCTACATTTTGTTTGTGTAAGCACACAGTAAACTAAAAAGAATAGGGTACTAACCCTGTCTTCTGCTCATCCGTCTCTATGGCAACCAGAGCATGTCTCCCGGGAGACCAGCACTGAGGATTACCCCATGTCTTCCTTTTTTTATCAGTGTCACCTCTTCTCTGATTGTCCGTGCATCAGCCATTTACCCAGCCGTGGGCTCTTAGCAAACACACAGTAAAGTGAACCTCTGGGCACATAGCCCTGTTACATACAAATGAGACCGTTTCAGTGCTAGCTCACGCCTTGTATTTTCATGGGAGCTGAGACGGACATGAATAGCCATGTTTTTTCCTGACTTTCTGCAGAGAGTAAGCCACACAGGGTACACGCTTATCTGCAACATGTGACCACTTGTGACTAAAGGCATTAGATTGTAACAGACCACTAGTTAGTTTAACATTATTTTCTATGTATTTGGGAGCAGTTATATAGATCTGTGATCTGCTACAGGTGTCACACTGCTGGTTTATACTTTCCAACTCCACAGCAGACTGGAGGGAAGAAATACAGATTATCCAGTGTAAGACAATAGACCAAAAGTCACTTTTAAAATACCAAGTAATTATGGTTTGTATGCTAAAAGTAAAGATTCAAGTAGTTGGTCAGATTGTTCAAATATAATTTTTTTGAGACTCCTGAATAAAATAGCTGGGGGAAAAACTATTAAAAACTGCATCTCTCTTGTTATTATCTGTCTATAACTTTTGTACAAAAACAACTTGTTGCAACAATTATGCACCGTTGAAAGAGAAGAGGGAGAGTGCTCACTGGATCGCCACAGTAGCAGAGTGGATCCTAGTGAGCAAATAAACTATACGAACCAGGTGCTCTTCAGACTCGTGGGCCAAGTAACTTATTGAAGAGGAAGCGAGGGAGTTTTGGCACTCTGGATAAGCAAAAAAAAACATTATTGCAGCGTCAAGTGTCTTGACTCTCTCTCTTCCTCTTCAATAAATTATGCACCATTGTTAGACAAATAAGAGCTTTTCATATCTTATTGCAATTCATTTAAAATCAAGGTTGTATTTAAAGTCGAGTAGAAAAGCTCCATGATATTAGAATTCAAATGCAGTTCAAACAACGCTCAAAGCAGCGGTTTCTCTCCTGCATTAATGGTCCATATTTGGTTGTTGCCATGACAGTCATACAGGTTTGCCACAAAATCATCATCTCTTTTATATGACCTCAAACCGGTCTGGACATGATCTATTCAACATGAATGTACTTTGAAAACCTCTTGCATAGTGTTTATTGACCTTTTATTGACATACATTTGTGCAGACAGACTACTTCTATCAATATACAGAGTGTGACAGCACAGGCTCACGATGGAGAGTTGCAATCCCCATCAGACCGGCGTTCTGCTCAGACTTGCCACCCCCAACCAGGGGAACAGACTGCTGTGAGTCTTGTATTGTATATGTTTAGGTACTGTTTATTTTCATAGCCCATTATTTTTCTGTGTAGCATTCTCCTGCCCAGCTGGGATGTATTTGGAGATGTCTACACAGCAGTGCACACCATGTGCTGCTGGCTCCTACTCTCTTGGCAGTGGACTTCGTTTTGACCAGTGGGATGCCATTCCAGCAGGCTTCACCAGTATGGCCAGCTTCCTGGATACAAGTCCCACTGGAGAGGTCATTCAAACCTGTAACAGGTGACAAGCATGATTGTATACAAAAGGCAACAGTAATAATAGGTTTTTAGAAATATTGACTTCTGTAATAAGAAAAGCATGTCTTGAAAGCCGTTTGAATGTATTTCCTGTTGTAATGTGCTTGATGCAGCTCGTCCTGGACACCACAGGGAGTGTATCTGGAGTCAAATCGGGATGAGTGTACAGTGTCACTTGTTTATGTAGTTCACTTGGAAAAACAAGGTTCTGTCTCATTCACCTACCAGTACCCAGACAACAACATCTTCTTTGAATTTTATGTATGTTTTGCAGTATTAATTTTCAAATACATGATTAGTTCATGAATCCCATGGCTGTACATTAAACTATCCTTCTTGATTCTAGGTGCAAAATGAGCAGTGTCAGGAAATGGTTCAGAGTGATGACCAAAAGTGGATTAAAGTAACTAGCAATGGAGAATGGGACACACACACTGTGAGTATAGCCCACACTTAGCCTGGCAAGTCAGCCACTCCTACTTGTTTGTCTTTTTAAGCACAGTTTATGAGAACCTCCTCATATCGAATGGTTTCCCCCACACATTTGGTTTTGATCCAGACACAGATTTGTAGACAAAAACATACCATTGGATAAGATCACCAAGTTATAAGTCTTCAACAGATTGCAGAGGAAGTCTGACGTAACACTCAAAACATCCCGTACTAGAAGTAAAAATCTGTGCATGTCCTTTCCTGTAATTGTTCCCATCACTATCTGTCAAATATCTGTATCATTCAGGACAAACCTTATAATTTCTATCTCCTCTCATTAACTTTGCTTGTTGATTCTGCCTTGTTTCTCATCCCTTAGTGGGATTCTGCTTCATCCTATTTAAGCATTTTTCCGCACTCAGATAAGGCGCCATGTTTGTGTTTCATGAATCGGTTAATCTGCCTCTCAGTGGCTATGTTTACATGGTCCGAAAAATCAGTTGAATGGAGAAATCAGATAACTGGAGAAATCAGATAACCCAATAATCAGCTCTGATGTGTTTACATTCTCTTCAGAAATCGGAGAATCCAAAACTTCGGATTCTACATGAGCCAGATTATTTTTAAAGCAACTGAATTGTCTCCACCCCTCTCTTCAATCAGGTCCACCTGCAGAACCAGGTTGCCAGAGGCGTAGTTTGCCATAGCTGCCTGGGGCCCCCAAGCCAGCAGGGCCAACCGACTTGTGGATACGACACAAGTCTAGTGACTCAAAGGTCAGGGTTCAACTCCAGTTCCCTGTTCATTGTTTTCTAAAGTAATTAAGTAAATTAAAACACAAATAGAATATACTGTGCTTTAACTTCTATTAAAAATGTAAGAGTGAGGAGAATGGAGAGACAATTCAGAAAATAACCAGAGTAGGTAGGTAAGGGACTCGAACTCATTACACTAAGGAGGTAGTAATGTTCTGGAAGGGCTACAGCCTAAACCACTCGACTCTCAGCAGCACACTTACTCTATAAACTAATCTGAGGGAAGAAATCAGATTATATGAATATCAGATAATGGATATCAGATTATACTGTTTACATGTCTCTTTAATGATCTGAGAACTCCACAAATCAGATTATGATCAGATTTTTGGTCTCCGTGTAAACGTAGCCAGTGTCACACATCTGTACAGAATATAAAAAGTTGGCCATGCTGGCACACATTTGCAGTTACACTTTAATGTGTGGTTTAGTAATTGTACCAATTTATTATCATGCTGCCATGATAGAAAGCTTTAGAGTCTGCTTATTGATATACTGTTTTTCATATAATAGTTCAAATATTTCTTGTCGGACTTTCTGTCATAATGGTAGATACATTTGAAGACTGGTACAAACATCCTTTACTGGAGAACCACTGGGATACTTGTCGGAGGGAAAAGGGTAAAGCCTGTGCTTCTTAAAAACATTCAAATTGAAGGTAAGCCTTGCCTTTAAAACACACAACTATACATTTAATGTCATTATTTTACCTTTGTGTTAATACTTTGTGTTGCAAGGCGTGGCTTACACATCCGAATGTTTCCCATGTCGCCCTGGGTGGTTCAATGAAGCCCCAGGCTCTTCATCCTGTCAGCCCTGTCCCAGTAACACCTACTCTAGGAAGGAGGCTTCCTCCTGTACCCCCTGCCCCCAAAACCATTACTCACGTATGATCTTATATACAGCATAAATATTAGTTATTTTAAGATTAATTAAATTACTTTTTTACATTTCTTTCATTTCTTGTTCTTTCAGATGAAGGATGGGCAGAGTGTAGAGTTAGGCCACCATGCTCTGAAAAGGACTACTTCCAGATCCATACAGCATGCGACAGTGAAGGCAAGGTCAGCAGCGTTAGTCTGTTAAAAGGATGCATTGAAATTATACCAAATATTGTGGGAAGGAATGTCAGCACAAAGTGCTTTACCAATTTATAAAACACAATGGAGTGAATGGTTGTTTGATGGTTGGAGGAGCTGATGACGCAGATTGCCTTTCAGCGTCTGGTCTTTGAGCACCATTCCAGACATATACAAACTTTGTTACTGGGACACTGGACACAAAAGAGCATAACTACAGTATGCCCTAAATCAGTGGTTCTCAACTGGTGGGTCAGGACTTGGGACCCAAAAGTGGGTCGCAAGACTTTCCCAGGGGGCATTTCCTTCAATATTTTCCTTCTGAAAATTATTGAAACATTATACCTGAGTCTGTTAAAATGACTGTTATCATGTTGTTTTGATAATTTTCATCTTTAAAAGCTTATCTAATGCTTATTCAATTATAATTTGTGAGGAAATTACAGTAATTTTTATTATAACAGATCCAATTGTTATTTGTGTCACGGCTTGTCGTACTAGGGTGATGGTGGGTCCTGAAGCCGTACTAGTTGAGAACCACTGCACTAAATGGAGCTGGATCAAAATGCCATTATGCTCTACTGTTATGCTGCTGCTCTATATAGACAGGTCTGATTTAAAACACAAATTTCTAACTTGCCTTTGTAACAAGTAGTTAGGTTTGATACCGGGGTATTAAGTGGGTAATGTTATAGATCTGAATGGGCTGGTACCAGAAGAACTGGGATCGGCTACTGGAGGGTAGGGCAGTAAATAAAAAGACAAAGAATCAATGTGGGGAATTTTACGGTGAATATATTGAATATAAAGTGATACATAACAAACCAAACAAAATATTTACAATACTGCAGTGTTCATGTTACCGGTATTTCACAAAGTGCATAATTCAAGCCAACAAACAATAATGGGTTCGCCTAGATCTTCGGTTGGGTACCGACAAAAAGAAAACCCAAAAAGATTAGTCCGATAGTCCATCAATCAGTGCGCGTGGATTGCCCTTGTAGGGTTATGGAAATTGAGGAAATTGTCCAAACGCGATATTGTCTGTACTGTTCGAGGTGAGTTGTGGTTGCGCTCAGATTGAGGAGGTGGGAGGAAAAGGGACAGGCTGCGAAGCCTCCTACCGGACCATGGGCAGTTGAAGTTTACACGATGAGGGACGTCCTTAGGCTCCAGGCTTCATTCTATAGCTCGCCATCCACACAGTTGGACCCAAGACAGGGCACCTGGCCAGTTCACAAGAATCACACGAATCAGGTCCCCCAGCAAAGCCCAACCGATCTGGCCCTGCAGCTGCTGTCCCTTGGCTCCTCTCCCACACAACTCAGGAGAGTGGAGTCAAGGCAGCTTATATAGCACCTGGGTTCCTGGGATTCGCTAATTAGGATCATGTGACCCGGTGCCTTCAGGGACTGAAGAGACAGTGGGGAAGACAACCACTGGGCAACATTAGGGGATTTTAACCCTGGTTACACCCTCCCCCCTCAAATCCTTGCACGTCCCAGAGCAAGCTAGCACTACACGACATGAACAACTGAGGCATCAGTGTCGGTTGATGCACCCAAGGCGTCCGACAAGTTATGCAACAAACTCTGAACGACGGATATTACAGGATTACCCAAAGAAATGTACCCAAATCTTTTAGGAGGTGATCGGTGACGAGTTGAACGACGTATAATAGGCTCTGCTTCAGGTAAGTCAAGTATACATTCAAGATTTTGTGGTTCAGCTTGATTTGTCTCAGGAGCATCACTTTCTCCCAGAATGCCATCATCAAGAGGAACTTCGAGAAGTAGCGGACTCGCAGGGACAGGTGAGTGTTCAGGTAGGATTTCTTCCACAGAGTCAGGTGGGATTTCTTCCACAGAGTCAGGTGGGATTTCTTCCACAGAGTCAGGTGGGATTTCTTCCACAGAGTCAGGTGGGATTTCTTCCACGAGAGGATCAGGTAAGTTCACCACGAGAGGATCAGGTGCGGTTGCAGGTGCAGGAACAGGTAAGTGGCCCGGAACTGGAACTGTGTCACTGGAGGGCAACACTTTCAGAGTTCGAGTTTTCTCCACCACAAATCTCACCGGATCCAGGACATTTACAGAATGTTCGACCAGCAGACCATCTTCACCAACGGATTCATCAGCAGAGTCACGCTTTGTTTGGCATTGCTGACGAGTTAAGCGTGGCTCAGGCATAGAAATGGCCTGTACTGATGGTTCTGCCACTGGAAGGAACCCACATGGAAGAAGAAGGTCCCTGTGCAGAGTGCGGATCGGAACATCTTTGTTCTCGGGCTTCACCGAATAGACTGGAAGGTCTCCAGATTGCTTCACCACCACATAGATGTCTTGTTCCCACTTATCAGAAAGCTTGTGCTTGCCTCTGATACGCACGTTACGCACTAGGACTCTATCTCCAACTTCGAGTTTGGACGGTGTTACACGTTGGTCAAAACGAGCCTTGTTCCTGTCTGCATTTTTAGCAGCATTTCTCGAAGCGATTTGATAGCTTTCCTCCAATCTTTGCTTCAGATCATATACATACTGAGAATGAGGCTGCGGTTGGTCGTCGTGCAGCGGCAATCCAAAGGCCAGATCCACCGGCAGCCGAGGAGATCGCCCAAACATCAGCTCATACGGTGTGAATCCGGTCACTTCGTTTTTGGTACAATTATACGCGTGCACCAACGGTTTGACATACTCCCTCCATTTAGATTTCTGCCTCGTCTCCAGGGTCCCCAGCATGTTAAGTAACGTCCTATTAAATCTTTCAACAGGATTTCCTCTTGGGTGATACGGTGTTGTTCGACACTTCTTTATGCCAGCCACCGTACATAGTTCCCGGATCAGCTTGGATTCAAAATCCGGCCCTTGGTCTGTATGCAACCTCTCAGGAATTCCATAATAGACGATAAAATTGTCCCAGAGACTTTTTGCCACAGTGCGTGCCTTCTGATTGGGCGTTGGTAGAGCCATTGCGAACTTTGTAAAGTGGTCCGTCAAAACCAGAATATCCTTGGTGTTGCTGGTATCGGGCTCCAAGGAAAGGAAATCCATGCAAAGAAGTTCCAATGGACGAGATGTTCGGATACTGACGAGTGGGGCAGCTCTTTCCGGCAACGACTTACGTCGCACACAGCGGCCACAAGTTTTGATTTTGGACTCCACATCAGCAGCCATCCTGGGCCAATAAAATCGGGTGCGAGCAAGATCAAGGGTCCGCTCAATTCCCATATGGCCCATATCGTCATGCAAGCTTTGGAGAACGGTAGGTCGAAGTTCTTCTGGTAGAACCAGTTGATGGGAGCAGTGTTCGTTGTCCTGCCTCTTTCTGTACAGAATACCGTCGAGAAGTTCCAGCTTGTTCACCTCCCTCAAGAGAAGTGGTAGCTCCGGTACCTCCTCTCGAGCAGTAGGTGGTACCTTTTCGCCAGTTTCCAGCTGGTAGATTATCTCACGCAGACCTGAATCTGCCCGTTGTTTGTCTCGGATGTCCCCTTGAGAAAACACGGGAACAATGGGTAGGCCATGGAAATCATCTGTGAACATGTCAGGAATGGCTTCAGCAGTGATGGATAATGACTCAACGAGAGTCATAACTGCCAGAGATCGGACAAAACTACACTGACAAATAGCATCAACAACTTCAGAAGAGATTTCCATATCACCTCTGTCTGTGAGGTGTTGCTGAGTAAACTGAGTAAACTGGTGCAAGAGTTCATGATCTTTTTGTACCGTGTCTGAAGGAGAACTATCGTGTGGGCGTCGGGAAAGAGCGTCCGCGTCCAAGTTCTGCTTCCCAGCTCTGTACTGGATCTTAAATGAAAATGTTGATAAAGCAGCCAGCCAACGATGGCTAGTAGCATCCAGCTTCGCCGATGTCAAGAGATAAGTAAGAGGATTATTGTCGGTTACTACCGTGAAGTTCGCCCCATACAGGTAATCCTGGAACTTTTCTGTTACACTCCATTTAAGAGCCAGAAATTCCAGCTTATGCGCGGCATAGCGGGATTCACTTTGCGACAATCCTCTGCTGGCAAAAGCAATAGCTCTCAGGCGTCCCTCATGTTCCTGGTACAGTGCTGCTCCGAGTCCTGTGGTGCTGGCGTCCGTGTGGAGTATATATGGCAGCGATGGATTGGCAAATCCCAACACAGGAGCAGTAGTGAGCTTTTCGATGAGCGTCGTAAAAGCTTGCTGGCACTGTGGGGTCCAACGGGCACCAAAAGATTGCTTTGGATCGAAGGAAGAGTTGGAGGCTTTAGTCTTCGACATCGATTTCTTAGCAGGCGAGTACCCTCGGGTAAGGTCGTTGAGTGGCTTCACAATCGCGGCATAACCTTTGATAAAACGCCGGTAATAGCCTGCGAAACCGAGGAACGAGCGCAAGGTCTTAAGATTGTGCGGAACTGGCCAGGATTTCAAGGTTGACAGCATTTCTGCACACTGGACAGACTTCTTTCTTGCGGGACAGGATTGATCCGGCACAGCTCCCGATTGTCCCTCCACAGGAGCTGAAACTAGTTTAAATGTCCCGAGGTACTTTGTTTCTGAAACCTTTGCTGCCTACTGTTGAACTGCTTTCTTTTGGAGCTTACTAAAGATGGATTTGGAGTGTTCTCACATTGTGGCTTAATGTGACCATCTTCTCCGCAACAAAAGCAAAAGCCAGGCTTTGGGAAAGCAGATTTCACGTTTCCAAACTTTGGTTTCTCAAATGTCTTTGTGGCAGCTTTTGGTGAGGAACTCTGGCTTGCTGTCAAAGCGGCCAGTTGGTTCTGAATAGCAGACATTTGCTCGGCGAACTGCTTGGTGAGATTCGTCAGAGCAGCACACAAGTTTGCTTCTTCCTCTGGGTGCACGAGCTGGGCGTGACTGCCCACTCTTTGCTTCGCTGCACCCAAATGCTGTTTCATCCGGACAGCTTTTGCGGCATCCTGGTCCTCCTCTGTACGGAGTAGCAATAGGAGTTCTGCAAACGAAGGTGGGTTATGTTTCTTCTGTCTTAATTGCAGCTCCACAATGAGATTATTGTCCCAACACCCCCGAGTAAATTGGGTTAAAAGGCGCTTGTCCACATCCTTCACCGATATACCGCCTCGCTTAACTGCAATTTGCAAAGCGATTTGAAGACGTTGCAGGTAAGTGGAGGGCTTTTCTCCAGCATCTTGGCAAGTATCCAAAAACTTAGCATAGAGTTCATCACCATCCTGTACGGTTCCATACGCCGAGTTAAGGTGTTGTAGGTAGGTCTCCGGTGCGGTGTCAGGACTCAGATGTTTCACAATCTCGGCCGCAGGAGGCAAAAGACTATCACGGATCAGCCTGGTGCGCTGAAGGTCAGATATTGATGGATCCTTCAAGATTAGCTCAACACCACTCTGCCATGTATCATAGTCTGTCTCATGCGCCGGCCTGGGCATTTTCCCAGAGAAGGTTCTCAGCCGATGGGTTGAATGATACTGCATCGAACCATCTCCACTCCTGACCACATGCTCCACAAGATAACGCTGGACCTCTGGAGGATTCAGATCACTTGGAGCCATGTAGATCGTGGAGCGCCTCTCTCTCCCATCCGCATTTCCTTGCGTCCCTGCACTGGTGGTTGATGGAGAATGGCCTGAAAATGGAGGAGAGTCAGCTTGTTTTACTGTTATTGTTACTTGAGATGGGGGTGGAGTGTCCTCATTGCTTGCAGCCTCACTGAGAGCAATGGGCACCTGAACCTGCGGTGCAGAGTGACTGACTTGTTCCATCATTTCCTGAAGGATCTCTGCATATGGTTTTCCAGACAACTTGGCAATAGTTTTGAGTTCAGCCATAAGCGTACGACTCTTCGAACCACAAATCTTGGATGTATAGATATCGGATAAGTTTTCAATGCAAAATTTATGACCTGAATCAGAGGTATATGTATACGGTAGCAACGGTGATAACTTCACAAGTGCTAAACCGGAAGTAAACTCTACGACAACACGGCCATCAAATTCGGTTTCAGTTTTTTCAACAAGAACATTTCGATTAATATCGCCATACTGAGTGAGAAAATCAATGACTTCATCGCGCAAAGCAGGTTCAATTGCTCCGTCTACTAGAACTGCATTTGGAATTTTGATACCGAGGTCATCAAAAACTTCCATAATGGCCAAGTGAACTTGGTGAGAATGAATGTGATTATATTTACTGCACAACTGCCCTCCTGGCTGGCTCGCCACAAATGTAACAAGTAGTTAGGTTTGATACCGGGGTATTAAGTGGGTAATGTTATAGATCTGAATGGGCTGGTACCAGAAGAACTGGGATCGGCTACTGGAGGGTAGGGCAGTAAATAAAAAGACAAAGAATCAATGTGGGGAATTTTACGGTGAATATATTGAATATAAAGTGATACATAACAAACCAAACAAAATATTTACAATACTGCAGTGTTCATGTTACCGGTATTTCACAAAGTGCATAATTCAAGCCAACAAACAATAATGGGTTCGCCTAGATCTTCGGTTGGGTACCGACAAAAAGAAAACCCAAAAAGATTAGTCCGATAGTCCATCAATCAGTGCGCGTGGATTGCCCTTGTAGGGTTATGGAAATTGAGGAAATTGTCCAAACGCGATATTGTCTGTACTGTTCGAGGTGAGTTGTGGTTGCGCTCAGATTGAGGAGGTGGGAGGAAAAGGGACAGGCTGCGAAGCCTCCTACCGGACCATGGGCAGTTGAAGTTTACACGATGAGGGACGTCCTTAGGCTCCAGGCTTCATTCTATAGCTCGCCATCCACACAGTTGGACCCAAGACAGGGCACCTGGCCAGTTCACAAGAATCACACGAATCAGGTCCCCCAGCAAAGCCCAACCGATCTGGCCCTGCAGCTGCTGTCCCTTGGCTCCTCTCCCACACAACTCAGGAGAGTGGAGTCAAGGCAGCTTATATAGCACCTGGGTTCCTGGGATTCGCTAATTAGGATCATGTGACCCGGTGCCTTCAGGGACTGAAGAGACAGTGGGGAAGACAACCACTGGGCAACATTAGGGGATTTTAACCCTGGTTACACCTTGCTAGGGCCTCGAATGTCTTCACAACTGATTGTTGTGATTTAGAGCTTTTATGGTTCATACTTTATGTGACAGACACAAGTGCTGTATCGATGGGTGGAGCCCAAGATTTGCATTGAGAACATCACTGGGGCTGTGGAGCTGCCAGCCACGGGTCAAAGACAGCCCTGTCCTCCCTGCAACCCAGGCTACTACAACAGTAATGACTCCACCTGTCTGCCCTGCCCATCGGGGTCGCACTCTGACGGCACTTATGGTAATGCTTTTCCTTTTGAGCATAAAGAGCACATGACAAGTATTAACGCATTTCTAATACAGTACCTAGTTTGACTGGAGTTGAAAATGACCACTTACTATATGACCTCTTTATCCATCGCATCGGTTGCAAACCTGCGTTGTAACTATGTTGATTGAATCGTCCCTGATAAATGAATAAATTATGGGAATACATTTTGAATAGGTATAATATGGTTGCATGCCAATAATTTTGGAAATTCTGTCTCTTCATATGGGAGTTCCTGTGCTCAAGGATTAATGCTGCCTTCATGTGGTCTCGTAATTATAATAAATACCACGTGTCGAGTGGAAAATTGCACATGAACACCACCTCATATCGTATTTTCCTCAGGGAAACAGGGAGATAAAATTGATGCCCGAGTTCCCGAGATGAGATTACCTTTGACCTTTCAACACAACAGAGAGCAGCGATAATGTTTTTATGCCTAGTAGCTGACTGTTATGAAGCCGACACACTGCATTTAGCTGCTCAATTTTAAAATCGTCTCTTTTTTTACACTTACTGTCTTGTACAAGAAAAAAAGCAAATTTTTATAGGCTATGTTTTTTGATTAAAGCAGATACAAAGTAGCAGCAGTTCAGCGGTTTGTTGACGACTTTTTTTATGTGAATTTAATTTAATTTAATTTTTTTATGTTTCACTTTACTACAACACAAAAGCACTTGAAGACAATGCATGATTTCCACTTTACAACTGGAAAGGATCATCTTTACCAGAGCACATGAAGGCAGCATAATATTAAATGCCACAAAAAAGTAAAACCAGGGAAAACTTGGTACTTTTATTGTATTATTTTTTTTTTAAACATTTTACTTCAATATGTGTGTTTATGCTCTGGTTAAAATGTTGACTAAAGTGTCATATGTATTTTAAGCTTGGACCACACTACATGATTATTTGACAGATTTTGCTCATGATTTAGTCAGTTTGGGGAGGCGGCCTGATCCGAATTTGACTCCTCCTGATCAGGTTTTTATTCTTATTTTATTCTTTATTCTGGCGTTCCTCAAGTATGGTGCACTTATGTCATGACTTTTTATTGTGCATCTCCTCTTTTTAGCACATTTTAAAATTCTGTAGTGTGTTCCCAGCCTTCTTTTAATAGCACACATTTATTCTAAATCTTTGCACGCTTGTGTCTGTGTGACAGTTTGCAAACAGTGCCCAGCTGGAACAGAACCAGTCCTCGGGTATGAGTATAAATGGTGGAATGTGTTGCCTGCAAACATGAAGACATCATGCTTCAATGTGGGAAACTCTAACTGTGACGACATGAACGGTGAGTGTGAAATCTCTTCAGGGTGTATTATGTATGTATTATGTTAAAAATAACAATGGTAAGAAGTACATTTTTAATAAGTCCTTAACATATTGCCATTATAGGATGGGAAGTAGCAGGAGACCACATTCGCAGCGGAGCAGGAAGCTCTGACAATGATTACCTAATACTCAGCTTACATGTGCCAGGATTTAAGTAAGTGCGTTTACACACGCACACACATATATGTGGGGTGTGAAAGTTTAGGCACCCCTGGTCAAAATGTATATATATTTTAATTGTTTCTCTGTCATCTGCGTAGGGACTGCAGATGGAAATTAGCATGTTTGCTATAATCTGTAATTACAGATGTTCATTAATATGCACTGTCCCTATTAAATAAATACAAAATATGTGTGTGTATAATAGGCTATATATATAATATATATGAATTTGTATTTTACAGGGTTCCAGCATCACTTTCGGGGATGACTGGGGGCGAGTTTGGTCGAATAACCTTTGAATTTGAAACCCTTTGCTCCTCTGACTGTGAACTTTACTTCATGATGGTGTGTTTCTTTAATCACTCTTTGTTATTGTCTAACTTTTGGCAAACATTAATCATATATTAATTCTGCTGAAGGACGTGAACCGCAAAAGTACCACTGTGGTGGAGTCTTGGGAAGGCAGTAAAGTAAGGCAGTCCTACTCACATGTCATGACGAAGAATGCTTCTGTTACGTATACTTGGGCATTTCAGAGGACCAATCATGCTGAGGATGTAGGTATTACACTCTTTAAAACATTTCATCTGTAGTAGTTACAATTCCAATGTATTTGTTTTTCTGGTGCAGTTGCGACGCTTTGTGAGTGATATGGTGAAGGTTTACTCCATCAGTGTGACCAATGTCATGGATGGAGTAGCGTCTGCATGTCAAGCCTGTGCCCTCATACCCCATAATTCACTTCAGGCTGGCTCCTCCTGTGTGCCCTGTCCTGCTGGTTATTACATTGACAGAGACACAAACCAGTGCCTTGAATGTCCACCCAACACCTATTTAGCAGGACGCCATACCTATGGCAAGGACACCTGTGTTGCTTGCGGACCTGGGAGTAAGAGCAATAAGGTAGCAAATAAAAATAAAAATAAACTCTAAGTCTACATTTTTCTTCATCAAATTCAATTTTGATTCCTAGGAACATTTCCGTTGCTTTAGCGACTGCTTCTTCACTCACACAGAGAATAACCGCACCATGATCTTTGACTTCAGTGCTATGAGCAATGTGGCCTCGCTCACCATTGGGCCGAGTTTCACGTCTAAAGGCACCAAGTATCTCCACCTGTTTAACATTAGCCTCTGTGGCAATGAGGTACAGCATGTTGCATGAAGTTCCCATTATTACTTGTACATTACTATTTTGCATTAATGTCTATGTAAAATAGAGGAGAACGGACAAAAGAAACACTGTAATGTAGTTTGTATCTTACACTGAATGTTTGGATGCTCTTCCATATCTGTGCTGTAGAGGAGACAAGCTGCGGTCTGCACAGATAATGTCACAGATGTGTCAAACAAAGACAGCCAGACTGACTCCTCTCAGTTCATCACCTCAGTGGATAGCTTCATCTGTCAATCAACCATAATCCCAGCAGACGGACGAGGTTTTAGGATGGCCATTTCATCACAGTCCATCAGCCTAGCAGACACTTTCCTTGGTATAATTGATAATCAGACTGTTTTGTTTATGGACATGTATATAAACTCTTTATTACCATTTTTCTTCAGGAGCAACAGTTGACACGGTCTTTAATGGAGTAAATGCAAAACCAGATCTGTTTCCTGAAAACATAAGGGATGTCCCAGATATAAACTTCTACTACAGGTATATTGAGCCAAACTGGTTTAAGGAATTAAGCAATTTTTGTCAGTTGCTTTACTGACTAATTTTTCACAACCCACAGATCCACCCAAGCAACATCTTCATGTGAAAAAGGTCGTAGTTCAGTCATTATTGTTCGCTGTAATCCAGAAAAGTCAGAACGTGGAGAGCCCAGTGTACCCAGGTGAATAAACAAATGTCTCTTTGCTTGTGAAAAACACCTTATTTAATCTGTTTACACAGCTCTTGTCCAGCTGGCACTTGCGATGGATGCACCTTCCATTTCCTGTGGGAAAGCTCAGGGGCCTGTCCCCGCTGTACTGAGGACGACTACCACCACATCGAGGGTGTATGCAAAGGAGGCACGCAGGTACAGCTCTCACTACAGTCCCATAAGCACACTATATGGAAATACTGTGTTTGTGTTCACAGGAAATCATCTACATGTGGAATGAGCCAAAGGTGTGCACCAAAGGCGTATCACTACCCTCTAGAGGCTCCGCCCACTGTGAGGCCATCACTCTTTGGCTCAAGGTTGGGGTTGGAGGAGGAGCTTTTGTGGCTGTGTTACTCATCTCCCTTACTTGCTATTTTTGGAAGAAAAACAAGAGGTAAATGACACCAGTTAAGTTTTTCATTGTATTATGTTGCATGGCAGAAGTTCTTTTGTGCACTTTTGCCTGGACATGACTAAAAACATTATACAAATGTCGTCATGTCAATATGCCTTGCTTTGCAGGCTTGAGTACAAATACTCCCGATTAGTGATTTCTGCAAATAGGGAGTGTGAGCTTCCTGCAGCAGACAGCTGTGCACTGGATGAAGGAGAAGAACAAGAAGATGATGTTGTCTATGCCAAAAAGCCAACCCTTTTGGGAAAACTCAGGTCCATAGCCAACAAGGTGTGCTTTCTATACTTTATGCATTTATATCAATTCAATGTATTCAACTCCGGAGTCTCACTTAAAAATGCTCGTATCTATTTTAGCAAATGGATGGGGAAAGCAGTGAGTCTGTTCAGTTGAATTCCTCTCAATCTGACCATTGGGTGCTTGGATGAATGAGACAAAGACAGAAAAATATTGATGGAGAACCAGTTACTCCTGTATTTTTACTGTTAAGGAGAAGCAGCGGCCCCACATCAGACTGGACTTATTGGAGCCTGAGCTAACAACGCTGAACATTGAATTTTACTCTTGAACCTTGGTCCAGGATTTATTCCTGAGGATTTCATGATGCTGATGGACAGCGCTAAAACTACACTCTTTTCAAGTTTTTGGACATTTTGTATTTGATATATGTTTTGTTTGAAGTCTTGTATATCAACATTAAAACATGATTATCTTTAATTTATTATCTTTATTATTTATTAACTTTATGTATATAGCGCCTTTCACAGACAAAGTCCCAAAGTGCCTCAAATGAGACAGTTCACTCCATACATACGATACGTGTGTAGCTGCAGTTTCCCCTGGGGAGAGACTGACAGAAGCGCTGTCGCGACTGCACACATCTGCACCAACCACGCGCACAAATCATTCGACCTGTCCTATTGTACATGTTTTTGTAGTATCCGGAGGGAACCTACGCAGACACGGGGAGAACACGCAAACTCCACACAGAGAGGCCCCGTCCAGGTGGGAAATGAACCCGGAACGTCTAGCTGTGAAGCACGAGCGCTAACCGCTGCGCTACACCGTGCCTTTATTTGCGTTATTATTAATATTTATTAGGCTATAATGTCATGTCATGTCTGGCTGGCACATCTTGCAGCAACACGCCTCCTACTGGTCCTCACGGAGCTCCGCCCTCTCCACAGAAAATACTGTTCTTTTCTCGGCCATCAACGCAACTTCAAAGCCCTGATCAGACTTCACTTTATAAGAACGTGCGTATGCTGACAGATGAAGTGGGAGAGTGCAGCGGTTCTCGTTATGTGAACGTTTCCACAGCCAAACGTCGACTTCAGACCAATATCTAATGAACGAGGAGGACTGTAGTGAATGGTAGGAACTTTTTCTTTCTCCCTCTGACTTTCGAAGGCATGAACACAGCGGACAAAACGATCACGGCCTGAGCGCTGAACACGTCTCTAACCAGTACTGGCACTGGAGGCGCTCACACTTTCATCCTGACATACTTTTAGTTTGCTGAGATTGGTTTGGAAAACTTTGGGAGATTACGGGACGGGGTTCTCCACGTGACGTCAGCACCAGTGTTTTTGGCCCCATGTTCTAGATAAGAACGCGTGTACACGGGGTCTTGTATTGCTAAAATATAATTTAAGGCTTTGATCCAAGTGTGCCTATATGCTACGTATGTAAGCACGCACTAATTATCACTAAGCTATAGCTTAGCATTGTTTGATTTTTAAGTGTCTTGAAAAGTGCTCTTCCTCTTCTTCTTCTCATTCTTCTTCTTCTTCTCATTCTTCTTCTTCTCATTGTTCTCATTCTTCTTCTCATTCTTCTTCTTCTTCTCATTCTTCTTCTCATTCCTCTTCTTCTTCTCATTCTTCTTCTTCTCATTCTCATTCTTCTCATTCTTCTTCTTCTCATTCCTCTTCTTCTTCTTCTCATTCTTCTTCTTCTTCTCATTCCTCTTCTTCTTCTTCTCATTCTTCTTCTTCTCATTCTTCTTCTTCTTCTTCTCATTCTTATTCTTATTATTATTATTATTATTATTATTATTATTAGGCTATGATTAAAGTAGCCTATATTGAACATCCTTGTGCTTTTCCTTTCCAGAGCAAATACTGGCATATCAGTGTCTCATCTATTACTTAAGGGTAAGTTACTTGTTGATATGGTTGGTGTCTGGCAGGGCAAGTTTGTAGACGGCAAGTTGAACAGAATAAAGTTCTTTACAGATTGAGACATATTTCAAGTAGCCGATATTAAATGAAAAGCATAAAATGTACACTACATTATTCTGTGTTGGGAAAAATACATTGAAATTGTATTAAGTCACAGAATACTGAATACTTGCCGTAACATTTATTATCTAACATACTCCATTACTTTTTCCAATCACACTGTATTCTGAATACATTGATGTGCATTATATATGTAACGTGACCTATGATTAAACACGTGTGTGCTAGGTTTGTTGCATCGCCTTTTATCTACCGTACTTATTCACCACAGTGTAGGAACTCAAACAGCAGATCACTGCACATCACACGATGCACATTCGCATTATTTGCAAGAATCATGATGTAAGGAGTTTTAAATCTTATTTATTTATTGTTTACTCGGGGTTTCTGTGGGGCATTAAGTCATTCAAACTGGCATTAAATCTAAACATCAGCTGTAGTTTTGGCTGAAATTACAATTTTTTTCCCCTGCATTTCCTGTTGTGTCCAATTTGCTTCTGGTTAAGGAAAGTTCCCCTCATTCCTGTTTGATGGAATATTTACAAATCTTTATAAATAAAATTTGCACCGATTTTTTGTTTGTTTGTGACTTTGAAAATATAGTATTTGGGCTTTAAAATGGCACACTAAACAAACGCTGATACTTTGCTAAATCCCTACTGTATTGTTTGTTACGGAGCCAGAGACGGACCCATTTAGACTAGTGGTTCTCAACTGGTGGGTTGGGGCCCAAAAGTGGGTTGCTGAACTGATTTAGACCAAATTACTTATTACCCCATTTTATTCTTTGCAAAAATCAAGATATTTTTGTTTAAGAGGAAATCTAACCATTTATATGCTTTTATAATAAAAAGAAAAAATTTGAGCTACATTTATTTATTTTTGTATTGTGTTTCTTATAGTGATTAAATAGATGTTATGCTGCCATATGGTTAATATGTATAATACAGTAGCGCATATATATTATGTACAGTATACATCTATTTGCACTATCATTCCTTAACAATATTTACAGATATGTGCACTCAAGGTACATACTCATACAGTTGTGCTCAAATGTTTACAAATCCTGGCAGAATATCTGATTTTTTTTGGACTATTCTTCAAAGAATATGAAAGATTTTTTTTCACTCATAGTTAGTGGTTGTGTGAATCCATATATGGTGAAACAAGGCCTATGATGAAAAGTGCACCATACCTACTGTGAAATATGGGGATGGTTCGCTGATGCCAGTGGCTCCAGCAGAATAAAGTGAAGGTCCCGTTAGTGTCCATCTCAGTCTCCTGACCTCAATATCATTGAACCACTGTGGGGAGAGCGCTCTGATTTAGCCCAGGAATTTCCGGGAACTGGAGGCCAAGAAGAATGGGACACTTTACCATCAGATTATATACAAAACCTTCTCCACAACTACCACAAAAGTCTCCACGCTGTCATTGATGCTCAAGGGGGCAATACACAGTATTAGAAATTGTGGTATGTAAACTTTTGATCAGGGTCATTTTGGCACTTTCTGTATTTCATTATGGTTTAAAAAGAGCAAACTCCGTTGTTTCACCATAAATAGCTTCACACAACCTCTTCTTTAATCTCTTCACCTCTTTTTTGGTATTATAGTCTAATGAGTGTGTACATATGGTTTAGTGTTTACATCTGTACAACCCGCATGCATACTCCACTGTAGAAACTATATATATGATTTGTTTTTTGTTTCAATCGTTTTAATGATCTCGGCAAAAATGTATTGTTGAAATGATGTGAAGTTTCAATCTATAATTTTAAAAAGTAGTTTTCAGTCATCCAGGATTAATCTATAATGTTAAATGAAAATAAAAAATTTCATTTAACAAGATTTTTGTTCTGTATTGTGATCATGGCTTAAAAATCTTCAATGCAGTTTTGTATAGTCTCTAAAGTAATTGTATCCTTGGGTAACACTATTGTCCTTTGGTCCACAGCCCCCCTTGGATTCAGACATGGCTCGAGGCTGCGTCTGCTGTGTGAAATATATGCTCTTTCTCTTCAACTTACTCTTTTGGGTAATTATTTCAACGTTGAACTCTTAAATATGGAATGACAAGGGCTTGAAGATACTTATTTACTCACTGGTCACTGTGGCTATTCTTTAGCCTATAATTATATAACAATTGTTTTTACTGGTCACGAACATTGCAACATTTTAAAGGTTATTACTTTTCACTGTGGTTATAAGGGAAATGTTGGCAGTTCTATGTTTGGATCTACCAAATACAAACAAAAAGATTGCATAAAATAGAATAACATGGAATCAAATGTTTGGCTAGAAGACCCTGGAATTGTCTGACTTTGCTGTGTATATTTTAGCTGGGTGGTTGTGGCTTGTTGGGCGTTGGCGTGTGGCTGTCCGTGTCCCAGGGCAGCTTTGCCACCCTCTCGCCTTCATTCCCTTCTCTGTCAGCAGCCAACCTGATCATCACCCTGGGCACTGTGGTCATGATCACAGGCTTTCTGGGATGTTTAGGGGCCATCAAGGAAAACAAATGTCTGCTCCTCAGTGTGAGTTTTTATATTTGATATAATGCATCATGTATTAGTGGAACCAGTTTATTGTATATCTCAGGTTATTAGTAATTGTATGAACTAATGAATTTTTTTGTTGTATAGTTTTTCATCGTGCTGTTGATCATTCTTTTTGCCGAGCTTGTCCTCCTCATTTTGTTTTTTGTCTACACGGATAAGGTAGGACTCATTCAGCAATTACCATCCCATTACCTCTGATCTAACGTCTTTATGTGATCGATTCAGGTCAGTGACAATGCCAAGAAAGACCTAAAGGAAGGACTTGTTCTCTATAAGACGGACAATAATGCTGGCCTGAGGGATGCTTGGAATACCATACAGGGAGAGGTATAATGGCAAGGCAAAATGCAAATACTGAAATAAATAAAAGCATGTGTAAAAGCTGCTATGTGATACAGTGGAGATGCTGTGGAGTGATCGGCCACACTGACTGGTACGCAGCACTTCAAGTGAACCAGGTTCCTGATCGCTGCTGTCAACATGTCTTTCCTGGATGTGGCCGCAATTCTTCGAATGCTTTCTGGACAAGGGTCAGTCTTCATGTTTTTTTATTATTTTTTTTATTATTATTACCTCTTTTTGACAAACTGAGACAAGTGATAAAGGTAGGCGTACCACTAATTAATACAGTGACTTGAATACAATCTGAAACCAGAGGTGCGGTAAGATAAGATAGAACTTTATTGATCTAACAATGGAGAAATTCACTTTACATCAGCTCTCAAGAACAATCAGGGGGTGCAAATAGTCAGGAAAATAATAGGATAATGTGCAAACAAGTAATAGTTTGGTCATACCGCCTTTGCTATACCTGATCCCGTCAGATGTGGGAAGCTAAGCAGGGTAGGTCCTGGTTGTTACTTGGATGGGAGACAGTTTGCAAAGCCTGGTATGTGAGTGAGTGGTTGATGGTGGTTGGAGGAGCTGATGGCAGATTGACAGCCTCGCTTCCGTCAGTCTGCCTCAGGGCAGCTGTGGCTACAATAGTACCAGCAGGACACTGAGTGAACGTGTCTGCTTATCATGTGGTAAACATGTTGTTATCTCACCTTCATGTTTTCTATATAACCAAAAAGAGGTCTAAGAATAGCACATGTAATTATGTAGTATTTGAAACAGGTTGGTGGAATTAAGTGAAGTTTTGTCATCAGCATGTCTTGGCTCGGTCTGAAACGCACCTTGATGAGACATTTCAAGATGGAGAATTACTCATTCAAGGATATAATATCTATCATAAGGATAGGAATGCATTTGGGGTGGTGTAGCTACATGTGCAGAGTCAGCCTCCTGTGAAAATTAGATATGATTTAATGAAAAGTAGTCTTGAGATAGTTTGTACCCAGGGCCCAGAATTTGGTGCTACGCCCCTGACTGACGTGTGAAAAGAAAGAATAAAAATGTCTTCTTCAATTTCTTCCAAAAGTTACTGAAGTACATGAGTGATGTAACTAATTACTAGCCACCTCTGTTTGACAATGACTGTAGGGTTGTTACGAGAAGGTGGAAGAGTGGTTAGATGACAACAAGCATCTTCTGGGAACTATTGCGATGTGTGTGTTGGTTATACAGGTATGTTTGTCTTGGTCTTTGTTGTTTGATGGTCTCTCTTTTTTTTTTTGCTTACCCAGATGTTACTGATAACATGATTTTGTGTCTCCAGCTCCTTGGAATGGCCTTTTCAATGACACTTTACCAACAGATCCACAGAGCAGGGAAGAAGTATGAAGCCTAGTTGGGAGTATTTGTTACTAAATGGGTTATTATTTAAAGCATATTGTCTATCCTGCACTGCAAAGTTTGTGTTGCTCACCTTAGGGTCATAATATTTAGACTGATATACTTGTGTAGTGTTGCCTTTGTCATTATTTGCCCATTCTACTGTCAGAAAAGTTGTACTCAACAATTCCCTGTGGTTATCTTTATAATATCATTGTTATGATTTTGTGTTATGTATTGTGATCTGCACGGTGTACCAATATTTTCAATAAAAAACAAAGCACTTACAAGGGTCTTTCATTCGATATTAGTTCTCTGACTGATAAAACTGATGACGTTTTACCCTTCACAAAGGAATTCTTGAAATAGGAACAGGGCAGCAAAGATGACAAATATAGATGACACCAAATTAGGTTAGCTTTTATTTGCAGTGAGTGGTATCTAATCTTTGTTATTGTTGTAACTGCATAGAATGTTAATATAATCTTTGCTCCGGTCATAAGTCCATTGTTTGATCATTCTCGTAGGTAATGTTGCCTTTGATAACTACGTAGCGGATGAGCTCTTGATGACCTCCCAGTTGATAAATCAGATGCTCCCAACTGCATTAGAAACATCAATTACTTAGAGAAGCAGGTCATCAAGTAAATGCAGTTTATGCACTGAAGTAAAAGTAACTCAGCCACAACTACAGTAAAGTACACACTGGAGCACTTGTTTGTTATGGTCTATTTTTTGTCTTACCGTGATGTATTGAGAATCAGTAGGTCTCCATGTTTGTTGATTTCCAAAGAGCCATGTGTACTGGAGCATCCAAGGGCATAGGCTGCATTTATAGTGGCAGCAGCTAAAGCCTCAGACATGGACATATGCATATTAACACAGGCCAGGTGCATGACTATGGGCTGGTAACAAATACAGGGCAGGGATCGTCACTTTGGGTTCAAACCTTTTACCAAATTTATCGTATCGTACCGTTGTACTCACCATAGAGCAACAGTATGCGTTGGGGTTGAAGTCACTGCCAAGAGCAACAATAACTCCAGCTTTTAGCATGTCTTTGGCTCGTGGTTGAGGAAGCCTATGGGAGGTAATTGACCGAAATATTCAAACAGGAAAGCACAGAATTACATTTCCAATTAATAATAACCTCAGAATGTAAGCTGTGGTTGGTAAAAGGACTGCAGCTGTTTTTGCATTGGCCATAGCAGCTATGCCCTCATCAGTGACCTCTTCCAGGTGACTAATGGCCAAAGCTTCAAGTTCTGCTCCCAACTGAGATTGACATGCAAGTCCATTTTAGCATCATGATATACATTTATCAAGTTTTAGAACAAAGAGTAGTACCTGAGCAGAGTTCATGGGGTGTAGTTCATCTCCATGGAAATTTATGTTAAGACCCATGTCTTTTCCAGCTTGCAAGATGGATTTTGTTGAAATCAAGTCAAACACTCCCTTCTCACAAAAAACATCAATGTTGTCAACTCTGAGGGCGCCGGTTTCCATGCATTTTCTCAACTTAGGAAGCTGCACTTGCAGAATGTCTTCTGTAGCTTCAGCAACTGTTTTTCCTCTGAGTGAATAAAATATTTTGTACAAATCCCTGATTAGAAGCTGACTTATCTATTATCCATTCAACCTTTGACTTGAAAGAAGAGAGGCTTACTTTGGCACTGCATGTGCGCCACAGTAGGTTGAAGAGATATTTATGGGTAGTGTGTGTCTGGCCATGTCGATCACCTCCAGCATCTTTAGTTCAGTTTGCAATTCCAAGCCATAGCCACTCTTACACTCTACCAGAGTGGTTCCCGTTCGCAGCATTCGCTTTAGTCTTCTGCTCAGGGAAGTCAGAAGTTCAGAGGCTTCAGCTGCTCGAGTGTGCTCTACAGTGAAATGTATTCCTCCCCCAGCACGGTGGACATCCATGTAGGTAGCTCCAGCCAACTGCAGGAGGATAGGGTTCTTTTTAATTTTGTTTTTTAATCAGTCTTAGACCATTTAAAAGTACCTTCAATATTACCTTCATTGCAAATTCATGTACTCGGTCACCAGCCCAAACTGGATGTGTATGGGCATCAACTAAACCTGAAGCAGCATATTGTGTTCAAACATATAAATGTATACAAAATGCGTGCACACATTTTAAACTCACCAGGCAGGACACACATTCCTGTTGCATCGATCACCTTATCAAAACAGGCCTCAGGATATTGAACTTTGATCGTATCTGCAGGACCCACTGCTTTAATCAACCCATCACTAGTTTTGGGTCGAGATGTTTTATGTTAAGTCATAACAGGTTTTCAGTGTTGTGTTCAATCACTTACCTTCCTATTACTACGCTCCCATTTTCAATGATCGAAAGGTGTTGCATCCCATCACTTGTAAGATATTTCTCTCCATTGCTGCAGATCAAAACTACTTGCTTGGCATTTTTCACCAACAGCCTACAATGATTTGACATTTTTACTCAAGATAAGTCTGACTTCAGAGTGAAATGGGTTAGCCACAGTCAGTGAACCAGCAAATATTTGTCTAAGGGAGCAGAGTAAGGTTTAAAGTGCACTGGTGGGTGGAGCAACAGATTTATTCTACATATATTGTTGAAAAGAAAAAAAAATCTCAAGACATTGTAAGAAAAAGTTACAACAATTTATTGTCTGATCATCACAATAGTATAACATAAAAATGTCCTCACGTACATAAAAAAATACCCCCCAAAAAAAACACGTATAAAAAAGGAAAATCTAAAGTTCAGGCAGTCATTTGTATCATGGTGAAAACACAAGCACGCATACAACAGACTCAAGGAAGCATGATGTCAGTTTTTAAGACATCACTCCCTCATCTCTCCATCTTCTTCCTCTTCCTCCACACCTCTGATGTACAAGACATTATTACACCTGCAGAAACATAACAGATTAACGAGACCATGGTCTGGTGCTGCTCATATGTCAATTAAATTGTAATAATGACCGAACTCTTTGGTGCAAAAGTTACGATCTCTGCATTACACTATTGCAGTGTAGTAAATTTAAACACTGCAAGCATTTTTAGAAGAAATTTACACCATACCTAATTAGCACCTCCCCCAGATGTCCTGCCAACGCTCCATCCACATACTCTTCTGTGTTTGCAAGCTGCCATGAAATAAAAATGTCACAAAATTGTAAAATATGTCATTATAGAGACTATATTCCACACAGATTAAAAAGCTTAAATCAGTAATTAAAAAATGTTTTACCTGCATGTTCATGTATCCATCCACAGATACCAAATATCCTTTATACTCCATTCCCCACTTCAGCTTCACCATGACTGGCTTCCCGGTCAGGCCATTGAGGAAAGGCTTTGGGTTCAGAGGTAAACTCTACAGGGGAAAAAGATCAGACTCCGTATTTATATTATTAACACAAGCTCAACAGTGCAATGACTATGAATTTTGCTTGGATATTAAAAATTGTAACCCTATGCTTTCAGCTTAAGAATTTCCCCTCCGTCCTTGAGGATCATAGTTTTGATCAAAAACTAAATTGTCAAAGTTCTTGGGGATATTTTTTGTCAAATAACTGTCTAAAGAAAAGACAAAAACAACAGTACCTTGAGTTTTCTTTTCTTTCAAAAGTATTTGGCTGATTCCGAAAAAGAATACGCTACATTTTTTTATCCAAAACAAAATGCCATATGCTATTTATTAGTCTCCAGGTAAAGGAGATTGACGATCTAAAAACCCTGTATCCAAATGTATCTAACGCCAAATATCTAAGAACCATCATATCTCCAAATACATCCCAGTCAGTGCAATAGGCTGATTTGTTTCAAAGAGCACAGACGCAAGTTCCATTCATCCGGATGATCAATGACAAGCTAACTCGGCTAAGTGTTACTTTACAGTATACATATCAATGCAGCAGGACAAAAACTACTTCTAACACTAGCTAATTATACCCACCATCTTTTAGAAAGTCGTAGACAGTTACAAATAAAAGTTACGCTGTATTTTCGTAATAACAACGTCTGTACTTTAAGACAGTGCACGAGTCACCGCCGAACAGGAAGCAGAATGTTTTGACCTGCCTTTGAGGACGAGCTCTCACTTGTCGGTGTTGCGCCGCCTGGCGGTGCGGGGTGAATCAGGCTCCATATCTGCGCTTGAACTGCACTACACTGAAGACTTTTAGTGCACAGTTGTCATTTGTGAGTTGTTTTGTTCATTGTTATACTGTTGACTGTAAATGTGTTGCTTGCTTCTCTGCTTAAAGGAGTCGTTGTTGTCTACAATCCATTGCTACAGTAAGGATAAATCTAGGCTTTTGTTTTACAACAGAACTGGGCTAACTTGGCCAATGATAGCCAAAGTATTTAGCAAGTTGTTTCTTTTTCATTTTCATTTATTTATTTATTTCAAGCAAATAGTGTGCCAAAAACAACAACAGAAAGGATACACAATAATAATAACTGTGATACACTGATGCTTTAAATAGAGTAACATGTATTGAACCCCACCCATAATCTGTCAAAGAATTTATCCAAACTAAATTGCTGCCTCCTCATTAATTAATTACCTCATTAAGAAACTGTATTTTAGTTGCACATGTGCAAAACCACACATACATACTAACTCATAATATACGGATATTACCTAAGGTAACAATTATTTTCGAATACCAACAATGGTAATGGGAATAAGGGTAAGTAACATCTAATCCAACAGTGTACACAACATGAATACAATCAATCTTTGTATTTTTTTTTATTTACATAATAAAATAAGACAAACTTTAATCCCCCCACCCAACCCCAGCCACTCCTCCTTGCATTCATACCACAATCACAACCACAATCATCCACACATTCATAGTATTTTGACAGGAACACAAACTATAAACAGAAAGGAAGCACAAAGCAGACACAAATAAAATCATGTAAAATATATATATATATATATATAAAATAAAAAAATAAAAGAATAAGATGAAATCACTAATACCAATCAAAAACAAAATGCCATATAATTGGCAAAATGTTTATGACATAACAAACGGCATAGCAAGTACAACCAATTTTTATATCTCTAATTCAAGTAAGCAGACATTCCATTTCTTTTCATGTTCAATTATTCTGTTGTTATTTGTTGCTATAATTGTTTCCAACATATACTGATGATAAACTCTATTCTTAAAGTGTTTTATACATACATTTGATAACGTTTTAGCTTTAAAAATAAACATTTTACCCATCAGAATAATCATATTCAAAAGGCATGTGCATTTACCCTCAAAAACACAAAGCACAATATTCTGAGGTGTAATTTGCAAAACAATATCCATAGACCTTAACCATAGTTGTACACTGACCCAAAACTTAGCCACATATGGACAAAAATAAAACAAATGCATCAGGTCCTCCTCCTCTCCACAGAATCTACAACAGGGATCCTTTTCTATCTTCCATTTGAACAGAGATTTTTTTGTTGCAATAATTTTATAAAACTTTGTATTCTTCATATTCTTCATATGACAGCATAACTTACTGTAAGGGTTAGGTCCAAAACCAAATTCCTCATAAATTGTTCTAAAACCTTCTTTCAATATATGAAATTCTTTTTCTTTTTTCTCCTTTTTTTATTGACACCCTTTCCCTTGAGTTGCCTGTGTAATTAACCTATCCATCAGTCAACAACTCAACTAAGGTGGATGGTCTACTTTACTTTGGGAAACAGTCCACCCAAAATATGCAATAATAAAGTTTAATAAAAAACTTGTACTGCATAAGCCTTGACCTAACTCAAACGGTTCTTGGACTCTCTCTCAGGGTAAACTTCTCAATTTCTGGTATAAATGTAAACATGTTTTTACATTAGATTATTATCGGATCATGTTATTATTCATGTCTTCTTGGTCCCACTCACCGCTGTTGGTGTTATGTCATCTACAACCGTTATTAAGGGAATGAAAATAATACCATCCATCCATTTTCTTCTGCTTTATCCAGGGGCCGGGTTGTGGGGGCGGCAGTCTGAGCAGAGACGGCGAGACTTCCCGATCAATCCACACCTCCTCCAGCTGTTCGACACCAGGCCAGCTCAGAGACATAGTCCCTCCAGAATACAAAGGAGCACTATAAAAATATTCTATATTACATTTTCATAGGTAAAATGTGAGGTTTTGTTTTTATACAGCATTCATCTGTATTACTGCGCTGGATCCAGGGCAGAAATCATGCATATTTTTGAATGTTTCAATATAGGTTTTATTGGTACTGTATGTTATCTCAAAAGAAAAGTATAAATCACCACTGAAGTGAATTATTCATTTGTTTTTGTTTTGTTTTTCTCTGTACAGAGAAGTTTGGGGTGGATGACAGCGTTTCCTAAGGCATGACTGAGCCCCCACGAGGCAGACCTGCTCAGGGGTAATTCAGAGATGGTCCTTGATCCGCATCCAAGGTAAGTTGTTGTAAAATATCTCCAATTTAGCTCATGCCAAAGAGTTATGTATATTCCTTTTGATTTAAAAAAAAAATGTATGACTGTGTGTCATTGTAGGTCTATATCACTGGTGCCAAGATGACAGTGACTGGAAAGATCACACTGTCCTGATGATTGGAGGGTGGAGAGCAGAAGACTGGGTGAATTAACAGGTGGTCTATGGCAGGGCACCCAAGGGAAACTGGGATCACATTTATACAGTCCATGGTAACATATTGTAAAATATGTCCACTTTGGCTTGTGATAAAGACAATGTTTACTCCTTTGATTTGCAGTAATCTAGTATGGATTCTGTTTCACTGAAGGTTTAACTCACTGGTGTCATGTAATGTCGACCTATTTTCATTACTCTAACCATTGTCTAATCATTGAGCTCATCACACACTGGTTTTGGGTCATTACAAAGATTTGCTCATTCGGTTAAAGCTTTTGTCCTAAGCCTATTGTATTCTCTTTTGTTTATCACTCATATCTTAATATGTCAAAAAATAAACGTTTCTGCACAACTTGAAGTGGTATTATTATTAAAGCTATAATTCTTTTTATGTTTTGCTTATGCCTTTTTTTGTTTAATTTCTGCAATATTGTTTTTTAAAATCTAGGTACAGGTTTCCGATAAGAATTTGACTTAATAGTCCAATAGTATTCAATTTCTAGGGTTGGTTAAGTAGAAATAATTCAAGACATTAAAAAGTATGTTAACAGTATAACAACTTAATTCTCTGGATAAATGTTGTTTTAGACTTTGATTGTGATGTTTCTGATCAGAACAACTTCACTACAGCTGTTTATTCACCCACTGAGGTCCATCCATCCATTTTCTTCCACTTTATCCGGGGCCGGGTCGCGGGGGCAGCAGTCTCAGCAGAGATGCCCAGACTTGCCGCTGGGTCACTACAAGGTAAAATATGCAAAAATATCAACCTTTTTTTCTCATTAAAAAGTTGCATAATGCACCTTTTACAAGCCAGGAAATACAAAAACGAGAAAATTGTTTTTAAAAAGGTAACTTGAGATGTTCAGTGTTAATTAGAGCAGTGTTTTTCAACCACTGTGAGATATTGTTTGGTGTGCCTTGGGAAATAAAATAATAATAGTAATACCCTTCCCTATCAGTAAGTGGCCGCAGGTAGCTAATTTCTTTGAGACAAGGGAATAAGATATGCATGAGGTGACAGGTGGCGGTGACAGGGGCATTGTGGTTAGCGAGACTATACGGTGTTCCTATTCAAGACACTTTGATGAGAACCACTTTATATTGTGAATATAGGCTACAGAGTTACATTTGCCTCGTGATTTTTTCAATGAAAAAATGTGCCTTGGCTCTAAAAAGGTTGAAAAACACTGAATTAGAGTGAGGCTAGTATTAAGCATAAATGCCTAGCTCGCCGGAGAACCTCAGTTAACATAATGCATAGTTGTTGTCCTGCACTCCTCAGCTTGGTTTCTTTAAATCTAGAGTCATGTGGAGGCGGGGCTCTGCTGCTCAGCGCAGCCACTTCGTTCTCTGAGCGCGAATAGATCCACTGAACAGCGCGAGCAACAGGCGCCTCACTGCGGGGAAATGACACACGCTTCAGGTCTCCAACATGCAGACGAGGCGCACAGAGCCGTGAACCTCTTTTTGACTCGAGCTCCACTTTTTGAGTCTGACACCACGCGCCGCTTAGGACCATGTCCCCATCTCAGTTGCTCCTGCCACTTTGGGACGAAGTTGAGTGAAAGAGAAAGTCCCCACTGAATTTGATCCTGCGCACTTGTCGTGTTTCTACTTGAGGGATACTGTTTGAGATGCTATTATAGTTTACTTTCGCAGGAGTTGTCCTAGTTTTCCCTCCAGATTGATGCGAGCTATGTGGATTTTGGTTTTGTTCACTCTGGCACTCAGGTCAGATGTAGGTGAGTACCGTGCGCTGTTATCACACTGTAACACTCATCACGTGGGCGAACTGAAGCCACTCAAAATAATGTGTTGCAGCCTATCAATATTTAAATTATGCATATTTTTGCCTACCATTAGAACTATATTAGCGACATTTATTTGTTATTTTATGTCAATAATATTTGGCCTTGGCATTCTTTGCTTGTTCAGTAGTTATAAAAAAACACTGTTTTCATAACTAGTGAACAGAGTTTAGAAAAAACGATTAAGTTTCACTCTTGCTTCTTTCAGTGACCAAAGCTTTCCCCACACAGAGAGAGTTATGTAATTCACAACCTGCAACAAAAGGCTCCCTGCTGTGCAAAAGTCTAGCTCAATAGCTGCAAATGAGACGTCTGTGACTCTCTCTAACACCAAGCCTTTGACGTAATAAATCCACCTTGGAAGTTGACACTGTGGCCCTGGGGCTGCTAACCTCAGTCTGTGTCAAAGTATGTACAGCCCCTAAACTCCCAGGGCATAGTTACTTTCTTTATTTGTTTATTTGGAGAGGACAGTGCACATTAATGAACACTCAGTTGAGTTACTTTGTGTACACTTTCCATCTGTAGTCCTGGTATATTGTAGGACAACAATTGTTTAAAAACAAATAAACATGGTCATAGAGTATAGCTTATACACTATTTACAACCACCCCTGCATTATAATAAAGTTGCCCAATCTTACAAGTGATCACAGGATTGATTTGCTTTTAACCACAGTTTAAGTTCTTTTTTTTAAACACTGTAAAGGTGGAAGATTCTCGAATAGCAATCGGAAGACTTTTCCAGCTTGTGCACCCTTTCACAGTCTGAATGGAACCTCACAGTCCCCTCTAGTGGCTGATCTGGTTTTAAGATTACTGATTCTTTTATTTGTTCATGTGTGTTCTGTTTCCCTTTTGCATAACATAAATTTGATCATGGTTATCTTGTACAGCTGTTATTAACAAACACATTGAGGAAGATTATTAAGATTCATTGCCTAGCTTATTTTTGGAGAACATTTTAAGGTATTATTGCACGTTGAGTGTTGAGAAACATGAGGTGGTGGTAAATTATGACTTTACTTTGAGTCACACCTCTCTACACTCACAACAACCGTTCCTTGCTCATATATTTACTCAGGACACGTGTAAATGTTCCCTCTCTCACTTTGCAGGGCGGTCAGTGGAGGTGTTTCGCACAGGTGTGGCCCCTCGCTGCGAGAGCCGAGCCTGTAACCCCCGCATGGGTAACCTTGCCCTCGGTCGCAGGGTCCTGACACAGACTGTGTGTGGGAACAACGACACAGAACAGTACTGTACCTATGCTGACCCCAACATGAACAGTGCCTGCAGCAGCGCCAAGTGTGCCAAGTGCAACGCAGGCCTACCCTTCCTATCACACCTCGCGGGAGCCATGTCCGATTCATCTTTCCGTCACCCTAACACGTGGTGGCAGTCGGCGGAGGGCGTGGAGTCGGAGACGGTGCAGCTCAACTTGGAAGCTGAGTTTTACTTTACACACCTCATCCTGGTGTTCAAATCCACAAGACCTGCGGCCATGGTGCTGGAGCGGTCACAAGATTTTGGGAAAACGTGGAAGATGCTGCAGTATTATGCCTCCAACTGTACTGCCTCCTTCGGTATGGAAGAGGAGAAGGCAGCAGTGGGCCGCGATGGGGCCACTTGCATCTCCAAATACTCTGGGGCTTATCCATGTCACCGTGGAGAGGTCAGGAGAAACACATGTTCTATTTTGTATGCTGTGATTTGAGATTTACCTTTTGGAGAACTTTTGGGGCATTACCATCAAGACCGTACTTTTGTTTTAACCGAGCTGAATCTAGATCTGTGGCACTGAGAAGAGATCTTTACACACTCTAAATTTACAGCCCGAAAAATAAAATGGTTATACTTATGATTGAATTAAAGTGAGTCACACAGAATGTGCTAGAGATGCAGCAGCATAAGCAAACAGAGCACAGCAGATGGGGGTCACAGACGTACCGAGTGTTTTAATAGCTGTACTTCGATAGAACGGAGAGAGGGCTTTCTGAAGTCCATTGATGTTTAATTCTAGCCGCATGTGCACAGAGCTGGGTGGCAGATGTGAGAAGGCATGATAGGGCTAGTGGTATTGAAAATATGTTATTATATTTTTTTATGAAGGTTTGCTCTGACCGAAACAAAGCCGCCTGAGCCAGTAGCGTGGCATTTGTTCCTTGACCCTTGAACTTAAAATCCTGCGATTATAGTCTGTAAGTCTAAATGTTTTGCAAAGTTACAGAATGCATATAATTGAACTTCTGGGCCTGAATTTTAATGTAAACTAAGTAACATGAAATATCAACAAATGGGACAAGCTTTCCTGGGCACAGGGGGCGAAGGGGCTTTCAGGTCCAATCAGGAAGGGAGGGGTAGGGAGATAGATTATTTACTTTTACATTTTCTCTCTCTCTCTTCTCATTTGGAAATCTTTCGAACGTCTGCTTTAAGTGGTGTTGTTAGTTACTTTATTACAGATGTCCATCTTTTCTTTTGCTCAATTTTTGGAGACAGTTTGACTTCTAATATAAAACATGGCTCCTATTTCATATTCCTGCAATTAAAATATGTTTTTTATAATCAATGTCAATAAACCTTTGGGAAGTGTGGGAAATGTGAATGAAGCTGGACCAATCTTTATGCTTGCAATGGTTGGTAAGAGGAGACTGAATATCTTAAATAATGCCTTTTTAAATAACTAAACACAACAGGTGGATTTCAACCCTGCAGTGCTATTGGCAAACAGTTTCATGTGCATCATAATGTCATGTGTAATGTGCGCGCACAATGGGCATGTGTGTCTCCGCTCTGGAGATCAGAGAAGGAGAAGCATTTGATAGATGGCGTTGATGATTTGATGAGGGTGTAAGAGATGAGGGATTTCTTGCTGGCAGCGATGACAGCAGGCAGATATGCTCAGCTCCCTGCTTTCCTTCCAAACATGAAAGTAATTTGTTGTGAAGCAGAGCCATGTTCACCTGAAGTGGAGAGAGGTTAGTTCAGCGTGTTGTAGAGCAGGGCTTCTTGTCTTATTTATGAGGTTGGAGCCTGGCTGAAAGAATGCGAGTGTTTGTTGTTGAGACTGACCTTGTTTGGGAAAACATCAAGCTTTTACACACACACATTCAGATAAACAGTTTTGTCAGATTTCCGCCTGTCTGCTGAGAAGGAAGGGGTATAGCGCTTATATTAGTGCTGTTGGCTAGACACCCACTTGCCCCCGTTCCATGTGTCTTTCTTCTGTCGTTCAATGCCCTTTGTGCCTGTTTACCAGATTGCAATCCACAAGGCTTTGATGGGATTACAAACAGTAATGCCAGACGGACTAATTTATGCATTCAACAGGATGAAAGTGGTTTACACACTGTTGACACAAATACCAAACATGAGTCCATAGTTGTGCAGTTTTTTAACATTCATAAAGGCAGGGCAAGAGTATAATTTATACACAAAAGAGTTCAAAGTGGGTTACTGAACAGGAATGCATTAAATAGGCAACATACAATTACAAGAAGGCAAATCAGATCTATAAAACTTAAATAAGTGTAGATTAAATGCTTTCAGTTTTTGGATGATAAAACTAAAAAGTGGCCTCACCGTGTTTAGTCCAGACTCCAGGCACCAGCAGAAGATGGTGATGATGCAGAAAGGAACAGCATTATGTAAGCCTGCTATGTTCATTTCAATAATTTTAACATTTTCAGTATTAGACGTCAACATAATTGCGTAGGAATAAACAGAGTGGTATCAATGCTTCCCGAACCCACTGTTTGTCTTAGTCTGCGTGTGTTTTACTGACAGGGCCCGGATGGTACCCAGCAGCTCTGATGTTCGTAGTAGTGTGTGTGCATTGGTGTTGCTGTGGCGTTGCTGTGCTGTCTAGGGTCTTTTGTTCATTACTGAGTTATGTGAATCTGCATCTCCATTTCGTTTTTTGTCTGGCCCTGCTGCCCATGCTCTCCCGCAGACTGGTGCCTCTCGTCCTGTTTGCCGGCTTTGCTTAATTGCAGACCACAATGCTATGACCCCATGACCTTCTGCAACAACAGTGAAATTAATAGTACCCCTCCCACCACACACGGGCAATAAAGGAGCAAGGGGTTGCATGCATTTTAAGTTTCTATAAAACACACACACACTTGCACTACCAATAATTGACTGTTGGGATGTGGCGATAACATTCTGATGAAGCTATGCCTTTCAAAACAAACTTTTTTCGCAGGTAGATTTGGGACAGACACTTTTCACTTTGACATCAGCAGCGGTTGCCAATGGCGGCGGTAGTCACAGTAATGGCAGCAATCAACTTGTTGGCACCAAACTGTCCTGACACATGTCTCTTATTATTGGTTTAGGTTTGTAAACTCCAATTTACAGACCAAAATAAAAATGATGCAGGAAGAGATGGTCAGGGTTACTGAATGAGTTTCAGGAAGGCTCATGAATCAAATGTTTGAAAATCCAAAATGCAAATTACTGGGCAGATTATTTCCTGTCACAACTCCTGTCGCAAGCCCTAAGGAAAAAACAGACCTGTCATCCTGCTTTACTTCCTTTGCGCTACCTACTTGATATATATTTTTCTTCACAGGTGATCTACCGAACCCTTCCTAAATGGGAGTCCGTGGATCCTTTCGGGCTAGAGGGTCAGCAGCAGCTGAGAGTGACCAACATCCGAATACGATTGTTGAAGCATCAGTCCTGTCCCTGCCAGGCCAAAGACCCAGTCTCTGCGCAAAGATTACTCCCAACACAGCACTTTGCCATTTATGACCTGATAGTGAAGGGAAGCTGTTTCTGTAATGGCCATGCTGAGCAATGTGTTCCTGCAGCGGGGTACCAGCCCGTAAAAGACCGCACCAACCATGTGGTAAGTCCACATAAGTCATTCATTATTAACCTCAGATGTCTGGGTCGTGTCTCACTGTCTGCTTTAATAATGGCAAAGGACTTGATGTCCCAAGGTATTTCATGCTTACTTTTCTTTCTGTACTTAATGTGTGGGCTGTTGGATTTGCCACAAGACGGTCACAAACTCTGTTTTGTGCCAATTCCAACTCAGAATAAATAGACTCAGAGCTTGATCAAGAAGAACCTTGAAATCAATACACAAATGATTTAATGCTGCGTGTCATGGGTCCCTGGCTTCCCACTGCTCCTCCGGACACTGACGGATGTCTCAAATGCAGAGGACAAATTTCTCTGGGGACAATAAAATGCTGTATAATATCTTAAACATTACGATGAATAGGAAATATCACCCTCCACTGCTATTTTTTTTTAGTCAATCCAAGAACTGTTGGATCCGAGTTCTCAATAGCTAATGTTTTGTTGTGTCCACATCACAGCTCAGTCAGCAGAAGTAATAAAACTCTAACGGAAGGGTGGGTTTGGGTCTGTGGTGCTGTTTCCTCGGTTTCCTCTCTGCGGTCTGATACATTCCTGAAATGTAAAAAATGTAAAAACAGATTGTGGCTAATACTTATGTTGATGTATGCACAATTAATTTAAATCTAATATCAAAGCATTGTTTGTTACAACAAGAAAAAAAGTCAAACCACCACGAAAAAGAGCGTCTGTTTTGTTGCAATCAGTGAGGCCTGAGACGGAAAGTGAAATTTACCACAACTTATGGGCTGAAGACAGCCATCCTGTACAGTATACAACAGTACAGTGTACAAAGGGTTCAGGAAGTATTCGTAAACCTCTAGTTAATTCTATGTCATTATGCGGCTGATGCGAATACACTTTAAAAAAAAATATTATTAAACCTACTCTTTTGCTCATATAAATGCTACATCTTTCTGTGTCATGGGTGATGAATGGACCTAATTGTTTTTGTATCACACATAATACATATCACACATAAGGGGCGACGGTGGCGCAGATGGTAGAGCGGGTTGTCTCGTGATCGGAAGGTCGGGGGTTCGAATCCCGCCTCCTGAAGGTGCACATTGTCGTTGTGTCCTTGGGCAAGACACTTCACCCTCCTTGCCTCCAGTGTCTGCGTACCCTGGTGTATGAGTGAGTGGCAGGTGGTGGGCCGATGGTGCAGACTGGCTGCCCCAGGGCAGCTGTGGCTGCAACAGCAGCTCACCACCAAGTATGGAGTGAATGAATAATGACGACAGTGTAGCGCTTTGAGAAACTTGGTAATACAGGCTTGTAAAGCGCAATATAAGTGTAAGGCATTATTATTATAATACATAATAAAGAAGAAATAAAGTGAAGAGGTCTAGTGGGCTATACATATGCACAGTGTCCCCATGTGATTTCTTCCTGGTGTTTTTGTGTTGAGGCTAACGGCTAACATAGAATACAAACCAGTGCAAAGTTTTGAACGAGCCTGCGCAAAAAATAATCGGCCTGTTAGTAGTTAATATTTCGTTAAGTTGTTTATATTTTACGTAGTAATTATTTAATACTAGCCTTCAGCTCGCAAGATAAAAGCTCCAACCTTAAGACCACTGGCGTTTCCTTTGGGGCAGGATTCACAGCGAACATGATGTTTGTAACACGCTGCTGTGACTGTCCATCAGTAACTTGTTGTCCTTTACCAAATCCTGAGCCATCTCTTCATTTGTTTGGGACCCTGCTAACCGTGAATGTAAAAGATGAGGGAGAGGAAGTACAGGGTTACACCCCGCCATTCCGACACCCCCCCCCCACTCCGACATTGAGGTCTAATTGTCGGAATATCTGTCTGTGTCTCATCCAATCAGAAAGCAGAATCAGAGCCTCCAACAAACATTCACTCTAAGTTTACTCCATCAATATGTCCTCAAGTGGTGCAACTTTAGCTTTATGTGATAAAAAAAAAGAAAAAACACAATTTTCCTACACCATTCACGGTCAAATGATTAATTGTAACAATAATCGATTAGTTAATAATAGATTCCGATCGATTATTACAAAATAATCGTTAGTTGCAGCCCTAAGCCCATACCAAGAAAACAACAGAGGGTGCGCCAAAGCAAAGTTGTTTATTATTGTTATTGAATGTAAACATTAGTCTTTTACAAGTTTCTCACATTTCTTTGATTATCTTTACTTCCTATCTATAGGAGCTGGCATTTTGGTTCTTGCCATCATTTTCAACCCATTGCGCCGCTGACATAATCCAAACAAATAACGTTGTACAAAAAAGAGATTAGCAATTTCAAACAAATAAGTTGTGGGACATTATTGGAATTAAGGGATGCCGTCAAGCTGAAGAAGGAGTCCTATCTGGCCTTGTTGGCTTGTGGGACTCCGGAGGCAGCTGAGAGGTACCGGCAGGCCAAGCGCGCTGCAGCTCGTGCAGTCGCAGAGGCAAAAACTCGGGTCTGGGAGGAGTTTGGAGAAGCCATGGAGGAGGACTATCGGTCGGCCTCGGAGAGATTCTGGTAAACCATCCGGCGCCTCAGGAGGGGGAAGCAGTGCTTCACCAACACTGTTTACAGTGCGGGTGGGGGGTTGCTGACCTCAACTGGGGATGTGGTCGGGCGGTGGAAGGAGTACTTCGGGGATCTCCTCAATCCCACCGTTACGTCTTCCGATGAGGAAGCAGAGGCTGGGGACTCGGAGGGGGGCTCGTCCATCACCCAGGCTGAAGTCACCGAGGTGGTTAGAAAGCTCCTCGGTGGCAAGGCCCCAGGGGTGGATGAGATTCGTCCTGAGTACCTTAAGTCTCTGGATGTTGTAGGGCTGTCTTGGCTGACACGCCTCTGCAACATCGCGTGGCGGTCGGGGACAGTGCCTCTGGATTGGCAGACCGGGGTGGTGGTCCCTCTCTTCAAGAAGGGGGATCGGAGGGTGTGCTCCAATTACAGAGGGATCACACTCCTCAGCCTCCCTGGTAAGGTCTACTCCAGGGTGCTGAAGAGGAGGATCCAGCCTAGTCGAACCTCGGATTCAGGAGGAACAATGCGGTTTTCGTCCTGGTCGTGGAACACTGGACCAGCTCTATACCCTTCATCGGGTGCTCGAGGGTTTGTGGGAGTTCGCCCAACCAGCCCACATGTGTTTTCTGGAGAAAGCGTTCGACCGTGTTCCTCGTGGTGCCCTGTGGGGGGTGCTCCCGGAGTATGGGATCCGGGGCCCTCTAAGGGCTGTCCGTTCCCTGTATGACCGCAGCAGGAGCTTGGTTCGCGTTGCTGGCAGTAAGTCAGACCTGTTCCCGGTGCGTGTTGGTCTCCGCCAGGGCTGCCCTTTGTCACCGGTTCTGTTCATTACCTATATGGACAGAATTTCTAGGCGCAGCCAGGGGCTGGAGGGTGTCCGGTTTGGGAACCTCAGAATCTCATCTCAGCTGTTTGCAGACGATGTTGTTCTGTTGGCTTCATCAAATCAGGACCTACAAATCTGAGGCCATGGTTCTCCACCTGAAAAAGGTGGTTTCCCCGGGGGGGGTCCTTGCCTCAAGTGGAGGAGTTCAAGTATCTTGGGGTCCTGTTCACGAGTGAGGGACGGATGAAGCGTGAGATCGATAGACGGATCGGTGCGGCATCAGCAGTGATGCGGTCGCTGTATCGGACTGTTGTGGTGAAGAGGGAGCTGAGTCAGGCGGCAAAGCTCTCGCTTTACTGATCGATCTACGTTCCCACCCTCACCTATGGTCATGAGATTTGGGTAATGACCAAAAGGACAAGATCGCGAATACAAGCGGCCAAAATGAGTTTCCTTCGCAGGGTGGCTGGGCGCACCCTCCGAGATCGGGTGAGGAGCTCAGTTACCCGGGAGAAGCTCGGAGTAGAGTCGCTACTCCTTCGAGTCGAAGGACGGTGGATGGATGGATGGATATTATTGGGGCACTTTCCATAAAAACATTTTTGTCCTGTGTGTGCAGTAATGCTGGAGGAAGTGTTTAGAAGTGTCCAGGACAAATATTGTTGTTGTTTTGTGCTGCTGTTCTCCCAAGGGCAATTACACTGTCTGTTAGTTAGCCACAAAGCTGTCATACACTCAGAAGTAGCGTCAGTAATGATTCAAATATGTGCTCAGGCTCCCCTTTGGCAATTGACTCGATATTCAAAACTGGCCTTTTTATTTTCTTTATACAAACAGAAAAATAATAAAGTACACACATTTTATCATTTTCCCAGTCAGTTAAGTTCGCATAAAAAGTCCTAATTACGTCTATAGATCATTGTTATTTTGATATAATTTCACCAAATTATGGCCCTTTTTTTTCATGTATGACTTTGTCTTTTGCGTAATTTGACTCTCAAAATTTGACCAGAGCAATAGCGTTGGGTACATGTCTGCATATGACCGACTGTGATCGCCATTTTTGTTTTAAAATCCATATGCAGCTCTGCACATTTTTAACACACCCAGGAGCATTAACATTAGACCGACGTCTTAATTATAAACCAGTCATTAGTCATTGTTCAAAGACTTCTATGGACAATATTACAACAAGGACCGTGACGTCGCCCGGTATGGCGCAGCCGGGGCCCCACCCTGGAGCCAGGCCTGGGGTTGGGGCTCGAATGCGAGCGTCTGGTGGTCGGGCCTCTGCCCACGGGGCTCGGCCGGGCACAGCCCGAACGGACGACGTGGGCCCGCCCTCCTGTGGACTCACCACCCGCAGAGGGATCCGTAGGGGTCGGGTGCAGAGAGGACTGGGTGGCAGTCGAAGGCAGGTGCCTCGACGACCTGGTCCGCGTGCGCAGCTTCTGGCGTTCGGGACATGGAACGTCACCTCGCTGGGGGGGAAGGAGCCTGAGCTCGTGCGGTAGGTAGAGAGATACCGGCTAGATATAGTCGGGCTCACCTCCACGCACAGCCTGGGTTCTGGATCCCAACTCCTGGAGAGGGGCTGGACGCTCCATTTTTCTGGAGTTGCCCGCGGGGAGCGGCGGCGGGCTGGGGTGGGTTTGCTCATAGCACCCCAGCTCAGCCGTCACGTGTTGGAGTTCACCCCGGTGAACGAGAGGGTCGCGTCCCTACGCCTTCGGGTCGGGGACAGGTCTCTCACCGTTGTCTCGGCCTACGGGCCCAACATCGGTGCAGAGTACCCGGCCTTCTTGGAGTCCCTGGGAGGGGTACTAGATGGTGCTCCGGCCGGGGACTCCATTGTTCTACTGGGGGACTTCAACGCCCACGTGGGTAACGACAGTGAGACCTGGGTGGGGGTGATGGGGAAGAACGGTCTCCCCGATCAGAACCCGAGTGGTGTTCTGTTATTGGACTTCTGTGCTAGTTACGGTTTGTCCATAACGAACACCATGTTCGAGCACAAGGATGTCCATAAGTGCACGTGGCACCAGGACACCCTAGGCAGGAGGTCGATGATCGACTTTGTAGTTGTGTCATCTGATCTCCGGCCGCGTGTCTCGGACACTCGGGTGAAGAGAGGGGCTGAACTGTCAACCGATCACCACCTGGTGGTGAGCTGGATCCGCTGGCAGGGGAAGAAGCCGGTCAGACCTGGCAGGCCCAAACGTGTTGTGAGGGTCTGTTGGGAACGTCTGGTGGATCCCTCTGTCAGTAGGGTCTTTAACTCCCACCTCCGGAAGAGCTTCATCCAGATTCCGAGGGAGGTAGGGGACATGGAGTCCGAGTGGACCATGTTCTCCTCCTCCATTGTCGATGCGGCTGCTCGTAGTTGTGGCCGTAAGGTCTCTGGTGCCTGTCGCGGCGGCAACCCCCGAACCCGGTGGTGGCGCCCGGAAGTAAGGGATGCCGTCAAGCTGAAGAAGGAGTCCTATCTGGCCTTGTTGGCTTGTGGGACTCCGGAGGCAGCTGAGAGGTACCGGCAGGCCAAGCGTGCTGCAGCTCGTGTGGTCAAAGAGGCAAAAACTCAGGTCTGGGAGGAGTTCGGAGAAGCCATGGAGGAGGACTATCGGTCGGCCTCGAAGAGATTCTGGCAAACCATCCGGCGCCTCAGGAGGGGGAAGCAGTGCTTCACCAACACTGTTTACAGTGCGGGTGGGGAGCTGCTGACCTCGACTGGGGATGTGGTCGGGCGGTGGAAGGAGTACTTCGAGGATCTCCTCAATCCCACTGTCACGTCTTCCGATGAGGAGGCAGAGGCTGGGGACTCGGTGGGGGGCTCATCCATCACCCAGGCTGAAGTCACCGAGGTGGTTAGAAAGCTCCTCGGTGGCAGGGCCCCGGGGGTGGATGAGATTCGTCCCGAGTACCTTAAGTCTCTGGATGTTGTAGGGCTGTCTTGGCTGACACGTCTCTGCAACATCGCGTGGCGGTTGGGGACAGTGCCTCTGGATTGGCAGACCGGGGTGGTGGTCCCCCTCTTCAAGAAGGGGGATCGGAGAGTGTGCTCCAATTACAGAGGGATCACACTTCTCAGCCTCCCTGGTAAGGTCTATTCCAGGGTGCTGGAGAGGAGGATCCGGCCAATAGTCGAACCTCGGATTCAGGAGGAACAATGCGGTTTTCGTCCTGGTCGTGGAACACTGGACCAGCTCTATACCCTTCATCGGGTGCTCGAGGGTTTGTGGGAGTTCGCCCAACCAGTCCACATGTGCTTTGTGGACCTGGAGAAAGCGTTCGACCGTGTCCCTCGTGGTGCCCTGTGGGGGGTGCTCCGGGAGTATGGGGTCCGGGGCCCTCTACTAAGGGCTGTCCGTTCCCTGTATGACCGTAGCAGGAGCTTGGTTCGCATTGCCGGCAGTAAGTCAGACCTGTTACCGGTGCGTGTTGGGCTCCGCCAGGGCTGCCCTTTGTCACCGGTTCTGTTCATTACTTTTATGGACAGAATTTGTAGGCGCAGCCAGGGGCCGGAGGGTGTCCGGTTTGGGAACCTCAGAATCTCATCTCTGCTTTTTGCAGATGATGTTGTTCTGTTGGCTTCATCAAATCAGGACCTTCAGCACGCACTGGGGCGGTTTGCAGCCGAGTGTGAAGCGGCCGGGATGAGGATCAGCACCTCCAAATCTGAGGCCATGGTTCTCGACCGGAAAAAGGTGGCTTCCCCGCTTCAGGTCGGTGGGGTGTCCTTGCCTCAAGTGAAGGAGTTCAAGTATCTCGGGGTCCTGTTCACGAGTGAGGGACGGATGGAGCGTGAGATCGGTAGACGGATCGGTGCGGCGTCAGCAGTGATGCGGTCGCTGTATCGGACTGTTGTGGTGAAGAGGGAGCTGAGCCAAGCGGCAAAGCTCTCGATTTACCGATCGATCTACGTTCCCACCCTCACCTATGGTCATGAGATCTGGGTAATGACCGAAAGGACAAGATCGCGAATACAAGCGGCCGAAATGAGTTTCCTTCGCAGGGTGGCTGGGCGCACCCTCCGAGATCGGGTGAGGAGCTCAGTTACCCGGGAGGAGCTCGGACTCGAGCCGCTACTCCTCCACGTCGAAAGGAGCCAGCTGAGGTGGCTAGGGCATCTGTTCCGGATGCCTCCTGGTCGCCTCCCTCGTGAGGTGTTCCAGGCATGTCCTATTGGGAGGAGGCCTCGTGGAAGGCCCAGGACACGCTGGTGGGACTATGTCTCCGAGCTGGCCTGGTGTCGCCTCGGGGTCCCCCCAGAACAGCTGGAGGAGGTGTGCGTGGATCGGGAAGTCTGGGCATCTCTGCTGAGACTGCTGCCCCCGCGACCCGGCCCCGGATAAAGCGGAAGAAAATGGATGGATGGATGGATGGATGGATAGTCATTGTATACATTGCCTGAAACAGCCAGGCAAAGAAGGGAATGTATTCTCTAGGCCTAGGCCTGCTATAGAATAACTAAAGGCTTCCAGCAGACTATGAGCCAGGACTTTAAGATTGAAGCAAAATTATAACAGCACAACTGGCTATTCCCACCACTTTCAAATGGACTCAGATGGAGATTCTCAGTAGTAGAGTTGTATACGCATGTGTCACAGTTTAAGAAACACTGCTCTACCCTTTTTCTTCCTCTTCTGCCCCAGACTCTCAACAACAGGACAAACTTACTGATTACTTGTGGGACTTTTTTGGAAAACATTTTTGAAATGGTATAATTGACTTGGTACTGATGCAAACAGCAGGATGTGCCAAGAAGCATTAGCAATAAGTTACATTAATGTTGTCATAAGTGTTTTTTATAAGATTGTCCAGATTACGTGTTTATTCGTTACGGTTTTACACACAGCCAACATTTAGGAACACATGAAATCAACCTAATCATTGACTACTTGTAAAATGTCTGCTTCCAGTTTTTTCATTAGCATTTCCGTATGAACGATGTTACTCCATGTGTTGCTATATTTATGCAGCTTTGAGAATAGGAATTGTAAAAGTCTTGTGTGTCCCATCCAGGAAACAAATAAAGAGCTTCCTCAGATGCCTTGTACCCTACCCCCTTTCAATCATTATCCAGCATGCATGGCATTCCAGCTCGCAGGAATGACAAGGAGATTGTTATTGTGCTCCCGGAGCTGCATACTCCCACTGTCCTTGTACACAGCCGCGCGCACACATTAGTAAACACACGCAGTAGCATGAATACTCTGAGGCCCAGGGCATTTTCTAGTTGCAAAGCCAAACAATCAATCTGCATTGATCTTAAAGATAAATATGTTTTCAGGATGAGATGATAATTGCAATGTGTTGTGCGGAAATGAGACTTGAAATGTGAAGTTTTACATGTGCATCCTTTGTCTCCTCCTGTGTTTCTGTTTCTGTTCTCGCTCAGGTCCATGGAAAATGTGTATGCAGGCATAACACAGCAGGTGAACACTGCGAGGTGTGTGCCCCTCTCTACAATGACCGGCCATGGCAGCCTGCAGATGGGATTACCGGAGCACCACATGAATGTCAAAGTAAACTCACAAACTCACATAAAATGCCTTTTTGAGAGAATGCTGTTCCAGAAACATAGAGCTATTATTATTATTATTATTATTAATATTAATATTAATATTAGGACCCAATTCACAAAGCATTGTAGTAGGTAAAAAGTGCAATTTCTTCTTCTTCTTCTTCTTCTTCTTCTTCTTCTTCTTCTTCTTCTTCTTCTTCTTCTTCTATTATTATTATCAATTGAGGAAAAACTGTAACATATTGTGTAGTATTTGTGTCCATGGGTGACTTTCCCGGCAATTTGCTGAATGTTACTTACCCTATGGATGTCTGACCTGAACAGTCTCTAATACCTCTAATGAAGGTAATTCTTCAATTGAGTACATTTTTGCGTATTTCGTAGAGCAGTGAACAAATAAGATCACACATGAACTGGAGATCACACGCCCGGCCTGTTCTTCCCATTAGGATAAGGGAAGAATAAAAGAAAGATATTCAAAAAGGACCAGAATAAACATTATTTCTTTCAACTTTTTCAGAGTGTAAATGCAATGGACATGCCCACAGCTGCCTCTTTGACTGGTCCGTTTGGTGGGAGACTGGCCAGCGCGGTGGAGGTGTGTGCCACTGCCTACACAACACAGAAGGTCGTCAGTGTGAAAGGTGCAAATCTGGCTTCTACAGAGATTCACAACGACCGACCACCGCTCCAGATTCATGTAAACGTAAGGCAACAATTTAAAAAATCTAATAGTTTTGATGTGATTCATTTCATGACTCATAACATAAGCACTTTCCGAGAAGAGCTTCAAGCTACAACAATGTGACATATTAAAATAATGATAATCCAAATTATACCATTTACCTCATGCACCCCTTCGCAGTCATTTTCTCTGAGCTCACACACGTTAGGCATCACAAGCTGGAACATGCTTCATCGCATTGATTTGCGATGAGCACCTGGGATTTTGTGAAAGTCGGGACGCCAGACAGCTCTCTGCCTCAGCGAACTTTGTTGTTGTTAATCATCTGATAGTTAGACATACCTTTGCTTCGAGTCAGTGCCCCACACACTGCCCATTTGTCCATCCCAGGCCATTTTTTGCTTGTGACTCAGAGCTCAAGTAACTCAAGAGCAATGATTTGTAGTGTATTGTGTTTGTGCCTGTGTGGGGCTGTCTGCTGGTACGCTTGCTGCCTCATAGTGATGAGACAAATCTTATGTAAACACGAGATAGTCATCTATAAACACATAGTAGTGGCTACATTCTCAATCTGATTTTCTTGTGTTATGTGACCACATGGAAACAGAGGTTTGTTGAACTTGTACTAAAATTTCAGCAGACCATCTTTAAACATTTCAGTGGTACTGTACAAATATTTTGTTTTGTCACCTGAAGTTACGCATATTTTTGTAGCTAAACCTTAAGGCTAATTGTAGACACCAGAGGTGTAATCATCCTCAATGACGGATGAATGAAAGGTAAAACATGCAATGGTATGTGTGGAGAACCCCTAGGATGAGAAAGTATACTCAGTGAGAACTTGTCAAAGCTTTTTGTTGATATTACAGGACTTTCCCTCCATTGTTACAAAAAAATGCAACCATACCTTTTTCTCTCTGTGAGGAGTCCACACATGCATTCATACATGCTTGTATACTCCAAAATGCTTTCTTAGGAGAGGAATGTACAAATACTTTGCAGTATCTTCTATTTTTTTTTATCCCTCTCATGTTTTGGTTGGAATAAGGTCTCATGTGAACTTGTTTCCACTCATGTTAACATAGTCCACTAACCCTCTTAGCTTCCCAATCAGTCTGTCAAAAATCTAGATGTAGTGTTTGACAGTGATCTGAAATTTGACAAACAAGTCAATGCTGTGGTCAAACCCAGCTTTTTTCAGCTGCGACTTTTAGCTAAGGTTTTTATCCCGTGGTGACCTCGAAAAAGCCTTACATGCTTTTATCAGTTCACACATCGACTACTGTAAAGCACTCTATTTTGGTATCAAGCAGTCCTCACTACATCGCCTTCAGTTGGTGGAAAATGCTAGTCTCGCCAACCAGACCCCGCTTCTTTACAGAAGAGAGTCTCCTGTTTATTAATTAATAAACATCGGAGATTAGTCTGGATGCCAGGCTAGGAAAATGCAGCTGCCCGCCTTTTGACAAACACATCCAGACGCTCCCACATAACCCTAATCCTCTCCTCCCTCCACTGGCTTCCGGTACTTTATCAGATTCAGTTTAAATGTTGTCATTTGTTTTTAAAGCCCTCCATGGACATGCCCCCCATATCTGTCCAAGCTTCTGTTCATTCACCATGCAGAGCCCTGCCCTCCTCTCAGATGGTTCTGAATGTGCCCAGGTCCCAGTCCAGGCAGTGAGGCGATCGTGCTTTTGCCGTGGCAGGGCCTAGGCTGTGGAACTCGCTCCCAGTTGAGCTGCAAGTCATCACAGACCTGCCACTGTTCAAGTCCAGACTAAAGACTCCCCTTTTTAGACAGGCCTTCCAGAACACCTAACACTGATCTATTTTGTTTGTTTGCCAGTGTTTTTATATTGTGTGTCATTGTATGCTGAATGTTTATTCCTCTGTGTTTTATGTGAAGCACTAGGGTCTGGTTGTTGTAAAGTGCTATAGAAATAAACTTTGATGTATTGATTGATAGTCACCATGCTGCACGTGTTTGAGTTTTACATAAAAGGGCTGTAATGTCTGCTAATTATTAACGTGTACTGGCTCCTCACTAAATAACAAACTGACAGGGGACTCAAATATGTGGATAATTTTTTGCATATTATTCCGTTAATATACTCACATATGCAAGTTAATAAAATGTTCATAGATTGTTTACGTATTTGTGCAGGTTTTGACAGTGAAGTTCATATTTTTAGGGGGCGTTTGTCCCGAGATTGCAGTGCTTTGTGAACTGGGTCGCTATGCATTAAGAATGTTTTGTCAATTCAGAAACAGTGTAACACTTATTATACCTCTGAAGGGCAGGTTTATGGTCAAGATTGTATTGTTTGTAAGTGAAGTACAAAGGACATCATATCTGCTTAACCCGATAAGACGTACTTGATAAAAACTACAAAAGGTGCTTTTGTTGTCAATTGTGTAATAAGTAAAACAAAACCACTGGGCTCACAGGTACAAAGATGCCAAAGATGTTTTGTTTCTAATTTTTGGATTAACCACCTGGATGACTGACAATATACATAGTTTTATTGAAACTTTGTTTCACATACTGGTTTTACTGATGATTTTGACGTTAATGTCTTAACTTTGCATCTGTTTTCAGCTTGTGAATGTCACCCACTGGGATCCATGTCCTTCCACTTGACTGAGAGCTCCCTTTGTGACCCTACAAATGGGAACTGCATCTGCAAACCAGGAGTGTCCGGAGCCCATTGTGACAGATGCATGGTGGGATATTGGGGCTTCCACAAATATGGCTGCCGGGCCTGTGACTGTGCAGGAGACTGCGATCCCTTCACAGGGGATTGCATGCTTGGGTGAGTCAATGTAATAGAATGTATGTCTAATATTTGTGAAGACAGGCAGCATATTCTTACCTTTTGGTTTCCTTCAAGGGTCACACATACGTCTGTCTCCTAGTTTCCTGTGACATGCAGATTCGACAGACAGTATTTGAATTGCTTACTAAAGCATTTCATTTATGCTTTAGTAAGCAATGCAAGGTATGTGGTAAACATGGTTTATACCAAGTTTAGACATAATTTAGTACAACTTAGGTCTGTTTCAAACCCAGTTTAGACCTGATTTCAGGCTTAATGGTATTATTTAGAAGGTCAAATATTTTACAAGGTGGTACTTGGTCTTAAAGGTTTGAGGAACCACTGATCACCACTTTTTTATTTCTTAGCACCAAGTAACCTTTCGGGTACAGCCCTTCATCAGTGATGGACTGCTCATAGCCTTTATAAGATAAGTCTTTATTGCAAAGTGTGGTTGCGTGGCGACAATTATTAAATGGAATTATTGTCAGAATTAGGGTCAGGTATACAGTTAATTTCGATAGGTTTAAGATGCGTTGTCTTGTCGAGGTGACGTCATGGTGGGAGCTCCACTTATCATTGGCTGCAAAGGTGGGCGACTCGCCAATCAGGAAGCGACTGTCCTTTCCCATCCTGGGAGAAAAAGATATCACTTCCCGGTGGTCTGCAGTGCTTTTTGGCCATTTGAATAATATAATTGATTAATAACAGACTCACAGTTGTGCTATTCCAGGCCTAAAGGCTTTAACTGGGCTGCAGCAGGAGCCTAGACTGCTGTTCCAGATGTAAATTAAGTAACACAAGCGTAATTGTCATGTAAATCTAGCAAATAATGACTGATCAGAAAGAACTTTTGCATCAAAATTTTCATTCATTGTGGCACCATTTGATGATGAACTAACTCAGAGGTGTTTAAAATTGTTTAAGTGGAACGCCCCTCCGCTTTAGTTCAAGTTGGTGCAGTCCAATCCAGAGGAGACACAAAAGAGCCCGTGTGAGTAAAGAAGGGAACAGAGAAAGTCATTAGCGTTCAATGTAGAAAAAGTGGACGGATAATATATTTTTATCTACATAACTTGGTGCTCGTTGTGGAGTTGTATCAGGCTCAGACTGTGAGTGCACCGGCCCATGTGAAAAGAGACATTTCGAGAGTGGTATTTGAACCTCCAAACTTCTGCTAATGAAGCCAGAGCACTATAGTTGAGCTATAATGTTGTAGACACATGGTCCTGTCAAAATCATTAAATTCCCGGGCCGAAATGAGATCCCAGCATGCCTCTGGATGGACTCCAAGAAAGTAGCCTAATGCCCTCGGAAGTGCACAGAAAATGGGAGGTGAACGATATACGTTCCAAAAAACATAAACTTAAACCAAGGGAGGGATGATGGCAAGAACAGGAGAGATGAAATAGAACTAGACTTTTTCTCCCCAAAATCATAGATATCATTGTGTTATCTGTGTTCTGGTGAAAATGTATATGTACATTTACTATTTGCTCAGCTGCAAGAATGAGTTGCATGCACATTTTCGTTTGCCTGCTGTATGCAATAACTATTTTATTGTTTGTTTGTTTTTTTAAACAAAATTAAATTGTCATTTAAAAGGTCTGATTTGGAAACCTACAACTCCAGTGAGCCAATGAAGATCTTCCGCACAGACGAACTCTTCTCTGCACTGCACTATTCAGGTAACACACAAACAATGTCTGTTTTTCATCTTCTCTGTGCTCTGGTAATAAAGCATTCAAGTAAAGAAAGGTATGAAAAGGACTTTGAAGGACATGACATAAAGACAGGTGTGTGTGTGTCTGCAACTGTCCCATCTCTGAGACCCCCCACTGCCTTATAACTGCAGCTTTCATTGGCACATTCCTCTCTGGACACACACTACACTTAGGCATTCACAGTACTCTATGTACAGTATCTAGTGGGACCACACACAAAAGAATTTCAGTGCTTTTGGCAAATATGACTGAGAACTTTCATGTACACCCCACAGAGAAATGTGAGTGCAAAGAGCAAGCCCTGACCAACAGCAAACACTTCTGCACCTTGAATTATGCATATGGTAAGTCAAACTGATGAATATGTTGTAGATATAGTTATTGCCACTTCAAAACATTCTTGACGCTTTTTTCATCTCAGTGTTGAAGGTGAAAGTACTGTCAGCCCATGACAAGGGCTCCCACGCAGAGGTAGAGGTCAAAGTTCAAAAGGTGCTTAGTCACAACACGAGGGTGAAAATACTGAAGGGACGAGTCATCCTTTACCCCGAATCCTGGACAGCACGAGGCTGCACTTGCCCCATCCTTAATCCTGGTGAGTTAACAGCTAATTAACCCATGCGGTGCGTTAACCCTCCTGTTATGTAACGGGTCAAATTGACCTGTTTTAAAGTTTGAAGATCTAGGAAAAATAGTTAAAAGTATTTTTCCAGTATGAAACTTCTTCTGCTTGCCTTATTTAGTGTAATCAACATATACTATGAAAAGGGTTTAGCTCACATATTTGTAACCATATTTGCATGTTTATATCACATAGATACTGTTCGGGTCAATTTGACCCAGCAGTCAAACTGGAGGTAAAAGGGTGTCAAAAATGTTAGTGTCTTTCTTTCTTTGCAACTGTGAGACATATTTCACCCCAATCCAACACACGGGGTCTACAGGGGTGCAAAAGGGTGCATTGCAACCTCACTTTGAAATGTTTGCACCCTCAGTTTTAGAGGCACCATAATATATTTTAATGGCATAAATCTGTATGATAAATCTGTAGTTGCACCTTTTTGGAACTCTAATACACCCTCAGTCAGTTTGTTCTGAAGCTGGCGCTGCTAGGATGGCAGTGAGTCGTGTGACTGACATCAAGTCAGCTTTTGGTTGGTCATGTTAGATTTAATAATAATTTATAAAATAATTAATAATGGAGTTGGTAATGAAATATTCAGACAGCTTGTTAGGATTTTTTTGGTTTCAGACATCTTTTGGATAATTAAACATGTACATGTACATTGATGTCCCGTACATATGAACATAACAGGAAGGTTAAGTCAATAAAAAGTATTTCTGAAGATTCTGTTGACATTAAACTTTTAGCAGATGTCGGTATCAACCCAAGCAAATTAACTCTTAGATTGTGTTGAGAAAATTAAGATCTGGATATGTTTAAATGTTTTGTTTTTAAATGATAAAAAGACTGAGGTCATTCTTTTTGGGCCAGTGGCCCAGGAGGGGTTTAGAGGGTGCTGAGGTTTAGAGGGTGCAAATTGTGGACCATTAATAAACATAACACACAAAGTAAACGCACAAACACGTGTGCAATATGCTGTTCATGACTGCATCCCAGCGCAGAACAGCACTGTGTGGGCTGCACAGACGTCAGGAGAAGTGCCAAGAGATAAAGGAGGATGCACTCTGGACCTGTCTTTCTCTCCAGAGAACACAGAGAATTGATTGATTGAGTGTTTATTCTGAGTTCAATGTACATTACATAAACATGCATTCATGACATTTTAACATGCTTTCATATATACATAATAGAGTACATAAACTTGAAAAGGAGTGGGAGGAAGTAAACTTATAAGTTCCCACCCCTGTAAGTATCATCATTTCATTAATGTGGTTGGAGCCAGTAGCAGGGCAATGCACAACAACCTGATAGCAGCAATCATCACAATGATCCCAGCCAATCCCAGCTGCAGCCGGCCGACAACGCAACGACTTGAGAGAATGGCAACAAGCTCATGAGTTAGGCTAAATGAACTTCATACCGCTGTTGTGTCTGTGTATAATTTCCTCAGATGTTAGCAATGGGCCTCAGACAAAGCCACACTTGTTTTGTTGCAATTATACCTGTCCTACACACTCCTTTTCACATTAAAACAGTCTGTGATGTTTGTAGAGAAAACTAGTTATTTGATTTAATGGCTCCAATCTTTGGGGGTGCTTTGGCAATGTCATGGGGTGCTCAAGCCCCCGCATGGACTGATCTAGGTGCCTTGTAGGGCTGCTCAATATCTTGCTAAAAAGATCATATCACAATATTAGTTGATGCAATATCCATATTGCAAGAGGCCACAGTATATCCAAAAATGAGTCAGCACATTTTTCTTACAAAGTCAGCCTAAAACAAAATATACATGGGACTTGTAAATGTGCAAAAGTTTTATTTCTAATTTAGTTAGAAATAAACTAGTCTCGTTTTGGTCCCAATTTAGTGTTTTTTTCTAGGTTTTGCGTTGATACAATTTGCGGAAAAACAAATTCCTTATGATTTATGTTTAAAATGAATGGACATTAAATATTGCCTGTTGTGTTGCGGGTCCAACATTATGGATTGGACTGCCGTTGCACATTAGACAGGTTGTTCTAAAGTCAACTCTCAAGATGCACTTTTTCTCCCTAGCTTCGATCATTGAGATGTGACTTTAGAATCATTTTTACACTTCTTGTTTTTTTGGGCTTTTTTTTTTACTTTTGTAGTTGCTGAATGCACTTTGCTCAGCTTTGTTGTTTATGAAGTGCAATGTACAGTCATGTAAAGTTAGATTGGATTTGACTGGAAATTAAACCATAGCTGTACGTCAATAATGTCAGATTTAATAATGTGACGTAACAATGTCAGCAGTCAGGAGGAGGAGTAAAAAAAATTAAGAAACTACTTGACTTTAATGCCATTGACCACGAGTTCAACTGTTTTGTTATTAATTTCTTTTATTGTTCTTATTTATGTTTTTGTTTGTCTTATTTGCATGTATTCTGTTATCTGTTTTATTCTTATTAATTGTTTTTAATCTGTTTTGTATTGTTTGTTTTTATGTACTCATTTAGCGGTGGAGCTAATTTGTTTTGCATTTGTTTCATTGTTTTTATGATTTAATATGCAGCACTTTGGAAACGTTCTTGTTGTTTAAACCAGCTTTATAAATTGGATTGGATTGGATGTGTTCGCTGCTGACACTCGAATACCTTTTTCCTTGTATACTTAATAATATACTGAAAGTACACTGTATGTTTAAATATAACTTTCTGTTGCCGATTGTAATTTGTACTTCTTGTGCCCGTTCCAAGCAAACACTATTCCTGCAAAATGTCTATACTGACCTGTTGTCTGTGCAGGTTTGGAGTACCTGGTGGCTGGGCACATGGACCGTAAGCAGGATCACCTCCTAGTTAATATGAAGAGCTTCGTAAAGCCCTGGAAGGCAAGTTTGGGACGCAAAGTCCTATCACTGCTCAAGAAAGACTGCAACTGGTACACATAAAATGGAAGCAAATGTGGGCTGACGGTCATGTTGACACAATATATGAACTCGGACGAGAGATTTTTCGTTTTATGGTCATCAAAGACTGTTTGTCCAACCATTCACACTCACTATTCTGTCGAGTCAATATGATGGTAAAAATCTATGCTGGATTAGATTTGAATTATTTACCAAAATTTACGATTCTGTAGGCATTATTGATGACAACTCTATTCTATGAAACAATAAATTCAACCCTGTGCCCATTTTCGGGCTTACAACTAAACAGATCTGTTTCTCGAAAGCACTTTAGCCTAAGATGGACTGATGGACATGGTCGCACAAAGAGAAAAAGCCGAATCACACACTTATTTACAGTGTATATATGTACAGACTGTGACTCAAGCCATACAAGCCACTGCTGGTGCTTAATTTTTCAGTCCAGATGAGCTTGCGCTGTAATCAGAGTGAATGGGTAATGATCTGTCTGCCTGCATTGTGAGCATGTGTGAAAATGTAACCTAAGCAATCGCTGATAAACAGGCTTGCTAGTTGAATAATCATAAGCACAGTCCAAGTACAATTCATTTTTAGTGTAAACTACAAATTAGATGCTTTTAAGTGTTATTCTTCATGTTTTTGTTTTGTACAGCATTTATATATGTCTATAAATATGATCATGTACCTTTAAAATGTTCATTATTATTATTATTTCAAATGGCAAGGGGTTTTGTCCCTATCAATCCTAATATGTTTAGAGCATGTTAAAAATCTTGGGTCTTTTGTGAATTCTTGCTTCTATGCTTGTTGAAACCTTTACCCACATTTGTATTTTAAGATCAAAAAAGGAATTCACTTAAATGAAACATTGTTTCCTGAGCACTTCCAGTACGCACCATGTTGATATAATTGCTCAGACCTTGACATACTTCACATTTGACAAAATTATCCTTATCACCGGCCCTGTTCCTCCACACACACGTTTCTTTGCCCTTTTAAACCTATATTTAAATTTTATGGATAGAATCTAATATTTACAAAAATATTGTTGCAACGCAGAATCTGAAAACGACATGCGTTTTTCTGTAGGTTAGGTCATTTTTTGTATTGGGGATTTCTTTAATTTAGTAGTGTTCATTTGAAATTATATTTTAGCATGCAAATTCATTTTCTATTTAACGTATTTCATACAATACATGTTCCAGAAGTTGATCAGTGGTGATTTAGGGCAAGCACAGGTAAATTACATAGTACATCATCAGTGCTCAAAATTCAGGGCTTGAACTTTTGGAACTTCTGGAATGATCAGCAGTAAAGACGCCTCTCTTCACAGTCCAGCAGTAATCAGCCTTCATGACAGCATCCCAGCGTCCCCAGGAAGACAATACCCTAAAATATGACTGAGGGGTAAAAGATTGTACCTTATCGAGCAAAACCAAAAGGATTTATGGATTCAGCACATCAACATTGTGCTAAATCAGCTCACAAGACTTAGACTCAAAATGTGTGTATTTAGTTTCAAACACAAACTGATTATTGGCATTACTTTGCGTGGCCTCCTTGGCCAAGATGGCAGCTGAATCATTTCCTCTATTTGCTCTAACTGCAGATGAGGCTGGAGAAAACATGAGCTTGATTTTGAGGTCATTCCTCAACACTTAAATCTCTAGATCCTTCCTATTGCATCCATTCTCTGAAATGTCTCCTTTATGTTTTCAGTGGGATTCAGGTAATAGGACTCATCCAGGTCAAAACCATAATATTGTGAGCCCAGACACATTCGGGCAACAAAACAGACCCAAAACTTTAAAGTCGCACCACCATTTTTGCCTGTGGATAAACGGCAGCCTCTTTGTTTACACTAAACACACTTCAGGTCTGCTCCATATTTCTTATCTGATCAACACAGCAAATAATAGTAGCATTATAACAATAATATTTTTCCCCAAAAACTTGTTATGCTTTTGTATGTGTTTGGGTGAGAGAGTAGGGGCTTTCTTCTGGTTAGTCTTAAATGGTGAAGATGAAGGCGACCCAAATAACTTTTCTAATTCTTGGCGGCACGGTGGCGCTCGTGCTTCACAGCTAGAAGGTCCGGGTTCAATTCCCACCTGGACGGGGTCTGAGAGTGCGCTTGAGAGTGCACATGGGGGACGACGGATGGAAATTAGCCCACGGTGACAATCCGGTGTGGCTTGTTTACATGCATGAGACCCATGTATGTTCATTAACATGCACTGTCCCAACCAAATAAACCAATACCAATTTGACCCCTTGAACCATTAGAGTTACATTACAATACCATTAGTACACTTGAAGGGCACTATCTATTTAAAGTGTATATTTGTATTATGTTTCAAATATACATAGTCAATAGGAACAAAAATGTTGATATAAAAGAATATATTTGAGAATATTTAAATAGAGATTGCTGGTTCAAATCTCAGCTCAGCCAGTGATGTAAAATTTATGAAATTGTGTCAAAGAAATATATTATTAACTTGTATTAGTAAGTACAGTATAAATAAATGAAATAAAAGCTTCAAATTCATGGTCCCCTGTACTTCAAGTGTGCTAAGTGCACTTAGAATTGTCCTGCTGTAGTACAAAAGAGGACACTGAGTGTATTGTAATGTATCTGATTGTGAATCATTTTAAATGCACTTAACTCAAAATATCACACTTACAGTTTATTCACAAATTTACACTGAAATTTGTTTGAATAGAATATACTTTGCCTATGTTTTATTTTCACCAGAGTGTACGCAAAGAAAACCTTTCTGAGTAACTGAGCGTAAAAAGTCTGATGTTTTACAGACCATATAGAAAAAAGCATAAAAAATATATGTACAAAAAATGCTCTATATAAATTAAATTACCAAAAAAAATCATATTGCATTTTTGTATATTGACATGAAGCCTTTAAGACAGATATTTAAGATAAGACAATGTTTATTGTCTATCCCATTAGAGAGAAATTCATCCTAGATATGGCTTAAAAAGGCACTCAAACATCCATCCATCTTCTTGCTGGGTCGTGGGGGCAGCAAATCACATTGCACCAGTCCCTATGGTTCCTCCTGCAGGTGGTGGGTCCACAGAAGACACTCAAACATTAAAACACGAATTGCACACAATACAAATATCCAAATATATTTCTTATGTTACGTGTTCTTTGCAGACAGGATGATGAATTGCATCTTTTAAGGGGAGCAGAGGTAGTGTGATGATCTCACAGTAGGAACAGTAACCAAATGTTCTACTTAAATTGTACCATTACTACAAAATAATAATACTTGAGTAGAGGTAAAAAGTAGTGCGTGATAAAACTACTCCCAAGAAGAACAGTTTGTAACGAGTACCAGCCCCTGCTTCTCTTAAACCCTTCTGCTAGGCTCTCACAGTACTGTAAAATCTAGACCCTAAGAGACACCTTGTGCTAGTAAAGAGTTTTAGGCTAAGGCAGCAAGTGTGATTTCCTCAGACTTATCGTGACGTGCTTGGCTGTGAGGTGTGGACACATTCTTGGCACGTCATATTGCGCTCTGTAGCAGGCCTGGTCGCAGGTCACTCACCTATCTAACCAATACAACACAGATAGAGAAGAATTTGGCAAATTAGTCCAGATAGCCTCATGTACCCTTATCTCCTAATTTGTGACCCATTCACCAATTAGTGCCAAGGGTTGCAGCTTTCCTACGTTTATGCCAAGCTCAGTCCAGACAGCATGAGAACGGGTGAACGGGTACAAAAGATAGAAGAGAAGAATGTGCTTTGAAGGAATGACAACCCCTAGCTAGATATAGAGATATGGTGGGAACTGGCCTTGGAGGATAGACGCAACAGGGAGGCACAAACATTTACTACAGCTCACACACTTTTACTGTAGCCTACTTACTCATTGTCCCCAGATTGACTGGCCATTCACTGCTTGTGATGGAGATGTGCCGCGGGGGGTTGCATGCTATGGGAAACTTGATGATGAATGAGTGTTGGGCATGGTTTCACAGATGCACTCCTCCTGTATGGATTGTTAGTACTATTGTAGTAACAACAAATGTGTGTGCGTGGGTGTGTGTTTGTGTGTGTGTGTGTGTGTGTGTGTGTGAGAGTGTAAGAGAGAGCCTGCATGAACACAATGCCCCACTTGTGCTGCTATAGAATTGAGTTATGGCCTTTGTCCTGTCAGCATTCTTGTGGTGCTATCGGGCCCAGAGTGTGGCTAAGTGACAATAACCCCACACTGCCCCCTTCTCTCAATGGAAGTCACAACGCCTTTCTTCTGCAGTACCCATCACACACAATTTGCACCCAAATACCTTCATACATGATAAAATATTAATGAAATGTGAAATTAGTTTTGATGGAGTTAGATGGGGCGTGCATTCTTGGCAGTCGAGAAAGTTTAAGCATAAAGCAAAAAAATAAAAACCCAAATGAACTAAGCCATTTTACCGAACTAGTAGACAAATATATTTAATTTCAATAACAGTAATACTACTAATAAACAATAGTGGAAATAGTAATATCAATAGTCATTGCAGTGTCCTACTCAGCATGTAGCAGTATACACATACCTCTCAACCTAAGAACTTATTTCTATTTCTTTCATCTACTTATACTTGAGTAGTAATATCATCCCAGAAACAGATCATTTTGCCTTTGCTGCGCTGAGTCTTGTTGGAGTTTTGTGCCATTATCTGTTTTTGTGTTGCCCTAAACAACCCAGACACTTTCTCCTTAAATTGTACACAGACACACGTGCACGCACACATCTGGAATGTATCTCCAGCATGAGCTTTGGAGCAAGCCAGAACAAGGAGGAAATGTTGACACTCAAAGAGATTCAGACGCTATGCTGATTATTACAGCCACTTAAACAACAGGCTGATGTCATGCAGTCATGATGAGCAGACCCACATTTCAACTTGAAACAAAGATATAGATGGTGGTGCAATGTCCTGACAGGCTGCGACGGCAACGGCATACTTTTTTTAGAGGGATTATATGTACAGTTAAAAATAACATACCATAAGAGACCGACATGCTCCAATGACCATTGGCACCACTGAAGCCTTCACCCTCCAGGCCTTGTACAGCTCTTCTTTGGTAGTTTCTAATGTTTCATTTTTCCTGATGTTGCCATCACTTGGCATTGCAGTCAACCAGCTTTCCTCTGCCGTTTGTCCATCAACAAAATGTCCAGTCAGTCTGTGTCTGGAAGTCAGGATCTTGGCTCTGTCTATCACCTTTGGAGGTGATTCCCAGTTATAGGCAGGATTATCTCAGGGGCCTCCAGGGTACACCTGGGGTCTTGTCTGGTGTTCTAGATCTGCACCTCCATTGCTCCAGTGCCACTTCTGTGCTGCCATGATGAGTGTTGCTGTCCTTCAGCCCAGCTCTTTCTAGCCAATGGTAGGATTTTGTATATATAGGCTATACTATATTTATCATCTTGAAATGTTGGAGTGGAAATAATAGCCCAAACATTTAAACAGCAGTGACACAGGTAAGAAAGGTATTTGATTAATCTCAAATTTGGAACCACCAAAACAATGTTTAATGTGGGTATAAATTGTAACATGCTTTTGGTTGGTTCATCATTAAATGATATTTGAAATCATCACGCAATCAGCCTTGCGCAACAAGCACAGCTGTAAAGAGGACAGAAAAGGAGGGGTTAGCATGCACGTACATGAAGTGAGTATAAGCCTGGAGACACTGAAAGAGAGAAAAACATTAGAGGTAATTCACACACGTCACACTAACACATAGGCCTACCCGTCACACATAAATGCTCTGCAAAAAAATAACTTTTTTCTAGCAAGGTGTAAAATGTGGTTGTGGAGTCTACCTTATAAGTAAATATTCTGTTTTTTAATGGGGCCCCACATGTGAGAAAGGGAATTGCACCTGCATGCCTCCTACATTAACACCTTTATCTTCAATACGAAACCAACTTGAGTAGCCTTAATGTGTTTTAAAATTGTGCGTGTAAATTGCCGATTCTGAGGCCTTTGCACTAAAGTTAAAATCAATCAATCAAGTTTTAAAGCGCTTTACAACAACCAAAGTTGACCAAAGTGCTGTACACAAGAAACATACCATTTAAAAAGGCATACAATATACTTAAAAACAGACCATTATCACATTCGCAAAAAAGTGCCACAGAACTATGTGTCAAATGCCTTTCTAAACAGGTGAGTCTTTAGTTTGGCTTTGAACGGGGGCAGGTCTGATGACACGTAACTCGACCTGCCACAGCAAAAGCACGATCCCCTGACTGTTTGTAATGTGACGTGGGCAGCTTGCGCAGGTGGTGGTAAGCAGAACGTAGGGCTCTGCTGGGCTGGTGAGGGGTCAGACTCACATAAATACGCAGGCGCGAGGCCGTGGATAGAACTGAAAACGAAAAGCAAAAGTTTGTACTGGATTCGGAAAAGGACCGGGAACCAATGCAGGGAGTAAAAGACAGGTGTGATGTGGTCCTGTTTGCGAGAGTTGGTGAGGAGCGAGTTAGTTAATGGTAGACCTATTTAAACAAACAAATTTAAGTTTACGTAGGCTACTATATTTTGGAGGCATCTGGTTTTACACAAGACTTTGCATGAAGTGTGGTTTTGTCCCCACCTGTTATGGGATTGTTAGCTATTTTAGGTGAACTGGCTCATTTGGATTGGCTCACAAGAAGAGCTAGCTCTTTTGGCTCTTCCTTTTTTTCTTTTTTTACCTATACAATTTAAATTTCAGACAAATTTTGACTAATGACTACGGTAGTTTACTGAGACATTCTACTACAATAATACGAAAACTAAAATGATTTCATGTTGTCCCATCTCTGCTGCTATTTATATCAATCCATTATTTAACCTGTCATGAACTGTTCTACCTGCTTTTTTAATCTGTTAACTGTCAATAACCAAACTAAACTCACCAAGGTAACAAACACTGCAGCAAAAATCATTGGACTCCCCACACCAGACCTCAAAGATCTGAAACAACCAGGCCATTGGACACATAGAACAGGACTACACACACACACACACCCTGCATGTTCACCTCACCCTCTGCCCTCACGACGGAGGTACAGGGCGCTCAAATGTGGGGAAGTTTGTTTTAAAATAGATTTTCTGACCAACTGGACCGGCTGAGTGTACCCAGTCTACTGTATGCTCTTTGCTGTTCTGTCTGTCCTATTATCAAACATGCACCATGTACGTGAAAAAAATTCCCCCTTGGGGGCAATAAAGCCTAAAGTCTACATCCCTGCAAAAAACAACTATAATCAAGCTTAGAAATGTACAAACAAAATATTAATTGTTTTCATCACCATAACTTGGCTCACAGTAGAGTGATCTGTGTTGTTGTTTGTTGTCTTCAAGCGTTAAAGTAGATTTTGGGATGTGATGGAACCATTGTTTATTACAGCAACACTCACACTTTTATAGATGATATTACTTTTCATTCATGTAGCAAACCTTTTTTGATTATACAGTTTCCCACCGGCCCCCCAAAGCCCTTCTGCTGTGGGTTCCTAGTCCCTCTATTGCCTGTGTCAGCTCCTCCCCTGTTCCTGTGCCAGTCCCGTCTGTATGTTGCAGCCTCAAGCTGGGAATGGACACAGACTCCAGACATCACTAAAGTCAAAACTTTTTCCAGAGTTCATGGTTCAGTTTTTGTTGCTTTTGTAATGGGCTGATACAACCACATATCCAGCGTAAATCTTTCTAACCATAAACAGACAATATGAGGGTGATTGTTGTCAAATAAAAAGTCACTAAAAGCTAGAGACCGGGTTTATAGGCAGTACTATGTATTGTTAAATTTAACGCTTTCTAATGCCATTTTAATGCCCACACACTATATTTTAGATTTGAGATTTAATTTTTTTTAGATTTGAGATTTAATTTCTTAACATTTACAAACATTTCATAAAACCAAGGAAAGAGAATTGGACAAAACAGGGAGAACAATTTGGTCAATTTCAGCCAAAAGTGACTATGTTCAAGATCAGTGGTGGGTCTGGCCTCAGAGGCACAACATGGGGCCCCCCAAAGCTTTTCAAAACAAGTAGCCTACATTGAAAATAATGTACTTTGAAAGGAAATATAAATTGATTTGCTAAAATATACTACTTTAAATCTGTATTTTTATTTTGGCTACAGCCATCGCTAGATGTTGCATATTTTAGTTGTAAAATAATAGCAGTTTCCTAGAATAAATAGGCTTAGTATAGAAATTAGTTGGGGCCCCAAGCGAATTTCAGATCTATAGGCGGGCCGACTTTGCGAATGGCTGTTCGAGAGATTAATTTAAAGCCTACAGTAAAAATGCCAGCTAGATTCCAATGTAATGCTTCTAATGATGGCCTTGATTTTAGCACAATAAATGTAATGCTCAAAGATGCCCTGCGGAAACCCTCTGTTTGTGGACTTTTTTTTCGTAAATCCTGGTTTATTCCTCGGACTCAGGCTCCACTTTTACCCCTTCCCTGTCTCTCTGAGGTGACAGTAGCGCAGACATGCGGCGCTCCAAAGGCTTGAGAGTCGAGGTGGAGACTCTGCTCTAATTTATAAGAACCGACTCTTTGCAGACTCGTTCACGACTTTACGATCGACCTAGATCAGCGGAAATAGTGCAACAACGACCCTTAGTGATAATTAGTAGTACTACGCCCAATTTAAATGATAAACACTGATTTAATCTGTCATGTTTAGGCTATTTTAAATGTAACCGCCTGTAATGTGCACTAGTAAGGCAAGCCAGACTAAATACAAAGTTGTCATCAGACACTGTAAACAAACCATGCATCAGATTCGTATTTCAGCTTTTGTAGGAAGTGATCGCGATAACACATCGAAGCACGCGACACTGACTGACAAGATGGCGGAGATGATTTTAGAAATAGAGGAGTTACTGTCGTGAAGGAGAGGCGAGGTACTTATTTATATCTCAAATTAGCGTCTGATACATTGTTCGCAGTTAAGTAATATTATTGCTCATGTTAAAAACAGCAGCATTGTTTTGAAGTAATTGCATGACGGTAGGTTTGCTTAAGGTGACGGAATGAATTTAAGGTTTACCTACCGCTATGTAGCCTGCTAGGTTACTGTTAGCCATAGGACTGTTAGCAACAAGGTTAGCTAAAGCCGTGTAATCTCGAAGAACTTACAAGAACGATGGCGCGGCCAGAACAGTCGGCGCTCTTCTCTCCACTAAACAGGCAAGCAATATTTTACTTTTACAAAACATTAACAGTACATTTTCGTGGATTTATTTGCTTCTTTTTGTGAAGAGAAACACGAAATTAATATCTAAGCAATGTAACACAATTGCCCAAGTTGCTAATGTTATTGTGATTATTGTAAACTGCATAGTTCTTCCACTGAATGGTTTAATGCTTAAAGCTTAGCTTGTAGCCTTTTAGTGTGTGATACTGTTGTAATGAAACTCAAGTCTTGGCGCGCTAACCTACTGATGAAACTTTTCCCATTCAGCGAGCGTTGGTGCGTGACACTGGAATGGGTGAACTCTCACATCAAGTTATAACGATTGTCTTGGTCAAACTGTGATCATTTCCGTTAGTGAGCAGTTTTGTATAGATACTGCAATCGACTCACGTGTAAAAAAGTTGTTCCTGCACCCACACATATTGTATTGTCTTATAACTCTACACTAGGCCCAGGAACAATCTAGCCATGCCCTGATAAGAGTAATAATATAAATACTGTAAATCTTTCAGGCAGCCACTTTGACCAGATCAACACCTAGATCTGATTTTGTAGATAATAAGAACATTAAACATGGTGCACATGTTTCAAAGAAACAAGAATCATGACAAAATAAATTGTGGAAAGTAAAAATCTTAAGTGGCTAGTAACATTTGAATAAGACTAATAACAGTGGCCAGTGTGTAAAAGCCTTGACTCCACATTTTCCATTGTTAATCAAAGGCCTATGTTTATTTTCAGACATGTCCTGGATGGGTACAATTTTCTAGCAATCCATGGTCTCCATGATGATATGGTCCTGATGTGAAATTGTGGAAGATCCATACTGTGACAGCCAGCCAGTCCATCATCCGGCCGGCTGGTGTGTGTAATGGACAGGTGTAAGCATGTAGGGCGGCTGCGGCTGGCCCCAGATCACTCCATTCTCAACCCCCAGAAGTGGCACTGCGTGGACTGCAACACCACAGAGTCTGTGTGGGCGTGTCTTGGCTGTGCTCATGTCGCCTGTGGACGTTACATTGAGGAACACGCTCTACAACACTTTCAACTTCACCGCCACCCATTGACAATGGAAGTCAATGAACTTTATGTTTTTTGCTACTTGTGTGATGATTATGTCCTCAATGACAACAACACAGGCGACCTAAAATTGCTTCGGAGCACACTGAGTGCAATTCAGAGCCAGCACTATGAAGTTACCACCCGCAGTGGTCGAACCCTTCGCTCTACCTCTGCTGTTCCTGATAGCCTATTGTCATTTGGCGCACAGGAGCTACAGCTGAGAGATGAAGACCGCATGTTTACTGCCTTGTGGCATCGACGTAGATCTCTTATGGGACGTATTTTCAGATTTTGGTTTGGTCTTACAGAATGTGGAAAAAAGAGAGAGGAAGAGGAGAGAAAGAGGTGGGAAGACGAAGAGCAGAAAGTCGAGGCAAGAGAGCGAAGACGGGCACAGAAACGGCAGATGCAAGAGGAGCTGGACAATGCTCCTCTCAGAAAAAGTCAGCGTTTGCGGCGAATGAGCAAAAGACTTGTGGATGCAATAACAACAACCCCACAAAAAGGAAAAGATACTTGTCATTCCCAAAAGCCAGTTGCTGCAAAGAAAATTAAAAAGATGCCCAAGGTCCAGAAAACTCCTAAACCTCAAAACCGTTCTTCTTTAACCAAATCTAAAGTTCGAACGTCCACAAATCGTACACCACAAACTACTGTACACCGTAAGCAGAGTGCAAAGCATAGTAAAAAGAGTACCAGACAAAGTGGCTCACCATTAAAACGGCGACCCACAGTCACTCCAGGTGTAACAGGACTAAGAAACTTGGGCAACACTTGTTATATGAACTCCATCTTGCAGGTGCTCAGCCACCTACATCTTTTTAGGGAGTGCTTTTTGCGTCTTGACCTAACACAAGCACTGGAGCTTTTAGCATCTGCCGCAGGAAAAGCGTCACCACATTCACCCTTGGCCCCTAAGAAGGGACCATTGGCCAGTTCAGGCTCAGGTCCAGGGCTAAGTGGTGGAGCTTCTCGAGCTCGGAGCATGGAGCTTATACAGCCCAAAGAACCAAGCTCAAAGCACATTTCCCTTTGTCATCAGCTGCACACTTTGTTCCAGGTTATGTGGTCCGGCAAATGGGCGCTGGTTTCGCCCTTTGCAATGCTCCATTCAGTGTGGCAGCTGATCCCAGCATTTAGGGGCTATGCACAGCAGGATGCTCAGGAGTTTTTATGCGAGTTGCTGGACAAGGTGCAGCATGAGCTCGAGAGTGCCAGCCAGAATACAAATTCCAGTGGCGTCCCACAGACACAGAAACCCCTCATCAAACAGGTGCTCGATGTGGTCAATACCATCTTTCATGGCCAGCTTTTAAGTCAGGTATGACATACAAATAGTCACTACTTCAATGAACCTAATGTCTTGTTTGTCTGTAACAACTTTGTTAAATTTAGCTGGTGTAATCATTTAGTAATGTGATTCACTGCTATATTTAACAGTGAGTGTAATTTTTATTTATTTATTGTTTTCATGTGTAGGTGACATGCTTAGCCTGTGAAAATCGATCTAACACTGTGGAGCCTTTTTGGGACCTATCTCTGGAGTTTCCTGAGCGCTATCACAGTAATAGTAAAGAGTCTGCAGCACAAGCTTCCTGCCATTTAACAGAAATGTTGGCCAAGTTCACAGAGACGGAGGCCCTGGAGGGAAACATTTATGCTTGTGACCAGTGCAACAGTAAGGCTATTTACTGTAACAGTTACACACATTTGTTTTAGTGATTACTGTTTTGGCATAATTACTATATGGCCATGTTATAGCCATGCCTTTACTCATTTGACACAAAAAAGAGTCACGCAAAAATTATGCAAATGATAGAAAATGTTAATTCTATTGCCACAAGTATGACGCACACTTTGTGGCAGAAGATGTTATCTTAACTCTACCTTTTCTATCTGTCAAAGATGGCCTTTATACATTTCAAGTAGGCAGAATGTTGACTGACCAGATTCAAGGCTAATCAATCAATCAGGGCTGTATTAAGTTTCGCCAACAAACATGGATCCTATAAATATTGTTGTATAAAACTGAAATGCTGTAATGTTGACAACTTTATGTATTGTGAACTATTTGCACATAGTTTATTGTGACATTTGTCAGCGGGATTGTTTCTCAAAAGGCGGCGGGCTTTAGAAGAATCATCAGCTGATGGGGGGGGGGGGGGGGGGGGATAGTCATCACTGTTGGTCAAAGGTGTGAAGTTATAAAATAGACAGTTGAACTGCTTTTATTAGGTTGATTGAAAAAAATAAGACTCCTGGATGATTGTAAAACCTTAAATTAACAAAATTTATATTTTTGCAGCTGTCAGACGTCGCAACTCCTCCAAATCAGTTACATTGACTGAGGCACAAAAACAACTCATGGTTCACAAATTGCCCCAGGTCCTACGGCTTCATCTAAAACGCTTCAGGTGTGAAACTGCTTAACGACTCAGAACTGGATGTTCTTGCTTTGATAATGACTGGTATATTCTTTTTCAAATGTGTTCAGGTGGTCCGGACGAAACAACCGAGAGAAGATAGGAGTACATGTCAGTTTTGACCAGCTTCTCAATATGGAACCTTATTGCAGTCTTGATGCCTCTTCCAAGGGTGTACCCTCCAGTAGTGTCAAGTCAACAAACTCTTCACGTACCAAGCATTTAATCTATGAACTATCTGCGGTTGTAATGCATCATGGGAAAGGTTTTGGGTCCGGTCACTACACTTCTTACTGCTACAACACAGAGGGAGGTAAGGAAACTTTGCTCAATATCAGATAATAAGCGAGCGTGAAATTGCAAATGTGATAAGTATTTGTTTTTGTGTGTTTTCCAGCTTTTTGGGTTCACTGTAACGATTCAAAGCTGAATGTGTGTTCAGCGGAGGAGGTCTGTCGGGCACAAGCCTACATCCTCTTCTACACACGTGTAACTCAGGACAAAGACAGGCCGCTGTAGGAGCCTTCGGACCTTCCCTTGCCCCTTTGCTTGACAGTATCTGTGTCTGGAGAACAGCCACATGTGTCCTTATTTCTGTGGGCATTTATGGATTTAGTTGACGGTTTAACTATATTTTTTTTACGCAATGAAAGAGAGGAAAGACTCCTTTTTATAAACAGTTCTGCTTTCTGAGTATTGTATATTGTGTCAATATGTAGATATTTTTTGATAAATTGAAATTTGATTTTTGTACAGTTAATTTTTTTAAAGAGAATATCAGCTAAGATGTATTTATATGTATACCTAGATGTGGTTGTGTTGACCTAAAGTCAGTTAATTGGTACACTGCTAGGTAGTGTGGGGTGTAAAATGTTTGCCATTACTGTGATCTGTTCATGATGCTGACTCACTTAGGTCTTTTCCACACGTGCACAACATGTTATCCTGAAGCCTCTGTATTGCATTGCCTGAAACTGGCTGTAAAATTCAGACCTCTTAAATGTTTAATATTTCCCAATTGGACTGGAAAAGATCTTACTGCCACATTTCTTTTAAAGAATATTTTTTGTAAATTCATATTTTTACTTCAAAAGTGCCCTTGATTAACAATTTTATATTTTTCAATCGAAGTTCTGTCACTAAGTTTAATCTAAGTGGCAGTCCCCTTCAGACCAGCATTTACTAAATGAATTTATTTTTATACCATCTTACGCAGAGGTTTGACAGTTTCCACTATTTTAATAAAAATCTTATTTACTGATATTTACCAGCAGGCTCCATAATGTGAAAACTGTTTAGCAAGTAATACATTTTAAACAATTCAGTAACTATGTTTTGTACTGTCAGTGGAAATCTTTAGTACATTTCAATTCTGAAAACATTTTAGTTGGTAGTGTATGTACATTTATGGAACTATGCAAATTCTTACCTCAATTTTCTATAGGAATTACCTCATTTTCTTTTTTTTACACAAATGCATATATATTTTTTTACTAAGACACGTTAACATTTGAAAATGAATTTTTATTTTGAACAAATATTGGCAACAACCATTTCAAAGATATTTTAGTTTACAGATAAAGAAACGAAGCCTGGGGACCAGAGTGCAAATGTATCCCCCATTGTGATAAAAGCCAAACATCTGCAAATACAAGTTGCCTGTTTACCAATCTGAATCCTGTTTGCAATTGTTTGAAGTTATCTTGCAAAGAATTAGTGTGACCACTTTTAAAACCCATTTGTATATACAGCAGGTGCTTAATAGAACTTGAGCACTTACCGAGAGGACACCTCAAGTGATGACAAAGCTAAATGAAAGGTGATTCCTCATGCTCACAGGTGTTTGAATGCCAGGTTGTATCAATCCAGCAGCAACACCAACTACAGTTTCTTTTAAACTGTTTAACAGTTAAAGAATTGTATTTTCTGTAAAAATCCTCAAGATCTCAGATAAACGGTGTCTACTAAAACCATACTATTTCTTCTTGGACAAGAACAAATCTCTTTAGTCTTTCTTAGACCCATTTAACCGCAGTCCAAGAGCCAGACCTTCCTTTTAGACTTTAAGGTCAAATTTGGCTAACGTCACTCAATCTGACTATTGGCATTACACAGTGACCGGCTGACAGCTGTACGTAGGTGTTGTGTGAGCAAGGTATTGTAGCAAGTGTTCATGGGCTGACTGGGCTCAGTAGTCATCTCCCCGGCTCACCACCTCTTTGCAGGTGGGCCTGAGCAGAATGGTGTGCTCAAACTGAGCAGTGTAGCAGCCCTTGCTGTCACATAGCGGGGGGTAAGGGTCCACAATTCCCAGGTCACACAGATTTTTCAGAGCCATAAGATACTTGCTTTCACCTAGGCGGTCAAGCCAACGACGACAGAATGCTAGTGTGCCAAAGTTCTCATTAATTACATTTAACAGGTGCTTTGCTCTTGGCAATCTAGAGAAAGGCATATAGGGTAGAGAAAAAAATAATTAATTTGGAAAACTTCTTTATAGAAAGAAAAAAAAATCATAAACGCATGACAATTACCTGATAGGAACATGGCCAATGTCAAAATTTTTCATATAGTGAGAGCAGTCCATGTCATCATGAACCACACCCTTTCCAGTGCTGCCAAATGTTTCTATGGCATAGACTTCTCCCTCCTAGGATGACACATCAAACGTTTAGAATATTGATCATCAAAATGGACCACTCAAAAAGAAAAAGACCAACTTGCCTCCATTCTTGTTGCTTCTCCTCCTTTAACAATGGGCACAGTCTTTCCAGCATGTATTCTGTACTGGCCAATTGAATGACCGTTGAGGTTTCGGATGGGCTTTACTAAAATGCAAGTGGTGACATTGAATGGTACTGAGGTACTAGCATGCAATTATAGTTACGCATCAATGTAGTGTGGTTTATATTAAAATTGGTGATATAAGTGTTACGTTAAACTTCTGAAGACACACCTTGGTATGTTTTTCCATCAAGTTCCACTTCATAGGATTCCATAACCTCTTGAATTGCCTCACCAACATCACATAGACGCACATCAATTCCAGCATTCTGAGCATATAGAGGAAGAGTTAGAAAGTAAAGCAACCATGGGATTTAAAAATATACATCTATACCTTGATACCAGTATTGGTGGCATCTTTAACTGCCTCCAACAGTTTATCATATCTCGGGTTAAATGTGACAGTAAAGGCACAGTCAATGATTCGCCCTGCAACCAAATGAACAACATTTAGAGAAACTTCGATACATAAACGCTCATCAAACAGTAGATGGTATGATACAGCAATTAAGATCTTTATTCAAATCAGTAATATGGTTCAGTCACAATTTTTAAAGTCCTCATAGAAGTTTGAGTTGAGTCCAAGATAAAAATCTTTAATTTTACAATTTTTCCAAGCAGTGTTCACTCGACCCGCCAATAAATCCTGATAGCATCTGACAATCTGTGAATTTAAATAATTGAAAAGCTTCTTCATAAAAGCTACTATTCAGAAGTAGGTAGTGCCAAGGACTCGAGAGCTAAATCAGTCAAAGTCTGCCAACCTGAACCTCAAATCAAGTCCCACTGGAGTTACCAGGTGATATTGACCTGGCTCAACATCTGGAGGCAGGACGCCGCACATGGCTGCCCCTTGCTCCTAACAGGTTGCCTCAGTGGCATCGAAGGGTAGGTCAAATGCAGAGGACTTATTTTGTTGTACACAAGTCACTTTCCCTCAGAATCTCAAAGTCTGAGTCGAGTCCTAAATCTTCAGTTTGATGTTCGAGTAAAGTCATGCATCTCAGAAATGACTTGGAAAAACAAGTCGCATGACAGAGTCTGGGACTTGAGCACTACACATTTGATTCAAATAAGAGTGTCTAGTACCATTAATGTGGGTGCCAAAGTCGATTTTGCAGACATCATCATACTGAAGAACAGTTGTGTCTCCTGCATTGGGGGTGTAGTGGGCAGCACAATGGTTGAGGGAACAGCCCGTTGGAAAAGCTAGACCAGCATTTAGCCCATTCTCCTTAATCAGTTTGCGAGAACAGTCCTCCAGTTGTTCACTAAAGCATTATAGTTTGTCAAAACAAAAATAAACATAACATTTACCAAAACGTTGCTGAAATGAAAATCATTTGACTTACCAGATTTCAATCATTGTCAGGCCAGGCTTAAGAAAACCACGCACATGCTGCCGGACCTGTCGATGTGCTTCAGCTGCTTGTCTGAAGTCAGTCCACATCTCTTCATTGGCTTTATCCAGGACCTTTTTCTCATCATTTGTCATACGCCAAATTGCACTGCGACTGCAAAAAAAAAGTTGATAAAACAAAGATACTTGTGTCTGTTTCACAGCACGGTCCAGGGTTCGTACAGATTTTCTCTAGAGGTTTTCCATGACTTTTCCATGGCCCTTAACAACATTTCCAGGACCCCAATGCCATCATTTTATTAGCCACATTTATTATTTGGTGTACGTATTAATCAGCACTACATTTTCAGTTTGGGATTTTTAGGCCTACTGTAGTCGAGACCAGAATACTAGAGAAAGACTAATGAGTAATGAGACCACGACCAGGGCACCTCCTGACTGGGATGCAAACTCGGGCATTTTGAAAAAGGTGACAGTCTACCGGCAAGACGCCCGCAGGCGTGCTCACGCTCCTGTGCACGTGCCATAGAGTCTCACTGAGCAAAAAGAACTGGTGAATCACTGGGAATTGATAACAGTGTCACAAACACATATATCATTATGAATCACTTTCTATGATGTGCTTCTCTACAATTGTGTGTCTGACAGATTTGACAATGTCAGATACATTAAAGTGGGGGTTAGTATAGGGTTTGGGGTCCCCCCCAACAAATTTAGAGCTCATCATCCTTATTTTCCTGCATTCTAGTGCAATTCAAAAGGTGAGAATGGTCCTAAGTTTTTGCCACTTTAAAAAGTAACATTTTATAGTTTTACCTTTGAAACAACTTTAGCTCACACAATGCAACTCACTAAACATCTCACTCTTTTAGCACTAATGATGTTTCTGAGCATCACAGGCTCCGTATCACTGTAGAGCAGAGGTGGGGGACAATAGTAACATTTAGGATCAGTCATCTTTTGGATACATTGTACAATAAATGGTACTTCTGTGAGATGTTCTGTCATTGACTTGTACTTGATTAATAAATAAGAAAAGCAGGTTTTCTGCTAAATATTATGGTACACGAGGGGTAGTAGGGGTAATATTTTGTAACTCTGAGGATTCACATTTTTTACTGTTTACTGTTATTAGCTAGGATTTTACACAATCACGGCTATGCTTTGTCCCAATAGTTTCTCACTGGAGTGAGCAGTGACTGTAAAAGACAGCCAGGATAACAAATAAAATACTAGTCCTATCGCACGCCTGCCGTTATATCTTTGTTACTTTTATAATTTTTATAATGCTGTTAAGTTACATGGCGAACCTCCGGAGATGCGCTTTTAACCTACTCTAACCACGGAGACGATAGAGCTGTATGTTTTATTTTACCAACGTAACGTTGTTCAACACACAACGCGATCATGATGAACCAAACACTAATTTTATGTTTGAGTTTTGTTCACTGAGAGTTTTCTCGTCTAATCCGTGCGTAATCTGGAGTGGCCAGAAGCGCTGCACTGGTTGTGGAAACAAACGCGTGCGGGGAGCGGCTCGGACAGAGAGCGTCCGTACACAAAACACTGTGCAGAGCGCACGGTTTCAGCTATAGCTATATTTTGATGTATCCATTATTTTTTATACTATATTTTAGGATTCAGAAATAAGTTTCTCAAAATGTCAAAACTTTTCCAGGGCCTGGAAATTAGATTTTAAAATGCCATTACTTTTCCAGGATTTCCATGACTGTACAAACCCTGATGGTCGGCCAGCCAGACACATTTTTCCTCTTTACAAAGACATGACCTGCATTTGAAGGGAAACTAGGCTGACTGGCTGGCCAGGCTATTTATTTCCAGTCAATGCATGTAATATAACTATAAAAACAGAAAATATGAATAATACAAATTCTCCTCTGAAAAGTAAACGGTGCCTTGTCCCTACCCATCTTGTAGTACAGGGTAGTCACACTCTTGGCCAACAGGATATGCTCCATTAGGGTATAGGTCACAAATCGGCACACTTGGTGGATCAGTTTGGGCTTTGGCTGAAATGGAACACAATTTAATCCAAATAACTTTGTTGAATCTATTTTTATAGCTGTATCACAATGTAAAGCTTATTGACTTACGTCCTTTCTTCTTCTTTTTCTTCTTCTTTTTCTTCCCTGAGGCATCACCATCTGCATCTTCATATTTAGATATACATAATTTACATACAATAACAAATAGAATGAAAAAAAACAACAGCTCAATAACTGAGCAAATACCTTCTTCTGCATCGTCATCCTTTTCTTTGTCTTCGATGGCATGTTTGTCAAGCTGCTTTGTCACTTCTGTAACAGCATCTTGTGCTTCAGTGCCTGTATAAAAATACATACAAATGTATTAAATCATTAACTATTTTTTGGTCCTAGAAAGGGAGATTATTGTACATGTGTTTAGTGGGAAAGTAAACTGCCTCACTTCAACCACATGCACTATGACTAGGACTGCACTGCTAACACATTTTTTACAATATAGTATGTTTATTTTTACTGTATGTACTTCGTTTTTTGTTTATACACTTTTTGCCCCCCTTACTAGTCTGTTTAGGTTATTTTATATTTTATTTATTTAGTGTATATACTTATTGCCCCCTAGCAGTTTTTTGATAGTCATTTTAGATCAGGATACTTCTATTTGCAATCTAAGTGTTCGCACATTTCCTGTCTATCCTGCACACCTTAAATGTTTCTGGGAGCTGAATGTAACAGTTGAATTTCTCCATTGTGAGATCAATAAAGACTTATCTAAACCTACGGGTATGAGAAAAACATGTAAACTCTATCCCACCTGACCTAGCTGTGGGTCAGTCTGACGCAAAAAGCGCTGACCGGTTTCCTATTAACAGAACAAAAAACAAAACTCTAAGAATCAAACATTATCTGATATCTGTTACACAGCCTAAAGGGCACCCGTCGTTCTATAAAAGGCCTAGGAAAAGTAAATAATAAAAGCAATATTTGCCTGAAAAGGCCATGCCTATGCCTGCATTATATACATTGCCAGCGAGTGTAACATGTAAGCAACAAAAACGTGCTGACCAAAGCAAATCTGTAACACATCTAAATGTAATAATTCGTCGTGCACACGTTCACACATTATAACTTGAATTAATAGGTTACTCTTTGATATTCTTGAATTAAGCGTAGTTTGCAAACCCAAGCATTTATTTTGGCTGTCAGGGGAACAGACACGAGCTGGGCTGCACCATAGCTGCACGCAGATACGTTAGCAGAAAATTAGCACAACTAGCATGCTCGCGTTTCAAGGGCCGACCGCAAACCTGTTGCTGGTGCCTTCTTCTTCTTCTTTTTCTTCTTTTTCTTGGCAGTCTCCTCAACCGGGTCAACATCACCTATGTCCTCCGCAAGACCATTTAGCTCATGATTTGAAACTTCTTTCTGGTCGGCCGCTACACGCTCCGCAACCATGTCCGCCATGGTTACAGGCAGGAGGAAAGAGAGCGCTAAGAATTGTGGGAATTCAGTGCACGGCGATTCCTTTAGGGCGTTTTCAGCATGGTGTTCAGTGTTTTAGGCTTTCAATCAGAAGTTCCAATATATATCTATTGATGAGTTTATTGGCGTGTGGACAGGGCAACGATAAATAGCTGGGTCTGATATAGATGTTTTTTTTCTAATTGGATGGAGGAGCCCTTTTCAGGTTCAAATCATAAAGTCATGTTTGTGGGGGAGACCATCTGTTAAACCCATATAAACATAAAAAGACGGACGAATTTATAAATACTTTATTTAGTATAGGTCTGTTTCCTCTAATAACTAAACTGAGTAGAATTACAACCCAGAGTGCTACCTTGATTGATAACATTTTCTCAAATAAAATAGAAAGTAATACAGTCAGCGGATTAATGATAAATGATATTAGTGATCGCCTTCCAGTTTTTGTATTGTACAAACATGGATATGTAAAAAATGAAGAGGAAAACATGTATTGGTTTAGAAGGGTAAAAACAGAGAAAACTATTGATGCATTTAAAAAGGAGCTATTAGCTCAAGACTGGATACAGAGAGAATGACACCTTATGATGAGTTCACGCGAGTATTTCAAAAAGTATATGACAAAAATTGGCCAATGAAGAAATATTGTAAAAACAGAAAATGTAAAGAAAAAACATGGATGTCTAAGGGTTTGCTAAATGCTTGCAAGAAAAAAAATAATCTTTACAAAAACTTTATAAATATAAGCAATATAAAAATAAACTAACAGGTATCATTAGAAAATGCAAACAGGATTATTATAATAAGTTGTTCGATAGCAATAAGAATAATATTAAAGGTTTATGGAATATCTTAAAGAGTATAATTTGAAATAAACCAAGAACGCTTAATTATCGAAAATATCAGGAGACGACTTGGTGTTATTATAGATGACAGAATTACTTGGAAATCTCATATTAATATTTCTAGAAGCATTTCAGTAATTGCAAAAGCAAAGCACATTTTAAACATCAAAGCTCTACATACCTTATACTGTTCTCTGATTTTGCCCTATTTATATTATTGTACTGTGGTTTGGGGTAGTACTTATAAAAACACAGTTAAACCAATAGTATTGTTGCAAAAGAGAGCTATCCGAGTAATTCATAAATTTGGGTTTTTGGACCACACAAACTCAAACATTATTTTTTAAATCAAAGATCATGAGGTTTTGTGACATTGTTGAGTTCCAAACTATGTTATACAAAGCAAGTTTACCAGGCCAAATACAAAGAAGGTTCCAAGAACGTACTGGTCGTTATGAATTATGTGATGAATTAAACTTAAGGATTCAGAAACATAGCACAACTTTGAAAAGTTTTAGTCCAACAGTTAATGGGGTACAATTGTGGAATAAACTGGAGAAGGAGTTGAAACGATGTCCAAACATGAATCTGTTCCAATATAAATACAAACAAAAGACTGTTGAAATATACAGAGAAGAAGAAATGTGTTGCCACTAGGGGGAGCAGTAGGATCAATTATGTGTATTTTTTCCGCTATAATCAAGGAAGAGTGTTGCTGCTTGGAACGGTTGTCATTCTATTGCACACATTTACAAATGGAGAATTAGGGTAGGCAAGTTATGGATCTGTTGAGAGGAATCCTCCCAACGGGCTCAGAACCTTGTCCGTTAATGCACCACTCAGCATTGGAACATCATCTTCGAAATCAGCTGTTAGGGCAGCTGTGTGTGTAGCAGCCGCGGTCGAATAGATGGTCTCTCAAACTGATGGTTCACAACTTTCTTTTATTGATCTTTTCCTTGCGTGTGAACACACCGTAAGAGCTACAATATGAACAGACAAACAATACAATTAGTAACTCTTAACAGCATGTGTTTTACCTTATATCTTTTTTAACCATATATACTATCTTAATGAATTACCTTTTAACTTTGACAATTTCTACTTTCACTGCTATAACCATGTATTTATATGTATATTTATTAAACCCTTTTTTATCATCTTCTTTTAAACCTTCCGTCTTTCTTATGAAATAATAACCATTGCCCTTTTTACAACGTTGAACCTTTGAATCACTATACGTAAATCATGTCTTTAACTGAAGTACAATAGCACCATCTAGTGGGTGAAAGTTACCGTTAAACAAAAAAGCTAATTATAAACTCCGTGAAAACAAACTAAATATACATTTACATAACAAAAACTTAATACCAACCTTGTTCCCTAATCAACCGGGTGCTAATAAACTATAATATGCCAACAAATAAAACCTTTAACGAGACTTTTCTCGACCTTAGCAGGAGCACACTTTTCTGTTAATTCCCGTTAGCGGTACACCTTTCCTGCTTTGCGGCAATTACTTCCGCTTTACGGCACCTTTTCCGAATTACTTCAACGTAAAAACATAAAATGTACTATTGTTACAAAAATAAAATAACACGTCTATACTAATTAGCAAAAATTGGGAAATATTATCACAGTCATTTACAGTGTGGGGGTTTGTTGGTGGGGCGCTACTGCCCTCTTCAACTGGCCCGCTCCACACTCTGGCTTTTTAATGAACCACACTATGCAGGGCTACATCATACTTCACATATAACTCAATTAAATAAATATATAATAATAATGATGATTAAACCCAAATTAAAATTATACTGAGGATGGTAATGACAACTGGGAAGTAGAAAGAGTATAATATATATTAATGTACCTTTGTGTTTACTTGCTTTGTACTAGACATCGTACATTAAACAAGATCGTTGTTGTAGTTGTGCTTTGTTTCAATTAATTGTATAAACAGATCAAATATTGTTTTGTAAGTTTGTAAGTTGGTCTGTGCTAATGTAGCTGCTTGAAATGTATCAAATTCTCTTTGGATGAGGTCTTGTTGATGTTTTGTTCCTTCTGTACCATTGCGTGAAATGTACTTTTTTTATTGCACTGAATTTGGGGGTGGGCGTATGGGGTGCCGATTGTAAAAATTGGCTTCACATTTTTTAGCATTTTAAAATTTTTCAACATTTAGCTCATGTTCCTCATATTTAGCGCATTTTCTTCACATTTAAGACAGAAATTCATGTAAAACAACACGTTATATGTAGTTAAATGTTATATCTAAATGTAAAATGTTATATCTAAATGTAAAATGTTATATCTAAATGTTATATCTAAATGTAAAATGTTATATCTAAATGGTATATCTAAATGTTAAATGTTATATCTAAATGCTAATTGTTATATCTAAATGTGTCGCCAAGTGTCAAGCTAAATATATCGAAAATATTCAAATCCCCAAGGAAACCACGCCCACTGCAGTGGCTTCAAATCACGCCCATGTCCACCTTCCATGCCATGTGCGGGGTGGGGGCGGTGCCGCGTGATTTGAAGTTCTGTAACAGAAACACAAAAGTACAGACATAAAAATTACACACAAAAAATTCTCATCAGGACCGCTTACTCTTTTAGTCTTTTTCTTTATTAATTGTATTGCTTACTTCTCTAAGCTACTTCTTTAAAAGTTGCACTTTCATTTCTTTTAGTTCAGCTTGCTCTTCTGGTCAAGGGCGTGCACCCAAAATGTATTAATTTATTGGTTTATTTGGTCTCCTTAACAATAATTCAACATTTTAGCATAATTGCTCCTTCATAAGTTTTGGTAATGCGTCCAAAATGGCGCATAAAGATCAACTGACCTTCATACATTTTAAATGGATAGCGGCCTGTGCTCTCAGACCATGTATCCAAACTTATGACAGATCTAGAATACTTTGTTTTCATCCCACGGCACCACAGTGGGGAGAGAGGTTCTAATTTTTTTGGAACATCTCTCTCTGGGCCCTAAATGTTTTATACGCCACAGGCTAAAAAATAATAGCATTTGTCTCACATTAGTTAGTTTTGGATATTACAAAATAGCAAATTTATGCTGTGGAGACATAGCGCTGCCATATATTGAGGGTTTCCTTTTTTTCTTTTCTTTTCTAATTTTCCCCGCTACTCCTACATGGATGTCTGGGTACAGAGGAAGATTGGCCACTCCCCCTAATGTAACTTCCTGTTTATCACTTCCTTTCCTCTGTCCACACAAATGCAGACACAACAAATACAACTTTCTTAGTTCTGTTTCGTATGGGCTACGCCCTCTACGGGCTTCGCTATTGGTTATAACCCGAGGCATCGCCTCGCGCCTGAGAGATAAAAACATCTACCCGCTCCAGTCATGTCAAGGTGATGGCATATCCATCTTGGGTATATAAACCCCATCTGTCCACCGCTCATCTCCTTTTTTAACTCAGCGTTTGAGAGAGCAAGTTCTTTTCAGAACTCACTTCTGCGAGCACGTTCTTCTCAGAACGATACTTCTACTTACTTTAAGGATCTTCTCGCCGCTTCTCTGCTCGAAGATGACTTCACTTGCCGGTGTCGAGCTCCGCAGATGCGGAAAATGTCCCTCCATTCTCCTCCCTGAAGATCAGCACGAGCTGTGCCTCGGTTGGCCCCATGCAGTGGGGGATGCTGACTGCCAGGCGTGCTTAGCGCTCTCTCGGGAAGAGCGCGAGCGTCGCCGGGGTTTCATGGGTCCGGATTCACCGGAACAGCCAGCTCAGGACGCTGTGCCCCTGGTTCAGGACCCAGCGCCTTCAGCAAGCCCCAGGATGAAGGATTGGAGTGAGTTTGATGAGAAGGGTGCTGCCTCCATCTTCTCCGAGACGCCGTCCGGGGTACAAGGGGATCGTTATCCTCTCGACTATCTCCCCGCGTTGTTTGCGTCTGCCGCAGACCGTATGGAGATTCCTCTGCCCCCATCTCAACCTCCTGCTCCGGTGGAGGACTTCACGGAAGGCTTAGCTAGTCGTTCCCGCCGAAAGCCTCGCCCTGTCGTGATGTGCCATGGCACCGATCATGCACTTTGCTCAGCGTGAATGGGCTCATCCTCTCGCGGCAAAACATCCTGCACTGGGGTACGGGCCGTATTCCACGGTGCAGGACTGGACGTGGCGGTCCGGGGTTCCGTTGATTGAGGACGGAGTTAGGATGTCCGTCCTTCCGTCCTCATCCCCTTGGCCAAGCGATAAGTGTTGCTTCCCTCTGACAAGGATAAGCTGATGATGGCCGTTTTAGACCGCTGCTATGCTAACGCCGCTCAGGTAGTGGCGTTAGCTAGCAACATGGCTTTTCTGGTGGGCTCGCTGGATAAGGTCATCCACGGCCGCACCGAGCTGGCCCTGGAGGAGCTCGAGGAGGTCCAGACTACGGTGGCGTCTTTTCTCCGTATGTCCCAGGCTTTCACCATTGACGGTGGCCATTCAATGGCGGCTCAAGTGGGATCTCGTCATTTGTGGCTGGGGCTTTCCTCGTTGAAGGAACAGGAGAAGTGTCAACTACTGGACTCACATCATCATTGTTTGGCCCTGACATCCAGGCGATGGTCGAGCACCTCGATGCTGCCTCCAAGGCTTCCCGGCAGTTGGGACCGCATCTCCGTCCCCAGTGGAACCGTCAGCGCTCTGATTGACGGCGAGGACTCAGCGGTGTGAGCGCCGTTTTAAGCCCCCATCTCCTCTGCGGAGACGCGACGCTCCGGGTTCATCCCAGACGGCTCCAGCGCGTTCTCCGAGACAGGACCAGCGGAGTGACCGTGGATCTGGACCAGTGCATCGACGTCCAGGCGCTGACACCAGAGGGGGGAAACGGGGGCATTTTGGTTACAATAAAGGCCATGCTTCGGCCCGTTACATTGTAAAAGAGCATGCTCCGCCTCTTATTCACAGCGGAGACGCGCTGAGAGCGTCTGCCGTTTATGAGTCTTCTACTCCTCCCGCCACGGCTTCGTATTCTCCTACCGGAACGTACGGGGGATACGTCACGGCGGCCGGTACCTTTGACCCATCCGCGGAGCGGCGGTGCGGCCTCGGATCATGTCACTCCGCGGGCTGGGGCTGCCTCTAAACCTCTGCTTGGAAGGAGGCGGGGCGGCCCTTGGAGCGTGCAGGAGAGTGAGACTGTTCAGTCTAAGAAGTGTAAGTCCTCTCTTGACGGCACGCCGTCCTTGTCCGCGGCGGCGCCGCTGTCTGGGGGTGTGGGCCCCCCACGTGGAGGTGGGCGGGCCTGCTCCGTTTCTACTCTGCGGACCGGTGAGGCCCGTGACAGAATTTTATAAGGGGTGGTAGAGCCTGGGGCTTCTTTCTTCTCCCTGGTTAGACAGGACGCTTCGCAGGGATATGCGTTGCAGTTCGCTCGGAGACCGCCGCCTTTCAGCGGGATCCTCAGGACGAGGCTCCGAGGTCAGGCGGAGGCAGCGGTCATCCAGGAGGAAGTAGCCTCTCTGCTGCGGCGCGGGGCTATAGCAGAGATGGCTTCGGACGCGTTGGGAAATGGGCTGTACTCCCCATATTTCCTAGTCCCCAAGAAAAGCGTACGTCTGATTTTGGACCTGCGCGTTCTGAACCACTGCATCGCGGAAAGGCCTTTTCGCATGCTGACGGTCAGGCAGCTTTTGGAGTGCATCAGACCAGGAGACTGGAGGACGTCCGTGGATCTCACAGATGCATCCTTCCACGTTCCTATTGTGTCGGAACACAGGAAGTTTCTGCGCTTTGCAATGGGGTTGAAGTGCTACGAATATCACCGCCTCCCCTTCGGTTATTCGCTGGCCCCGCGCACGTTCTCCAAGTGCGTGGAGGCGGCGCTGGAGCCGCTTCGTCGTCGTGGCGTCCGAGTTCTGACTTACATCGACGACTGGCTCATCCTGGCCTCGTCTCGGCAGGAGGCGCAGGCTCACACGACGGCCCTATTGGAACACATCTTGCGATTGGGATTTGTGGTCAACCTGGAAAAAAAAGCGTGTTGTACCCCATTCAGCATGTGACGTATCTGGGCCTGCAGCTTGACTCCAGGGACATGCGCGCCTCCCTCTTGGCCAAGAGGATAGAGACGCTGCTGACGCTGGGGAGAATGGTACTGGACAAGCCGCAGGTGCCGTCCCAGTCCATTCGTTCCCTATTGGGCATGATGGCAGCCGCTCACCCTGTGGTTCATCTGGGTCTACTCCACATGAGGGGACTCCAGCGGTGGTTCGGTCGCCTCAGGCTGCACCCGGTGCGGGACAAGAGGAAGTTGTGGTGGTCCCTCTGTCCGCACGGAGGGACTTGAGTACTGGCTGGCCCCGGATCGTCTCCCCCAAGGGGTACGGATGGGGTGCGTTCCTCATTACACAGAGGTGTTCACGGACGCGTCTCTGACCGGTTGCTCGATCGGTGCTCCACCAGGGGGCCGTGGGAGTCACCCTTGGGGCACATCAATCTCTTGGAGATGGAAGCTTTGCGGAGGGTGCTCCTGCACTTCTCAAGTCAGCTGGCGGGTCACCATGTCATGGTGCGGTCGGACAACACCACGGTGGTGGCCTACTTAAACAGGCAGGGGGGGACCAGGTATCCCACTCTGCACAGGAAAGCGACGGAAATTCTCTTGTGGGCGGGCTCCCACCTGTCCTCTCTGAGAGCCCGTCACATTCCCGGCCTGCTCAACATGGGCGCGGACGTTATGTCCAGGGGAGGCCCACTCCGCGACGAGTGGAGCCTAGCCCCATGGGTCACAATGGAGGTTTGGCGCCGGTTCGGGGATCCAGTGGCCGACCTTTTCGCCAGTGCAGAAAACGCACAGTGCCCACTTTGGTTCTCGCTCAGGTGGGCAGACGCCCCTCCGTTCGGGGTGGACGCCTTGGCCCATCGGCCGTGGCCTACGGGTCTCCTGTATGCATTTCCGCCGGTTCACCTCATGCCTCCTCTGCTGCACAGGGTGAGGACGGAGGGGTTGGTCATTCTGGTAGTGGCCCCAGACAGTCCGAACGCCAGGTGGTAGCCGGACCTGGTGGGGTCACCATATAACCCGAGGCATCGCCTCCCCATGAGAAATAGGAACATTAGGCCACATAATTCTTCCCCCCGGGAAGTACAGGCCGCACGAAACATGGCGTGAGACGCTGGTGGTGAGAGAAGAAGCCCTCTGCAAACGCCAGGTCCACACAGCTGTTACTTGGGCGGCGCACACCAAACGACTCCCACCCCTCAGGGTGGGTTACTTTGTCCGTGTGCAAAACCAGACGGGACCTCACCCCAGATTCTGGAGATTCTTGCGCAATTTTTACCTAGTTCGCAATTACCAGCTTCCTCCTCAATCAATCTATGATGACTTGGCGCCTCGTGTCACGATGCCAGCAGTTCCTGTGACACCGTTGCCGCCCAGTCAGGTGTGCGGCCCGATGACACCTGTAGCGGAGTTTGGGCCCATCCCGTTGCCAACACAGCCACCTGCGGGCTCCCGCGCGGTTTGTAGCCAGATTCCCTCATGCCTGCGGTGCCAGCCCGGGACATCCCTTGTACTCCGCCACCGACCTCTGTGGCCCCCTTGGCCCCTTTGTCGCCGGATGCGTCGCCGGCAACGGATTTACGCCGGTCCACTAGGAAAGCCGGTGTACCTGCCTGGCATGAGGACTATGTCATGGGGTAGGTTTTGTGGGCATTGTGTTCATGTTGAACCTTCCCTTTGTTTCCAGTTCCTCTGCTCTATACGCTTTCATGTTAGTATTGCACTGTGGTCCTTCGTGCTGTTTTTCTTCATCAGCCTTTGTGTTACTGTGTTAAAGGCTCGGGGGGAGATAGGGAATATTGCATTACGGTCCTTTATTTTGTAGGACATAGCGGAACAGGTAGTCAGATTAACATGTAAATCTTCCGGCATCGTCAGACGCTCATGATCGGAAGATCTAGGATTCGAATCTGGCTCGTGCAGGTGCACACTGTCCGTTGTGCAAGACACTTCACCCACCTTGTCTCCAGTGTCTGTTTACATTGGGGTGTGAATGGATGTCATATGTGGCTCCTTGATGTGAAGCAGTTTGGAAAAAAGCGCTATATAAGTTGAGAGTTTACCATACGCAAAGTTTCAAGCCAATTGGGAGTTATAAATCTCTCATACGGATCATTCATAAGCAAGCTTTATAAATGAGAATAGAGTATTTTGAAGGATCCGACAAAGAATGTATGGAAGTTTTACGATTACTGCGTTTTGTAACGCTTCCCCAATCCATCACACCTGTCGAAAGTGTCTGTAACTCTTGATTTTAACCCCTGAAGAGAGATACATTAAGTTCAGTGAAAGGAGTGTGTGGTCATGAAATATCTTGGTCGGAAATAAAGAGGGAGGGATATTTGCATGGTTGCGGGTCTGTTATCCCCAGTTGAGAAGACCCAAACTCAAGGCCTAGTACTTTCTTCTAAAACGCATTACTCTACAGCTTATAGACCTTAATTGGGGTTTAGGAGTGTTGTCCCAGGACATTTTTAAAGGAATTGTCAATAATTCAGTTGTTTAGGAGGATTTTAAAAGGATAATTGTTTCATTATTTTCTCAATATGACCTGGGGGCTCAGAGAATATACTCACAGCCTCTATTAGGCCTCCATCTTAAAATGATTATCCTCCTTAAACCTTCAACGTGTTGATGAGCTTCTGTATCACTAAAGAAGACTGCAAGACATATCCAAAGGACATTTATTTCACAGACTTGAAGGTGCAGTGACAAGACTTAAAAAAAAAAACGCAAGGTTTTGGGATGACGAGATTTATCACGAATTAGGACCACCACAAGTGTGTGAACATACAATATTCTATGAATTTATGAAATATGAACTTTGTGACTTTATAACGTTTTCCAGAACCACAAAGGACAACTTCCAAGCAAAGACAAGCGTTTATGACATTCAGTGAATGAGTGTACCCCACTCTATTTAGACAGTAACAGTACATATTCAAAACTGACAGATACATCCAAACAGTACAACTCAGAAAGTGCTTAGTCTCATTCTTATGTCTTTGGATTGACAGGTTTTATTTATTTTTTTGAGTATCCTAACTGCATTAAAAAACGAGTATGTAAACTGAGTTTTCCAGGCATGTTCAATAAAACGCTTGATATTTCTCTCAACCAAGATGCTTTGGCAATTAAAATCTTGACAAAGCATCTTGACACAAAGGGATCATTCCAAGTCAAATCATTAAATATCTGAAAAACATGGACATCTTGAAATGGCCATTCTACAGGTTTCCAAGCTTTTTTTTTTATCCATAACAGTCCATATTTCTAATGTACAGTATACCCACAGCTACTTTGCTTCCCAGCTAAATGGTTTTAGTGATTGTGATGATACCTGAGTTTTCTCCAGCCATGAGTATTATGTATAGACACTACAGATAAAAACACTATTTGTGAGATGACCAGCCAATCGGTCTTTGTCTTTTGTTAAATTAGATTGAGATTATATGTCATTGTTTCTGTCTCCCTCTTCATTTTCTTCATCATCATCATCATCATCATCTCCAAAGATCTGCTCATCCATTGTGATTAATGAACGTGATCGTGAAGCAACTTGTGTAGCTAAGGCTGAGCTGAAGCTAAGAGCCTCTGTACCATGGATCTCGGTCAGCCGGTCCATCAGTGAAACAGTTGGTACTTTACTTTTAATGAAGTTGGCCAAACTATTTTCCTCATCTCCGCCATCTGGGACTCCATCATATTGATGGTTCTCTGATGCTCCTCCTCCTTCTCTTTTGCAAACCAAACCTTGTCCTATCTGCCCTTCCTCTAACTGTAATCCACAAGTGAACTCCATTTCTGGTGTATTTGAGGGGTCAATCTTCAATGTGCCTTCTCCTTCTTCATGTCTTGCAGTGCACTCTGATAGTATATTTTTATCTTCATTGCAGCCAGGTTCAACGGATTCCAATGAAATTAAGGTAATCGTAGGTTTGGGAGTAGAGTCTGAACTGTCACTGTGGGTTACAGGTGTCTCAGCAGCTGGGGAAGAGGACGGGTAAACAACTTTAAAAAAAAAAAAAAATTTTTTAAAGAAGTGAAAAAAAACTTCCAATGATAAACAAGCTCATTCTACAATAACACTGTTGTGTAGTAAAAAAACTCAATTACTTATTTAATGAAGTCGTATCTCATTATTGTTTTTTTTACCAACTAATGACATTTAAATGCGAAGGGAGAAAAAAAATCCAAACCCATTTGATATCATCACATACCGTACCTTGATCATTGAATAGCAGCTGTTTCCTCTTCATCCTCTCCACCTCCGAAGCACGGAAGCAGAGTACAGATTTGAGCTCTGACAGGACACGACGTGATTCCTCTCTCTCTCGACGCTGACCTTCACGTTCCTCTGGGGACAGCATGTCATAACAAGATCCTCTCCCTTCACTTTCCGAATCTGAATCGGACACATAAGCCTCCCATTCCTGCTCAATAAGATAAGGGGAAAAACTCTATGATGATACAAGTACTCTACTTGCAACTTTAAATCCCTAAAACATTGGGGTTCTTGTAAAGAACAGTTTAATCTCACCAACTCCTCTGGCACTGGGTCTTTATCAAGGATTATGGAATAGGATTGAGGAAGATCTGCAATGTCAATAGTAGGTTTCCCATATTGTTTTGCAATGTTAGTATCTCCTGAAAAAAGAAATGAAAAAAATATTAATTGTATTCAACAATAGTTTGTAAAAATGGTCTCCAACAACACATAAAACTAAAGACTAAATCTTCACCCGAAGTGATATTGGCCCTTTTCAGCATGCGATCAACTTGGCCAATGGTGTCATCCCAGCAGCCTGTGCTTGCCTGCATATGAGGCTGGAGCTGGTGAAGCCGGTCACTAAGGTCCTGGTACCCTTCAAATGGCATCTCTATGGGTTCTTTAGAAACCATCATTTTTTCAAGATCGTCTTCAAGAATTATCATCCTGATCAACAAAAATACACGTTATCTTATGTGAAACTGTAAGACAACATAAAAAAAAAGGGGGGGGGGGAGGCTCACTCGCTGAGCAGCGCCTTGAGATGCAGTTGCAGACTTCGAATGGATGTATGCAGAGTGTTGAGATCCCTACATTTGTCTTTGGCCCTTCCCGCATGGTCAGATCTTGCCTCTCTCATATGTGTCTCAAAATGGCGATGGAAATCATAGCTGCGCTGCATATCACAGAGACAGCTGGCCAAAGTGTGATGGAGAGGATCAGTCACTACAGAAATAGTTTGATAAAGTGGTGACACTGAAATAACATCTTTTTCTTTGGGAGGATTTTCTGCAAGTTCCTGTACTCTTTGAGGTGACAAGAGAAGGGCAAGTCGACGAAAGCATTCAGAACTTTGTCCCAACCACAACTGAAAAAGCATCTGTATGAAAGAAGACAAACATAAAACAAATGTTAATGTCCCCAGACAGACAATATTTCACACACATACAGTGTTATCTTTTTTTCATCAGGTCTTGATGATTGGACTTAAACTTAATGCTTATTACCTTAAGAGCAGGAAGGCTATAATCATCAGTCAGCTCCTGGGCCTGTTCATCACCCAAGTGCTCGAGTCCGAGTCCAAGTCCTAAATCCTTTAGAGGCACCGCAGATACGTAATTGGTCACATTATCAATTTCAGATGTCAGGGGGAACGTTCAGTGTGGTTAAGGTCATGAGAAAATGTATAAACAAAACCACCCTTACGGGAAGACACTGCAGGTCGCAAACCTAAGATATTTATCTAATTAATATATGCATAGATTTTGCTTTATGTTGTCCGTAATCATGAAACTTAAGTCTGTACAGTCAGTTTTTGCGCCCGAGCTCATTCGTCTGGCCGTTCTGAGGTATTAATGACTGGAGGAGAACCCAGCAACGAGCTAGTCTCATTTCATGACTGTCGCTCCTCTGAGTTAATTCGCTTTTATATTAGAGCTGTGCACATTCTGATCAGAGCTTACAAGTGTCATCTTTACATAAGAGTTGGCGAGGGCTTGAGGTCCGAAGTGGGTGTGCCGGGGATTAGGACAGTTGTACCAGTGCGGCCAAGAAAAAAATATTTTGTTGCACTAGAAACTACAGGCCCTGTGCCCAATAACTAGTTGAGTTTATTCAGAATTTTTTTTTTCTTCTTCCTAACCTGATAAGCTTTGAAACTTGGACCTTAAAAATTAGTTGTAGTAATCTACAGCAAAACGTTTCAAATTGATATCTGTAAACAAAACAAAAATCCTTATTAACCTGCAGTGTCTTTTCTTAAAAATAAACCCACACAATTAAAAGGAAAGTGTGCAAAACTTCACAAAGTTAAACTTTTACTATCTGATAAAAGGATATGTCTTGAGCATGTGGCAGGTAGCTCTACGTGAGGCCCTGAAGGCTGACCGGAGAACCCTGTACAAGGTCTTCCTTAGTCCAATCAGCTGCTGCCCACAAGGCACTGCTCCTGTTGCTGCCCTGCTAAATGTGCTCGCTGCACTCACCCTGTCGAGTAAACTTGACAAGTGAAATGTGATACTACTGTGGAAATGTCCCAATAACGTAGGAAGAACACAGAACACTGAACAGTAAAAATATTATACAGTTACAACAAGGGGTGTAACAATGCACCGTGAGCACTGCGGTGCAGAAATCTGACGATATGAACCATACTAAAGTGACAAGTTTTAGTCAAAATTTCTTAATATTTAAGCTCCATGGCGCGTGTCAGACGCATGTACGTGCACCTAAACAGAGCTCATGTGTGCCATCACTTACCGCTAAACTGGAGGCTGCAGGCAAAGTTACATCTTCCAAAAACAAATTAAATCTGTGCCTTTGCAAAGGTTTCTCCTGCTGATGGCCACGGCAGGTAAAGTATAGATCCAGTGCAGATGGTGACGCAGACAAATGCGTAAAATCTAATCTTGGTCATAATCCGCATCAAAAGCTTTGTTTCCAAAAAAGTACAAGCAGAATGTCGTCCAGGAATAGTCCAAACACAAGCCTCAAATCAAATGCGCTGTCGTTTTAGCTGCGTGTGGAAAGCGAAACTGAAACTTATCGAGCACATGGCCCACTGCGCTGCTTTTCCTTTAACTTTAGAGCACTGTGTTTTTTGTTTTTTTGAGCCCAAGGGCACATTTTACTGTAAAGCAGCTTTGAAAAATTCGAAAGCATTTTCAATGTATTTTTGAAATTACAAAAACTGCCTAATAATGAACATTTAGGCTATTTTATTTCAAAACGGACTTATTAGCCAATTATATCGCACTTGCACTGTGATGCACCGAACCGTGGGTCCTGCACCGTGAATCGTACCAAACCGTGAGATGGCTGAACCGTTACACCCCTAGTTACAACCATAGACATATTATTAACTAAAGCCAGCAATGAAGACGTAGAATTTAAATGCACACTAGACATGAAAAGTGCAAAACACAAAACAGACAAACTGCAAACTGACGAATACACTTCTTGGTTATTATTATTATTAGTATTATTATTAAGTATACACACAGACTATTACCAAAAAAAAAAACACACAGCATTGTAATGTTTAAAGAGCATACTTACAGGGTGAACCCTCTGGAGATGACTTCAGTCTCTTGGACAAGGCGTAGAGCTTTGCGGGACAGACCAGTTAAAGTCTTGCTGTTTTGGACCAGGGTCTGGAGCTCTGTGGCTCTGACGAAGACTGCTCTCTGCATACACCCCTGTCTCCACAAGACTATCCCCTTCAGACCAACACACACTAGCAGAGCCAGGGCCCATGGTGCTGTGGCTAGTGACCAAAGGCTGTCGGTGTATACACTGATAAACACTGCAGCTAAGCCAACAAGTCCTGTCAAGTCCCTGTGGGAGGCATAATAAATAAAGACATAAAACACAGATAATATTTAGACTTTAATACAGTAATGTAAACTGTTTAAAATAGTATAAATTGAAACACATACCAAATAGAAGGTTTAGCAATAAAGTTTGGTCTGGGGAAGGGGATACCACGGCTAGCTGAACTCGATAGTGTGGAGCCTAGAGTGAGGACGCTTGGGTCCAAAAGCTCAATCAGCTCCACGTCCTCTTGCAGAAGCACATCTTGATCCAGTATACATCTTACAGAATATTCACCAAAGGTAGTGTCCTGTTTTAACATTTCACAAAACAACAGAATTAATCAAAACAAAAGTTTTAATTCATCTTTCACTTTTTTGAGGTCACTGGTTCTATAGATTGATTGATAGATTGGTTCTCAAATTATCTTGGGTACAGCCTGGCCTGGCCAGTGTCCAGTGCAACCCACAGGAAGGAAGAAGTGTATTATAACAGTATATAGTCAATCTTTGACCCAGGAATTTGCAACATACCAACTGTCGTTGCAGCTTTCGAGTAGCAGCAGTCTGGTGAAAAGGAGTCCATTGCCATAATGACTCTAAGAGTCTCCATAATTTCCCTCTTTTCTGTGAAACACAAAATGAGCACATAGTTCAGTAAATTAAAATTAGAAATTTCAAACTCATGACACAAGCGCACAAAATATATATATACGTATAAAAGATAAGTTTGAGAAAAACTTGGACAAATACTCTTTTTATACAAAGTGTGAAAAGGACATGTGCCCTGGGATAATTGATTCAGACTGTCGGCATGCATTGACCCTTGTCTGGGTGTTTGACTCCAATAAAAAGTAAACTAAATATTGTATTAGTAATTATAACAAAGTGGGTACTAAAGTTTGTTGACAATGGAGATTAGAGTCCTCTTTAAATGTGTATTTACAGAGGAAATGTTTACACTACATATGCAAACATTTGTCTTAATGTTGCATTAATCCTGTCTGACCCGAATCATTTTACCCTTAGCGGTTTATAAAGAGTAGTGTACTGGTAATAGAGGAAAACAAAAGTCATGGACAGAAAATGGTACCTGTACCCGAGCATCCAAGGGAACATCACTAGTCCTCGCAATTATTATTTTCTACTTAGCTTAGTTAATTGATGAAAGTTAAGGAAACTCACCAAATTCATTTGCTTTCCATTACCGAGGGATGTTATGTCTTCCTCTACTTCCCCACATTCCCTTTCACGTGATACTATTGGACATGCTTCGAAGTCTGTGTGCCCTAGATCATGTAGGTATTGAAACAGTGGCGAATTCTGTAAAATAAAAATAAGAGTTGGGCATTAACTGCCAACAATAAAGATACAACCAGAAGATGCAAGAAAGCGCAGCTGTCTTGATATGGAGGCACCTATGCTAGCACAGAGTGTACAGTAAGACAATACACCAATAATGAAAGGTTACATACTCACTTGCATTTTTAGAGGTAATGCCTCATTTCATCAACACCCAACTGCAGCTGGCATTTCAATATGGTTTAGTTGTATTGTTACAAATCATAATGGGGCTTTAGATCTTACCCCATCACCAAATCCCCTACAGTGCAAACCCACCGGTGATGAAACACCAACAACAATGCCCAAGTTCAACTCCGACTTTAGTCTAAAGCGTCTCACATGACCACAAAATCTCCTTAAACGACCATAACGGGAGGACGTGAGAGCAGCAATGACAAGCAAACGAGTATCTCATGCAGATATTCAGCATAGTCAGATATTCAGCATACACAGCAACAATCGTATCCAGTTACACGCGCGCACGCCAAATGTGTTCATTATCTAGCTCCATTGGTAAATTAACTATCAATGACTTACAGTTTACAATTTGAGGCACCGTGGTCGATATACACACCTCAAACACGACATCGTCATCAAACTCTTCGGTCATTGCTGCCTGCCATCTAAGCACAGCCCGTTTTTATTCTGAACTGAAGTTGCAAGCTACCAGAGAAGTCCAGTCGAAGTAGACAGATGCTAGCTAGCCTGTAGCTATGTCTGCTAAAACTACAAGTCCCAGTCACTATCAGGGAGGCGTTGTTGTCCCGCTTCTTGTACGCCGGGCACTTTAGGGACGTAATAGCACCACCTCTAACCTGATAAATATATATATTTTTAAAGTATTTATTTACCCTCTTTTATTAGACATGTTTTGCAAATCATTTGTGTAGCGTGAGACGGCGTCGTAATAGAGCGCCTCTAGCGGTCATGTGACGCAACAGCTCCGGAAACGGCACTTCAAAATTAAATACATTTGTTAACAGATCTATGTAACAGAGTTTCGTTTTGTCGTAGTAATACAAATTTAAAAAAAGTTAAAATGTTGGTTTGGCATTTGTGAAGATGCCTGAGCATGAAAGTCCCCTGATTGAACTACATCTAACAATATGCTCTAACTCTGTTAAATAGTGCACCGGACGCGCAGCTCCAACACACGCAGCTTGACGGTTTAAGGGAAAAAGCACCGTGGCTGAAAAAAAGTTCGAAAAATTGGGAAAGCCCGAGGCGTTTTATTTTTTCTGTGGTGCTCTTTGCAATGTGAAGATAAGCAGTTATGGAAAAGTCTGTTTTGTTTTTGAAGGCAGTTTTTACGTTGACAGTGATGTCGAAGAAAGGAGAGAAAGCATCTTTTCGTGTTATTCCAATGAAACTAACACTACAATAACTCATGGAGAAAGGAGAAAGTCGAGAGTCATGAGCACAGGTTTGTTTAGCTAGGAGTCGAGGAAACCCATGCACATGGACCACTTTAGTAGCAGTAGTTAAATATTATATTTATTCCTGTTCACCAACTAAAATCGTTTGCACGTCTATAAACCGATTAACTTTAAGCTAAATCATAATAAAGTTTGCAAGGCTTTTCCTTTCATGTGGAACAGTGAGTTTCATCTGAATAGACTAACTACTTTGTGCAAAACGTTTAAGGGTTAATCCCGAATATCTCCGAAGAAGGTGTTTTGCATGCCTTTTTTTTTTTTTTTTTTTTTGGCCGCAGTATTACCAATGTCTTTGTCTTATATGGGTATTATTTGGGCCGTCACAGCGTCTGCCATTAGGATACATTATATTACTTTTAAGTGCGCGTATCCGGAGGCGTTTACAACAACAACTTTAGTTCATAGCTGCTCTGCTTGCCTGAGTTTGGCCTGGTTGCTTTTTGGTAAGACCTTACGGAAACATCCGCTTGATGACTCCCCTTCTCGTGGTGTCGGTCATCCAGAAGATTCAGGCAGCAGGGCGGAAAATGTCCCGCAAAACAGTGTACCAAGGCCATAGCACTAATGTGTCATTGTAGCTATTGCGTTAGATACGTGTTAACTACAAGCCAACTCACTGAGAGTTATACACGTGTTGTTATTGTGTTATTACACTGTTACTTTCACTAACGCTTAAAACATTTTTACAATTATTTACGTCTTTTAAATATTCATACTTTTAAACAAATGCACATGCTTGTAGTAGGCCTATTTATTATACTTATGAGCAGGTCTTCTTATTTTATTGTTTTCATTTTTTCATTTAATTGATTATTGTTTTCCTGTTTTCATACAGGTGTCAAAAAACCTCCGTTGGCTCCCAAACCTAAGGTCCCTGTTTGTTCCAGGCTGGGCCCCCCTCCGATTGCCCCCAAACCTGGTGTCCTGACCCAGACTCTTGTTTCTCAGCCATCCCCGTCAACTCTCAAGAGACCTAAACCAGCTGTTGCCCCCAAACCTTGTCTTCTCAAATCTACGTCCATTCCACTCCAACCTAGCAAAACCAGTGGGCTTCATATCACACCAGAGCAATATGAGCAATTAGAGGATAATGTGCCACAGCTCAACACAGAAAATGGAATTTTATCAAAAGCTGATAAAGGAGTATCAGATTACACCGTTTCCAGTTGCTCGTGTGCACGTTTGGGCTGTTCCCATTGCAATCACGTTGTAAACGGAGATGCCACTGAAATTGTGAAAGATTTGCACAAAGACCTTTTGCTGAATAGTGTTTCTTCAGATGGATGTGGTTCAGCAGAGTCACGGCTCCAAGAACAGCACAGGGAAGTAGAAGTTGTGGAGAAGGATTACAGTGGGAGTGTTCAGAAAAAGCAACAGGACAAGCCCCAAAGACAAAAAAACTTAAATAAATTGTATATAAGCAAAGAGAGAAACAATCAGGATAGTGCCCAAAGTCATAATTGCTGTGAATATGAACCCTCAAACTTAGACATCCAACCTGCTGAGACCCCTAACATAGACAATCTACTCCATATATCAGCATCCGTTATTGCAGATGTTTCTTCTGTTGTAATCCCTCGGGCTGAACTTTGTTATGGCCAATCTGCTCAGGTACAAGATATTATGGAAGAAAATGAAGAATCACCTTTGGCTTTGTACCCAGATCTGGAGGTTCCTGCTCCACCAAGTAAACCTCTACCTGTCCCTCAACCTCGTAAATTCAAGAAGCCAGCACTTGTGAGGCAGGATGGTCTGGAAAGTCCAAGGGATAATAACGAGGACATTTTTTCTCCCCACATCTCTATTGGTTCAGAAGCGTTCTCCCAGGACATAAACAGGACATTACAAGTCTCTTATGTGGACAATAGTGAGTCAGAGGCTCCTGTTCCTCCCCCTCGTCAGACCTCCTTGTCAGTACACCTTACACTTCATAGAAATACCTCCAAGTCCCTAGAACTGCTTTCACAAGCTGACTTCGAAAGGCAGGTAGATATTCTTCAAACCACTGAGTATGAAGAAGATGGTTATGGGGATTTTGCACTCTACCCAATCACCTACAGCCTTCCCAAGCAGGTCAAACTTGGATGCCAGGATCCCTTACAGAGAAGAGCCTTCTCTGCAGAGGACTCTCCATTATCAAGGGCACCCCGTGCACCACCACCCAGAAAACCCCAGAGACACAGCCTGCCCGTGCCACCTCCGCCTTCCTGCTGCCCTCCTGCACCACCACATGCATGCGTTCCTATGAGAGATCTACCTGCTCCACCACTTGAAAAAGCTATGTGGAGATTCAGCCGACCATCCGTGACTTTTTTTAGCCGACAAGTGCCTACTCGAAGCAGCGTGCCATCAAAAAGTCGAGTCCCGCTATTGGGAGGCAAGCAGAGGGCACAGTCTTTCTCTGCAGCTGACCTGGCGACTAGGTCGGACCCTCAGAGGAGTAGCCTGTCATTTCGCAAACTTACAGAACTGAGGCTTTCTTTCAAGATGCTGCCAAAACTGCTAACCAAGGGAGGACAGTCTCTAGATCATACCAATGTTGAGTCAAACTACACAGAAAAAAGCCTGGAGCCGGCTAATAGTAGCACTGGGCACATGCCTGAAGACGGACAGGGCTCTGCGGAGTATGAGAATGTGCCGCTGTATGAGGAGATACCCGAGTACATGAACTTGCCATTTCACAGTGCAGGACTGGGATGGCCTCATGATGATGTAGATGATGATGATGATGATATCTATGAAGTACAAGACCCCTACCACAGGTGCCATGACGATGACTACAAGAGGTACAGTATAATATACACCAGGGGTCTCCAACTTAGCTTTTCTACATAAATTAGAGTTAAGAATGTTTATTTATTTGGCCAAACAACTCATGTAAGTGGTTTACCAAGTAATATTTATATATAGGCATCTTCTTTTTGTGCACCAAATGATTGTGTTATGAACATGTTTAACACAATCTGCAAACATTATAATTAAATTGAAGAAACAGCAGTGTGTCTGAGAGGATATGATATGGTTAATGTGCACCAGAAGATAGAGGAAGATAGAACAACATTGGAATCCAACTTTTATCACCATTAATTAATTCACTCTAAGTAGCGCAAATGATCACTTACTCCAATAAGCATTTTAAAATCACTACAGTTAAGAAAAAGGAAAGACTCGCTCCTCTCACCTGTTGTCCTGCTCCAGTTAACAGTTCTTCAGAACTGCCTCAGACGCTCGAGCTCAGGCTCAAAACTGACCTTCCAGACTTTAGTTTCATGATTTTATGAGTTTTCATCACTAGCAGCAGCAGTTATAATGCATGTATATTCAACTGCTTCACTGTGGAGTTATAAATCAAAGTTAAGTCTGCTCTGCGCCGTCAGGAGAAATGGTGGCTCACTCTCCATCCAGAGAACAACGAGCTTGAAAGCACAGTTTTTATTTCTGCTGCCTCCACCCACCTGGCCCCTGATAGCCTCCAACAGGGAGTGTACATGGTTTGGGTTGTACACCACTGACCGGATTGGGCGGGACTGTTCAGGTGACTGTGCAGGGTGAGGCCACCCCCATGGCTGGTGGTTCATCCCTGGGAATGCCCACCTACCTGCAGGCCCAGCTGGACCATTTATTGTTGAGATCGACCTCTATTAAAATCGCGGTTAAATTAAAATTCATTGTCCAGCCCAAATGTTGGCCATCGTGGCTGTAAATGGCTCTTAAATTGCTGTGCGAAATGCAAAGTGAAACCATGTGGCGTTTCACAGTGATGTAGCTGCGCTTTAGGGAGAGCCCAGAGGCCGTGCAGCCAGAGATGGAGCAGTGCTGAGTTTGTATGGCCTTCAAACTCATGTATGGCCTGAGTTTGTATGGCCTTCAAAATTTCTCGTCAAAGCTAAAAAATATGCCGTAAATGACGGAGAATTTTCAGTGAACCTCTGTCTGAAACTGAATAATTCAGCCCTATTACCCTAATAGTGCCCCCGCTATCACAGTTCAACACTGACACATTTTACTGTTAAGCACCATACACAGGATTATAGACATTTAAAACAAAAATATTGGCAAAAGATATCGGCGTTGCAAATCAGCATTGGGCAATCAAAATCCCCATACATCGGCAGAGGGCAGACTCTTTACTACCCATAATCAACTCTCTCTCAAGCTAACATTGATACCCCTACATCATGAGCTGTGTAATCTTGCTGTCCCTCCCCCTTGACATCTTTAGTAAAAGGTGAAAGATTTGTCCCATAATATTTATTATTATTACGTAACATGTATGACTATGGAAGATCAATTGAATGAGCAATAGATAATAATAATAATTGTTTAATATTGGCAGTGAATCCTGTTTTTGGAAAACTTCAATATGTTTCTTAAGTGGTGCCCCTAAATGGAAAGCACTAAGGCATACCGGCTCCACCAACCCCGAACGTGTGTCTGAGCCCTGTTATGACCCTGAGGTTGGCATTGTGCCCTCATATGTTCTGTAGTTTTAAAATATTCTTCAGAAGAACTTGAATATTTTTAGATCACTTAATAACTTTTTCATATGAGATCTAAATGTGATTGAGTTATTTGTTTGGCGAGAGGGTTTTGTTCACAGTCAGCTGTTTGGTCACAGTGTTGATGCACCTCTGTGCAAATGGTTGTACAGATGTATGAGTTTGTATTTACATTTTTGAATTGTGTGAAAGTCAACCTTTTGAGTCAAAGGCATTGCATTTCAATAGAGCATTGATGTGCAGTAGGTCAGCCTGTTTTCCTGTGGGTTATTTTCAGTGGCTACAGCAGGAAATGTCTGAGAATTGCAGAAACGCCACACAGCTCTTGAGAACAGGGAAAATAAACCTTCAGCAACTGCCAATGTCCTGCTTGTGCTGCCCGCTCCTGGAATGACCATGTGGAACCTGCTCTCAAGTCGGTTACATTGTTTCTCTACAAAGTCATTGTAGAGCCTGAATTATGTGTTTTTTTAAACATGAGAGTGTGGTCTAAAAACAGCGTAAGCATACTTTTATGATTCTCCCGAACTAGCTGTTAATATTGGTTATGCAGACATCCCAGCATGGCAACAGAAGTCAAACGGGGTTGGGAAGGGGACCACATAAGTAAGACATAATTATTATTTATGGATTTATTGTGGGCTACTAGCATTGGGATCAGCTTCATGTACAGAAAATCAGTGATACAAATATGTATCACTATGTAATTTTTTTAACGTAAAGTAAATCGGTTTAAAAAAAGGAGCTCTATTGCTTGTGTGCTTAATGTTTATCTCTGTTGATTTGCATTTGTGGTTTTGCTGTTCTGACAAGAAGTGGCTGGCTGAGGCAGGAGGTCCACTCTGAAGAAGATGAAATCCATAGTTCAGATGAAGAAGATCACAGTTCAACGTCCAGCAAAGAACACAGTAACCAAGTGGATCAGCAGGTAACACGTCATGGCTTTCATTATACAAACTATTTATTATGTATATTATATAAAATACTCTTACAACTCTTGTAGTTATTAGTGAGTGAGTGTTGAAAGTGGAAGTGAACAAACACTGGGCCAGAAAAAAACACTCAATGTGTGTTTACCCATAGTGACCTATTCTACAGTTTAATTCTTAACACTTTTCACATACAGATTTGTAAGCAGCACTCCACATATGTATTTTATTATTTATTAGATTATGTATTGTTGTATCTGTAACGTGTTGTCTGTCACTGTCTTTTTAGCTTGAAAATGAAATCAAATGTAAGAAAGTGGTGCATATTGCTCAGGAAATTATGAGTTCAGAAAAAGTGTGAGTGTGACATTTTTTTGAAATACAAACATATTTGTGTTTGAATAATGTGACTAAATGTAAACATGTTGTTGTGTTTTAGGTTTGTAGACGTCCTAAAACTTCTTCACATAGTAAGTTTAAATTCTATAACATTTAAATGCTAATGTTGTGTATTTCCTTGTGCTTCATACAGTCGCCATGCATACATGCTACTTACTGTATGATGCAGACTCCTGTTATGTGGCAATGTTTTTTTTTATAAGGAAAGTAAGTCATTACTAATACACAAACAGGAAAAATGTTTGGTGTGTTTTGTATTTTTGTATTTTAAAATATGTTGTGTGTGACATCATACACAATAATAATCTACTTCCGGGTCCAAACTGCAAACCGCAACTTTATCTGAATCTCCTGCCGAAATGACGGCAGATAAAAGGCCAAAAACGGTTTGAAATTATAATAATATATCTCACTATTTCTCCAGGTGGAATGAACATATTGAATGAACACAATATACGTAAATAATTTGATCATTAATGCCAGAAAAGCCTTACAAAAGAAAATCCAGAGTAAGTGTGATATTTCTTTGCGATCAGATGTTTAAAAAGAGCATTGTAGTCGGCTCTACAGCAGGTTAAGCTAAATCCCATTATTGTGAATAAGCCTAAATATCCGTTGGACCTAGACGTGAAGTACGGACATCATCACTTAACAAACGTATTAGACTAGAAATGATGATGATGAGGATCACCTCCAAATCTGAGGCCATGGTTCTCCATAACTCCATAAAGTTAAAGTGGAAGAAAATGAATGTGATAAAGTGACATTTATTACAGGCATTTGCAATAACCTCCATTATTACACATAACAATTGAATTGAATTGTACAGTCTGACAGTAGTGGGGATGAAGGACCTGCGTAGCGCTCTCACCTGCACTGAGGGTGCATCAGGCTGTCACTGAAGGAGCTGCTCAGCTCCCCTGCAGTCGGTGCAGTGGGTGAGAGGAGTTATCCATGATGGGTGTAAATGTACAGATCTAGTTCCCGCTTCAACAGTTTATGGGCCAGCAGTGTAAAGTGGAAATTGAAGTTAACAGGGGCAAGGATCCTGCATGGCCTCCTTGCTTCCTTCCAGGTGGATGTATGTTTTGGCACACGGGACAGTTAGAACTGCTGTTTAAGCTTTGGCCTGCTAGTGCTAGACTATGCTTTACAGTTTGTTTTTGTAACTGACCATTCGTCTTCTCTAAAATTGTGGTCAATCTTTCTTTAGGACTTTCGGGATGCTGTTACCAAGGCGACCGATCGAAATGGAAAGGCTATAGTGGATGAGCGCATCCTCAGCCAAATCCTGTATTATCTGCCGCAGCTGTATGAGCTGAATAAAGACCTGCTGAAAGAGCTGGAGGAGAGAGTAGCTCACTGGTAAACACAATACATAGTACTCTTGTAATGCTATAAATATGTTTATACAGGCTGTAACAGACTCCAGTTAATGTGCACACCTGCATTACTGCATTTATAAATACATCTTTTGCTCTGTATTTACTGTAATATTTAAATGCTTGACATGTGTCTCAATCTAGGAGTGACCATCAGAGACTTTCTGACATCTTTGTTAAGAAGGGTCCTTACCTAAAAATGTACTCCACTTACATTCGCCAGTTTGACAACAATGTGTCTCTGCTAGATGAACAATGCAGGAAAAACCCAGCATTTGCTGCTGTTGTTCGAGAGTTTGAGGTTTGGATTTGACTTCTTTTTTTTTTTTACGTACCCTGCATTTTTAATCTTAATAGGTTTTTGGGTTTAAATAGGAAAACTCTGAGGCAGGGTGTAAAAGGCTTTTCTTTTTGTTTGTTTTTTATTAATTTTTTTACACAGATGAGTCCAAGATGTGCAAATCTGGCTCTGAAACACTACTTGTTAAAACCTGTGCAACGAATCCCCCAGTACCAACTCCTGCTCACAGGTAAAGTTGTTTGCCTTTTTATGCAGACACAGCTATTGAAATCGATTCTGAAACTTAAAGTGATTAAATTACCTAATTTTATGCAGATTACCTGAAGAATCTTGTTGCTGATTCAGAAGATCACAAAGATACTCTGGGTGAGAAATCTTTGTTTAATCCTTTGGCCTGATACTTTAACTTGCCTGATTTTATACATTTACCAAATTGTTCTCTCAAATTACCGCAGCTGCCCTTTGTATAGTGAAAGAAGTAGCTAACCATGCCAACGATATTATGAAACAGGGGGTAAGTGGTTTTCTTTCAAGCTTTATATTTAAAGTTTTGTAGCGGTAACCGTTGCAATATTTGCCTGAACTCTTTTGCAGGATAACTTTCAGAAGTTGATGCAAATTCAGTATAGTCTAAATGGTCAACATGAGATCGTACAACCAGGAAGGGTAAGTCAGCAAAATTACTGTTGTCTGTAACAAAACAAATTGAACCTATGTTTTACAGGTGTTTTTAAAAGAGGGCACTTTGATGAAGCTGTCCCGGAAAGTTATGCAGCCACGGATGTTCTTCTTGGTGAGCATTTTGAGAGTTATTGACCAAATACTAATTAAATACTCATACACTCAATACTCATTCCTATTTTGGATTTCTTAGTTTAATGATGCCCTAATGTATACTACACCAGTCCAATCAGGGCAATACAGACTCAACAGTATTCTCTCTTTAGCTGGAATGAAGGTAGAAGTCACACTTGTTTTATAATGTCACAATGCTGTACTTGATTTACACACTTTAATCTACTATACACTTTCTGGGATAATAAATGTTTCGTCTAGGTGAGCAAACCCAGTCAAGAGGCCTATCAGAATGAGCTGAACATTGAGAGTGTGGAGCGTTCTTTTATTTTGTCAGCCAAGTAATGTTTGTTTTTTTATTGTCTAAATGTAGTTATTTGATTCAAATTGGTTACTGTTCCCAATTGGTTATTTATTTGATGCATACTGTTTTTGTAGCTCAGCCACAGAGAGGGATGAGTGGTTGGAGGCTATTGCCAAAGCTATTGATGATTACACCAAGAAGAAAATAACATTCATAGCCAGCCGTAGTCTTGAGGAGGTAAATCTCGCTTACTGATGTTGAATACCGTTTTATACTATAGAATTTGTTAAATGTTTTAGGATAGTACACATTAAAAAGTTATTATTGCTTCTAACAGTTAAAGATATGCTTTGAACATTACTCACCAAATGTAAATATGACAAATTTTAGCACGATTCTATGCGGACTGATTGCTGTAACGGGTGAATGAATGAATGAATATTTGTATTTGAGTGGTTAAATATATTTTATATTGTACATTTTGTAACTCACCTGCTCAGGGACTACAGATGGAAACTAGCTCAAGCTAAATCTAGTGCGAAGCATATTTAATTAATGTGTTTGCACATTGTTCCTGTTGAAATAAATTAATAAACTAAACATGACACATGTATTTTTTCTATACTAAGGCCGAGGTTGCTGTGGACAGTGGAGCCCCATTGGGTTCAAAGGCTCCTATTTGGATCCCAGACCTGAGGGCAACAATGTGTATGATCTGTACCTGTGAGTTCACGCTTACCTGGAGGAGGCATCACTGTCGAGCCTGTGGAAAGGTACGTTCTACATAAAACAAGTACTACACAATGCATATTAATGTAGTTCTTATCTCACTATATATTGTATATTTCTGTGAAAGGTGGTGTGTCAGGCTTGCTCCACTAATAAGTACTACCTGGAGTACCTGAAGAACCAGCCAGCGCGTGTCTGCGACCAATGCTTTGCTATACTTCAAGAGAACAGTTCGTGGTGTCACATTGACTTATAAGACCATATTTACAGTATGTGTAAAAACATGCATTGTATAAAAAATGCCTGTTTTGTTACTTTAGGTGATCGCTGCGCATCAACATCTATGTCTCCAATCAAAGCTGGCGCTTTTTCCTTTACTAGAAAACAGAAGAAGATTCCTGCTGCACTAAAAGAGGTTTGCCATTTTGAATAGTATGTAATTTAGTATAAAAAAGGGAAATCTTTCCATTACTTTTATCTACTTTCTATTAGGTTTCAGCTAATACAGAAAACTCTTCAATAAGTGGCTACTTAAACAGAGCCAAAAGTTACAAGAAGCAGTGGAAAAGGCTATGGTTTGTTATCAAGGATAAAGTTCTCTACACCTATGCTGCTAGCGAGGTACTCTAATCTTGTACTAAATGTTCACTTTAATGTTTAATGTACTGTATAACCATTTATGTTTTAATAATTGGCTGTGTTTATGATCATACAATACAATTTCCAGGATGTTGCAGCATTGGAGAGCCAGCCTTTGCTTGGTTTCTTTCTGCGGGAGGAGAAAAATGGACCTGCACAGAAGTTACAATTCAAGCTCTATCACAAAAACACATTATTTTATATCTTTAAAGCAGATGACATACCGACTGCACAAAGGTAATGCAGCTGAAGCATGTCTGCTGTCAAGTTTTTACTTATAGAGAGACAATTTGTTTGGTTGTTTTATGTTTAGATGGATTGAGGCATTCCAAGAGGCAATGATACTTGAAGAATAACATCAAAGAAGAGCCTTGAAGCAGTGGCAATATCACGACGTAAACCGAGATGAAAGGGCCTGGGCCCAAGAAGGACTCTTGATTACAAACTTAAAGCAGGAAAACTGCCTAAGGCCAGAGGGAGGCTTAACCTTTACTGTTCGGGAAGGAGAAGGAGGCCAGAGATTGTGTGCATTGGTTAGTTTGTGTGGGTCATGTCAGTGAGTACGTTTGTTTGTTAGTGTCAAATGAACAGACAATTTCATACAAAACTCAAAGCTTAGAATTTCAATCGTCCCAAAACGTTTGCATATTGCATGACTAAACAAAATTAGTTTTCTATCATTGCACATTACAAAAATGAATAATTTTGTTATATAATGTACAAGAATTGCATAAGACAACGATCAAATCATTTACATTCAGGACAAACATTCATCAAGTGCAGAAATTGCTACATTTTATTAGTTTATTGTTAGGTTAAACTAAATAGAATTTACCAAGTGACACACTTAACATAAGAATTTTCAGTTAGTTGAAAAAAACAAAAACAAAGCTGATGATAGTCTGTGGATTAATTATTGATTTTACTGTGAATATTAGGCGTATCTAATGAAGATATCAGTATGCAGGTTGTTCTTTAGTTTCTAAATGTATTTATTTATTTTTTCTCTATTTCTTTTTTTTGTTAGCCATCCTGGTGAAAAACTGGATTCGGGGCAGTTTTTATAATTCATAATTTTCTCATTTTGCTTTTTGTGTGTATGAAGTTGTTACTTTGAGTAACATTGTCTCAAAGTAATTCTGTATTTATAACATGGGTGAAGTTTTGTTTTATGAAATGCACCATTTGTAACTCTTTTCGAGGTCAGGGTTTAGCTAATTCTGGGGAGGTAACACTAACGCTAAGAAATGATCAGATGAAGATTTTAACCACGAGAAACTGCAGTATTATTTCTACTGTATATTGAAAAGGAAATAGGAAGTTTAGTTATATGTGCATTTATAAAATTAACTACAAACAAAATGTATATGCAACCCAATTGCATTTCATGTTTATCAAATTTTTTTATTTGGGTTTTTTAGATAGATAAGGCAACCATATTTTGCACTACACATCTTCATGTTTTTTGCTAAATTGTACTTTTTTATTTTTTGTAAAGGGGATGCTAGACTTCCTAACAGTTGTAAAAGAAAGCATTTGCTCAGTCATTACAAGTTAGTTTTTTTTTTTATATATAACTGTCAGGCAATAGTTTAATAAAATACAGCATATATAATTGTCTCGTTGGCATCTTTTACAATGTTTATATTGAATACTTTTTCCTCAAGCTTTTTAGCAAAACGCCACTACCCTACTATAGGCATGTGGTCCAATATTTTACTACACTAGTAGATCTTTGATACATCATCCATGCCGTGGATGCAATGTGAGTGAAAACAAAACATTTTCTGTTATTGACATTATTGAAGGGTAAATGCTAATATCTTCGGGGTACCGTACAGGGCCTTCCCGGCTCACACTCCACTCCGGAAGGCGGCGGTAATGCACCATAAAGTCGTTTAACCGCCATTAAACACAATTATAACCAGATCGTTTTTATTTATTTGTTTTAAGGCACACAAATAAGCTAATAATTAAATCAAATAGCCAGGGGTTGCACAGGGAGGCAATCTCACACACACAAAAAACAAGGAGGGAGATAAACAAACAACAAAACAAAAACTGAACGCGAAACAGCTGAGCCAGCCAGGGTTTACATTTGTTTTCTATGATTTCTGCAGACAGCATCGAGTTAACAATTGCACACATCTGGGCATATTTTATTCCTTAACATTTGCAAACATTCCATCAAACAGTAAATGAAGGAAAGAAGCGCTTGAGGCGTGGGATTTACAGACAGACCGTTCCCTTCGCTCTTTATTATGTGTATGCAGGGTTGCCAGATTCTGAAAACCATTATATCGTACAAAGCTTCCAAAACTATCGTTTTTCAGCACAAACTGTCGTACACTATAAATATACCAATATCGCTGTAGCACCCGCGCAAAAATATTGCTCATATCATCATCACCCCTAACTACAACACAGCCCCACTGTCCCATTTATTACATGACGCACACACACGACCTGCTGACCAAAGAGGATGCTCCAGGGCAGAAGGATAATGCAATAGTGGAACTGTAAAACTGATCCAGGGACAGTCTCTCCTTCTTACAGCCGATATTATGCCTTCGTGAATACGGAGGCTAAGTCTGACTCCAGATCAGAGCGAAAGCGAAGCGCTGCTGAGAGGGGACAGTGCATTTAACCAGACTTTATCTGGCGCTCTGAAACGATCGCACATGTAGGGCTTTTTTGAATTATTGATCGTACATCGTACAGGGGTCAAAATTATCGTACAAATACGATAGTTATCGTACATCTGGCAACCCGGTGTGTATGGCGGAAACGGGAGGAGGAAGTGGTTTCGGAAAAGGCCGGTCCGTCGTCGAAACAGTTCCGTCAAAGATGGCGGAGTATGCTAACCTCGTCCGAAGGGCTTTTGGACAGATAAGAGGTCACGGGGGAGTTAGAGGTTTGCTTCTGCAGCTTTTTAGGTAATTAACTTATCATAGTTGTTCTTTGTCCATGTGTGTAAGTGGTAAATGTTGTTGAAGCGCGCGTGTAACCGTATCAGTGAGTGACACAACATGTCTCTATTTGTAACGACCTGTCTTGTAAACAGAGTCTGCATCCATTGTGCATTCATTTTATTAATACATGTATATTTTGTTACGTGTTATTGTGTGTTCTACAGAGTGAATGATATAAAAACAGGAGCGTTGATAGGAGTCGACAAGTATGGAAACAAATATTACGAAGACAGGAAACATTCCTTCTTCGGTATTATTACTTCCTCTCTCGGAGGGCATTGGCACCATTTTTTTTTTAAATGCAGCAAAATAGGTGCCCTTTAAACAATTAATTTGTCTGTTTGTAAAGGACGTCATCGCTGGGTGATCTACACCACAGAGATGAACGGAAAGAACACTTTGTGGGAGGTGGATGGAAGTATGGTACCTGCTGAATGGTAATGTGTATTTTACTTGTATTTGAAATCTAGTTGGCCTATTTTGGTAGTTGCTACTGAGAAACTAAGCAAATTAAATATGTTTGTTTTTAGGCATCGTTGGCTGCACTGTATTACAGATGATCCCCCAACCACACACCCACCTGAGCCTAAGAAGTTCCTGGCTGAGGTGCACCAGTTCAATGTGAGCGGGTCCCCTCAGCAATACGTTCCTTACCCAACAACACGTAAGAAGATCCATGAGTGGGTGCCTCCAAAAGCTACACCTCAGTAATGGTGTTGCCTATTTAATGTTGTAAATTATGATTTTAATGGCCACTGTGTTCACATGCAAAATAAAATATCCATATTATAATTTGAGATTAAGATGTTATTATTGTAGTTGTGTGTGTGAGAGAGTGTTTATTTATTTATTTACTTCAGTGGTGACCACATCTATCGCAAAGACAATAACGTTATGTTTTAACAAAATAGCTAAAGCCCTTACAATGTGTGTAGGGTGGGCAAAGATCCTAGGCACTACAATGACAGAATTAAAAGTCCTTTTAATAAAGAGGGACCCGTCTCGATCCAGCAGCAAATATCTTGCCCGGAGCTCCTGCTGCTGGATTTATGTATTTCACTGTAAATTTTGTTTTGTTATTAAAGCCAAATCCTTTAAACTGCCTTACGAGAGTCTAAAATCTGTAGTCTTGAAGTTAAGTTTTTAATAGCAGAATTCGAGCCTTGTCTCAGTGGCTTAGGCAATGAGCTTGTGAGGAGCGTGTGTTACAGTAATCTTATACCAGTGTCTGAGACCGTCCTCTCTGGTAATCATGTGGGATTATGCTGAGCTAAAGGAAACTTTGAAGCAACCAGCATTTCACGTTAATGTGTGGAGAGGTTTAGCTTATTCTGATTGGATAAGAAGTATGTGTTAAAGTGATTCATAGCGAGCTCGAGCACAACCGGTCTGATGCATGATTTGGACTACAACAAAAAAGAGTAAGTACATTTCAATTTCAGTCTTGTTTGTGCTTTTACCCACAAATGTGAACTGTACGTTTCAGTACAGTCATAAAATATTCATTATTATTAGTTAGTGATGTACATTTTTCACTGAGCATTATATACTTTTGTAGAAAGTGTACTAGTTATGCAAACTGTTTTAGGCGTTTCTCACTTTGTTTCAGAAATTTTGACGTGTTAAATGAGGAGGCTCACTATAGCACCTATACTTCCTCTTTGGGACAGCATAGAGGAAGAGACGGAAAAAGAAAAGCTGTTTCACGTAAGTTTCCTCTCAAATTTACTTCAATGATTGAGCCCCACTAGATGGTGCTCTTTTGTACATTGTTCCTTATAGCTCCTTAGTGAGATGAGGTAAAAGTCTTTGACAGTGACTTTTTTTATTTTATCTTTTGGGAATTAAATGTGGTACTGTCTGACAAGGAGCTCAATTTGTGTTTGCTGAAGAAGCAGCAGCACAGAGTAGTTGCCGCTGTGTGTATTAGTGTGTATTAGTGTGTATCAGTATTCAGCCATCTGGGCACAGAGAAAGGTTAAAGAGTTGAGTGGTGTAAAGAGGACTTCAATCCCTGGTCACTTTTACATTGTAGTTTTTGGCTTTTTGAAAATTCAGTTTCCTTTACTGTTGCTTATGCCCAAACCTTTCCTGGCTCCAGTACTTTACTTTATTTTGAAGCTGGATTTGTAGACTTCCCATTTTCTCCCAGCTTTAGTGCACTGGGGGTTCGTATCTCATGCAAGAGCAAGTAAGAAAGCTTATCTGTTTTACTTGTCATTTTAATTGAATAAGTATCTTTGAACCATAGAATTTCTGTAGACTGAGTACGGGGGTGTGCACTGCAGGTGACACTGGTACCAGTTGCCAAAGTCTGAATCCATAGCTATGTCCGATGTGCATGTCTTCAGCATTTATCAACACCTCTGATAAAGTCACAATCTGAGGATTTTCTACAATTCACAGCAGCAAAGAATGTTTTTGAGTGCATTTCAAATATTTTGAAACAAACATTTTGATGAAACCATTTTCATCATTGCTAATGACATTGTTTCAGAAATGTTGAGGCTTGTCTCTATGCCGTTTTTGGCATATAATTCAGTTACTTTCTGGCATTTGTGAAGTAATGGCTTTCTTCTGGCAACTTGGCCATGCAGCTAATGTTTCAAGTGCCTCCTTGTGCATCTTGAAGTAGCTACACTACCTGTATTTCAGCTGACGTTATCTCTTGGTTTTTCTTTTCACAATTTTCCTGCCAGTTGTTGCTGAAATTTCTGTTGGTGTACGTTGTTCGCTTTCAACAGAATCCTGCATTTTCCACTTAGTTTGAACTCCGCTGGTTGATACGTTAAGTACCTTGGATATCTTTTTATAACCCTTTCCCATTTTTTACAGTTCAACTACCTTTTCCTGCTGATCGTCTGACAATTCTTTTGCTTTCCTCATGACTCACAAACCAGAAGCGTCAGTGCAGCACTGGATGACAGATGCAAGGGTCTGTCAGGAGCCCAAAAACTCACTGACCTTTTATACACACACAATAATTACAAACACAGATCAGAGGATGCTTGATCAGGGTCATTTTGGTTGATTCTTTGTTCATTATAATTTTAAAAACAGTAAACTCCGTTGTTTTGGCCATAACTAACCACTAACCACTACCAGTGGGGAAAAAAATGGTGTTATCATATTCTAAAAATACTCAATCAACAATTCTGCCAGGTTACGATCCACTTTTGTCACAATCCGATAAATTATTGATACCTGGTATTGCAGCATAAAGTATTGCGATCCAAATCCAATCCGATAGTTTATCCCGGCCCTATTTTATACTGTATATATATATATATATATATATATACACTCGCACACACACACACGCACACACACATTTTTGTGTCGTACATAAACACATTTTAACTTAGAATCCAATCCTGCAGGTAACCTTAAAAACAAACAACTTTCAAAAGAAGTTATAGCTTTTTAAAGTTACAAGCACATTTTTGTGATGAAGGGCCCACAATATAACTGTTTTAAAGGTGTGATTGAGGGTTAAATCAACAATTATTTGTGAGAAATTACTGTATTTTACATTAAATTGATTAAAATAAAAGTGTTATACAACTACTCTTGTTTGGGATGAGGCTTGATATTCTGTGGTGATCCTATATGGGTCCCGAACTGGTTGAGAACCATTAAAATCCTAGACAGGTGTTTTGTCTGTGATGAAAGGTGCACCATTCCTACAATAAAACACCGAGGTGGATCATGTTTTGAGCATCTGAGCTCAACTTGATCAAAATAGATTTCAAGATGAATGCAGGCATGTTTTTAAACATTGAGGGGAAACTGCCTTGCATGTTTTTAAAGAATACTGGAGAAAAAGTTACACTCAAAAGTTACACAAGGTCGACTTGGCCTTTGACAAGGCCAAGTCGACCTTTCATTGGCTGAAGCAGTATAAAGTGAAGGTTCTGGAGTGTCCATCTTAGTCTCCTGACCTCAATATCACTGAGCCACTCTGGGGAGATCTCTAACGTGCAGTTCATGCAGCAGCAAGACCGCCCAAGAATTTACAGGAACTGAAGGCTTTTTGCCAAAAAGAATGGCCAGTTTTACCATCCGAGGACAAATAAAGAGGTCACAAAATAATCCAAGCTGTCATTGATGTTAAAAGGTGTAATACACAGTATTAAGAACTGGGATGTGTAAACTTTTGATCAGGGTCATTTTAGCAGTTTCAATTATCATTATGATTTAATAAGAGTAAACTCAGTTGTGACCTTATGGCTTTGCACAGCCACTAATTATGAGTGAAAAAAAACTCATATTCTCATACTCGTATTCTGACGCGTGTTCCTCCCAAACTATTCAACTTTGGTTTGCGAAAGAGCACTTGGATGCTCCACACCACTACTGGCAAAATATTCTATTGACTGATGAAACCAAAGTTGAATAGTTTAGGCGGAACACACAACGTCATGTGTGGAGGAAAAATGGAACAGCACATCAACATCAAATAATGGAATAAGTAAGTGATCCCCTGTATTAAATAGCTGGCTGACACTTCTTTTGCAGCAATAAGAGCTTTTCTGTAGTTGCAGATTAGATGCTCACAACGATCAAGATTAATCTTGCAACCATTCCTCTTTATTAAACTGTTGCAGTCCAGCAAGATTAGTAAGGGTTCACTCACTTTTTCCTCCCTGTCCTGTGAATTTTTACATGTTATGGTCAATAAGAATATGATAACGTGACATTGTTTGGGTGGTATTAGGTTAAGCAGACACTGTTTTTCCATTCTTATGAATTTGATGAAGATCAGACCACATTTTATTTATCAAGTTAGGCAGAAATGTGAGAAATTCCAAAGCGTTCACATACACTTTCCACTGTGTGGGTGTGTGTGTGTGTGTATATATATATATATATATATATATAATTTTCTGTGTGTATAATGCATTCATACACATACATAATACTGTACTTTGATGTACACAAAGCACCATATAATACCCAACCACTGAGGCAGAGTGTCACCTGCCCAGTACTCATTAAAATGCTGTATTGTGGCCCTGGGAGTATGAGCAGAGTCCAGCTGTGTCACATAATGACACAAACACGCTTTTATCTTGCAGTCTCTATCTCCGCAGTCTGAGTCTGCCTCTAGCTCCTCATGCAAAGTCAATTTTATTCCTATTCGCTCCTTTTGCCCTATCTCCACAGCCCCCGTCTAAACCCATCTCACCATCCTCGCTTAGCCTCCTAGTGACTCGCAGCTGGGCCAGTTGTTTCTGTGGTAAAGTGTCTTTTGAGCCAGTAGAGGGTGGCTGATAGGGATCAGAAAATTCCTGCTTGGGCTCCTTCATGCCTTTTTAGGTGGTATGTGGCCCACAAGTCATAACAAAGTCGAGTGCAAGAGGGATAGCTGTTCAGTACAGAGGCAATGTACAGTGAGGTGTGGAGCAACGCAGAGAGCTGTTGGTTGGTGGCAAATTCAGTTTATGTCAGAACAGGAAACAAAGATTATTTCTCAAGGAGCGCTCATGACTAGGCAGGCTTAAGGTTCAAAGAAGAATACAGCTTTCTCTGTAGCTGGTGTGGCATGCACTTTGACCACTGGCAGAGGAGAAGGCATGAGGAAGAACTACAGTGCAATACCTCTCATCTATGTCACTGAGGTAGAGTTGTGCTTTTTTTTGTTATCTAAGGATTTTTAGATATTGCATTTGTATGTCTACAGTATGAGAGACCGACAGGTTTCACTATGTCGTCTCTTTGCTTTCTAGCTGGAAGTAGGTGACCTATCACCACTCAATAATATGTGAGGGATGATCAACGTAAACTAAAAGACTGTGTGTGTGTGTGTGTGTGGTGGGGGTTTAAAAAGGAAAAATCACCCTCAAGGTCTTTCAAGTTGCTTTTATGCTTGACACACTGAATTGTCTGTGCATTTGCAGCCTAACCTTATAACAAAATGTAAAAAAAAAAATACTCTTATGTAACAATCCAACATAATGGGAGTCCTTCCTGTCAAGACGAGCTCCTTCCTCATAGGCAACGAAAGTAGGCAGTCAGCAAAGAAAGGGCAGCCAGACATTGCTATAATACGATCCCTGTAGTGTGTGTACATCCTTCTTAAGATTTGGGCAAAAGCACATTTGAAGCATTTTATGCTCCAAAAAAGTGACCACCCACAATAAGAGACCAGGACAGGTTATTTTAAATGGATGGTTGAAACCACAGAACATTCCAGGAAATATGTCACCTTGAACAGTAATATACAGTATAAGCAAACATACCAGCAATATGTGAGCCAACAATACTGCTGTTTTGGCAGTGTGTCATCATAAAGCCTTTAGAAGAGGAGCAAATGTATTTACGCTTTGGCTGCTGCCTCCTTTTTGGAGATGAGATGGTAAATTTGGTCAAATTTGAGGAGAGGCAAACCTGCTCACAGTAAGACATGTTTTTGAGGTATTTTTCACCAAACATCCAAAAATAAATTATTTCTTGCATTTCACTTTATCCATTGATTTTATTCTTAGACAAAGGTTATTTTGTTGTTTTTTTACATTGTGAGACCAAAGCATTGAAGAGTATTGGTTGTCCACCGCACAAATGTTATTGTTGGTAAATGACTCATGAGCCCAACATCATTTGCATAATAACCTTGTCTGGGTCAGTAGCCTGTAGATACTTGTTTTTAGAACAGAGCACACAAATATATGCATCTTTTATTGCAATAGAAAACGGTCACTATTCTACTGTTAAATATCACAGAGGAGATAAAACGTGTTTAGCTGGAGTTGTTCAGAAGTGAAGAAAATGTTGAAAGGTGTTTGAACCAGTTTTGTCCCATTTGAGAAATAGAAACCTGTTACTAGATTTGTTCAGCGATTTTCAAATGGCAATTTCAAACATGCTGTATTCGTTCTGATCTCTTGCTTTTACATTGAGCCTTTGAGAGTGTCATTCATCGGTTCACTCCTATGAAGTACAGCAGTTTTCATGTTAAAAAAAAATGCTATTAATAATAATCATAATAGTTAAAACTCAAATGAAGACAAAGGGGGATGAAATGCTAAGAGATAAAGGTTATGACAAGTAGTTTGTGTGGATGTGTAGGGGGGATGAGACATAAAAGTGAAGCTATAACGCTCTGTTCTCCCCAAGCGCTTTGAAGGTGTGACCCTTTAAAGTTTAGATATTCACTTCAAAGAGCCTCTGATGCAGTTGGATCTTAGCCCCTACTCTGTGTTCTATGATCAGACATAACATTTTCACCACTTTCTCAATAATATTTAATACTAATAAATCTGAGCGCACAGTAAATGCTTACATTGATAGTCCCAAGTGTGTTGACTTTCTAGGTTGAAACTTTTATTCTCTAAAGTGACATGAAAAGGGGGATACATTCTGATTTTCTAGTTTAGTACAGTAGTACAGTCATGAAATGTTAACATCTTTTGTCACATCCAGTGCCCATTAAAGTAAAGTATAAGTAGGCAAAAATAATGACCATAACAAAATACCAGGAATAAACTGAATTAATTTTGTTTTTGCAAATGTTAACTTGAATGTCTAACCTTTTATTCACAGACTAATGAAATTATCAAATAACATTTTGAGCATGCTGCCAGTCATAGTAAGGCAGTTTCCCTCAAATACTTCTTGTGGCCAATGGGTTTTGCCTTTCCATGTGAGTGAAATGGACGGGCCATGTGTCACCCCTGAAGCTGCCCCATTATTCTTGTTGAAGGAGGTTCTGGCTTTGCAGATGGATGACAGAGCTTGAGTGGCTTGTAAGACTGTTTAGAACTACAAAAGGAAACACATTGAGAGTACTGTCAGTTAATAGTAAAGTTGATTTATAAGGCATTTTACAGATAAAAATCACAAAGTGCTCCACAAAACATGGGACAGATAAAACAACATAAGAAATATCATAAACAACTGTTGTTGCACAATAGGCATGTAGCTGTGTTTTGGATTTAGTTTGCTTCACTTGGACACTCCTGGCAGTTGGTGTCTTATTCGATATGATTAGTTTGATTAGTCACAGTCGGTCGGTACTGCCAGATCAGTCTTGCAGTAGCAGCAGTCTTATTGTTTTTGCTGTTTTTTGCACAATTTGTCATCATCCAGCTATCAACTTTGTTCAATGACCCTAAATCATTATGATAGTCATTGATCCATCCATCCATTTTCTTCCGCTTTATCCGGGGCCGGGTCGCGGGGGCAGCAGTCTCAGCAGAGATGCCCAGACTTCCCGATCCACGCACACCTCCTCCAGCTGTTCTGGGGGGACCCCGAGGCGACACCAGGCCAGCTCGGAGACATAGTCCCACCAGCGTGTCCTGGGCCTTCCACGAGGCCTCCTCCCAATTGGGAGGATAGTCATTGATAGTGATTCAAATATTTGGTAGCTTCCTTCAACCCAATTACGTACTATCCATTGCTATTTCAAGTCAGTGGTTCTCAACCTGGGTGTAGAGACACCCACGGTGGTAGTGAGATTATTATTGGATGAGTCTCCAGATCATATGGGAGGCATACTGTATTTACCATAGTTTAAATGGAAAATATGCCCTGTGAGGCTCTCAAACACAAGCGGTTCTTAAAAAAGGGTTGAGAAAAAAGGGTTGAGAACCACTGATGTAGGAGCATATTCCTTTTAAAACAAGACTAACCAAAATTACATCTTTAATATGTAAAACATGCAGAAGGAGAGATACAGACATTGTGCGATACACATAATTAATTAAGCTAAGCAGTTGAATTGGATACAGTATGACTTAAAACTCCCTAGACATCTTCCACCTTATTCGGGTTGGATCGTAGAGGCAGCAGTCCAAGCAGATACGCCCAGACTATATACCTTTCCTCCAGCTCTTCCAGGGGATCCTGAGTTGTTCCTGCGCCAGCCAAGAGATATAGTCCGTCCAGTGTGCCCTGGGGACATGCCCGAAACACGACCCCAGGGAGGCAAAACTGATGCCTCAGCCACATAAGCGGGCTCCTCTAAGTGAAGGAGTAGTAGCTCTACTCTGAGCGACTCCCGGGTGGCTGAGAGTTCTAATCTGGGTGCACCCAGGCACCCTGCGGAAAAAGATCTGTAACATGGTTATAATAACCTTTTAAATGCAGCTCACTGTAGCTGAATACCGAAGATGTTTTTGATCCTGTTCATGTTTTTGGGGGCACTGGCGCCAACAGCTGATACATACCATAGATTTGGTGTTAGGTCTTGATGTAAACATGATATTCCCAAAAGAGGATATTGTCATCGGGTGCCAAATACTTATCTTTAAAAATGCATGAATTTTATCAAACGTACTATTAACGTACTATTTATAAAATTTACTATTTCATGAATTTGCAACAGTTATCATTGAGAAACAAATGAGTGTCAGATTAGTTACGACTGTCCTGAATAATTTTCATCAGGTTTTTAATAGTCTATCAGTGCATGCTTTTGCGCCTTCTCAGTGGGAAAAAGGAAATGAGAAGGCTAAAGGCTGCTCTTTATCTGCCCACAGATTTGTGGCTAAAGAACCACTTTTATTATTTTTTTCTTCCTGTCTAAACTCAGGACAGATTAGAGGAGGTATGTGTAATTTATAGATTGTACATTCTCCACTCCACTAAATAAACAGTTTGGGCTGTAATGTCCTAGCCAAGTAGTTCAGAGCCTCCTTAGAATGTCCCTATTCATCATACTCCACTAAAACACGCCCCATTCGTCTGCCAATTCTGTGGACGTTGATCGCTTTTCTGGCTGTCCCTCTGGTATTATGGGGGGCAAACTTGCGCCACTGCTTAGACAGAGACAGGAAGTCGAGCAGGATGTCCACAAACTAACACAAATGTTAGTGGTGAGACAAGAGAACAATGCAGTGATTAACCAAGAGTTTATGTTTTATCTACATGCATTCCTAAAAACACACATTCCTTTTTCCATTTATGTTGTGCGTGTGCAGTGACCGAGAAATTGGACTGAATGCACTTAAATATTATGTGACATTTTCATGAGTTGCAACATGGATGCTGTGGGATATGTCAACTCAGAAGCTGTTCTTACTTGCACTTGCAACATTATGCACCAGTAAAGTTATGTGTGTAGCCTTGGGGTTTTTCAATGTCAGGCAGTAATGCAACACTCATTAGTGTTTTCTTGTTAATGGCACTCACCTAAGTTGGTTTCAGTAGGCGAGTGCACTTATCAAATCAATGTCCGTGTACAATCAAAGCTCTTAAATGGACATAATTAAATGTTACGTAAAACGCAGTCAATGCTTAGAGCAAATAAACTCAAGGTCTATTAGAGGACACATTGCTGAAAGCTTTGCTGCAGCTCGTATACTCTATGTGGCGGTACTTTTAACTGTACAATGGAAAAATTACCTCATCAACGTGGATCGCATTTCAATAACGTTTCTCATGACCTGCAGGCAGCTTCTGTGCCAGGTGCTCTCTTCCTTCATTATGTTGGCCAACCTGTCAGCACACACTCTCATCACTATGATGAACAGTTGAGTCACCTCCCAGTCCTATCAGAGGCAGGTCAGGAAGAGCAGAGGTAGCAATCTGTTAGATACCTGTACTCAAATACATTTAATTGGAAGCCTTTTTTTTTTTAAATTTGAGAACAGTAAAGGGTTACACTTCCAACTCAGAGTTTTTGTGAGTAACAAAAATGTTATGTGGACATACATTATGAACATTTCAGCTACCTCTTGTATCAGAACATTCACAATGCAGGCTCTTGTTTTTGTTTAGTTTTTGCTTGTATGTTATTTCTAAAAGTCTTTGGAACGGGGACATCCAGGGATCCCCGTTGCTTCACTTTGGACTAACAATTGGACATACATTTTGTCCATTCTTTGTTTTATGATTTTCAAGCTGTTCCCTGTTTGATTTAAATTCTCGTGAGGCATACTGGGATATTGGACTGCACAAAGATAATTTACTTGATTGAGCACTGATGTTCTATCAAACAGTCATTCAGTACTTAGTAATGTCAACAAGTACTCTTCCACTCTAATTATTTAAATTTGTCTACTTGACCCTGCTCATTTAAAGGCTCGGGTGAAAGACTGATAGAGGCCTGTTTTGAATGAAGTCATCAGGCCATGCAGTAGTAAAATGTGAAGATAAATACTTAATGTGGGGCTTAAACAGTGAAGTATCTGCAGCTCATGTGACACAGCCTTTAACTGTACTAATTAGTTTTTTCATCACTCCGGCCACAGTGGACCTGCAGCACCTTTGAATATTTTATGACACATGCTACACAGCTGTGTGGGACATATCTCAGCTTTCACTTGAAGTATGGCTGTGTGATAATTTTCCATTTTGCTCGGCCCCAGAAGGTGAATATTTAAACAGGTGGGGATTAAAATTAACACGTATGATGGGCAGAAGCAGGCAATTTAACACAGATGTCTACAGATGTATATAGCCATACAGCTGGAGTCTCTTTTGTATTCTCACTAAGCATTTGAGGGTATTTAGAATACAGTTACTTTCTTGATATCAAAGGAATACATCAAAGTACTACATTTCAGTTTCATAATCATAAAAAGAAGAAGAGAAAAAAAAATGGATTAGAACAGAAAGGTTTAGCTCTGTCTTCCTGGGCTGTGTGCATTTGCATAGTGCATTTATTGCATTCCAAATTAGTGGTAAAAAAGCTCGTAGCCTAAACATCTTGTTAATAGGACGCCACATTTATGCATTTATATTACGCAAATCAATGTGAAAGTCTAAGTATTCATAATACAGTACTCGGATTTGACAAAGTAACGGAATATGTTACTAAATACATTTTAAAATAACACTGCGTAACATTTTGGACGATACTGTTGCCATCAATACAAAACATGCTCCTAATGACCAACTCAACACAGAAAATGCTATTACTGCAGTGGGTAATCAAAGAATGGATGAGGACCTAACCTGTTTAAATCTCTGCTGACATCTCCATGGAGACGAGCTGGATACCTACTCCTGGTAAAGTTAATAACATAGAGGGTTAGCAGCTCACAGCAAAGGCACATGTTTGTTTGAACATGTATGAGGTATTTTTCAATGAAGACAATATCTGTCATAAAATAAATGCTTGTTTTTCAATTTTATTTATTGGGTGAAATTCTATGCAGTGTGGCTTTAAGGTGAGTATTCTGTAACTAAATACAATTTCAAAGTATTCTCCCCAACACTGGCTGTGCATCTCCACGATATTAAAACTTCAAATTCTAGTTTACATGTGTGGAAATTAACACATTTAAAAAAAAAAAATCATCAGCTGGCACCTTTATATGTGGAGCAGTCAACTAAACACAAATACATGTACGTAAATAACCTGTTCGCAGACGAAGCCATCAAAGCAAAAACATCCGTGGTGAAAGAGTGGTCCTTATCCTTAACCTGAATAAACAATTGCAGGTGTATAGTTATGGAGGATTGAAAGTGCCACAATTAAATAAATAAATGCACCATTAAATAATTAAATAAATGTGTCATTAATTAAATAAATGTGTCATTAATTAAATAAATGTGTCATTAATTAAATAAATGTGTCATTAATTAATTAAATTACCAATGATTCTGTGTAAAAAAATATATATAATTATTTATCTATTTAATTAATTATTTCATGGTCCTGTGTTGCAGTGTTTCATGAATTAATTTTATCTGTCAAACTCGCCCATCAAAAGTTGTGGGCGGGCTAAAGCCTGGTTAACTCAAATCTAGTCTAATCCATTGCTTTGGCCTGAAGTGTTTTTTGGAAACATGGCGGCTACGCTGATGGAGGACCTTCATGAGGTTTCAAGGGAGTTGGTGCGAGATATTTTCGACCTTGCTGAGTATGTGGAAGCAGGACCTGCAGACCCCGAGCATACAGAATAAAGCGGAGGAATTTATTGAAGTTCTTGGAGTTATTTCCACACTTTCTGACCAAGGCATTGACTGTAGAGTGACCGAAATTTTAGAAGAAGTACTCTACAGGGGTGCTAGTTGGAATGTGCCGTTGCCTCAATGCCCCGGTCGCAATGTACCGCATCCATTGGTTTTACCGCCACCTACCGGGCGGATGAGTGCTCTTTACGATTATTGAGAAACAGCAGATATTAATTTAAAAAAAGTTATTTCTTGACATCCCTTGATAGAGTGATCGAGGCTTGTGTTTAGTTGTTTTTGCTTGAGTATTCAAACATACGTAAGGGAGAATAGCGCCACCCAGCGTATCGGAGTATGTTCACTAGTCTGCGTAAATCCATTATTCTGGAATTGATTTGCCTTGACTCGATGAGCAGGATGACCAATCAGGTGTTAGGACCCACCCCTCAAACTTTGATGGGCGAGTTTGACAGATAAAATTAATTCATGAAACACTGCAACACAGGACCATGAAATAATTAATTAAATAGATAAATAATTATATATATATTTTTACACAGAATCATTGGTAATGTAATTAATTAATGACACATTTAATTAATTAATGACACATTTATTTAATTATTTAATGGTGTATTTATTTATTTAATTGTGGCACTTTCAATCCTCCATATATAGTGGGTGTATTATGGGTGCACTCGAGCCCCCCCCCCCCCCCCCCCCCCCCCCCCCCCCCCCCCCCCCCCCCCCCCCCCTCTGAATAAACACATGGGCGGGGTTTCCTCACACATTGCGCTGCTGTGTTGGCTCCATGCGCTCTCGGTGGGTCGAGGGCAGACGGTGGCGGGATGGAAGGGTAGGGGTCGGTACGCGGTTGTCTTTGACGTAGATCGCTGTGTCGCCGGTTGAAGCCGCTGTGTGGGGGAGGCTGCATGCGGTGGTGCAATGGCAAATGTTTTCATTAATGTTTTGGCGGAAAGCGACAACGAGCACCGCTTGAGGACGTCGGCGGACCGGTTGAGTGTGTCTTTTGCTGCTCCAAAGAAAAGTTGACTCAGAACTGAAGACGTGCGCAAACTGACAGCCTAAAATGGTAAATATATGCCCTTTGTGTTGACTATTTGTTATCGAGAAGTCCTCACGCTTGCCGTGGTTTACAAGTACGTCTATGTTGCGTAGTTCGTGCAGCTTGTCCAAGTGTGGTCACTGTCTGGCTGCAGGACATTGATACCTAACATTGGTCCTGTCTGGCTGGCCAAATCAGTAGTAGCTGCGGGACATTGCTAGCCTACCTAACATTGGGCCAAAGTTGACAAACCGTGTATGGTTATATATGCACATAAAACACCTGGCTCCTCGTGTCTGTGGACGAGTCTCTACATGCTTTGGGTTACTCACAGATTTTTGTCTCCCTGCCTGAACCTGAACAAATGTCTGTTTTTAGAAAGCAGAACATCCTGTCTTTTTCAATGTATGGGAGATCAAACTATTACAGGACAAGCCCTCCCGACAGCACCTAACAATTCCTAAGAGCCATTGCTTGAGCTCATTGTATGCTCATGGATAAAATGTAGCCTTATCTGCAATGTATGGTACAGCGAGAAAGCTGTCATTGCCCAACAACTCCAACATTTACATATCCTTCAAGGGAGGGGGCTACTAAAGTATGTTAGTTTTTCTCTTTGACATGATCTTTACAATGTTTTCCTTTTATCATGTAGAGTTCATACCCACTGTTGGCTTAGCACTTTTGGAGCAGGTTTGTCCAGGTGCTGTACGCATAGTTTCAGATTTTAATCTTATTTAACTTTTCTAGGCTACTCTTATTAATGAGAGTTTTACTTTTCTCTAGTCACCTTTGACATATCACAGACCGACTTTTTGGGGGGTGATGCATTGCTTGCATTGTGTGATAATACCATTATCAATGTAATGCATTCCATAGAGGCATTGTTTTATTTGTCTCACTGGCATTGTGCCAAACTACATGTATTCCTAAAGTTGTGTATCAGATTTAGTCAAATGGATATGGCTGAATGAAGGGAGGTGACTGTGACATCTCTTTGTAAAAGTCTGAGTGGTCTATTATTGTGTTTCGGATTTTTGACAGGCCTCAAACCATGAAAGAAGAAGGCACATGTTTTTTTTGGCAGCTGACACCCACATGCACAAATTTTGTCATGGTACATTGGGACATACAGGTGATGCTACGCCTTTCAGATACTGTACATTAAAAAAAGTAACATGCTGCCATGACATTTCAGCCGCATTTCCATCTCCTGAATAATGACTGTTACATTGGGCTGTACTTTAAGTTTGTAAGTTAAGTAAGTCAGTTTTTCCTTATTTGAATGCTTTGAAGTTAGCCATTGCAAACATCATTTATCACTGACCACTATGTATAATACATAACTGTGAGCTCTCCTAGTTGTCCAAGGCTACTGTATCTTTCATGACAAAAGGCATAACATAGGAGTGGCACAGAGAGCAAAGATCATCTTTAATACGCTTTCGGAAACGGCTTTGTTATTGGCAACTTGGCTTTCTGTTCTCTAGGGCAGGGGTTCCCAAACTGTTCAGGCTGCAACCCCCCAAAATCACTCAACCAAAAACTCAGGAACGCTCCTGGAAAAAACTCATAAACAACACATACAGTGGCTTAGAAAGCAATGGTAAAAGAAACAAGCAATTTGACATTCGTCATTGACAGTGTCTGTCTAAATTTGGAACTCCTAAAATATTGCGTAACATGGCATGTTTTGTGTGACAATTGTATGCTAAATACTGATTTGTTTATCAAACAATACTGATATTTATGGGCAATAATGCAAGATTTGAAGTAGGTGTTTCTTTAAGATGCTACTGTATATCTATATTTGATAACTAAGCTTTTTATCAAATAACTTTCAATAGTATCTTCTCCTGTACTGTCTGACGTGTTGTCTTCTTGTTTCTGTCTCCATGGGGAATTGTTTCCTGCGCCTTCCGGTTGTGTGTTTCTTTTTACATAAGGCTTTCCTTTCTGTTTCTGAATACCAATAAGAAACGGCAAACTTATGTTTTAATGCAGCATAAACCAGCCATTAAATCTGATGAATCTGAAACGCCTTTTCAGTTCTTGGTATGTGCTTAATAATAATGATAATAATAATGCCTTACACTTGTATTGCGCTTTACAATTTTTGTTTCTCAAAGCGCTACACTGTCGTCATTATTCATTCACTCCATACTCGGTGGTGGTAAGCTACTGTTGTAGCCACAGCTGCCCTGGGGTAGACTGACGGAAGCGAGGCAGCCAATCTGCGCCATCGGCCCCTCCGACCACCACCAACCACTCACACCATTCATCCCGGCCTATTGTACATGTTTTTGGTGGTAGGGGAAACCGGAGTACCCGGAGGAAACCTACGCAGACACGGGGAGAACATGCAAACTCCACACAGAAAGGCCCCTTCCAGGTGGGAATTGAACCCGGGACCTTCTAGCTGTGAAGCCAGAGCACTAACCGCTGTGCTACCGTGCCGCCCAAACATGTAATAGTGATACAAGAAACGTAATGCGTCACTCAAGTGCGTGTGCGTGTGTGTGTGTTTTTGTGTGTATATATATGTATATGTGTGTGTGTGTGTATGTATATATATGTGTGTGTGTGTGTGTGTGTGTATGTATGTATATATATATATATATATATATATATATATATATATATTTTTTTTTTTTTTTTTTTACCTAAGTAAGGGCTTTACTTTGTCATTGTACAACTGTACAACGAAATTGTGTTCAGGTGTTAGTCCTGTGCCGCTGTGTGGCACCACCACTAGGTCAACCTGACCAGCATATTTTTTGGAAGTAGGGGAAAACGTATACTAGTACTCGGAGGAAACCTGGCTTGGCTGCTTTCAGTGCTCCTCTGATCGTCTGAAACGGTGCACCGCATGGCGTTCTGCACTGGTCAGCTCAACCTCCTCCTGTGCAGCTCCCTCCACTGCACAACAGTCTTTCACCATCTTCTGGGAATAGCTTAGTGTTTAATCTGTTTTATTATCCAGTGAACGTCCATTAGCCAGAACAATAGAAGGAAGGATAGAAGGCATATGTGGCTTAGCTGTGAGTCTTGCCCGGATACCTTCTTCTTTGTCCCTTCCTTGTGTCCTGTAGCGCCTCTTGTGACTTTGTTTACACGTTGCCATGACGTTAATTTGGCTTTTCTATAAATTTGATTTCAGCTGCAGATTTACATCCCAGTATTTTTTCCATTTGCTTGTAACGCAATCTTGTTAGGTTTCATGTACTGACCGATGTGAAGCTCTCCTGTTTATTCACGTCAGTGGTTGTTGCGACGGCTTTACTCAATCACATCTGTTGTCAGGGGCAACAGGTTGACTCTGTCTGTCCAACTTGAATGGCTGAATTAATGTACATTAGTGGCAGTAATAAATAGAGTAGGGGGTGCTAATATGTTTTTATAGCCAGACCTGTGTATATTTCTTACAACTATGGCTCAGACATGTCACGTGGTGTTGCTGTGACGTGTCAGTTGAATAATTAATGCTTAACTAGTTTGGCATTACATGAAGAGCTAATATTTCAGTGTTTGAATATCTTTGTTTGTTATTGCAAACTATCAAATGATGATCTGCAACAATATTCAAAGCCTTATAGTATAATTCGCACTTCTCAATCTCTCCCTGCTTTTGGATTAGGCACTGAGTGGGCTAAGCTGACAGGAGATGCACCCCACCAATGGGTGTGTGAGTAACTCTGAAAGGATTAGGTGAGGAACAAATGTCCTCCTTAGTCCCTATCACAAACATCAGTATGCATCATCTTCTGCCTCCTTGGTCATATTGTATACAGCCAATTTATTGCCCTTTTACTGAACACAGTAAGGAGATGTGGTTAGCTGCTTGGTACTGTTAGAGAAACAACAATGGTGCTCGAGAGCATTGATGAAGAATAGGCAGCATTCAGGATGTCTTATACAGGAGAGGTTTATTTACCATCGTTACGGGACCCGGAGACATGAACTCAAGACATTGCGCTAGTCCTACCATTCAAGTCTGTCTATGCTTCCACAGAAGAGGGATAAATGCCGTCTAAGAGCGTCATACCGATACGCAAGCAAAACATTTAGTAGCGCCTGAACACCACAGTCAAGGCTATGACAGAGATAGTACGACTTTACAGCTTGACCCAGTATGATAAATAGTGATTTAATATTATCCTCTAACAGGTACAGCCCCTGTCGCATTGACCTTTTCCCCCAACCAGAGGTTCAGGACAGTTTGATTGGAAATTGCACAATGTCCTGGCAGTGACAGGGGAAATTAATGAAACAAATTGGGTACTGCAGGTAATTGGGTAATGCAGTTCCCCAATTTCCCAATTTCATCATATACTTTACAACCCCGTATCTACCATTAAATTATTTTATGGAATGTCTTGTATGTAATTATTATCCACCCCGGCCCGCACGCTGCACGTCGCTCTCACATGCAGCGTTACTACCTGACGGTAACAATCCCTCTCATACAGTATATTCTAGCCATACCGCCTTTGCTATGCCTGATGCCTTCTGCTCTGGGAAGCTTATCAGGGTTAGGCCTGGCTTGTACATGGTTGGGAGACCACTGAGGAACACCAGGAAGCCTGGGTGAATGTAATGTGTGGTTGGTAGTGGTCAGCCTCGCGTCGGTTTATCCTGTATAGCTGTATCCTGTGCAGCTGTATAAGACTACTGCATTAGTATTATTTATAAGTGGATAATAAAATATTAGAAGCCTTGATTGGGGACCCCAAGTTTGGAATAGGTGGGTTAGTTTTTCTCCACTTAACAAAAGCTTTGTTATTGACCTCTAAAAACTAAACAAAAAACAAAAATCCTGTCTCCATTGGGTCTTGCTAAACTTGCTAACCCTGTAATTTAGATCAGAAATTCTCCCGCTAGCTTTGGGATCCGTCATTACAACAAGCCCGTGTCAGTGCATGTTATCAAACATTTAATCAACAGACAGACAGCTACAATAAGGCGAGGCAAGTGTGTTCATTAATATGCACTGTCCCGACCAAATAAACAAAACAAACAAATATAACATAAATTACTTAATGTTTATTCTGAACATATAAAAACTACAATAAAGAAACACACATAAAACATGCAGCTCAATACATTTACAACTTGGAAAGAATAAAAAATAATAATATATAACACACACATAGAGATGCTGTAAATATTGATATTGATGCATATTGTTGTCATAGTTTTTTTCCTTCTAAATATTGCAACCCTTCTGCTGACCATTAAACGTGCTGATCTACATGTATACTTGTTTTAGGCAATATAATTCATAATACATTCGTAATCCTATATTGTGCAGCCCTAAACTTGATCACCTGTATAACAATGGTGTCTTTCAGAGAGCTTCGAAGCAAAAACAGTGTAACCTATCTTCCTGCTGTGGGCCTCTTCAGATGTAAAAGTCAGCAGTTGATCTCTCAGTGCTGATTCATTGCCCACACAACAGCCAGCCCTGTGTCTGGTCTCACTGTGGAGGTGTGTGTAGAGGCCAAACTTGGATATGTTTCAGTTACTATGCCTCAGTAGTTTTGTATTCGAGCCAAAATCAGACTGTATTCTCTCAAAAGTGTGTTGTAAATGCAAGCGTTGTGTGTAGTTGAGTTCCACGAAATCACGCATCTTTGACATTTTCTAACTATTCATACCACATAGTTGGTACGAGTTTGTGAAAAAAAGTGTAATTGCAATCGCATTAGGGAATTTCACACATCGTCGAGTGGACTGGGCTGGTTGAGTGGAGGATGTTTCATATCCATCTTGAGAAGCTTCTTGTCAGAATCAGAATAAGTTTATTGCCAAGGTTTGTGAACAAGGTTTACAAACTAGGAATTTGTCTTGGTGCAAACGTGCGACATAGAACATATAACACAGAATTAAGATAAAAAATAAGCTAAGAACTTTAAACTATAAGGCTATAAGGGCATGCATAAAGAATATTAAATAAATAAGATAAAATAAAGTGACATATGGTAAGACAACAACAATTTGACAATGAACAACAGCGGGATTGTATATACAGATGTGTAGGCATATAAAGTGATATTAAGTGATAGCGGCGGGTCTAAGTGTGGACACACCGCACACTGCAAGTGCAGATACATCCATGACTCTGTAACTAAGCCACAGAGACTTGTTATTGTTCATGAGTCTGATGGCGGAGGGGAAAAAACTGTTCAAGTGGCGGGAGGTATGGGTCTGGATAGACCGTAGCCTCCTGCCTGAGGGGAGAGGGGTGAATAGTCCGTGTCCAGGGTGAGAAGGGTCAGCTGTGATCCGACCCACACGCCTCCGGGTCCTGGAGGTGAACAGGTCCTGGAGAGATGGGAGCTCACAGCCAATCACCTTCTCTGCAGCACGCACAATGCGCTGCAGTCGGTGCTTTTCCCGTTCTGTAGCGCCGGGGAACCACACGGTGATGGAGGAGGTGAGGATGGACTCGATGATGGCCGTGTAGAACTGCACCAGCATCTTGGTTGGCAGCTTGAGTTTCCTCAGCTGCCGCAGGAAGAACATCCTCTGCTGGGCCTTCTTGATGAGGGAGCTGATGGTTGGCTCCCATTTGAGGTCCTGGGTGATGGTGGTGGCCAGGAAACGGAAAGAGTCCACAATGGAGATGGGGGTGGGAGAGTCTGTCAGGGCGATGGGGGACGGTGGGGCTGTGTCTTTCCTGAAGTCCACGATCATCTCCACTGTCTTCTGGGCGTTCAGCTCCAGGTTGTTGTGGCTGCACCAGGACGCCAGCCAGTCCACCTCTCTCCTGTAGGGGGACTCATCATCGTCCGAGATGAGCCCGATGAGGGTGGTGTCGTCCGCAAACTTGATCAGTTTAACGGACTGGTGGCTGGAGGTGCAGCAGTTTGTGTACAGGGAGAAGAGCCAGGGGGAAAGTACACAGCCCTGAGGAGTTCCAGTGTTTGTAGTCCGAGTGTCCGAGACGATCTTCCCCAGCCGCACGTGCTGTCTCCGGTCCGTCAGGAAGTCAGTGATCCACCTGCAGAGGGAGTCGGGCACACGGAGCTGGTAGAGCTTGTCTCGTAGCAGTTCAGGGAGGATGGTGTTGAAGGCAGAGCTGAAGTCCACAAACAGGATCCTGGCGTAGGTTCCTGGTGAGTCCAGATGCTCCAGGGTGAAGTGGAGGGCCAGATTGACTGCGTCGTCCACAGACCTGTTGGCTCTGTAGGCGAACTGCAGCGGGTCCAGGAGGGGGGGCGGTGATGTCCTTGAGGTGAGGCAGGACCGAGCGCTCAAAAGACTTCATGAAGTCACTCTTGTCGTCAAAATGTAAGACTGAAGAAACATCCTCAACTCAGCCAACTCAAGAACTGAGAGCCTTTACAATCAAATCTATTGCAATATTTCTGAGTATACCACCAGTGAGTTTACTTTTTGGGTAGCCTCTTATTTTTCACTCTACTCACCAGACAGTGCTGGACACTGCTAACATTTGAGAGAAGAAGAAGAAGAATTGCTTACATTTAATATTATGTTATAGAGGCCCAGTCCTTGGTGTTAAATAGTTATTATAAAGTATAAGACTCCATGGAGACAAAATTATCTATTTTTTAGATTATAGATGTTCAGATTAAATAACAATGTTGTAGTCTTTGTTAGATAGATAGATAGACTTTGTCTGTCTCAGAAGGTGTTCTTCTTTTTTGACAGGCGCAAACACACTTCCATAAAAGCCAAAGGCACATTTAAATAATGTCTTGTATGTGTTTTTGTGGGCAGGGGGACTTTTAGCACCTGCTCAGTGAGAACGTGACGGAGCAAAGAAGTGGATGTGAGGGGTCCTCCGTGATCTGAGTAGTTCCTCAGCACTGAGCGGTTATAAAGTTCAGACAAAGGGCCATAATTGCCACCATTGAAATTGAATTTTTTTGTTTTGGTTCCAATTAATTGTGCCCCCCCCCCCCGCCCCCCATCATCTGGTTTGATATTGTTTTAAAATGACATTACATTGTAAAGTATATGACCTGATCCTTGTGACTGTGTCAATCTGCTATTATGGTGACATTGTCATATTTTGATCTAGTGTTTTGTTCAGTTTAATGCAGCGCTATTTTTCCCACCCAGTGGGTGGGGAAAATGGTCAGACTGCTCCATCATGCCATGACTGAGAGACCGGTGGATATAAACAATCGTTTTGAAGTGTGAATTGTCAAAAGAAGCAAATGCCTATAGTTAGTGCACATGAAATCAAAATTGTGATGTGATTTGGCATATTTCCTATACCCCTAATATAAGAAATTGAGATGAACCTTTTTCATGTTATTGGTCATTGTTGAGGCCCATGGACATGACAGATGGCAAATTCTCCTTTTTAAAGGTCTTAACATGACCTTTACTGTAGTCTAGATTTCCTTTCCTGGTGCAATACTGATCTGAGTGTTAGGCCAATTTCTGTGGTTTTCACATCGTCATGACATCTGACCCATTTCCTCTTTAATGCCCTTTTAAATACTTTACAAATTGGTTGCTCTACTCTAAATTGTATCTCAGCCCTCTATTTTAGCCACTGATGGTCCTAATGAGTAATCTTTACTGTGTGCAACACAGATTAACCTTTCAGATCACATGAGAGAAGTGAAAGAAGTGATTGGATTCACATGCCCTAGGACTGCCCATTATATAACAAAGAACTCAGGATAATATCAGAGTGTGCGATATCCATATCACAAAAGTCCACGATGTATTACACAATGTATTACAAGCCTACCAGCATTTGCATACGCATGTGCACTTCTCTATTACAGTGCTGCATATAAACTGCATATTTATAATCCCTTCATGTATATAATTGTATAGAGTGACGCGGATGGAGGATTATGCCAAACGTCTTTTAAAAGTAGGCTTGTTTTACAAAGTTGATAGCAGATTTCCTACTCAATATATCAATATATTTCTGAGCATGCATGTTTATGGATTTGCTTGTTTGTGCTATTGTTAACTGAGTGTAGCACAGGACTATGATCGGTTAAGTACATGTCAGATGTGCTCTATGAAGTTAACTAAATATTTCATTCCACTTGACTCCAACTCAAACTCCAAGTGGGCCTCATTATCAGCACAGTTCATTAGTATTACTCATTTGGAGAGATTAATTTAATTAGCCGACACCAATCAGATTACTGTAAACATCGACAGCTGCTCACTTCATTTACCCTTGAGTCCCGTCCGGTGTATGTTTTAAATCAAATCGAGGTTACTATTCTGAACAGATGAACAGAGTGCAATCACAGCTGTCTTGTACTTTTATTTTGTAACCTCACAGCATTAGAATAACTAAATACTGTAAATACTGTACAAATGAACATTTGATGTTATATTAGGGTAAGAATGACCGTGAAACCCACTCCAGTTTCAATCATTTGTTTTGGTCACTCTTTTGTTTAAAATGAAATTGTAAATGATTGAACCGAGAATCATAAAGAGTAAATCTTCTTGTTACTCATATTGATATCTATTTTTTCCCCCTTAAAGAGTAAAAGCATAAAGATAAAAGATAACGTAGGCCTAATTTTCTATAGATTTTTAAATTAAAGCAACCATGTACACAATATAATGCATATTGAGCTTATTTTTGGCATAAGGCATATAAGACACATCAGACATAAAGGTTTTGAGAAAGTCTTTTCATTTTCTACCATAATCATCTATAATCGTGATTGTAAACATCTTTTGTGATGTCCCGTGGTCATGGACTGCATGTCATGAGGGATTGAGAGAGCAGGGCCTCATCTCCATCTGTGGTTTGTTAATGAGACTCTGGGGGCCTCCTCGATCCTAACACTTTAACAACTCTCTCACACTTAAGATGCACTACTCACTCAGTCCGTCTGGGCTCCAATAAAAGTTCTGTTGCTTTTTCCCTTTTTTTTTTTTTTACACCTTTATTAAATCTTCCTGCCATGTTCTCCTAAATATCGGACTGCTAACTGTCAAAATACAGGGACTTTATCAGGGCAGGGCCATTTCAAGACAATAGAGAGATGATGTTTCGCCTAATGTTACCGGCAATGTGACTGCACAATATATGGACACATTATCATTGCATTATTAGGATAATGATTATTTTATCTATTTAGCAAGAAGCCACAATATATCGCAAAATCACTGAGGTCTTCTGTCTGTCTGAGATTTACGTGTTCACAGCTTAATACAAAAACGCAAGATGGTTACTTAAAAATGTGCAATAGTTATTTTTATTGTAGGCTGTATTGAGAACACAGGTGTGCAACACATTTAAGCAGTAGATGCTCATGTGACCAGAATCACATGACAATAATTATGTCATATATTCAAGATTTACAAAGATTTAGAGACAAGAGCAGAAATTCAAAGAAAACGCACCAGACTGGGCAAAAAACAGTAGAAATACAGTGCGGCGCGTTATCAGTGATATAACACATGACATACAATAATACATCATACAATGACAGCATATAGGCAATGAAGTGTCTATTTGATAAAATAGTACAGAGGTATATTCAAAAGAGCCTCAGTAGACTGCAAAATGATGGAGGTCAAAGTCACAGATAGGGAGAGAAATAAATTTCCCTTGTTGAGACGTGGATGGGTCATGGCCTTTAATCCAAAAGGTGTCCCTGCGGAGAAAGTGTTTTAAACGGTCACCACCCATTGGGTGTTGTGGGATGACTTCTATAACCATGGCTTTGAGAGAATTAGGCCGACTATGGCCATGATTGTAATGTTTGGTCATTGGATAGTTCCTATTGCATATTTATGTTCCGCCAGTCCTTCTTGGAGCTTCCGTTTAGTGCGGCCTTTATTGAAACATCTGCATTGACATTCAAGCCTATAGACAACAAAAGTGTGTTGCAGTTGGCATAGATCTTAGAGGTCGCCCGATATCGGCTATCGGACTATTTTGCATTGGAATGAGCACAATCAGCTTTAATCTAAGCCCTTCCACAACTTCTTAGGCCTCAGGGGAACTGAGAAACATTGCGGTGAAAATCGGTCACAGGTTTGCACACCTCAGTAGAGCTTAGATCGGGCCCAAATAATCAAGCTGAACCCGACCCGAGACCGCGGGCATAAAGCCCGACCCGATCCAAGCCCGAGGAATCAACTCGAATTGTCGGCCTGAGCCCGAAACAAACCCAATGTAAATAATTATTTCACAGATCAGAGCCTCTGCGCAGTGCATTCAGCAGCAACAGCAGGAAGGTGAGCGCGCCATATGTGAGCGGTACGCGCACTGCACACGTGCACTCTCGCAAGCCATGTGTGCCAAAATTCATCACTTATTTACGTGTCATTCAATAAAAATACGCCGTTAAAAACGCAGCTTTTTAAAATAAAACGCCGTTTCGAACGGCGCGTGATACGCCGTCCAGAGTGTATGATAGTGATATTTATTTTAACCAATACTATTAAATCTTGCTCAGCCAATCAGTAAATACAAGGACAAGACCTCACTAAAAGATCACGAGAGGCAGATCACTTTCAGACTGTCTTTATTTTATTTTCAAATTAGCATTTAATTCTATTTGGATAATATATATTTACATTAAATATATACGTTAATGCAATTTAAGTATAAAGATTATTATTATCATTTGTACACAATATTTATGTTGCAGACGGTAGTTTCAAATATAAGTTTAGGACCAAGTCTTTTGGGCAGAGCACATGACTCTAAATGAACTGTGTGTTCTTTTCATGGGTTCAAACCCCGGGCGCGGCATTCTGTTTATTTAGCCTTTTCTCTTCAACGTGGATACATATTGCAATTCTTTGTTTATAATTTAACATGTTAACCTTTTCAGTAAAAAAATTCACTGTACATTAATAATTAAGATTTGTAAACATAGTCACTGCTTCACTCTATATGTTGTTGCAGTTTCTTAATATGCCACTAGGTGGCTGCGAGACAAAATTGGTTGATGGTATTTGCACAATATATTGTTTGAAAGTGAATTAACTTTCAATCAAAGGTGCTTACAAAAGGTTAACATCCATCCATCCATTTTCTCCCACTTGTCCGTTGCCGGGTCGTGGGGGCAGCTATTGGAGCTTCCCAAATCAAATTGCACCAGCCCCTATGGCTCCTCCTGCAGGTGGTGGGTCCACAGAAGGACGGCCTCATGGTTCCAAACGGGCCTGTTGGTCTCTCATAAGGGGCTTCACCCATTCACACTCTCATTCATACACTGGTGTATGCCAGACACAGATTGTTGTCTAATTAAGTCTGACGGGATGTTTCATTTCTGCAGTGGCTGAGAGGAATTTATGAATCAAAATCAAGAGGCATGGTATTAAATGATCTGCAATGGCGAGAGCAAAAAGTGAATCTGTTTAGTGTTGTTACTAATATCTCCATTACGTTAATTGTTAAATAGTCTGAATTGGGTCCAAAAAAAGAATCCATATATCCTGTTCTCCGTTCTGAGTCATGTTTGGTTCTGTTGCCCCATTAATCCATTGTGTGGGTGGGTGCACACAGGCAGTGGGATGTAAAAATGTTAAATGAGAAACATTAATCAAGAGCACTTCCTGAGCACAGCCTTGGGATCGCTCAGAGTCCAGCAGGCTGCACGTGTTATCAGAGATAGAGGAGAGAGATGGTCACTGTGCACTAAGAATTAATCTAGACAACAAGAGAAGACTCCATGTTTTTAATTTGGCTATGTAGGAGAAAAGTCCTCCTTGTCCTATTTTATGGCTACCAGTCTTTAATCCTTGGCAAAGGTTTAACTAAAGGTGGCTTAAGTGGGTTTTTGAAATACTAGGGCCTAGGGCTGGGCAATTAATCAAAATTTAATCGAAATGGCAATCCCTACTTTGGTCAATCTCAATAAACATCATGGGACTTTATAATCGACAGGTTTACAGACATTTTTTGTTGTTGACAGAAACGCCGTTGTGAGATCAATAACGGATTATCTTATCTTAGTTTTGGACCATGGAAGATTTTGTGTGTTAAATGAAATGATGGAAGCACTTGTCCTCTCCTCTATGGGGCCAAACGGAGGTGAAGTTAGAAGGCATAATAACGCCTTAGAAGCACTTCAACGTCTGCACAGCAATATAGTCCCCCTTTTTATCCGCTAAGAAAATCAACATGTTTAATTTTGTGTAACTATCCCGTATTTAAATAGGGAAAACGTGTAAGAGCTTAGTCACTTCTAACTTCACCGTTTGGCCCCACAGAGGAGAGGAGGAGAGGCTAAAGGCTACTATCATCTTTGGTCTTTTTGCGTGACTGAGCGCACGCGTAAAGACCAGACAGGTACGCTGTTCCTTTAAGACGAGTGATGATTACAATGTGTTAAGTTTGAAAATACGGCATCTTTTATTTCATTTTGAATCATCTGATATAAGTGTTGCTCCAGGTTTGTGTTTGTATTTTTCATCTATTCCTCCAGGCTCTTCACATTTACAGTATTTGCAACATTATAACACTTTAAACCAGTATTTAACCTACAGCCTCTGCGAGATTTTTTTAACGTATTTGATGTATTTTAGTTGTAAAATAATAACAAATTCCTTTTAAATAGAATAAAGTGATTATCATTGGGGGACCCCTGAGAGAATTTTGGATCTGTAAGGGGACCGGACTTTGATAAAAGCCGCCCTACATTATTAGCTCTTGACTTGTCCCTATTATATTCTCAGTAGAGCTGCACAACTTGATAAAAAACATTTTGTTTTCATTTATTATTATATGTTTGCTTCATGCACATAAAAATGCACATTGAAAAAAATGGCGATAATTATATTATCCCAATATCCAAACTTTTTCCTCGTGTGAATTAAATTAGTTGCGTTCTTTTATTCTGGCGTACGGTTTGTTGTTCGCAACACGTCCTTTTGGATGTGGCCCTCTTCATTTATGCCACAATGTACATTAGCACATGACTGCATTAGTTACAGTGTAATCTAATGCACTTTGTATTGTTTTATTTGTTTTTTGGGAGAAATTAGAAATTATATAAAGCAACAGGAAATTTAATTAAATTGTGGTTGGAAATGGGGGTGGTTTAAATATATTAAACTTCTTCCCACTTCTTTTTGGACATGTCATGTGCATTTGTAAACTGAGACTGGAAAGTAAAGGCAGAAAGCTGTGAGGCAAGAGAGGGAGAGCTGGAGAAATGGATTGCTGTGTCTTTTTATAGAAATGCTGAATGTTTTAAATGGAATTGCAGTTCAGTGATTTTAATGGTGCCACGGAGCATTACTCTTTGTGAATGAGGGATTCACGCCTCTGCGTTTTTCCTCAAGTCTGTTGGAACATCATGGCCTTGCCAAATTGGACTTGCTTGACTAAAATAAGGTTTCTTGGACAGTGTTCTTTGTAAATTGATTGTGAACTTGCAAAAGAAAAAATTGTCGTCAGAATAATTTGCAGGATTCCCCTTTGAGGCGAGACACGAACTTTTTAGATTGAGATATATAAATGTTTTACCTTTTGACTGAGGATTAAATGTTTTGCAATGCACTGTATCTCTTTCATTCAATGTTTTTTGGCCTAAAAAAGCCATATTGACAAATCTGAATAATAGACTGAGCCAGGTTTAAATGTATAGTTTATTTTGGTGATATTAAAGACTTTTTCAGATGGATACCTTGTTTAGTTTTAAAATAAGCTATTTATTAAATGCAAGTAAATCAGACTAAGAATTAGATATTAAAAAATTCCACTGAAAAACTCTTCACATTGAATCAGCGCAATAATTCATTAGACCAAATTGCCCCAAAACCTGAAAATTTACAAAAATTGGGTGTTGCCTTTTTTAATTTCATATACATATTTAGAGTTGATTACTAGGTGTTGATCGGTTCTTCAGCCAGAACCTTCAAAACTGATTATTGCAAAAGACACACATTGTTTGTTTTTTTAGCCTATTGACATAGATGATTTTTGCAGGTAAGAGGCTCTAAACATTTCACAACAAGTACCGTCTGATAGAATATGACCTTCGAAGTACCACCATCAAGATAAAATTAAGGATTAAACCCGGGCTAAAAAAATTGACTTAAATAAACCTAAATTAGACAATATATTGTTCAAATTGGGAGTGAGTCATATCTATGCCAGAAAAAAGAAAACTTGCACTAACGCTTACTAACTTGGATGCTTTACAGAAGTATAAATTAGATTGTCTTAATTAAAATGCATAAAGTCTAAAATTTAAGATGTCCCTGAGGCAAAGCACCACCAGTGGGAGACGTTCCACAGTTTGCTGTGTGTGATTATCCTTGAACGGGCTTAAATCGATTTATTGATCTGGTGAGTCAATTTTGTCACCGCGTCTGATTAGATTCTGATGAAAAGTGCACATCCCTCTGAGGAATTGAATTTTCAATGATCTAAGAAAAGATTTGCTACCATTTTACCAGACGAATGTGACTGATGAGAAAGAATACGGAACAAATAGACAATTGTCTTGATGCTCAGATGCTCAGACACACGTTTCCCCAGGCAGCTCCTATTGTACGGACTGCGCTACCAAATTGTATTTTATTTATTTGGTCAGTACGGAACATACATGGGACTCATACATGTAAACACACCACGCCGGATTATAGCCATGGGCTGATTTCCATCCACACTCACTCATCCTGGGGAGCACATGCATACTCCACAAACAAACGCTTCGTCCGGCCGGGGACCAAATCCGGGACCTTCTTGCTTTGAAGCACGAGCGCCGACTTTTATTGCCTGAAGAAATCTCTTTTGTAATCGTAATTGCTGGGTATTTGCTTGCAACTATCATTTATTGGCGTCTGGAAACACTGTGCCACTGAAAAGGGGGTTTGAGATGTGCATTTTATATCAATTTCCTTTAAACACAGTAATATCCATTTCCAGATAAACACAATAGTGAAATAGGAGTTCAATTGAGCTTTTTTATACTGGACTTAAATGATCATACTATGCGTTCTACCTCTCTATCGACATGTGGTGTTGATTGGGAGGCAGTGTGATGTTGTGAGGACATTATCCATCTGTACAGCCTGAACATGCATGTTTTATTGCTTTTGCGGTAAAGGGATTATAGGTTTTGCTGTGCTGTGCAGGGTCGTTTCAGACCGCGCTGTAAAGGCATGATTCACATGCGAGGGAGCAAAACACAGTCAAATGAGCCTTCAGGGCATGTCAGCAGTTTGCTCATGTGGGTATATTGTGAACTGCTCCATCCTTCTGCTCTGCTGCCGTGGCAACTAGCCATACCAAAAAATGATGCTTCATGCTGCAACACAAGTCCAAAGAATGCGAGCTACAAAGTAAAGGGTTACCGCTTGTCTTGCATTATTTTCTGGAGATTATCTTTTGTGTTGGACTGGCCGATCCCATCTACCGCTCTTTTTCTGTCTCTATACAACGACCCTGAGGCTTTGTTTTTACCTTTAATCATCTTGTCTGAAAGCTGCTTTTACCTTGTGCTGCTGTTGATTATATGATGGGTGCACCTGACGAGGTGTAAAGTGCTCTGCAAAAACACGAGGGAACATTTTTATTCAGTGAATCGCTAATGGGGAATTGTTACAGCAAATAATGAGGTTCACTAGAGGAACCATACGTGCGTGTTGTTTTTCTGTTGTGGGTTTGTTGTTTGTTTTTTATATTTTTTGTGTGTGGAATGGTTAAATCTAGATTGAAGCCACACTTGGGGACACTCCAGTATGTACGGTGCTTAGACAACTCAGCTTTGGTAATATGCTAACAAAAAATAACAAACATGCTTGGGATAGTAAATGTTCTCGTATGTATGGATTTAAACCTCAAATTTAGCTTCCTGCAGTCAAAGCAAAGCCGTCGGAACCGCTCTGTCTAGATTTGAATATTGTTTAATTGTGCTGGGTTTTTTGATCGGCCTTGATAAGATATGACCGCAGCACACTTAAACACATCGCAAGCTGTCAAATGAGCGTGATCAAGGAGGAGAGCTTCTTCACCCAGACTGTACGCCTCATGAACAATAGTAGTTGTAGGTTTTAACATTGTATGTACTTTAAATGTAGCAATGTATGAGACGGGTTTAGACACAAGTTGTTTCTACAAATGTGTTTATTTAACTTTCTCTGTTACAGGCAGAGCGCTATGGCTCTGACGCCAACATCCTCAGCATCCCTGTGCCTATGCGCCGTGGTGGCTCTGAGTCCAACCTCGATGTAGTGGACAGTATTGGAGATGACTGGGTGGGCTTGGATTTTACAAAGGGAGCACTGGGTATCAACAGTCTGCAGCAGAAGATACTAAAGGTCAGAGAAAACTCAGCATCTCTGTACAATTGTACTTTTGTTTATGAATGAAAATGTGACTAAAATCAGCTGCTCAGAGCTTTTATTGTTACGGTCTGTCTACGTAAAAGTAAGAGCACAAAAAAAGGACTAGTTCTGCCTATTGAGACCACGTTCACCCACTCCATGTACAAGCCTGTTCCAGTTCATCTTTTGCTGCCTGCCCTGTTCCCCATCTTTCCACAGCTGCTCTCCATTCCCTAATTATTCCAGGGGAGGTTATATATATTCCCTCAGTCCTGTCATTCTTTGCCTGATTGTCATCTAGTCAGGAGAGACGCTCACGCTCATCTTTGCATTTTCTACAATAGTGAAAAAAAATGGTAATGAATCAACAATCTCTGTTTGAGAAATCACTATCTCTCAAACTGTGTACCTTGGGTGGCACGGTAGCGTAGCAGTTAGCGCTGTTGTGACTTCACACATCTGCACCAACGGTCCCTCTGACCACCTCCATGCATTCACACACACACACACTCTCATTCATCCTGGCCTATTGTACATGTTTTTAGTGGTAGGGGAAACCAGAGTACCCGGAGGAAACCTACGCAGACCCGGGGAGAACATGCAAACCCCACACAGAAAGGCCCTGTCTAGGTGGGAATCGAACCCGGGACTTCTTGCTGTGAAGCGAGAGTGCTTCTGTCAGTCTCCCCCGGGGGAAACTGAAGCTACTAACGTAGTTTACCACCACCGAGTGTGGAGTGAATGTACAATGCTCCAATGTAAAGCGCTTTGTGACCATGTCTGTGAAAGGCGCTACCTTCTTCTTCTACCTGTCGTTTTATTTAAAATCTTTTTAGGGAATGTTTCATTTAAGCTTCTTTTGTTTGTCCAGTGTGTTGTATTTGAGTCAGATTAGACCAATGAGAGAGTTCAGTTTTACTTTTATAATTCTTTAGTGTGACTATCCTGTTTGCTGTTTATTCTATACTATGATTCAATGTAAATGATGGCAATGTTTGTATTCTTTAAACACAGCTCTTCAAGATACAAGTTGCTTTAGTTTTCTTTTAATTATATTAACATTGTGACTTTGTATGTCCGTGCAGGTTACGGAGCAGATAAAAGTGGAACAAGTAGCACGAGATGAAAATGTCGCCGAGTACTTGAAGCTTATGAACAACGCTGAAAAGCAGCAAGTTCAAAGAATACGGAAAATCTTTGAAAAGAAAAACCAAAAGTCAGTCCACACAATCAACCGGCTGCAGAAAAAGCTAGAACAGTATCATCGCCGCTTGAAGGACAGTGAAAGCAATGGCAAACATGCTCATAAGAATGGCAATCAAAAGGACTCTGGCTCGCAGAGTAAAGAAGGCAGCCTGCGGGACGTTAGCTCAACTGGACGGCATCACACACTGGACAAAGTAAAGACTATTGGCCCGGGAGTGACGCTTTCACCTCCATTCTTCTTTAACAAGCCACGGGAGTTTGCTAACCTCATCAGAAACAAATTTGGTAGTGCTGACAATATTGCCCACCTCAAGAGCTCCATGGACACTGGGTCAGGGCTGCAGGTAGACTGCGGTGCACGAGGTCTGAGCGGTAGTGCCACCACAGTAGCTAAGGCCACAAAGTATCCAAGTGACGATGAATGCTCCATTGCATCTTCTGGATCGGGTGAGTCCAATCCAGCGGGGGGCTCGGGGACCGGCTCTGGTGATCCAGGAAGACCAGAGTCCAATGGGCGTCTGGACGAAGTCCTGGATATGGTCCGTGAACTCAGGGAGGCCCAGGCACAGCTGTCGGAGGACATTGAAAATCTCAATACGCAATTCAAACGGGATCAAGGCTTTCTGACACAAATGCTGCAGGACGAGAGATACAGGTGAATCAATAAGCGTAATGTAGTTAACATATATTATAATTATTATAATATATTATAATGCCAAAAATGTATTATTACGTCTGTTGTAAATAGTATTCAGAGAATGGTATATCCTTATGAATTATATTGGTATATGAGTAAAAAATACCATCAACTCCCCAAATCCCTATGCATTACTTATAAGGGCAATTTTCAGCAGTGTTGTGGAGGTTGTAGTGGATAAACTGCTTCACTCCCACACTCTCACTCAATTATGCATTGTTTCTCTCACGCCTTGGCTCTCTGCCGCTACGTTTTCCTTCATGCATGTGGGTGTTTCTGTCTGTCAGGTACCGGCTGTTGGAGGAAGAGCTAAATGACCTCACGGAGCTGCACCAGCACGAGACGGGCAATTTGAAGCAAGAGCTGGCCAGTATCGAGGAAAAGGTGGCCTACCAGGCTTATGAGCGCGCCAGAGATATACAGGTGAATATGTGGTTCAGGAAGAGTCACAACAGTAATAGTATCACAATAACACACTGTTCATTACGTTGTTGCGTCATGTTTTGATAACGCATATCAGTATGGTTGTATTTATATTATCGTGGAACTGTGTAAGTATCAATCATGGTGTGTGTTTATCTGCACAGGAAGCACTGGAGTCGTGTCAGACCCGAGTGTTGAAGCTGGAGCTTCAGCAGCAGCAGCAACAGCAGACTGTGCAGCTGGAGAATGCAGATGCAAAAGTGCTACTGGGAAAATGCATTAACATTATGTTGGCTATCGTCACGGTGATTCTGGTGTGTGTCTCCACAGCCGCAAAGTTTACTGCACCGCTGCTGCGAAGCCGTTTCCACCTGGTCCTCACCTGTGTGGCCGTGTCATTGCTCGCATTACTCTGGAAGAACTGGGAACATTTACAGTGCGCTATGGAAAAACTGCTCGTTCCACCTTGAGCAGTGAACTTTTATTTATTGACTTAGAAACTTTCTCTCAAGGTTTGTCCAGGTTTCCAGGTGACCGCTTACTCCAGGTTACTGTGGACATTCAGGAGGCAAAGGCCAATGTTCATGTAGCCTTACACCAGCGTACCCACTCCGAGTAACACACTACAGTGAATATATGGCTCCAAGCTTTGCATGCTCTGTACCAGACAGTGTTGACCAATGGTAACCATAGAGCTGTCCACAAATATTCACCTAAACAATAACAGATGTCAGCTGATATAACTTATTTTAACTGTTGATTTCTGTGTCCAATGGGTAAGGAGTGACTGGAGCCAATATAGAACAATGTGGCATCAGATGTCAACACTACAGTTGTGCACTAGACCAAATAAAACACGACGTCAGTCAAAATGTTAGGTCGCTCTGATCCAAACTAACTTTAGATTTAGGCTTTAGTTTCAGCATGAAATTGAGTGATTATTACATGTCCTAGATAAATATACCAGCATGATTTCACTCATGTCCTGGCAACATGTGTCCTGTCATTCACTTGCATATAAGCCGGCTTTTGCACCAGCCCTAGACATTCATCTGAAGGTGATTGTAATGTGTGTATCTGTTTGGTATTTTCCATATATTTGTGGTGTTTGGGCTTTGTTTCTTTTGAGGAAGAAAAAAACAAGACCTTCTGTCCAGTTTGTGCTTTAAACTTCAACTTTGTCTGTAGATTTGTTAAAATAAGTAACTTCTTATTGATGGGGAACACTTGCATTGATTGAACTACAAATATTCATCAACCTCCCCTAACTTATGAAATGTCTATTTGATAGGAAAATGCAGATTGCAGTAATGCTCAGGAGAAATTGTAATGCAGGTGCTAATTTAACCTCAAATCAACAAGATAAGAGAAGACTCTTAACAAGGACATCTTCAACCTGTCTACTTGTTGGTGTTTGTTTTTGTTATTGGTGAAAAAGAGCTCTGACTTGGCTGGTCTAATCTCATCACACCGAAGGACACAATGACAATTGTCTTGCTGCATTTATGTCATAGGGAAGAGTTTTGATCCCTTGTTTGTATGAACGCATTCCCCTTTATCTTAACCTTTGGTGGTAAATGATCCAAGTACCATTTTGGAAGATCTGGCAGGGATTTGAGATTATATACTTGTGTTTACTGATTTAACCGATTCTCCCAAAGCGTCACACCAGCCCATAAATGTTCTGTAGCTAGTACCGACTTGAAAATGAAGCACGGGTAGATAAAAGCAGCACTTTGTTGTTTCAGATTTTCAGACATGATGTATTTATCAAAGTATCCATGGCGCTATTACAACTGTTCATTCATTGTTATGCGAATGCAGCAAGATATTTGAATGAGGTTTATCTGAACAAATATGTAGCTGTCCAAGCCCTGAATTATTGTGAAAATGGTTTAGGAAACCCTTATCTTTCTTTATATAAGCCAAAATGGTGAGGGAAAATTCTGCATTTTTAAGCATCTTTATTCATAAAACTCAATTACTAAAGCAGTTTGTTGTGTTTTAATTACATTTAACTCTGTCTACTGTCTCAATTGTTTAATGTAAAACAACAAATAAATTCCTTTTGTAAATCATGTGCCTTTCTGATACAAATGTGTTTTTTTTTTTAACCAATACTAAAAATACTATGAGCAGGACATTGTGAAGTTACATTCCTAAAAGTGCACTTTGCATTTCATTGCATTCAATTTCTGGAATTGTGCTTGATGTGGAAATTGTTTTTAACCTTAAGGCACTATACCTGTTTCTGTTCAAGTAATTTCACATGTGGTTTGTCCTCCTTTAGTATATTTTAAACTCCGATATTTATGGAGAAAACACTTTCTAATTATAAAGCATTTGCATCAATTTTATGAACTTGCAGGTTGTTTTCAAGCCTTTCTGTGAAAGTGACCCTCCAATTTGTGAAATGTGCCGATAAACTAGTCCCTGTGAAGATTGGGATGCTGAAAATATGTTGGGAAAGTTATGAATGAGTTTGGACAACTAACATTTGAATTCATAGTAATATAGTTTGGTTCTGGTTTACATATCATCCAGTTTACCCATATTTTTAGACCCTTTACACCTGTTTTAGTTCTATTTTGATCTTAATCTAGGCCTGCTGGTTCTTATAAAGTAAAATATCTCATTATGAGGTGGTAATGAATGTTGGAAACCACTGTTTTAGATGGGTCCTGTGCTGCTAACCTGACATGAGAGAGAACATGGGTTTAGCCAATGTGTAGCATACCCCCCCGCATGAAGGATGACACTTTACTGATGGTTTTTAGGTTTAATGGCAGTAAACCCGCAAATTCACCGTAAGAGCTGGGAACACACAATAAAACAGCGTATGAGCTAATTTCCATACTCTTACAACCTTTCATTTAAATTTAACCTTAGCTTTGGCCTTTAAATCGACAATTATTAACACAAACATTTAAAACATGTACCTATGTTTCATTGTAAACGTACCTTGTTCCTCTACAAAGGGGTAGCTAATTATTAAATGCATTTTCATTTGCTCTGTCGTAACTTTTCTTTTGCCCGTTTTTTCTGTTGCCAAGTTAGCTCGCGCGAACACGTTAGAACTATTTTCCTGCTTTCAAAATAAAATCCCTGAATCTTAAACAGGAAGTTAACCGTAGCTGATGGCAAATGCCAAAATAAAATAAAAGCAAAAATACTTAATGGTCATTTACACTCCCACCAAAATTATGAGTGTTGGGTTTACAGAACAACAATGAATAATTTTCTCAAACAAACCATGTACCCATATAAAGAGGTTACCTTAAGAACATTCTAACAACAAGACCAGTTTTTGTACTGGGCGCTCTACAACTGATAGCTTACTAGAGCGTTGACCTTTGTTATTGAGTCTCTTTTCTCCGAGTGAGATTTTTACTCTTCGCACGAGTCCATCTTTTCCATTGACAGTCTCTAGAACTCTTGCAAGTCTCCATTCGCCTCTGGGCATTAGTTCGTCCATGTCCAACACAACATCACCAACCTTCAGATTCCTTTTTGGGGAGTGCCACTTTTGTCTTGACATGATGTTGTGAACATATTCCCGTCTCCAACGGCTCCAAAACTGCTCTGCAAGGAACTGCACACGGCGCCACCTCTTTTTACCATAAAGAGCCTCCTTTGGAAAAGCGCCAGGTGGGGGCAGTGGTGCGTTGGATTTCATGTGGAGCAGATGATTGGGCGTAAGTGGTTCTAAGCTGTTAGGGCTGTTCAAGTTATCTACAGTCAGGGGCCTGCTGTTGACTATAGACATGGCTTCATAAAATAAAGTCCTTAATGAAGCATCATTGAGTCTACCATGAGCAAGTGACAGAGTGGTATTTAGCACACTTCTGACAGTCTTTATCTGACGCTCCCACACTCCCCCTGCGTGACTGGAGTGGGGTGCGTTCATCACAAAGTCACATTGTCTTTCGGATAGGTAAGTTGTTAGTCGCTTAGTGTCCAGTTCATTTAAGGCTGCCTTAAACTCATTGCGAGCACCAACAAAGTTTGTTCCCTGGTCACTTTGTATTTGTCGGACTGCACCTCTGATTGAAATGAAACACCTTAATGCATTAATAAATGTATCAGTGGACAAGTCCTCTAGTAACTCGATGTGAACGGCACGAGAACAAAAACAAGTGAATAAGAGTCCATACCGTTTATGTTGTTTCCTTCCTTCTGTAGTCATAAATGGACCAAAACAGTCCATGCCGCAGTGTGTGAATGGGGGAGAGGGCTCTAAGCGTTGTGGAGGTAGGTCGCTCATCCTCTGACCCTCTGGAGCTTTGCGGAGTCTGCGGCAGGTCACACACTGGCGGATGAATGAAGCAACCGTTTTACTCATTCCGGGAATCCAGTAGCCCTTGGATCTGATTTCATTTATGGTGAATCCTTTACCTTGATGTTTTACTTTGTTGTGACAGTGAGATATTATGAGATTGGCTGCATTATGATCCTTTGGGATTACGATTGGGTGTTTGAAAGTGTCACATGTTGCATGTTGGAGTCTCCCTCCCACCTTGAGGAGACCGTCTGCATCCATGAAAATGTCCAGTTTAAACAGTTTGTTGTGATGTGGGAGCTGCTTTCCTTTGTTCAACAGTTTTATTTCCTGTTCGTATCTTTGACTCTGCACATCACGAATGATCACAAGTTCAGCATTTTCCTGTTCACTCACTGTAGCAGGTGCATTTGACTTGATGTGCTTAGCTCTTCTTATGAGATGTGCTACAGCTTTGGTTGCCTTGGACCACGACGAGAACTTACTTAGACGTTCAGCAAGACTCGCAGTGTCTGTGACTTTAGTTAACATTGTCTGCGCTTTTCTGACTTCAGGATCGCCAAGAGCCAGATCGAGCTCAACAGTTTGTGGTGTGGGCAGTTCATTTTTCCACAAAAAGGCGGGGCCAGTAAACCAGCTAGACTTAATCAACTCATTGACAGTTAGACCTCTTGAAGCACTGTCCGCTGGGTTCACTTCGGATCGCACATAAAACCATTGCTGAGGGCTGGTACTTTGTTTAATCTTTTGGACCCGGTTGGCTACAAAAGTGTGGAAACGGCGTGCATCATTGTTTATGTATCCCAGTACCACCTTTGAGTCAGTCCAGAAATATTCCCTTTTTACATCATAACACAGTTCGTCTCGTAACATGTTACTGACTGCGATTGAAACTACAGCTGCCGTGAGTTCAAGTCTGGGGATTGTGACAAGTTTGGTCGGAGAGACTCGAGCTTTTGCTATTATCAGAGAGCAGTGAATCTCATTTTTAATGTTTTTGGCTCTCAGATAGCTGCATTGTCCATAACCACTTGAGCTCGCATCTGAAAAGTGGTGTAACTCTATTTCTTTAGGCTCACCAAAACTAGCAGGCAGATAACAGCGAGGTATGTTTAGCCTTTCTAGGTTCACAAAGTCACTTTGCCAATTCTCCCACCTTGGCTTGAGAGTGTTTGGTAGGGGGTCGTCCCACTCAATACCTTGTTGGCACATTTCTTGCAAGATCCTCTTTCCATTTAGTACATATGGCGCTAAGAATCCAAGCGGGTCGTAGACTGACGCGACAGTGGATAGAATGCCTCTGCGTGTGGCTGGCTGTACCTTTAGTGTGTTGTCAAATTTGAAACAGTCCTTTTCAATGTTCCATTGAATGCCTAGTGCTCTTTCTTGTGGCATGTCTTTGAATGTTAAGTCCTTTGTGTTTGTGTTTACAGCACATTCTGATAGAGGGATGCTTTGCAAAACAGTGCGACTGTTAGAAATGAACTTGTGAAGACGGAGGTTACCTTTGCTGCAGATTTCTCTGGCCTCCTTTGCCAACTGTATTGCTCCTTCCACTGTGCTTGTGCTCGTAACTCCATCATCGACATAAAAGTCTTTTTCCATAAACTTTGAACCTGCTGGATACGAGTCGAAGTGCTCTTTGGCCAAGTACTTCAGTCCGTAATTTGCACAGCCTGGAGACGATGCTGCACCGAAAAGGTGTACCTTCATTCTGTAGGTTCGAGGTTGTGTGCTTGTATCTCCGTTTTTCCACCAGAGGAAACGTAGATAGTTCCTGTCCCTTTTATCAACATGAAACTGATGGAACATCTTTTCTATATCGCACATTAAAGCGATAGGATGTTGCCTGAATCTTAGGAGAACACCTGTCAAATTGTTTATCAAATCCGGCCCTTGGAGGAGATGATCATTAAGACTTGTTCCCTTGTGTTTGGCTGAACAGTCGAATACGACACGCAGTTTTGTGGGCTTTTTGGGGTGATAAATCCCATGGTGGGGGATGTACCACTGCTCACCTTGTGTTCCTTCATTGTGTACTTCTTCGACGTCCTCTCTTTCAATTATGTCATTCATGTATGCAACATAGTCCTTTTTGTACTTCTCGTCTTTGTTGAACTTTCGCTTTAAGTGTTCAAGTCTGATTTCTGCAAGCCTTCTGTTGTCTGGTAAGTGTGGTCTTTGTTTGAATGGAAGAGGCATCTCACAGTGTCCTTTTTCGTTTTTCTTTATTCCTTCCTTGAGTTTGTCCAGAAAAATGAGATCCTCTTGAGAGACGGTTTTATCGCTTGCCTTTGCGTCCTTAAAATCTGACTCAAGAACATTGATCACGTCCATAGGTGTTATAGGAGGTAGTTCCCTTACCGTAACTCTGTGGCAGAGACTTGTTTCAGTTGCATTTGACTCCGTTGTGGCACCACCAACAATACTCCACCCTAGATCTGTCTGTATTGCAAATGGCTCATTGTTTTTTCCGAGTAGCACCTGTTTTGGAGCTAGAGTCCTGGGACAATTAAATCCAATGAGTAGTCCAACATCACAGCTCAGGAGAGGAGGTACCTTATCAACTATCTCTGACAGATGGGGCCATTGCTTTGCCGTTTCGCTTGTGGGTATGTTGTCATAGTTAAATGGGATATAGTCCTTTGTGTAAGAGGGCGGTAGGTCAATTTGAACATCGGAGTTATAACCTCTCACACGTAGCCCTGATACTCTCTGACTTTTGACAGTCATGTGAACTCCAAGCATTGTGGTTAGTTTTAGCTTCACCGGATGGGAGTCAGCTTGTAAGTGGTTAGTTACTTCTTCACTGACAAATGTGTTGTCACTTTGTGTGTCTAATAAAGCGTACACTAACTGCTCTTTAGACGGACTCTGGGCAGTGGAAACCCACACAGGAACAATCATGGAGGTACTACCTGATTGACCCACCTTTGTGACGTTTAGAGCTGTGACTGCAGTAGTATCATTCTCTGTGCTTGGAGTGACGTTTGTGGAGCTCTGAGGTCTTTCATTTGTCTTGTGATTCTCATTGTGCAAACAAGTGGGGTGACGTCCTTTGCAAGTGTCACATGTGTGGCGATGACGACAGTCCTTGGCACTGTGACCCACCTTTAAGCACCCGTAGCACAATTTATTGTCCTTTACAAATGTCCGTTTGTCGTCGAGTGACTTCTCTGAGAAGCTTGAACATTTTGACAACTGATGTTTTTCATCTTTGCAGAACATGCACGGTGCCTTTAACTTTGTGTCATTTGACTTTGCTTTATCCGCATGTACTGAAGCTTGCGTTGTAAAGACTTGTGTTGCAGATCTGTTTGGTTTAATTTCCTTTGTGTGCCTTTTTTCCAGGGATGAGCTGCATGAATGGAGTGCGTATGAAGAAGTCACAGGATTACATGCAATTTCCGCCTCTAGTGCTACAAACTCCGCAAAATCCTTGAAGGAGGGGAAATCTTTACCTTCCATGAGAGCCACTGTGACTCGACGATTCCAAAGTGTTGCAAGCCATTCTGGAATCTTTTGTAATAACTTCTGGTGCTCCTCACAGTCACTTAGTATCTCTAAGCCCTTTACGTGTGGTGTTGCTTGGAGACAGGCCGTGAGAAAATCCGAAAATGTCCGTAAACCTTCTGCATCCTTGAAGTGGATTTTAGGCCACTTTGACAATTTGTCTCTGAATGCCTTTTGAACAACAAAAGGCTGACCATAGCGTTGGTCAAGCCTTTTCCATGCATCTTTGTAAGCGTCTTCATCACTGCGATAAAATGTGCCTTCAAGACATTTAAGTGCTGGACCAGTGATATACCGTTTTAACAAGTGCAGTTTCTCAGCAGGAGATATACCTTTGCAGTCTACCAATGAGCTGAAGGAAGCCTTCCATTCTATGTAGGTGATGGGATCTCCGCTAAACACAACGGGCACTGGCACTGGAATTCTGTTTACAGCTATGCTGTCTTGGATAGCTTTAGCCAGCTGGGAAATGTCTGTCGGAGGCGATAGAGGGACATATTGAGGGTTTAGTTGTTGTACAGGATTGCTGACAGGGATGGATGCATACTGTTGCAGGAGTGGATGATATGAGTCTGTAGAGAGCGCTGGCGCCGGTTGTGCGAAGCTTTGGTTGACAGGAGAGGTCCCATTGTTATGTACCATTAACTGACCGTCCATATCAACTCTGAATTCCTTGTCGTAAATCTCTAACTTTGCACGTGCAGCTTGCCTTTCCTTTTCTGCTTGTAAACGCTCTAATTCAGACTTTTGTGCATCTAATTCCTTCCTGTGTTTCTCTTCCATTTCTCTTATTTTTTCCTTTTGTTTAATTTGCTCTTCTGTGATTTTATACTGAGCTTCTTTTGCAGCAAATTCTGCGGCTGCATCGATTCTTTTGGCAGCGATACTTGCTTCAGAGTGGTAACTTGACTGTGACGCAGTGCCAAATATGGACTTGGCATGTTCATAGGCTAAGAGCTTATGGAGGCGCTGCTTTTCTCTATCTGCATCATACTCATCTATGGCTGCTAAACGCTCAGAAATTATTTTCATAATGTCCTTAGTCACTGATTCGCAAGAGTCCATTTTGCGCCTTATGACATGGGACGGCGCATTACGCTCTCTTAGTTCACTGTATGCCTTTGTCATGTCATATACTGTCTTTTCAATATCATCGGCCATTTCTGCTAACCGTGAATCTGATATATCACTTTTTAAGTCTTCTCTGTAGACTCTTACCACACCTTTCCAATGTTCATAAATGGTTAATAATTTTTTCTCTCTTTTTGACTGTTCATCATTTTGGTATTGAAACATTTTCTCTGTGGGCACACTATGCCGTTCTGACCGCCTTGGTACCGCTTCAACAGCTGTTTCATCCATTTCAGATTGCAACTCCTCAAGTTGATCCTTATCATTTATCTGTTCTTTTGTATTTGCCATGTTCAGAGCAATCGCTTGTCACCGTAGCCTTACCCCCAGATTCCACATTCTCCGTGCTCGCTCCGTTCCACTCCGTTCCACTCCGCCCCGACCGCCGCAGCAAATACGTTGCTATTTTGAACGTTCAGAAACATTCCACATCGTCCACTCCGCTCCGAGGGCCAACGTCGCCGCTCCGCCTCTCCGCCTCGGCACGATAAAAATACGGACCAACTCTATTTTCAGCTACGTCTGCGCCCCGTCAGCTCCGTCCGTATCAAGCTCAACAGTTCAGAACGCACCAGAAGACAGGAAAGAGAACGGAAACAACATCCGGATTTTCGAAAGAAAATGTAGAAATATAAATACAGAACGTTTCGAACATATAAAGTATTTTTATACGTATATTTACATTAAAGCTGTGCTATATATAATATATTTTAAATCGTACACTACTTGTAAATCACAAAATTACATTACAATATATTTTTAAAATACATCAATGACTCACTTTCTTTGATAAATAAATATCATAAATTTAACATCGATGGAAATCGATGTTAAACTGGAACAACAGAATAAACTCCAGAAACGAAGCTTTCAGACGCTTTTGCAATGAATGAAAAGTTTGTTTTGGTACCGGCTTTATCTGTACACACATTTTATGGCGTGATCTCGTACGTCTCGCGCATGCTCTCCTCAGCTCCGCAGTTGGGCGGAGTGGAGCCCAGACGGAGCAAGACGTGTGCAGTGGGCGTTTGATTTCGGAATCCTTCGGAGGCGGTCCGCGGCGGGCTGGAGCGGGGCGGTGACGCGAGATGTGGAATCCCGGCGTTAAACCGTTGCTGCAACGTGCTGCTCCGCGCCGTGCCGTTCCTTGAGACCGCTGGTAGCTCGTTGTAGCACATGGGGTGAAGCCCGGTCTTCGCAGGGCTCGGTTGCTTGTGTTTTTCCCGGGCGACAAGGTCTCACTCTTCCTAGGGGCAAGCTCTTACTATAGCATACCCCCCCGCATGAAGGATGACACTTTACTGATGGTTTTTAGGTTTAATGGCAGTAAACCCGCAAATTCACCGTAAGAGCTGGGAACACACAATAAAACAGCGTATGAGCTAATTTCCATACTCTTACAACCTTTCATTTAAATTTAACCTTAGCTTTGGCCTTTAAATCGACAATTATTAACACAAACATTTAAAACATGTACCTATGTTTCATTGTAAACGTACCTTGTTCCTCTACAAAGGGGTAGCTAATTATTAAATGCATTTTCATTTGCTCTGTCGTAACTTTTCTTTTGCCCGTTTTTTCTGTTGCCAAGTTAGCTCGCGCGAACACGTTAGAACTATTTTCCTGCTTTCAAAATAAAATCCCTGAATCTTAAACAGGAAGTTAACCGTAGCTGATGGCAAATGCCAAAATAAAATAAAAGCAAAAATACTTAATGGTCATTTACACAATGTCATGTGCTGAAATATGAAGAATGTGCCACCATTGGTTGTTATGAACAGTCTCGTATCAGTTGGAAGAGCCAAAAAAAAAAAAAAAAAAAAAAAACGTTTTCCGTGTGGTGGTATTTTAATTGTCTTTTGTTGTTTTATGTTAGGATGTTAGTAGGATATGTGTCATTATTTCGCAACTGCGTTCTTATTACTCTAATTAAGCAATTAAAACACCACTCTTATAAATCATTACCAAACCAGAACTATCGATGCACAGGTGATAAGGATTATTTTATAGTTATTCAATATTTCCATTGTGTAATGCTGGTTTACCTCCCAGGCTGCAGGGGGCGAGCTTGTGTCGGCTCTGTGCCGGAAGTTGTTTTAACTGCTTCACACTAACTCAGCGCGCTTTACTAAACTTTATTAATAAGTATTGCTTTGTTTTCCCCCAGTCTTGGCTCTTCTTAGCTAGATGTTTACGTTTTATGTGACTCGTAGTCCACAGCCATAATATATGTTTATTTTATGTTGGACTTTGCGTTTTACTAGTGGCACAAGAAGCTCGTATGTTTTTAGATTGTGTTACCACAAAAAGTCTGAACTACGATTTTTAGTTTGGATGGATGAGCACAAGGAGAATATTTACGCCCACAACGTCAGATTGAAGATGTGCGATAAAAGACTTGCAATAGAGGAGGTTGGTGCAGTAGTAGCCTTTGCTTAAAGTATGATTCAAATCGACTAGGATGGTGCCACGACTCGCGTTACAGGCAAATGTGTGTTTGTGTTGTCTCGATTGTAACAAAATTGTATATTTTTCTAGTCTTGCAGTAGGCTAAATGCTGATGAGGATTCTTCACCCAATACGTCCTCACCTCCGGCGAATGGAGACTACAGTCATCCCGTGTACAAAGAAATTGCCTTGGCTAATGGGCATATCAACCGCATGTCCAAAGACGAGCTTCGGAAAACATTGGCAGATCTAAAGCTTGATACAAGGTGACTGACAAGTGCATAATTGTAGAGAGATGTCATGTAATATTACTGACACATTTTCTTATATAATTTAAGAGGGGTTAAGGATGTCATGAAGAAAAGGTTGAAGAGCCACTATAAGAAGCAGAAGCTGATGCAGACAGCAGCCGAAGGGGGTCCCGCTGACACATACTATGACTACATCTGTGTGGTGGACTTTGAGGCAACATGTGAAGAAGATAACCCAGCAGGCTTCTTGCATGAAATAATTGAGTTTCCGATGGTTCTTATTAACATACGGACTTTGGAAATTGTGAGTTTGATCATTATTTTAATGTCTGGCGTGACTTCTTTTGTAATAAAGTGTGCTTTCTCATTAAGGTGGACTCTTTCCAGGAATATGTTCAGCCAGAATTGAACCCACAGCTTTCTGATTTCTGTGTGAAATTAACCGGAATCACACAGGTTGGTCAACTGCCCTGGTAACTTTGTATTTTACATGCGTGTTTTTGTAACAACTGTTTTGTTTTGCACTTAAACAGAAAACGGTCGACGAAGCGGATCCTTTTCCATCTGTCCTCGGGAAAGCTGTGGCTTGGCTTCAGGAACGGGAGCTTGGGACAAAATACAAATATGCGATTTTGACTGACGGGTATTTTTCAACAAATTACTTACCTTAGTAACTTGAAATTATTCCTTGCTAATTATTATTGATTTTACAGGGCTTGGGACATGAGCAAGTTTCTGAACATCCAGTGTCGGTTAAGTCGAATCCGATATCCACAGTTTGCAAAGAAATGGATAAACATAAGGAAATCTTATGGAAATTTTTACAAGGTATGGCATGAACTGATGAATATATACACACTTTACAAACCTATACAAAGTAAGGATAACATAAATTTGTATTTTTACAGACTTTTATCATGTTTTATTGACTCCTGTTTGCCCCCCACCCTCAGGTCCCACGTACACAGACAAAGCTAAGCACCATGTTGGATAAATTGGGCTTGAAATACGAAGGCCGCCCTCACTCTGGTTTGGATGATTCCAGAAATATTGCACGAATTGCATTGCGGATGCTGCAAGATGGGTGCCAGTTGCGGGTCAATGAACGTATGCATGCTGGTCAGTTACTCTCTGTTCCCAGCTCAGCACCTGAGGAAGGCGCCCCTCCCCCTCACAGCCCTCGCTCTAGGGACTAACCAGAAACTGACTTGAAACGAACAACTACTATTGTGGTTTTAAAGGTGTGAGTTACAGGGGCTGAAATGGTCTATAACTAAAGTGCGTTTACCATGACAATTCAGGCGAATTGAAGTCTTACAGACCAGGACAAGCGCACCAGCATTTGTTTCGTAATTGTGGAATTGATACAGATTAATTGTTTGCCGTTGAAAAAGCCAATTGATGTCTTTTCACATAAAATACACGCTAAGCACTTTCATTGTGTTGATGTATATTGCCACCCATCCAGTTGAACTCTTTAACCCCCACCATAACAGTGTGTTTTCCAAGGTTAGGCTATACCCAAATCTAAAAGGTTCTTAAACAAAGCATCAAAATGGCGAAGAAAATGTAAAAAAAAGTGTTAAAAAAAAAAATAAGTGATGACAACGTGAGAAAAAAGATCCGATAAGTTTTGTAGGTCTTCGCTTTCAAATGAGGCGCAACACTGGCCTTTAGGCTGTAAGCTTTTAGATTGGGGTCAAGCTGAACTGGAGAAAATGCACTAGGTTAAGAGGTTGATAACTGTATTACACTGAATAAATTCTTTGCTAAAACATTTGCAATTTATTTAAATTTTATTATTTTTCTACCTTTGCAACTGGAATATTTCGAGTTCACATGCCATTTACACTAAATGAACACATTAAAAAGAGGTAAATTGTTACAAAAACAATGTCAAAAGTGGCTTTGGTCATACCTATTTTAGAGTGCCCCCTAAAATCTATTTGGCTGCCTTAAACTTAGATATTGCAATATTTGGCAGGGTGAAGACTTTGGCTATAATTGTCAGTTTGTTGTGCTTTATAATTTAAAAAAACAACAGTCCTAGTCAGCAATTTCGAGTACTGCAATATATATGGTATAGGGGCCATCCTGTCAATCAAACACAGGTGCTATACAGTGTCACTTTGTAGCTAATCTCTTCTAAGACGTGACGGACCATTTCCTCCAACTGAGCCAACTCTCCTGCTTTGTCCTCCAGAATTTTCTGGTTGGCTTCATAAGACGATTCCAACTCTAAAAAAAGAAAAGAAAAAAAGACATTGAGAACTTTTGATTCAGAAATGTATCAGTTAGGTTAGCTTTATTGTAAATTCTACTACATCAAATTAAGCACATACAAAATGAAAATTGGCATAACTCTCAAACTCTTGGTGCAGAAATAAATATAGCAATATAAAACATGAACACAATATGGAGCAGCAGAGGGAGGGGAAAGTTCAGTCAATGACACCTCTTAAGTTGGCTGGGCTAGTACTGATTGAGACTGCAGTCTTCTCTGATGGCAGGACAGGAGTGGCCGTGAAATGGCCCTGAGCCTACGAGACAGATGTGCCCCCACTCACTACATCAGGTAAGCAGCTAAACATTTTGGACCATCAATGTCTGATTTCAAGCACTGAACATGTTTTGAGGGCTAATCCCTGCTTTAGTAAACTGTGCCCTTTACCACCACCTCCAGTTGAACAAGCACTGTCCAGATACTTGTTGTATGTAAGCTGTATGAGTACATAATGATTCAATAGATAACGTGTAAAGCACAAGAGCCATCTCTTTTCTTCTCTTTCACGTCCAAGTGCGGCTTTGTCAATAAGAGAGAGGTAATCGGAGGGTTGTGAGTCAGATGATGGTCTATGATGGTTTAGTCGATTGACTTGACTTCCACTGCTAAACAAACCTGATGCCCTGTTATTGTCACAAGCACTATCCTTTATTTAATCTTGGTCAGTGACTTCATTTTTTATTCTCATGATCCTGAGCAGTTTTCCTCTTACTAAATCATCACTCTCAGCTGTTAAACAGCTCACTCCTGACGATTTGGTTCACATTTCTGAATGTGAATACATGAGCTCTGTCAGTGTTGAGTTACCTATTTTCATGCTCACCGCTGTAATGCTTTTTCACCACCAGATGGCGCCTATACAATCAGTGTGACCCAATTATGAAAGTGTGCAACACAGGCATCATCTACCCATCACTACCGTTAAAGTACTGGCACCTATATTAACGCGAAAGCTACACAGCCTTTTTATGAATCATGAAACATTAACGATATAAAAAAAAAGATTTACCCTTGAGTTGCTTCAGTTTGGCACTGCTTTGGGCCAGCAGCTCCTTGGCCTCTTGCTGCAGTTCATCGGCCAATATTCTCGCCTGCAACACTGACTCTCCTTTATCTTCAACCAGGTCCTGAATGTCTTCAAATTTATCCTTCACTTCCAGGTTAAACTCCTTTACACATGCACACATTGGAAGAGTTATTTTTTGTTGCACAAGCTTTAAAAAACATAATCTTAAGAGTTAATGTCAATGAATAAAGTAGACCTGTTCAGCCTCCTCTGCACTCTCTTTTGCCCGCTCAGACGTCAGGTCTGCCTTCTGCATCAGCCGGTCGACTTCAAGGTTATTTTGTCTCAATAAGCCAACCTCCCTTTCCAGCTGAAACAGACGATCTGTAGTGTTGCTCACTTTAAGCTCCGATGTGGCAGTTTCTGACTCGACCTGAAATGTCAACATATTAACATCTTTCTAGTAAATTCACATATCTCACTCAGCTTTTGTGATAGTAAATATCTTACCGAAATGAGCAGGTCCAGTGTGCCCTTAGTGTTGTTCTGAGCCAGCTGTATGGCATCCATAGCAATACCCTGGGCCTTCTCAGTCTCTTCTAACGCTGCCTTCACAACATCTGCACTGTCCTTTGTGTCAGAGGCCTTGTTGCTTTACATCACATGGAATTGAGCATTAGGGTTTAACTGATTGCATAAACATTGGAAACATGCACTAATAAAATGACAAAAAAATTAAATAAAAATGTTACCTGGCTTCTTTGGCCTGCTGCAGAAGTGTCTCCGCAGCCTTGATGTCTTGAGCGCTCTGTGTAAGGATGGTCTCCACGCTGGTCAGGCTGCTCACCTTCTCCTTTATCTCCATTGTCAACTCCTGCAGGTTTCCTGTAGAGGCTGGCATCTCTAAAGCTAACACCTCATTGGCCACGGCTTCAATTACAGACAGATCTGCTTTCTCATCTACACACCAAAAAAAGATTTTACCAAGCAATTCATCACACTGCTATTTTGTTGTAATATTTTCTTTACTTGTCAGAAGGTTGCGTATTTCTTTAATAAGGTCTCGTAGTTGGTTGTTGTTTTGCTCCACTCTCTCTTTTGTCTCATTGGATTTCTTCAGCACCTCCAAGGCATTCACTTTAGCCTCATCTGCTCGAACCTTTGCGTCCCACACCTGTTACCGCATTCATATGGATAGTTGGTCACACAAATTGTAAATTCTCAAGCTAAATTTGCCTAAATTAACATCTAAATTCACCATTCTGGACAGCTTATCCACCTCCTGCATGGCTGCATCAATATCTTTATCTAAAACTTTGGCAGATTTCAAAGCAGTTTGGGAAGAGGGGATTAGTCCTTTGCATCTTTCTCCGCCGCACTGAGATTCCCCATCCTCGCTCCCGCAGCCTAAGCCCCCACAGGTGGAGTCAGAGCAGCTCTCCCCTTCAGCTGCGCCTCCACAGATCTACAGTAGAAAAAACAGTGATAGTGGAGAAATCATCATCATGTTCTTGTCATGTGAAAATGTCTGACTTAGTTGAATTGTACCTTTGTGCTCAGAGGCGACAGGTCAAACGCACTCAGCTCATTATCCAGTTTGTCCAGCTTTTGCGAATTGCGTTGGTGCTTGCGATCAAACTCCTTTTTACTGCTGCTGAGTTTGTCCTCTGTGGCTTTCCTCAGGGCTGCCGACATTTCCACTGTGTTGCCTGGGATAGTTGTGGAGAAGTTGGCGCGGACCTCGGCCATTGTCGACTCCGTATGTGCTTCGGAAATAGTGTCCATGGCACCTGAAACAAGGTTGTATGCGATTAATTGAGGAACATTACAGTTTTCAACCTTTTTTTGCAACCTCATTCAGTTTACCTTTACATTACTGTTAAAATAAATAATACATTTTGTCTTACCATTTTATATCTTAATAATAATAATAATGCATTTTATTTCTTAGGCGCCTTTCAAGACACTCAAGGTCACCTCACATCCACAAGTAAATTAACAGCAACAATTAAAAACAATTAAAATACAATGTTAAAACAGCATGAATAAAAAAAAGGACGTTGTGGTCACAGTGAGTAGGCTTGTCTAAACAGATGAGGGTGGGGGGTGATGATGCGGGCGGCTACATTTTGGACCAGTTGGAGTTTATGGAGAGTGACGGGAGGTGACGAGGCTGTGTACAAGTATGGCAGTGGTGTGAGGGGAGAGAGAAGGGAGGTGGAAGTAGGCGATGCGGGTGATGCTACTGATGTGTGCGGTGAAGGAGAGGGTGTTATCGAGGATGACACCCAGGCTCTTTACCTGAGGGGAGGGGGAAATGGAGGAGCCGTCAATGGGAATGGAGAAATTGCTGATTTTATTTAGGGTGGATTTGGTGCCAATGAGGAGGAGTTCAGTTTTATTGCTGTTGAGTTTGAGAAAGTTTGAAGTGAACCAAGACTTTATTTCATGGAGGCAGTTAGTGAGAGAGGAGGGTGGGAGTGTGGAATTTGGTTTACTGGAGATGTAGAGCTGGGTGTCATCCGCGGAGCAGTGAAAGTGAATGTGGTGTTTTCTGAAGATGTAACCAAGAGGGAGAAGGTAGATTAGGAACGGTAAGGGGCCGAGGACAGAACCCTGGGGAATCCCGGAAGGGACAGGAAGCAAACGATTTGAGCTGGATGAACTGTGTGCGGTCAGAAAGGTAGGAGCGGAACCAGGAGAGGGGAGTGTTTGTGATGCCAATGGAGGAGAGTCTGTCCAGAAGGATGGAGTGGGAGATAGTATCAAAGGCTACGCTGAGATCAAGCAGAAGGAGGATGGAGAGTGAACCGGAGTCAGCAGAGAGGAGAAGGTCATTGATGATTTTCAGGAGGGAAGTTTCTGTACTATGGCAGGGAACGGAAGCCAGATTGAAAATGTTCATACAGGTTATTGGAGAGGTGGGTGTGGAGTTGGGCAGCAACAGTTTTTTCAAGAAGTTTTGAGATGGAGGGAAGGTTTGAAATGGGGTGGAAGTTATTGAGATCGGAAGAATCAGAACCAGGTTTCTTGAGAATGGGAGTGACAGCGGCAGTTTTAAGTACCAATACAACCCCTTTCCCCTATAGCCGGGTTGTATGAACACAACAAGCATTTGAATTCTCACTGACCATACATAGTATGCATCATTTGAAACCTTTCATACCTTGTATATTGGAATTTTTGGCATCAGATACTTGTTGTCTAAGCTCCTTGACAATTTGCTCCAGTCTGTTGGCCTCAGTTGTCATTTTCGTCAAGTTGGCATCTGTGGTGTTGGCATCAGCATGTAAATCATCAAAGGTCTTCTCTGTTGTGTTCAGCATCCCATTAACAAAGGACATCACACCACTAAAAAAACATTCTATAGATTATTATAAAGCTGTGAATACCGGTTGTCCCTGTCCACGGGGTCACTTACGTTATTTGGTGCATCAAATCCTGTATTTGCTCAAACTTGGCAATAGCCGGATTGTTTTCCACAATATCTTTGACAGCCTTGATATTTGTTTCTAAACTACTAATTAAGTCTTTATACGGTGCTGTTACTCCACTGGTCTTAAGCTCCGTGACTTGGGCCTCTAAGCGCTGTGTTTGATTGGTCAGTTCATTGACAATAGTGTCCCAGATTGCAAAGCAATTGTGACAGGGTTCACAATCAGGAAACTCCCCCTGGAATCCTCTGGCACACTTGTCACATCGTGGTCCGGACACGCCATTCACGCACGTACACTGTCCTGTGGCGCGATGACACTGCTCACTGGAGATCCCCCGCGGGTCACAGTCGCAAGCTTCAAACACACAGGTGAATTGTGAGCTACAGATTTTACAAAAAGGTATTTTATATAAAGATGGAAGAGGTGGAGGTAAAGTATTAGTACTATGGAAGTAAACGTACTACAGAGGTTTATATTACTGGTGTTACATCATCAAATATTATCCCTGTAATACGAGGGTAAAAGTATTGATTGTAAAAGGTAATTGACCACTTGCTACCTTTGCTGTCCTGAGTAACATTTTGCTTGTTGTTCTGGGAGTTGGCTATCATAAACACTACATCAATGAAAAAGACCAATGGTTCTCAAACTGGGGGTACTTAGGCTCCTCTGCAGTTCTTAGAGCCACAATTGCTTTATTCATCTCCAAGGGGAAATTATTTTTGCAATTATACCCCTCCTGGAACCGCCACCTTAATGTGGTGGAGGGGTTTGAGCGCCCGAATGATCCTGGGAGCTCTGTTTTCGGGGGCTTGGTGCCCCTGGTAGGGTCTCCCATGGCAAACAAGTCCTAGGTGACGGGTCAGACAAAGAGCGGTTCAGAAGCTCCTTATGAGAGACCAACAGGCCCGGTTAGAATCGTGAGGCCGTCCTTCTGTGGACCCACCACCTGCAGGAGGAGCCATAGGGGCTGGTGCAATGTGATTTGGGCAGCTCCAACAGCTGCCCCCAAGACCCGGAAACGGACAGGTGGGAGAAAATGGATGGATGGAGAATATAATTATCTAAGCAAATCAAAAAATACAACAACCCAGGACTTATTTAAAAAAAAAAAAAAAAAACACATCCAATGAGAATAAAACACCACATGTGCAAAAACATATTTTTTCTATATTATATTTTGCACTTAGACAAAATATAATATAGAAATATCACTCCATCTAAGATCAGTAAATTGCAGTGAGGTAGGATGTGCAACGTGCAGTTACTTAGGCACACTAAAAACAAAAGTGATTATTGAATGTACGATGTATTTACCTCTTTTTTGTTCATCCTCATGTAGAACAACTTACTTAAGTTATAGTTTAGTCCTAATTAACACACTGGTTTAGCTCCAGTGTAGAGAAAGCTACATCTTTAACTTAGGTGGTTCTTGGTGTGAAAACCATTGAACTAACAAGACTGAAAGGTCACAGTGACTCCATAAATGTAAGTTTGTACATGCAATGGAGTATTTGTTGAGCTAAGTTTGGTATGACTAACGAAGGAAGAATGTAGTTGTTTAAGTTGTTTAATGACTGTAAGTGAGAGAAGGCTTTGTGTTTTCGTATAGCTCTTGCTGTTCATTATTTCATCAACCGCGCCAAGTGACAAATGCCATAACATTCACCTCGAGTGCCCCCCTGAAAAGTTGCTAAAAAGCTAGCAATCTCTCCTAATAGTGGATTATCTATGCTGCGCTGACAGGAAGTGGGGTCCAGCTGCCCGAGGCACTTAGTGACCATTACAACATTATACAGCAGGGATATTACCAGATTCTTGGGTCCTCTGGGTGTTGGCCCGTGACAAAAAATGGTTTTCCTGGGAGTCTGTGCTAACATCTGGTTCTCATGAGCAGAGAATGAGAGGTCAGATCCCCCAGACCCCCTCCCTTCTCTCAAGTTTCATCTCCTGCTGTCTTTCTCTGGGAGAGGAGAAGCTACTGTCTAAACTCATTTTACAGGCAGTCTTTGGATATTGAAATTGGCCTGTCTCACGAGCAATTTGTTATGCTGACAATAACAAATGCATATTGGATTTGAGACTAATCGAGCATGCCAAGAGATACAGTGATCCGCATAGCTGATTTGGCAAAGTTAAGTCTGTAACAAAACATAGGGTATAATGAAGCTGAAGTAGTCCTTTCTGTGCCTACCGTAAGTACTAGATGTGCAACTGTTATGAATGGGATTTATGTTTGTAAAGTTACATACCGTGACATTTGACCACTGGATTCCCCCAGAAGAGTTCCCTGCACTCCCGACAAGTCCTTCCCCCAAAACCGGGTTTGCATGAACACATCCCGGTAACCTGCAGAAATCAGTCAGCTGATAAAAGCAACGATAGCTGTGCAACTAAATTGTGAAAATTAAGCATATGATAAGGCAAATGTATGAAGTAAAAAAAAGAGAGAGAGATTTGTTGTTTGACACATACAAAACAGTGTAGTGTATGTCTTCACAAATTTTTAGCAGTGACTTCTGAAACTCTATTCCTTCTGGTGGAGTGGAGCCAATAAACATTGCGGCGTGGACTTTGTAAGTTTGCAAATGACTACGGTTGAGTGAGGGGAGGATATACTATTCTGCTCAGTTCCTGTGAGACTTGTGCTAAAACTGACAGACTGGAAAGAAAAACCCAAACAGACAATTCACTAAGTTGGCCACAGTCGCTCAAAATAAAAAATAAAAAAGACTAGATTTGCATCAAAAACAAACTAAAATCATGAAACATTTTACCAAACCATCTAGTAATGAGTTGATCGGGCAATTTGAACTATTGTGATTTCTATACCATTGTACAGATGTAAATCGTGAGAAAACTTGAAATGCCGGCCCTCGTTGTTTGATTTTGGTGGGTATATTTCCTGTAGCATCAAGCTTACCGCATCACAGGAGGATCCAAAAGAGTGCTGAGGGTCACAGTCACAGCGCTCACAGCCTTTCCCACTGGCAATATTCCAGGTGTCGACCGCACAGCGATCGCAGTTCTGACCAACAATGTATGGCAGGCAGGGGCACTGGCCGGAGAGCTGGTCACACTGACAGTCATCAGGGGAAGAACAGGCTTGAGCTACGGTGCCCACCGAGTTACACATGCACTCTACAGAGGGAGAAGAGAAAGGCAAGTGATGGGATTTATGGCACGGGAGCTGAATTTTCCAATCGCTTTGGAGGCTACTCACTCCTACAACTCTGAGTGGCCGCATTGCCATAGTAACCAAGTTTGCAGTGTTGGCAAGCATATCCTTGTGTGTGGTACAGGCATTTGAGACAAGCCCCGGAGCGAACATCACACGAGCTTGGGTCCTGCATGTCAATGTTGTTATTGCACTGACAAGGCAGACACTGGCCCCTGGGCACCAGGGGGTTCCCAAAATAGCCAGGCGCGCACTCATCACACCTGGACCCTACAGGAATAAAGAAAAAGAAGACAAAAGGCTAAATTAGACCTGTCAATATTTGCACAAAAACAAAACAAAGGTAAATTGGTGTGACGGTGATGTCTGGTGTGATCTGTGTAGTCACTAGTCAGTGACTGTGACGTGTGTTTTTGATTTACCTTTGTAGCCGGGATTGCACACACACACCAGCTGATTACTGTCCAAGTAGTAACAGCCATCAGAAAACTGGCGTTCGCTGCGTGGACCATCGGGACACATGCAAGGGCGGCAGTGGCCACCAGAACCCAACTCTGGGTTACCGTGGTAACCATCCAAACACCTGTAAGAAGATGCATTAAACCTAAGCACTTCCTTTGGTGCAAATAAAACACTTCTATAACTTTAACAACCCGTACCGTTCACAGTGATGCCCCATAGTTAGATCTCGACATCCCTGGCACTCTCCAGTCTGAAGGTGGCAGTGATCACTGTGTCCATTACACTGGCATGGTCTACAATGAGGGAAGCCCCAAAAGCCAGGCAAACAGTGGGAACACTGGCGACCTGTGGCTCCCCGGATGCAGTCACACTGTCCTGTGGCCTCATGACAAAAAGCGGTGACTGAACCTCGGGGGTCACAGTCACAAGCTGGTAACAAAAGAATACATACATTGGTCTGACAATAGACAGAAATGATATAATGTCTGTTTTTATTGCTTTTCTTACATCTGCAGCCAGCCGGGCTGAACAGGAAGGTTGCAGGAGCACAGTGCATACAGTTCCTACCAACAACGTTAGGCCTACACCGACATTGTCCACCATTTGGTTCACAAACGGCACTCAGTGAACCCTGGGGGTCACACTGACATGCTAAGAAATAGAAAGCACATGAATCAAAATCCAAACCGGAACAGACATAAACACTGTATTTTGAAGATACTGGTGTTAGGGGAAATGTCATATTGTACCCATGGCTCCTTTATGAAGTAAAGCAGAGATACTGAAAATATAGTCGTTGCAGATGTCTGTCATTGGGCTCTTGACAACATTCTGGCTGCTTTCCAGACAGCGGTAGCGCTGAAATGTGTCCCACGCTCCTTCTCCATCTGTACCATCGAATATGTTGAGTTCCCTGACCCGGGGCATCAACACCAGCTGTAAGATAAAAGAGGAGGCAGTTGAATAAAAACAAACATAGACAGGACAAAAATATAGCCCTTCAAACACTTACAGAGTCTATGAGTGTGTAAGGATTGTTGGCATCGCTCACAGACGAGTACCGTGGAAGACTGACACGAATTGTGTAGTTCAGTCCTTCTTCAAAGCACACAGGGCGCACCAGCAGCACATGTCTGAGGCAAAATGTATATTTTTAGTGCTTTGGCAATATTCCTTTCAAAATGACAACATGCAAATATGTTTTACCGAGATCCAGGTGGAAGAGAAATTGACTGCTCATCTACCCCTTGGATGTCGTTATTGCAGTGTCTGCTATAGTTTGGAGGGTTATACACAGGGCGCAGTACTCTGACTTTGACCTGATCCAGCTGCTCTGGCAACTGTCAACACATTCACTTGCGTTTACATTCGGCCAGTCAAACGTATACATAAACATTTTCAAATTCTGTACAAGAAAAACTTTTTTAAGGCACAACCAGTGTGATCTGTGCAGCTACCTGAGGCTCATAGCGCATAAGAATGTCATAATCCATGGACTCAGGGATGTTGTTTATGTTGAACTCGAGGTAAGCGCCTTCTGGAACATTTACAAAGCCCATACCAGTCCATGTGGGGCTGCGGTCTAAAGGATAAGGCCTAGGGACTACAGTGACACCCTGAGACAAAGAGAATAGTAATAATGTTAACATATAAATGTGCCAAATGTGCATAAACAGTTGCATGTATAACCCGGTCGACCTCACCGGTCCATGTTTGGCGTCCTCAGCCTCATAGGTGTAGTGGTCCAGAGAAATGAAGTAGAAGCCTGACTCGACTTGGTCACATCGACGACCAAACATGTGCTCCCTGCAAACACACTGTCCGGTGTGAGGGTCACAGCTGAGGAGAGAAAAAGACGATACCATTTTATTGATAATATAAATTCTGTACAATAACAAGTCTGGAAACAAAATAACAGAGGTGAGAGGTGAATTATCATAACCTTAAACAAAAAACCTTTGTTACTATGGTACCTGCCTCCACAGACAAAACGCCAAACATAATTCATTTGGTGTAATTGATAAGATGCATACTTGTGATTAGCCGCCCCGCCTCGGTCGCAGTCACATGGTCGGCATCCGTCCATATCATTGGACAGACCCCAGTGTTGTGGCTAAGGTAAAAATTCACACAAAAATGTATCAACGACAACAAAATGAAAAAGACCATGTTGCACAAGCTGACCACAGGCCCATACCATGCATTGATCACAATTATGTCCTTCCACAAGGCGTTTGCAAAAACAGCTTCCTGTCTGTGGCTCACAAGGACTTCCTCCAGGCAGCGTTCCCAGTGGGTTGCAGGTACAGGCTGCCAAAATACAAGTTATGTAAAAAATGTGCTCCCAAACTTCATGTCCCAAAGACTACTACAGGTTGACATCACCTGACATTACAGCATATTAAAGAGCTACGCAATAGGAGAAATAAAAGGGATATTTGATAACTGTCTCCAATATTCTTGCTTACCATTTAAACAAAGTGGCAGATTTTGGTTTTTTAGACTTAAATACAGTGAATACTAAATTCGGGCCAAGATAAGGCTAAAATGTAATGTAAATGCACGGCGTCCGTGCGGTAATATCTTCACTTTACTGCACGGACGCTCCTAAGGTATTAATACGCCTCACAATATAGTCCCCCTTTCTATCCGCTTAGAAAATCGACATGTTTAATTGTGTGTAACTATACTTGGATCGTGTAACTATTCACGTAACCGTATTTAAATAGAGAAAACGTCGAAGAGCTTAGTCGCTTCTAACTTCACCCCCATTTGGATCCATAGGAATATGCTGGGAGAGGCTAAATGCTAACAACATCTTTGGTCTTTTTGCGTGACTGAGCGCACGTGTAAAGACCAGACAGGTTTGCATCAGCTGGTCTAAGCTCAGGTAAGAACATATCTCAGTATGGAAAAACGGTGGCCTGTTTAACATACGACAAAAAGACATGGTGTTTTAACGTACGCAGGCAGCCTGCTGGCCCCTCTCCCAGAGCGTAGTGTCCGGGACGGCAGTGGTCACATCGTTCCCCCTCAACACTGGCTTTACAGCGGCACTGGCCTGAGATCAGCCCAGCAGAAACATCCGTCCGAGAGTCACACATGCCTCCATGAAGAGATCCGGAGGGGTCACAGTTACACGCTATTGAAAGAAACAAAAATAACACCATTTAATTTTTGGTTTCCAATGGAGACTATATTTTGTTGGATATTGTAATGCCAAAATAATAAATGTGCAACCATAATTAATGTTGAATGCTATTTTGTGTTAAAATATTGACTAATCTAAATAATGTAGTGTGTCCTATCTAAATAATACAGAACAAGTGCAGTAAAGGGTTAGAGTGGAAAGAGCGAGCACTTTTAAAACACAAGGAGAATGCCTCTACTGAAAATGCAGCCACTCTTTCCACTCCTACCCAGCACTTAACAGGTAATTACAATCACGCAACAGTTACGTTTAGCGTTTCACTTCAAAGCCTTGGACACAGTTTTTGCGCTATGGCTACAGATGGTGCTTGTCAGTGTTTATGGACAACAAGACACATCATTTAAGAGCTTTATAACACAATGCGTAAAGACGACAGGAAAGAAGGTCACGCCAGGGTGAGACTCACGTTCACAGACCCTGGGGTCCCGCAGGTCTCTGTTGGGGTGTTGGTAGAAGAAGAGTGCACACTGCTCGCAATGGGGTCCAATGGTGTTGTGCTGGCAGTTATTGCACATACCTCCGCTAGCATTGCCGCTTGTGATGTATACAGCCATGTCAAAATGGCAAGAGACAGAGTGCTCGTTGCAGTCACACTCTGAGGTGGACAGAAATACAAATAACAAGTGATGGAGATTAGGACATTTACAGCAGAATTAAAATAATACAAATAAAATGCATACTCTTGCAGGCATGAGTATTGCGGCCCTCAGCCGGTCTCCAAGGCAGGTCATGGTAGAAGTCCTGGCAACGTTCGCAATTCAGCCCCTCAGTGTTGTGATTACATACACAGTGGCCATGAACCTACAATAAGGCTTTTGTTAAATGAAGTATTCTTGATGAAGTTTCTAATTTAAGTTTGAGTTAGGGCTGCACAAAAAAAAATTAGAACTGTCTTTTATATGTCAATAAAAATAATTCACAGCATAGTTGGGTCTTCTCGGCCACTTCCATGACCGTGGAGAGCGGGGAGGTTCTCAGTGGATTTGTCATCTATGGAGGGTAAATGAAAAATGTAGCCCCCATGGATTTTTTTAGAGCCCTAAATCCCTAAATAATAAGGTAAGACGCTGCAGGTGAATAGGGCAAAACAATAAATGTAGAGATATCAATTAGACATTTTTACTGAACATTACTGATATAAATATGAGAAAAAAATGTATAAAAATAAGGCATTTTGTGCATGAAAATGATCAAAATTGCTTATAATATAAGCAATATAAGAAATGTATTATTTATTATTATTTCCGGGGACGAAATCTAAGTAATGGATTAACCCAGATGTAAATGTATGGTTTTGTTTTAGTGACATATTAGTAGCAACATAAAGATTTTTTCAGAGGGATTTTGGGTCTTGTTTAGTTGTTTAATAGTCACGGATGTGGCCGAGATGACCCAACTAGCAGGCCATTTGGCACAAAACTTGAAAGAAATGTGATTCCTTGGGGCAGACTGATAGCCCCTCTGACCACCAACCACACACACTACACCCACATAGGCGGTGGGTGAAGAGTCTTGCCCAAGGACACAGCAATGATCTGCACCTGCGGAAGCCGTGATTGTAACCGCCAACCTCTCGGTTATTGGCCGACCTGCTCTATCCTCTGAGCCAATAGCCACATTCACACATCCGCCCTCAGCCGGACAATGTCAGGATAAAGCCTGAGTTTTTCCTCAAAAATCCTGACATTACCAGGAGAATGTCCTGCTGAGGGCCCATGTGCGAGTTTGGCTATTGTCGCCCCGTTGTGTCCTCATTTTGGTCCCGGCTTGATTTAAAGCCTAAATCAAGACCAAAATGAGACAAAATTAGGAAGAGCAAGACTAAAACTGGACTAAAACCAGACTTTTTCAATAATTTGAATTTACCACACACTGTTTAAGAAAAAATCTGTAAATATCTGTCAAATGGAAGTAATAGAATTAGTTTAATATTTCGTCTGCTATAACTTATCACGCAGCCCCAGTTTGTATGTTGTACCATGCCATCAGCTCCCGTTGGTGCTCCATCAACTGGAGCACATTCAGAGGCGTGGCCATAGCAGAAGCAGTTGCCGCGGACCACCATGTCAAAGAGGCCGTAGTAGTACTTCTCTTTGACCTCTTCTCGAGAGTCGAGGACGTTGTCGCCCAAAGTGTGAAGCTTGATAAACTTCACTCTGAGGTTAGTGATCTTCAGCATGTCTAAGAAGAGATAGATGTCGATAAGTTTTTGCCACAAACATGAAGCCCATTGTGTTCTTTGGTTTGAATATCATGTGAATGCACTGAGGCTCAGTCACTGCTGTGTGAAATTCTTTCTGCCTCATCTCTGACCCTGCAGTTGCAACCAAAGTCAGCGTTACCTGGACTACAGACACTCAAAGACTATTCCCATAATGTTCTCTGGATTACGTTTTCCTTCAAAAAACCAACTGAGACATACAGTATGTGTCAGTCTGTTAACTGATTCATATATTTATATATTCTCCAGGAAAAAACTGTTTGTTTAATCAATCCCTTATTGCTTCAACACATCTTACTTTGTATCCTTTGGCTGTAGGGATCCTCAATTTTAAAAGCTGGGTCCAACACTCTAAATATCACCTAAAGATGGTAAATTAAAAAGAAAATAATAGGATTAGTATGTGGCCACTATTAATTGTTATATATTTTTTTTATTTAAACACACCTCTCCCTCTGTGGATGGTTCAATGTCTGAGTAGCGTGAGTCGCAGATGATGTCGTCCACTTTGAATATAGGTCCCATTGATGCATCAGGAAATGTGGACTCACAGTCATATGCAAAGTAGCGATACACCTGCCATGACTCCCCATAGTTCATGGATCTCTCAATCACCATGGCAGCGGGCCGAAAAGTCTGTAAATGTTACATTACACATTTGTGGTGTATCAAAATAATAGACTTAAACCATAGTTGTGAATGAGAAGAGATATCTATAAAAATCTATACAGTGTTAACAAAAGGTTAGAGGAGAGTCGTTCTGAAACTTTTCAAGTAGCACTGAAGGAAAAGCCATGCACCATTTCATAAAGCCAAAGCTAAATCATGGACTATTCCAGGCCAGAATCAAATAGGACTTTGTCATTGCAATATCAAAAATAAAGGACTAAGCTCTGATCTTTTTCAATACGGTTAAAGCAACCAAAGTAAATCCAAAACTGGAGTAAGAGTTCTAAAACAGGACTGAATGTGAAACTAATCTATGATGTCGGAAATCCCTGATATAAAATTGGGTTCCACAGAAAAAAATAAGTTGATGTTCGAGCTGAAATCAACACGTTAGCAAAAGCGGATCTTCTCAGTCAGAACAGAGCTGGGCAGGATGCGTCTGGTCAGTGACATACAGTGTCAGAGTTGATAACAGACAAATGACCAGATGGCCACCAGTGCGGCACGGTAGCACAGCAATTGGCGCTCGTGCTTCACAGCTAGAAGGTCCGGGTTCGATCCCCACCTGGACGGGGCCTTTCTGTGTGGAGTTTGCATGTTCTCCCCGTGTCTGCGTAGGTTTCCTCCGGGTACTCCGGTTTCCCCTACCACTAAAAACATCTACAATAGGCCCAGGGACTGCAGGTGGAAATTAGCAAAAGTGCTATAACCTGGTACAATGCATCTCTCCTTTCTGAGGCTAATGTATATTTGTACACATGTTCAAATAAATAAAAATTAAAAATTAAAAAATAGTGCTGCAGCCCCAAGGTGTTTTTACTGCTCAGTCCTAAACGTTCGTTCCCACTGTCCTCTTGAGACCAGAGCGATTTTCCACATTCCTCGACTACAGCTGTCTAACACGGCATTTATCTCCATGTTTGTATGGGTAAAGCTTAGTGCATAATAAGTCCATTGTAAACGTTAGCAGGCACCTTAAAAGTCATAATGAGATGTGTGAAGTGGAACTCCGCCTCTAGGTCTAGTCTGATGGTTACATTCTCCACACCTGAGGAAAAAAACAAAGTTGATTAAAACCAGGCACTTACAATACAATAAAACTTAATTAGAACTGTTTCACCACTGGAGGTTGGAGACACTAAGAGTATAGATTAAAAAAAAGACCTATTGGTTAGGGGGGCCACCAAAGATTTAGAAGAGTCTGCACTTATACATACTTATAACATATTTGAAGATCAATTGTCCATTCACAGAAATGGGATTCTCTCAGAGCGGTGAGTCACGGTAGGAGTGGTGTTCTGAGCTGCAGATGGCTTTGAAACAGCAGGAAACTGGCTGGGAGTGTGGGATTTCCTAACTCCCTCACAGCAGCAGCTCCTTCCTTCTGAGCTTCAGAGACATAATAAGTCTGAAGACTCTAAACTGATGGAGCTGGTATGGTGTCAGTACAGATTAGGCTGATTATTTTTTTTATTGTTAGAGCAGTTGAGGTATTTAAAAAACGGTAATAATTTTAGGCTCTGAAAAGAATTAATGCTTTGAAAACAATGAGAGTGGAAAACAGGAAACATAAAAAATGCACAGCCCGGTAACTATTCAAAAAGACGGAAATAATGGGATGTAGTACAGGGTTGCCTTGCATTATGTTATATCCTTTGGCTGCCATGCATTTTCGTGTACACGATCATAATTCGGGTTCACGATGTTCGATAATCTCAAATTTGTGTGGCAGACTTAACAGGATTGCTGTGAAGTCCCCGAGGCCGTCACTGAAGCAGGTAGAGCCTACTTAATGTACACACATCTGGTTCTAATTTGCACACCTGCTCTACGCGGCGCACCTGTAAGCCCCGCCCCCTGTCCCAGCACCGATTGCCCGTGTTATCTTAAAGACTTGTCATTAGTCGGTCAGTTCCCATAATAACTAAACAGTCAGTGATGACACTACACACACTACTGCTCTGTCCTTCATTTTAAACCAAGACTAATCAGGAATCTGCCCATTTCTCACCGTTCTCCGACTGCCACCAGGTCTTCAGGCGGTTATGGGCAAAAGTGGTGACAACGTTTTCAATGGTGTGGCTTATGGGGTTGCTGTGCTCATTGTACATCCGTCTGGAGTCGCACACAAAGCATTTTTTCTCCTCCTAACAATAAAAAGAGAGTTGAATCCTCAAAGTTATCATTGTGAAATCAAAACAAATAATACTCATACTATAACTCATACGAGACCTATAACTTACTCTTTCATTCATCTTCATCTGATAAGATATAAGTAGAGTAAAACATCTTGGACAAGGCATTGCTAATACTTCATACAATACTCAATGATTCAACCTCCCATCATAAGTGTTTAAAATGTATTCAACTCCGCAAATTCATTTACTGTAGTTCCATTGCCTTAGAGAACGCAACAGGAGTACATTCATAGTACCATACGCAAAACAGCAGCACAACCCTCTGTGCTAAACATACATGTGTAATCTTTATATACCCCACCTCCTGTACACGTATATTTAACTATATTACTATTTTGAAAATTATTCTATTGCTGTTTACGTGGTATGTAAGATTGTTTTAATTGTACTTTTGAATTTCCCTTGTGCAATAGTCTAAATTTAAACAGTAAATTATACCTTTAACTTGCTTACATGCAGTCAAGCTTTTAAAAAAGTAATGAAATCAGATGAGTTGCGGTCAGATTAACGGTGTTTATATGAGTTTGCCATTGCATTCACTCATGCTGTCAAGGGGCTTAGTTGCTCAACAGATGGTTTGGCAAGCACACGAACTACACTCTTGTTCTCATACACATCTGCACATGCAGCCTTAAAACTCTTGATTTACAGTGTGTGAATAAACACAAATTTCCCAGATTGATCCAGGGTGTGCCAACAGTGTATAAGTAGAAATGTGAATAAGTGGCGCCACTTCAAGTATGGCTTCTCTCTTCACTTCCTTTACCCCATTATCTGTGTATCTCTAGAGCAGAAAATGCATTACAGTGTGTCCATGATATCATAAGGACTCCATTCACAAAGCAGAACTGCCTATGGGTGTTAGATAAAAAAAAAAAAAAAAATCTCCCCTTCTTCAGCCCCTGATCGGTCCACACACAGACAGTGCTGGGATTGTGAAGCACACAGCTCTTTATTGTAGATGGGAATGCTGACTCCCACTCATTGGGTCAGCAGGCAGATGTTGTGACTACATTGTAGCAAAATGCAAGAATGGTTTTGTTGATGAGATACTTAAAGGTGCTCTATGCAACTTTTTGTGTAAAAAAAAGTTTATATCATTACGTATTTGACCTTTCAGTGACCCAGCGGATGCTTGGGTGGTTAGCATAGCGCCTGTAGGATGCTCCAAGATCTGTTGTTTTTTCACTGCTGATTGTACCGTATCCATGGATAGAAGAAGAAGAAGATCTTTATTTATATAGCGCCTTTCATAGACATGGTCACAAAGCGCTTTACATGAGAGAATTTTTTACATTCACTCCATACTTGGTGGTGGTGGTAAACTACGTTAGTAGCTTCAGTTTCCCCTGGGGGAGACTGACTGACTGACTGAAATGTCGATTCCATTCCGAAAACTTACTTATCCTAAAAACCTGAAATAAAATTAATCCTGAAGCATCACAGGAGCCACCGGGATGGAAAGTAAAGTTGTCAAGCTAACCCATAGGCATAATAAATACAGCCACTAGGTCAGTGAAAGGTCAAATTCGCACTAATATGAACTTTTTCCTTTTTTTCGTAAAAAGTTGCATAGTGTACCTTTAAGCAAGAAGTGTATAAAAAAATATAGGAAATGTGAGTTAATTTGATTACTTTAGCAAGCACTGTGCCTATGTTTCTTTGGGAGTTATTACACATCCTCATTCATCCAACTAATTTTGAAACATATGATGTTGATTATAATAAATAGCTTACGTATTATAGTGTCACAAACACAAGCAATCAAACCCCCACTGAAAGTTTAACAATATTAAGCCTAAATAAATTAATTTGAACTTCTGACAAGACAGTAGCCTACCTCCAGATGCCCCACAATGCAGAAGCGCTCCGGGTGCTGCAGACCACAGGTGGAGGAGGAGGTGAGTTTGTGAGCTCGGCCGATTAGAAGGTCACCAGTGGCTGGATAACAGCTGCCCTCAGTGCAAACATCTCCAAACTCTGGCAGCTGGGCCCAGGCAGGACACCACAGTGCTGCAAGGATGATATCAAGGGCAAATATACATTAACATCATGTTTAGAGAGTGTAGACTACTAAAACCCTTCAGACAAGTTGATTAGAAGATATGAATCACACAAGAGCTGCTATTGCTAAAGAATCTACAGACAAGTGTTATGACATTCACGTGAATTTCATAGTGGGAAAAATGTGTGCACATCATATGATCAAGACTGCAGTAGTGTCGATTGGAATTTCTAAAATAATAAATGACAATATGATAATTAATGAATAGGCTACAAAAAAGAAAAAATATTAGCAGCAGGAATTGCTCAAATTTTGGGCAGAAAGATTCAGACCGCTAAAAGTGAACTCACCAAAAGTTAGAAGTTGAAGAAGTCTAAGCATCATCTCCGGGTGTGGAGAACTGCTAATTCCCTGGTCTTGGATGCCGTGGATCCGATGGAGGTGTATTTGTGTGAGTGAAGTCAAAAAGGAGTTGACTCGTAGAAAAAGTCCCAACTAAAGTCCCTATCCCACCCTGACCCCCACCGACAGAACAACCCATACCCCGCCTTTTTCTAATAGCTTGCTCTTTTTAACGAGAAAGTACCAAGTGCACCCTCTGCTGCTGGAGCTTTTACAGAACAGTACAGAAATATTAATGGCCTGAGTACTTTTAGCTGTAACATCTAGGCTACTAGTTTCCTACTCAATACATCATTTTAACAATTTAGTCAAGCGCTTTTTAGGTGTTAGCCGACGTGTCTGACTCTGATTTGGTTATATATATATATATATATATATATATATATATATATATATATATATATATATATATATATATATATATATATATATATATATTAGTATTTATCAGACATATCTATTTCAAGATGTAAATATCATGCTGTATGCGTCACAGCCACAGTACCCCATATAATATAAACAATAATGTTGTGGATGATATAGCTATAACAAAAATACTAAACAGCAGTAGTTCTTAGAGCCTTTATTAACAGAAGAGGACAGCGTGATGACAGTCGCAGAGAGTCTGAAGAATTCACAGAACACCCAGCTTATATACCACAGAGGCTGTGCTACAACAAAGCATTTTACCAGGACACCAAATAGATGTCTTTAAACAGACGCCATGCATACAACTGTACCAACAAGTATACGACTGCTTAGTTGCATGGTGACTCGGGTCAGAAGGAGGCCGAATAGGGTCAGCAGCAGGTCACATGACATTGTAAACAGACAACTATTATTTCACGTTAAGCTAAAGAACTAGGGCCGGGACTTTTTTCGATTAATTAATTACATGAGGTTTAGTGCGATTAAAAATATTAATCGAAATTAATCACACTTTGCTTTCCACACTTCAGTTTCCTTTTTCCTGCAGACGCACAATTAATGGCGATATTGCACTGGTCTGTTGGACTTGGTTGAACAAAAATAAACAATATTTTGTTGCTTAAGCTTTTGTATTCAGTCATTATTCAATACTAAAAATCCTTATGAAAAAACTTACTTCTCACTGTTCTCAGGTCAAATATTTATATGCGAATAATTTCGATTAATTAATTACAAAGCCTCTAATTAATTAGATTTTTTTAATCGAGTCCCGGCCCTATAAAGAACATATTATATTATTTTCAAAATACATAAACAAGAAGACGTATATTTCCAAAAATGATTCAATCCCATTTTTGACAATTTGCTAAACGTCTCTTCCTACTCTCCCCCTTTCCAACTCTTCTTCCCCATGTGCTGCCCAACACGTGCCCAACCGAATAAAGCCAGCAGGCCAAGAGAATAGAATTAAATTACAAGAGTCCTAAAAAATAAATAAATAAAGACCTTGGAAGGAACCTTTCACAAGGTTGGTAATCGGTCCTATTACGCAGACGGACCGGAAGCAGCGTGGTGTTATTGAAGCGACACAAGTGCTCAGGCTCCACATCCATGCTCGGTGCTCAGTGAGTTTTTAACGTATTTTCACGTCTACTTTTACATCTATTCACGTTGTGCCCTTGTGCTTCTGATGGGGCAGGTCTTGTAAAATATGCAGTAATTACCAAACGTCTTCCTTTAAAATCAGGATGTGTTGCGGCGGGAGTTTCACTGTCATCATCCATCCATGTGTTCCAACTATTTGTCTATGAAATAGTAGAATTTTTTATTTCGTTTTCACTGCATAGTACAACTCAATAACAGTATGTATGGCTTTTTGTTTAGGTTGGACCAAAAATGTTTAGAAAAGCCTCTTCCCAGGTTAGGAGAATGTAATTTGATGATGATTTTGTTTTTACGATGTTATTTACTCAACTATGCTTCATTTTCCGTTCCCCCCAATCCATACACAGATCTTACGGCAGGTAGTTAGGTACAGCAGTACAGATCAAAGCCTTATTCTTGAAAGATGTGAGTAAATTTGTATGTTTTACGCTTGGATTATGTTATTGTTTAGTCACATTGTAATTTCCCCCTTCCATTCAGCAATTAATCGTGTACAGCTATTGGGCCGGGTTGGTCAAGATCCAGTGATGAGACAAGTTGAAGGTCGAAATCCTGTCACCATCTTCTCTCTGGCAACCAATGAAATGTGGCGCACTGGAGAAGGGGATGTGAGCCAAGGTTCAGGTAGGAAATAGTTAATTGTGCACTGCTGCTAAAGATTTTACACTAGATGCTTATTATTGTTCTTATTGGTCAAATTTGTAAAACTTTATTCTAGTAATTTTTGGTACAACATCAACGAGCATTCAGTGATTGAACTGCATTGTAGTAATTTTGTACAAGGAATACATAGTTTTTCTCCCTAGCCTGGTAAAAGAAAAGCCGATTCTTTGATGGAAAAATAAAGCAGCAACATAAACTGAAGGATTATCAGCTATTTAGGCTTTTAATCTATAACTAGTTCTCCATAAAAAAGGATAATTTCAGTGTGTGGGAAAACGAATAGAAAATTAGCCCATTGCTACAATCCAGTAAGGTGTGGTTACACTGAGCCCCATGTGTATGTCGATGGTGTTAACATGCACTGTCCAGACCAATCTCTGCTTGAATAATGCTACCACTGTTAATACGATAGTAACCCTTTGATAGGCCAGTAATTAATGCAATATTGACCCAAAACCAGGTTAAAACCTTTTTTAATTTCTTTTGTTTTTGATTTTTACAGTTGGTACAATTGTACGATAGAATTCTGACTTCCGCTGCCTCAATAATAAAAATAAGCTTTTTTTTATAATGCTCTATGTCCAGAGATGAGAGTTGCATTTACTCAGGTACATGTACTGAAGTAACTGAACTTTTGCAAGTAGTTTTTTTTCATGCTGTACTTTTTACTTCTATTTGAGTAATATTAGTATCGCTTGAGTAAAAAAGTATCTCGTGCCAATGACAAATCTTTATTTTAATGAAAATGTATGTATTTTGTGTTTTGTTTACCTAATTATTTATTTGTATATGTTTTATGGTTTGGAAATTATTTATATTTTCACATTATTATTATTATTATTATTATTATTATGTCATGTTTTGTTTCTCATATTTTATGTCCTACTAAAACATCAGACTTTTATCCTCAGTTACTCGGTATTCAATTAAAATGTACTATGTACAGGTAAATTGGTTGGCTGCTCTACCCGTTGAAGTAAGGCTCTACCTCTACCCCACCTACGTGTATATCACGTGACGTGGACAATTTATTTCCTTCTTGCTTGTTATTGCCACTTGATGGCGGTATATAGTTTTTGAGCCCAAAAAGTAGATTCCCAGTAGTGCTTTCCAATAACAGCTGATGTCTGGGGAAAAAAGTTTGGTTTATTATTTGGTATTTTATTAATTTTTTAACAGTTAATTCTGTTGTGTTTTTGTCCTTTTAGGTGATGTCAGTCAAAAGACAACGTGGCACCGTGTGTCTGTATTTAAACCAGGATTGAGGGATGTAGCCTACCAGTACGTCAAAAAGGGGTATGAGAGCCACATCCAGAAAAAAAAACACAATTGTTTGTCTTAATTTGGGTACTTGTGTGGGATGCTGCTGTTAGCATGGAGGACAAACAGACTGAAAAATCTTGCAGTACTCCATTGTTTGTCCAGCAAACATTTATAGAACTCCACAAATGCTTAAATAAAAGCAAAAAACATTATTTTTGTCATTGTAAAAAGGAATATGTTCTGGTGACATACATGCAAAATTAAATGCATTATTAACGGGCTAGTCTCAATTTTAGGTCCAGGATTCTTGTGGAGGGAAAACTGGACTATGGAGAGTATGTGGACAAAAACCAAGTCCGACGTCAAGCAACCACCATCATTGCAGGTTTGGACAAATGCCAGTAAATTGTACTTTATTGTAATTTTAAAAATGCCTCTGTGTATTTGTACTCATCTAATATGACCTTGTTTTTTTCCCCCCTCTCTACAGATAACATTATTTTTCTCAACGACAACTATCGAGAGAGGACTTGAATTTGCTCTCTCATGTCTGGCGAGGGGAAGTCTCAAGTAGGACGTCTGTTCCAAGTTATTAGGCACATTTCAAATAACTTGACTAATGCTCCTGAAAGATATCATGTAAATTCCATGTTGTATTGGTTTGCCAACTTTAATTATGTTATGAGTTACGCAAACTCTCTGGGTGGAGTCTGCTTGTCCTCCATGTGTTGTAGGTTTTTACTGGGTACTCCAGATTTGATTCGTCCAAAAACTTGCATTTGATAAGTGAGCAGGAAACGATGCACAATAGAAGTAGGAATGCTTGTTTATGTTCATCTTCCCTTTGACAAACAACACTGTCTTGCTTACTCGCTAACTGCCTACCCACACAGGTTTTCAGATAGGCTTCAACTCCTGTGCCCGAGAATAGGAAATTATGAACGAATGTTTGGGGTAAAAGTCTTTCACAAATGACCCCTCTAAAAAATGCCATTCTAAAGTTTTCAGATTTGTAATAGGCATCCCATGCTAAAACTAAAATATCACATTTTTACAGTCAGTGAATCTCTTGTCTTGACTAAAAAAAGAGATGGCCAGATAAATACAAGCTGCGAGCGCTTGTAAATTATCTTTGCTTTAGGTTTATTGTGGAAAAAAATACAAATGTTAACATATATATATATACACAATTACTTATGTTCCTTACTGTTTACTCACGTGTCATGCTAAATTAAGCATCTGGCTTTCATTTCTTTCCTTGATTCTTTCCATTCGCATAATGTATTCTCCTATAAATATATTTCTAATTTTGAGTACATATGAATAAACATTTCTGCCTTTTTGAAAAGCTATGTGTTTTTGACAAAGGATGTAGTAGAAGAGCTGCGGCATCTTTGTGCCTCTTTAAAAGCCGGGCCGCAGTATATTAAATGTATTCTTGGCCTAATTTGATTGGTCAAAAAAAGTTTTCACCTAAGTTCCCATTGGTTTGGTGCGATGTCTGTCGAGAGAGGAACGCGTGCGCTTGAAGAAGTGGACCGCGTGGGCGGGGTTTGAACTAAAGAGTGTAGCCTCCGTGTTCATTGAAGTAGAATACATTACGAAACTTCAAAGTTGTCCGTAAATAAGGCAGGAACCAGTATGAACCATGGTCTTGGCACGTTTCACTTTCTTGTGACATTCCCACTATATTTACAATGTCGACCTGCGCAAAAAGCTGTAATCGGTATAAACTTTATTGACCCCAAATGCAATTTTCACTTAAAGCTGATCTGAATTAATCTTAAGACACTGTGCCCTTCCTATAGGCGATTGCCAAAACGAGCATTGGTTTTAAACTTGTTGGCCTAATATTTCCGACAAATCCCAGTGCTCTTCAGGGCTCCCCCATGGTCCCGCCCAGAAATTCCTGGCTGTCTGATCGACGATGGAAGGAGGAGAAATAATAAGCATAAGCACAAGGAAGTCAAGTCAGCCTGTGGACCCTCGGCTGAAGAGATGACAAACAACACGAGTGAAACTGATCTCCTCGACCATTACTCACGTGTGCAAGTCTACCTCTGAGCAACTTTGCAGTCCGACAACAACCACTTGCATGTGCTCTTGCTTGTCAAGTTAAAAGTTTAGTCGACTCTTTTGGGGGTTTGCTTTTTTTTTTTTTTTTTTTTTTTTTTAGTAGTACGCAGTTTTCATCCATAATCCAGCCTCACGGCGATATCATAAAGGAGGCAATCATGGAGATGCTGGATAGTGGTGAGCCGTTTTTACATTGGGACAAAAACCTGAGCGAGCTGTCTGAAACTGGGGAGATCGACTGTGCCCTCTACACCAACGTAAGTATAATGGGGGATTAAGAGTTAAAACAAATGTCTCAGAACAGCTTTACTTTATAGCAATACGGTTTGTCAGGTGTGGATGAAATCAGAAGATCGCAGTGGGAGGTTTGTTAAAGTGAGAGCAGTGCCTTGCTCTCCACAGGGAACTCGACACTTGAGGTCCAGGCTGTGCAAGTAGCATCTGTGAATCTCCAGCAGAGTTAACAAAGCGTTTGCTCAGTGCCTGATAAGCACTTTTATTCTATCAGGGATGCACGTTGTGCTCAGTTTCTTTAGTCAATGTATCAAACGTTTGTTGATTAAGTGTTGAGCGCCAGATTGGTGTATTCTGTTTAAAACAAGTTTTCCCCCCCACTAATATTTATCTTTTAAATTCAAAGCCGATTTAACTATCGGATGATACTGTACTTTCAACTAATATACAGCTAAACAATTATGTCTCACATTCTTTTTAATCGATTAAAAACCCATGGCATATTCACCAATCAATTAACCGATTCATCTTGAACATCTGTATAAGCTATTGCGTGACAAAATTGTATCTCGATCATTTTTGTTTTTGTATGCATTCACGTAAGGATATTTGAAATATGAAAAGATATTGGCTAATTATTTTCAATGATGCTTTCACTAAAAGATCAAACTATATCAAACAATTAACAAATTGTTTGTTGGTTATTTTCATTCATTGGTTTTATTTTTTTTTATGAATTAATATAGGCTTAATGTTTCCATTTGTTGATGCTTTTGTTGCATGCATTATGTAACCTAAAATATTCGCTCTAGCCATATGGTTTTCAGGATTGCAGTGTGTCCCAAGTGTGAGTGGTGTGTGCACATGTGTGTTTGTGTGGAGGGGCGATTGGGAGCAGTGTGATACATTTACAAGTAAAACTCCAGCTGGCTCACAGGAGGACTATCACTCAGACACCACAAAGGACAGACTCAGTCGAGTCGACCCAACTCGCACAGGCACATACACACGATTCAGCATTTTTTTGCCTCTTCCTGCAACACCTATGGACAAGCAAAGACTTGTAAAGCTTCACAGAGTATGCCAGCTGTGAATGCAGGTTCTTTTAAAGGGATCCTGAGGCTACATTTCTGGTCAAATTCCAGCAGAAGCATTGACCTGCAGCTGTCCTGCTCTGAGAGCTGTGCATATGGCTCGGGTCATTTTTTTGAGAGGTGTGGTTCAAGGAGTTCTTGTGCTATTTTTGATGCTATAATTAAAGGGGAACGTTTCTACACACAAACCACTGGCTTTAGAAGCAAGTCGTATAATTTTCTCTCCATACCATTCTTTTGAGGACTTTTTCTATTGCAACATACAAGTCAAGCTGCTTTCCTTCTTGAGAGCCGATTGTAAATTATGTTTTTGTTGGTTCAATGAGTGCTATGTATAGTAAAGCATGTGTGGTAATGTGTGAAACAGTGGGGGTGTATGTGGTCCTAAAAGACTGTAGTGTTTGAATCTTGGGACCCCTCCCTGTGGTCCAGGCCTGTGTCTGTTGACATGGGATTCCTTACAACAATTCCAATCCTCTCAGTGCACAACCTGTGTGAACTGGATTATGCCTTTCCTACACTTCAAAACAATCAAGTTTCTCAGGTTGTGTGACATTAAGTAGCACTGACTGTGGAGGTGCGCCATCCGTGTGTATGACGTCATAAAGGGTTTGTTTTCAGCATGGTTTTGAGTCACGTTACGGAAGGTTTTCTTAAGGGACTGTGGATCTTGATATCAGTCTACTTTATTTGCAGATGTCAGCGATTTCCAAACGGATTGTTCTTGGCAAAAAAAAAAGTTAGGCCTGATAATTTCATTGTTTTTGAATAATAATAATAAAGTTTCAGACGAGTATTATGCAGGCCTTAACCCTAGGTTACTCTTCTGGAAAAGTGGACTCAGAAATGCCATAAATGATCTCTCTGATGGAGCCTGTTGCTCAGCACATGTTGAACTCTTTGCGCTGACAGACATTGGCTGTGTGGTGTGCACATGTGCTCGGGCTCTGCGCTTACATAATGAGCAGCATACCTTCAGATAAAGAGCTGCTGTGTTTATGAAGCTGACACCAGCTATAATCCTGCCACAATATTATTTCTTTTGCATTTGCACGCCCAGTGGAGTCAAGGGCAAACAGATTGTTCAGTGTCTTCACAGTGCAGCGCCTGTTCTCCACTGGAGCAGGGCATCCCGCTCCTTGGTGGCCTCACTTAGCCAGTCTGAATGGTACATGTGTGTGCTGTGAGTGTGTGGGGAGCGTATAGTAGGTCATTGTAACAACCCTATCTCAGTCAGAATATTACCATTTATTATCAATGAAATGGCACATATCAAGATTTCCCTATGTTATTTCTACTTCACGTGTCTCACAGTCTCAGTTATACACTGTCATACTGTAGGTGTAGAGCAGGATCTTCAAATTCTGTGTATTGTTTCCAGACAAACACTGGTTGAAACAAATAGATCCTCAAATACTGAGGAGTTTGGGGCCTGGCCAGTCAGGTTACTGCATAGTCCGTATAGTATTCGAATAAACCTCAGGGATAAATGCTGAACTGCTTCTGTAGTGTAATGGGAGCGACGTCCAACTTGAGATCTTTGGTGTTTTTAAAGCGCTGTTCATATGCTCCACACATGGACCACATTTTCCTGTGAGCGTGCTTTAAATCTGATGCAATTTCTCTCCTGACTCTGAAAGCTGCCTCCGACTTCAGTTTGTTGCAGGCTGCCATTTGGGAAGACTAAAAGGGTAGTAATCAGCGTGGGGGATCATTTTGGAGAATCCACAGGAGCCCGAGTTCTGTGAGGAGACGCTAAATTTACCCTGTCTTTCTGTCTGTCGCTCTGGTTCAGACTTCTTGCCTAAGGGCTGCATAAAGCAATGAGTGATTAAAGGGCGGGTTTGGGGTTTTACATCCCTCTGAGCAGTTTGCTCACAAAGCCCTACAACAAGCCTGAATTTGTCATAGTCTACTGAAAATGTGCCCAGCTTTCAGAATCCTGTGCTCCCCTGTTGTTTTTACTTTAAAATTATTTTAACTACTTTCGCACTTGTGTTTGATCACTTGTTCTTTCATGAAAATTGTTTTCAAACATAATGAAATGACTTAGGAACGATAGTTTTGGGTGTGATTCAAAATAAGTTTTGCGAGTCAAACTTCAAAGTTAATCAAATGTTTCTTTTCTTTTGACTTCTAACTTTAAAGAAAATGGAACATTTGTTGGACCAAGCCATGGTTCAGTTGTGTGTCTTTACAAAGCAGGCCTGGATGAGCAGTCAGGGCAGCGGCCAATGGAGAGATGGAAAAAGTTATTCATGTGCTGCTCCTGCTTTTGACCCAGTTTTAGTGCAGCATAAAAGGGAGGAAGCGGCTCATGGACACAAAGGCCCCCTGCATCTGACAGCTGTGTTTAGAAGGAAAATGTTGTGAATTGGCGTGTAGTTTCATAGGCTTGTTCAAGTTTTCAAGGCTTTCTTGTTTTATTTATGACTTTTAATAACATTCCTGACCTAGCATAATTTTTTTTTTTAACTCACGAATACATACTCTGTTTTAAGTCACTGTCTAACTTTAAAGCATATTGACATGGTGCATTGGCCTTTTTGTCTGAGTTAACATTTTCAAACCATGTACTTGGAATAGATTGGAAAAATCTTTTTAAGTAGTTTTATGTGACATTATTAAAGTTTTTTGCTGCATTAGAAAAGGCCTGTTGTGGATAAACTGAACTGGGAAAGCTATTGTGTAACATCTGGAGACTTGCTGTGTTTGGAAAAGTGGGGGTATCGCCGCGCTCAGTCATCGGCCCAAATGAGCAACACTGGAAAGTCTGTGTACTTGTGCTGGGGGTGGACCGCTGAACTTTTAGGAAGCTCAAGGGGAATGGTATGGGGTGGTGAAGCTTTCTGAAACGAGGACCCACTGTGAGAATAGATAATCTGAACTCCACAACATACGTTTTATTTGCAATGGTAACGTAGCATCAAACTTGTGGATTTCCATTATTGTCTCTTCTACTTTCAGTGTGACACTTTAGGCAGAAGTAAATGCTTGTTAAATCAGAATTTTTTGTTTTGTTTTGAAAGGTATTTGGGAAAGTGAAATTTCTTCGCGGCCTGTGGCACAAGTCTGATGTTACCGCTCTTGTTGTTCTTTGCACTTCATTAAGTTTGACACTTATACATTTAGTCGCACCCCTTTACCCTGTTATGGATGCCACGCCACCATCATGTACATTTTTAGAAACTATTTTATTACGTTTTTATCCTCAGTATAGTCTTTGTTGATGATCTCTGTACCAATAGTCATATTTGAGGTTTAGTCCTGTTAAATTAGAATTAATTAACTATTGTCAAAAAGCATACGCCAGTGGGTGTAGTATTTGTTCCCATAGTAACTTCGTCCTTAACTCTTGTTTTAGAGGCAGTTTTGTCTCAGCCAGCCAGGATCCTCGTCTGGGAATGTGGGTCAGGGTGTGTGCTCTGTGCTGTTCCCGTTGTGCGAATCACTTTGGTATGAGGACATTTTCTATGGAGTCATTTCACCAAGTGTCAGTTTTACAGGCAAAATAAATTGGGATGGGATTAAGGATGTGGTAGGCATTGAAGTGGTGCAATGAAATATGTGAGTAAATTTGCTTTCCATCAACAACAGCAACATTTATTAGGTTTTCTGATTCAGGCATTGGGCCTCGGCATGTTCAGATAAGAGCCAGTCCTCCAAGGCCTGTGATGGGTCTTATCCTGAACGTTTATATCAGTGCCACAGCAAAGACGGCCTTTCTTTCAGGCCCACTGCTGTAGCGATAACACGTGTAGTGCTGGTACTTCTCAGTCTTATCTGCTGCATGTCAACTTCAGTAGACAGTCTATGACATGAGAATGGTATTTTTTAAGTTTAGCATTTCGTAACTTATTTATGTTGAGTTTAAGGTTGAAACTGCTATATATATTTGGTATTCCCGTGGGCACTTGCTTTAAGCGTCAGATTTACTGCTCTCAATGCCTGCATTCTAAATTGAAATCACATCTGTTTTTATTCTTAATTTTTCAGATTTACTCACATGCACCAATATCGAACTATTGTAAAGACGGGGCCGATTTGTTAACTTGACAATTATCTGTATGCAATAAAAAACAGCTTATCTTGATACTCTGAGACGCGTGTGGGTGCTAAATCGCTGTGTCGTTATTAGAGGAAAGTAAAACTACAATAAAGCCAGTGTTATCTCTGTTCATCTTGACTTAATGTGCACTTCAGTGTGTGTTCTCCTCTATCCGGTTGGAGTGTTTACCTGCTGCGTCATCAGTATGTCGCTCCATATGGGCAAAGTACGCCACACCATGGAGATGACAGCATTTGCCATATTGATTCAACATCTGGTTTAGGTTCCTTAAGGCTCTAATGTGTTGCATCATAGCCACACTTCCGTCTTCTTTCCCTGCCTTTAGATCTCAGCAGGCCCTTTGGTGTTTTAAAAGTGCTTTCTATTTTACAGAGCAATTACTGTCCAGGGACACAGTCTCCCTGCAATCAATCAAACTTTATTTATATGAATGAATGAATATTTTAAGTGTCACGCACGTATGTGCCCAGCCCACATGGGCTTATAAACAATAATAATAATAAACATAATTTAGAAGACGACCAATATACATTGGTCGTTTAATATACATTTCACAGAAAAATATTTATAAATCGCTTTTTCATACCGAAAGGTATCACAAGTGCTTTACAGATTACAACATTTAAAACGAAACGCCCCGCTTATTTATTTATATATATATATATATATATATATATATATATATATATATATATATATATATATATATATATAAAATAACTGACACCTATCTAAGCTAAACAGGTGGGTCTTGAGCCTGCTCTTAATTACATGTATGTTCTCTGCTGTTCTGAGCTCAGGCCGTTCCAGAGGCGAGGGCCATAATATTGGAAAGACGCCTCGCCGTGAGTCTTTCTGTTGACTTTCATAAGGTAAAAGCAATTCTGAAAGATAAGGATTAAGACATTTTAAAGAACTTTAAAATCGATCCTGGAACTCACGGGGAGCCCATGCAGCGACTCTAAAACCGGTGTAATGTGGTCCCGCCTCCTGGTCTTCGTCAGGACACGAGCTGCTGAATTTTGGAAAAAGTTGTCAAAGCCTGATAATTTGGCTGCTTAGAGCTGTCCAATGCTGCAGGGCTGGCCTTTACTCCATGTGCGGCTGTCACTCGTTACTTTACTTGATAACTACAGAGCTCAGGTTCTCAACAGAAGACAGAAAGTCTCACTCATCATCTGTAACTTCGTTTCAAGTTGGGTGAAACGACTGTTTCTAGACACTACTTAAAAGTGTTGTGAGTTGAATATCCTTTCAAGCTTTGAAGTAATTTATTTATGGTGGTAGTGGGGACTCAACAACATTTGAGATATATATATATATATATATATATATATATATATGAATAATTTTCTAGGCAAATAATGAGCCTGGTAAATGTATTTGTACACCACAATGTATTGTGTGTACAGGGTCATTCAAAGTGCTTAATCACAAAGAACACTTTCTCCAGACAGTTTGACTGAAATCAATATTTTGCAATTTCTCTTTATGCCTTATCAGTTCAAGAGGTGTTTGGTTTTGATTTAAAGATACAAGCTGCTCTGGTAGCTTTGCTCATTATTTCCATTTGATGTTTAATCCAAGTAGTTCTGTAGACTTTATCAGATTTAGCGTCTGTGCTCAATTCCACAGGTCCTGTGTTTCAGATGGAGTCTCGGGTTACACGTTCAGCCCTAAATAACACCTCTCTGTTGGGCTGTGAACACAAAGCCCTTACTGTCGTGTGCGATGAGTTACACCCGGCTGGTGACTAATCCAGCAGCTTTATCCCATACTGCAGTCTCCCATCACATCCAGTGGGTGACTTGGAGTGTATGAAGCCTCATTTTAAAGCTTTTGGTGTGTTTTTGTATACACTGTGTGCACCGTTGCTTCTTGGCTCAGCTCAACTTTTTTTTTTGTAAACTTTTATCTATTGATATTTGGGTTGTGGCTTGTACTTGTACAATGATGAGGGGGTCCCCAATGTGTTCTCATTTTGTTTGTATTGTCCAACCTGACTGGTCGTAAATATAGAAGTGCATAAATATAGAAGAAGTGCTGTAATGTGGTGATTGTGGGACAAAGGGCTTCATTAATAGCTGGTTCCACCCTGATGTAATCGAGAAATATGCCATGGACATTGTACCGTAGCGTGTGTTCATGGAATGCACCAGGAGTTGCTTTACTCGCGTCATCTTTTGTAGCACTGTTTACGTATTTGCCTTTTGACAACATTGTCCAAGCACTTGATTTGCCCTAAACTACCAATATGAGAGAAGTTTTGTGTTCTGGTGACATACTGAACCAAAGTTTTCCTTTTAATAGAAAGAAAAAAAAATATATTTATTATATAATATTTTTAAAGCATGTTTGAACTGATTTGCTTAGAGGTTACTATATAGTAAGCCTTTATTTCACTGCCCAGAGGAGTGTACACACAGATATAGGACCGGTTTGAAGTATGAGTTGTAAAAGTGCATGTTTGCAGATTGTTTAAATGAAACGAGCACCTTGTAAAGTGTGTAAACATTTGTTTTGCCTTTTGGATATGTTCAATATACACTTTCTCTTCAGGCGTTTCCAAAAACTGGGGCACCGCAATTTTGGGCCTCAGCAAAAAGAGGCCTCGCCCTCAGTGACAACGAAGTTACGGTGTGTGGTATTTGTGGCAAAGAGAGAAGATGCTTAAAGTGACGCTCTGTTATTGAAACCACATGCTCAAGGCTAACCCTCCTAGTTCACTTTGTCTATTATCTTGATATCACTCTCACTAACTTGACCTGGAAATACACCTTAGAGTCGACGCTTTGGTGTGATTATGCAATTATGTGACTACTCACTGTATTTACTCCCACTCAGAAGCTTTTCAATCGTATTGTTAGATTGACGTGTTTTTACTGTATTTCTTTTACCATTGGTAAGCTACATAATATCATCAAGCAAGCGACCCTGCTTTGCAACGGTTTAACTAGGAAGTCAAGAATGTATTGTTGTTTTTACAAAAAAATAACAGCTATCAAATGCATCATGTTTAGTCTTCCTCTCAGTATCACAGTCACGATAGTCTTAACATGGGTGGCTCATTTACTGATGGTACAGAAAGACAAAAAGGGACATGCAATAAAATGGTTTAAGAAGAAAAAATGGTGAAGGAAGATGAGGCTACAGCTTGAGCTGCTCAACTGTCCTTTTTGTCTTTGCAGTTTAACTATTTTATTTAATGTGAAATAATCACCACAGAAATGTTGAGTCCGATTTCACTGTGGTTGATGGTGGTTGAAAAGCTTAAATGAAAAATAAACCTTTAATTAATTATACAGTAGACGTCCTAAAGTACATACAATTACTCGGCTGTCTGTGCAGTCTCTGATGATGGTATTTAGAATAGTACTTTGATGTGAGAGGTAGCACTAAACTGTTGCACAGATCTGTATCACGTTTCTTCTTTATTTTACAGCATTTTTCAGAGCTCCTGGACGACCTCTCCCAAGATGCCTTGTTGGGTCAACTGCTTAGCGACCCTTTCTTGTCCGGGGTGAGAGGAGGAGAAGGGGACGCCATGGAAGGAGACTATGGGGAACTGTCACCGTCTTCTCCAATTTCTCCACACATCATAGTGGAACACAGCTACTCCCTCTGTGGGGACAGCAGACCCCAGTCGCCCCTGTCCCACCTGACTGGAGATCATGGCAGCGAAGCAGGTTAAACACTAATAAACATAAGCGTCATAGTGTTTAGTTTTTTATCTATAAGCCATTGGTTTGCGGGTTGTTGGTTGAGAGATATTTTTAGGTTAAAATATAGCTTATTGAGCAGGTGAGTCCGATGGTGAGTCCAATGATTGGGCGATGGAGCAGGAGGAGTCCATAGACCTGCTGTGTGAGACCCCTTCACTGCTCCCCACTTTGGCCCTGTCTCAGTCTGCCACAGAAGTGCCCCGTGCCACAGAGAGCGTGACTGTCCCTCCTGCAGCTACTAATCTCCCTGTCCCACTCCGGTCCCCCAACCATGACAAAGGAATCAAGGTCAGTGGCATCAGAGAGTTGTAGTTTAATTTAAATCTATATTTATATTATCTAACCATGCATTTCATTTCTAGATAAAAGAAGAGAGCATTGCCCCACAAATAAAACTGGAGCCACATGAAGTCGATCAGTTCCTCAATCTTTCTTCCAAAAGTAAGTTCCTCTGTTCTCAGTGCTGTGCCCAGTGTTTTGCGAGGACCCCTTGTGGTGACTTGTAGGCAGAGGTGGGTAGACTAAGTAAGTAAATTATTTTTTCAAGTAGAAGTAAAAAGCAGTTACCCAAATAATATATCTCAAGTAAAAGTAAAAAAGTACTTGGACGAAATGCTAGTTGAATATTTAAGTACTGAGTAACTTATGTTTCAGTAGTGGTGGTGGTTGAGGATAGGCCTAGTTAATTATAAAGTCAGTGAGTTTATACTGTATCTGCAATTGAACAATTACTCAAATTTTAGGTCTGGAGTCACTACAGATGCCCCCTACGCCTCCCAGTTCCCATGAAAGTGACTCTGAGGGCAGTCAAAGCCCTGTGCATGCTCCAACAGGACTGTCCAGCCCTCCCTCCCCCAGCAGCCCCCCTCCTTCACAGGCTGGTCTCAAGGTCTCCTCCAGAGCTCACTCCTCTCTGTCCAACTCTCCTCTTCTAACTGCACCACATGTAAGTATCAGGATTATTGTATCCGTCTATTATTTCATTAGAGGATATTGTTAATGACGGATGTACTGCTTTGTAGAAACTTCAAGGGTCTGGGCCTTTGATCTTGACTGAGGAGGAGCGGCGTACTTTGGTGGCTGAAGGTTACCCCGTACCCACAAAACTGCCCCTCACCAAAGCTGAGGAGAAGGCACTGAAGAAGATCCGCAGAAAGATTAAGAATAAGGTATAATAAACATAAAACGTTATTATAATGAATGTGACATCAACAAACTTCCATATGACCTTATCTTTTAAATTAAAGACATTAAACAAATGAAACATTTTGATTGGATTTAAGTAATGTTCTCAAGTCTATGGTTAGATTTCAGCTCAAGAGAGCCGCAGAAAGAAGAAGGAGTATATGGACGCATTGGAGAAAAAGTGAGTAATTTCGTTGAATATTGTTGCCATATGTGCAAAAGAGTGCGCACCTACACCTCTGCACCATCTCTGTTTGGCCACAGGGTGGAGAACTGCTCCAATGAAAACACTGAACTGCGCAGAAAAGTGGAGACGCTTGAGTGCACCAACAAGTAAGACACTTTTCTTATAGTGTATTATTTGTTAATTGTATGCCAAAAAGCAAATGGAATAATTCAGTGATTTCCCTACTTAGTTTAAACGTACAGCAGAATGACACGTTAAATCAACCAGAGAAAAAACAAACTTGCCAGTCTCTGTTGTCGCCACAGGCTTCTTTTTAAGAGATTTTCTTTAAAAAAAAGACGACATAACACTGAGGAGGAATGACAGTTATTATGAAGACTCTGTAATCTATTGTTAGCTACCACCCTCTGCAGTTTCACATTCATGCATAACCATGAGGATATTGTAATGTAAAATGCACAAGCTGTTTCACTTAGATGGTGCCGTTTGCTTTATCACACCTGGATGGACAGTGCTGTGTGTGCAGCCATTGAATGTAATGCGTTAAGTAAAGTTGAGTTTACGCTGCTGTTTTGTGGTCTTGGCGATAAACTGCTCAAATGAACCAGTTTTCTGTGTACACTGTGTGTGTGCAGTGTCAGTGAAGACGGGTAAAGGAAAACAATATTCTGGTTGCAAAATGTATTTGTCCAAATTCAATATTCTTGGAACAATTACTCAAAGTCCAATGTTAAAAGCACACAAAAATCATTTGTAGTTTGTGAGTTTTTTTTAGGCTGCTCAACATCAATTGCCCCAGTGGGATAAATAAAGTAATTTATATAGGAATGAATCTGGATCTGCGGGTGGGTGTTCTTTTTTTTTTACTTTGCTAGTCTAAAGGGAATATACCGGTATATTTATAATATTTAGCCTGTTGTATTTCGGTCCATGTAGGCGTTTTCCTAACCTGTGGGTACACTCCGTTGCAGGTCTCTGCTACAGCAACTGCAGGCACTTCAGGCAGTGGTCACTGGGAAGGTCTCTAAATCCTGCAGAGGAGCTGGGACACAAACCTCCTCATGCCTAATGGTGCGACTTGTGTGTGTGTGTGTGTGTGTGTTAATGTGTAATTATGAAATATTGATTGCAGAACTGATTTGGAAACGTCATCTGCTTAATTCATTTAGAACCTCCCCGCAAACTAATATAACTCAGTGAGGTCTGTGTGCCTTTCTTCGTAGGTGGTGGTCCTATGCTTTGCTTTGTTCTTGGGGAGTTTTTACCCCAGTAGTTTAACCTCGCCCTCCACTATCACTGAGACAGACCACACATCCAAACAGATGGCTGTCAAAGATTCCTACTCGTCAGTCGGTAAGTTGTAGAGCATTAGTAGATGCATACAATATGGTGGGCTTCTGAGGATGCTCTGGTTGTTCAATTCAAAGTCGTCATGAGGTTTGCAGAAGTGGATTTCCATTGTCAATAGTTACACCCCTGTGAGAACAGATGATCATTTACACAACTGACCTTCGATTAAACCCCTGCACATACGTGACTGGATGCAAATTGAGTTCCTTTTTCCACTCGGCCCACGTAGCTTTCTGGATTGTTAGTAATGAATGCTTGATATGTAGATGCACAATTTTCTGTAAATCTGAGCTTGTATATTGAGAGCATATTTGTAGTTCTTACAGCCCCCCCAATTCACATTTACTCTTCACTTTTATTTTTTTAGTGAAGTCCAGGAGTCTTTTATCAACCTTTGAGGATGACCAGCCACACCTCCTTGGACTAGGCGGGGACTATCCTGAACAATGGGAAGACACGCCAGCCGTTGTTATGGCAGCATGGCGTCGTTCAGAACAAAAGAGAATTGTAATGGAGCCCAACCGGGTCGAAACCTATCCTCCTTTCAGGAATAAAAATAATGCTACTCAAAGACTTTTGGACATGCACAGGTAAATGTGTATGAGACCTGCAATTATCATCCTATTTTGAGAGTACCAAAAACTAATGCTGTGCTCTTCCTCAGGTCTTTGGAGCCCAGGTCAAGTGAGAGCAGAAGTAAAGTGATAGAGTTGGAACGAACAGTCAACGAAACATTTTGAGTTTTATGTCTACAATAAGACTGTTTGATCTTCTCCTCTAAGACATGGGCCAGTGTCTCAAAGTGACCCCTTATGCATAAAACTAAGGTTGTTCATCTGAACTTTAACCTTTGCATTCACTTCTGTAATGCAAAACATCGCTGTTGATGGTGGCACTGGTTGCCAACATTTCTAAAGAGTTGCACTGAATAATTTCCTACATGAGTCAACTTTCAGTTGTCATTGGCCTTAAAAATTAAGACGAGGAATCCAAATAAATTCCAGACGTGTTTGAAATTTTGGCATTCAGTAGTTGAGTTGTTTAGCATGTGGAACTTTTTACGGGACATTTTGAAGCGTGGAGGATATATATTTATAAAAAATATTGCTCTTTAAATATGAAATGTTTTATAGTATCGAAAGCATTGTCACATTTTGAAACTGTTAATTCCTTTTTTATTTCAATTGTATATTGTGTATATTATCTGCTGCTTGAGGACTCTTTATAAGAATTGTGAAAATGTGTAAAACGGGAATGATTTTCACACTTGTTACTTTGTTTACTTGTTTTATTTGTAGTGTATCCATAATTACTGATGGTAATTTTACTCTTATTGTCTCATTTGTAAAACAAACTAGTTTACCTAATTGGCAAGTGACAAATGAGGTCTTTCAAGAAAATGCAAAAATGACTTTCCTCACTTCACCTTTATCATGTTTTACTTTTGTCAAACATAGTCATGATTTTTGCAAACATGGATTTGTGAGGAAAGTAGAAAATTCATTGAGCACTCTTAATATCGTCTGTTTAGTTAAGTATACACACATGTCTGTTCGTTTCAAGTATATTATTAATTGCATAACCTTTTGTGTTACAGATTGGTGAGATGTGAGTCAAATTATTTTGACATTCATTTCTCATTAAGTTCAGCTATTTATCTTTGTCGGCTCGACAAATCAAATAATTAATATTGCAGGGAACAAAGGACAAATGTATAACTGATAATTTGGTTAATTTAATCAATGATTTGACAAATGAGTTAAGCCCTTTATATTTACTTTCAAAATAAAGTATTTTCAATAATAAAAGCAATATTTCCAACGACTGTGCGTGGTCTTTTACAATTAATATGATCTTGCACTACAGCATTGTCTCCGATGTGGACTTGGAGAAACAGGGCCTGACTCTGAGCAGCTGACATTCATCCTAGCGTTTTCACATGGCTCATTTTTATTTATGTAAATGGTAAATGGTCTCAACTTATATAGCGCTTTTCCACCAACATTAGGCACTCAAAGCGCTTTACAGCCAGGAACCTCTCACCCATTCATACACCAATGTACGCAGACACTGGAGGCAAGGTGGGTGAAGTGTCTTGCCCAAGGACACAACAACAGCGTGCACCTTCAGGAGGTGGGATTCGAACCCCTGACCTTCCGATCATGAGACGACCCACTCTACCATCTGCGCCACCGTCGCCTCATGTATTTATTTTTTAATATAAAAAATAAACTAAGAAGCCAGGCTTTTAAGCCGTGTTTGGGAGGTGCAAAGTCTCCATTGGAATCCGTTTTACAAAGGTTCCTTGAATCACCCCTGGTCACCAGAGGTCGGTATGCAGCATGGCAGCACCCCGCCATGAGGACCAAAGAGAAGCACATTCCCACTCGTACTCTCAAACACACTCTCACTTATCCAGGCCTCTTTTTGTACTACTAGGCTATTTGCCGGAGATAGATAGTACTATACATAGATATAATATATAAGCTGAAACACATGCAGACCATGGCCCGAGTCTCACTCCATGTATTTTGCATCGTCCGTTTTTGTAAAAGGAAACCAATCACACGCTGTGAAATTTCTTGATAACTGTACTGGCATAAGGAATACAATAATAATGAAAAAATAACAGCGAAGACAAACATGTCTAAATTTCGAGGCCACTACAGGCTGTGAGTAATTATTTAAAAGGAGTGACTGAGATAGCCTATTGGCAGCATTCACTGCTGGCCTACTTTCTGACTGATGATGCTGCAGAAAGAGGATCATCCCATGATGCCACACGTCCCCTGGATGCGAGACATGGACATGGACGGTGCTGTGTTAAACCTAAAATAACTGCTCCATTAGGCTAGCATGTTGAATTTGATACAAGGTAGATACAGTCATCCAGTCAGCGATGGGCGATCAGTCTACGGACGCTGATCTCGCTTCTCACTCTCGCTTTTGGGTTGTAAAGCACAACGCAGTAACGTGCAGTTTTCCCATTTAATTTCTAAAATAAATGTTTCAAATCGCATGTTTTTTGATTTTTTTTTTTTTTTTACTTTGTAGCTCATGTTTGACATCAGCTTAATTGTGCGACACGAACAGATACAAATGTGCCCTATCTCTTCTCTATCAGTGGGATAGTTTGTCTCGTAGAGGTCTTGCTGCAAGTGCATTTCCTCCTTTAAAAAAAACAAACAAACACCAGAATATCATTGTGAGCTTTGACATTTTACGGCGTTGTTGTTTCCCACATGGATCAATGTTGTACCCTTTCCTCTCCAGTCTGTGTGCTTTTATTGTGGATGTGTGAGCACTTCGACTTCCGGTGTAGCCACGTGGGCTTGACAGTGCTCGCGGTCATCCAGCGCTCGTAGCGTTAGTGCAGATCGCTCTGCTGTCCAGCCAGGCGGGGACCGCCTAATACCTGGACACAGCCATCAATGGTTAGAAATTACCCCGGACCAGCCGCTTTGCAAACCAACTTCTGTGTTTATTTTAATCTCATCCCTCCATGCGACAGGTCCTCATTGTTAGCAGCACCTGTGTTCTCCAACGAGCGAGATCAGAGGGGGTCCAGCGCGGGGCGAGAGAGTGAGGGCAGACCAGCATGGACCCCCAGGCGAAGGACCACAGTAGCTCGGCATCAGGCGCATTTAGCGAGCGCCTTTCTTCCATCGGCGCGGACGGGGGTGACTCAGAGTCCGGAGCAGGGTCTGAGGAGACTGGAGGCTGCTGCAGCGACACATTCAGCAGCCTGCCCGACATGGAGCAGGAGAATCTGGAGGAGAAGCTGAGGGGACTTGCATTCAGAAAACAGACCTCATATCGGTAAGTGCAGCTACCAGCCTGGGGCATACATGGTTTAGCACGATAATTGACATGTTTTCATCTCTCTGCTTTATCAGTTATTGAGGATCACAGTTTTCACACACCTATAGGTACACGTGTGTTATGAGCACACATAAGCCTAAACAAAATCCCGAGGTCTCCAGCCAATGAGTGTGGTGGTTTAATTATGCTGTGTTTGAATTACGTCCTTTTATATTACCCACAAGTACCTTAGTATTAGCTAAGGCCTACTCGTGACAAAGGCAGAGAAATGTATTTGTTTTACGTAACAGTTCGTGTGTATTATGTCCCCATGGCATTTGTATGCTTGTGTTGGATCAAGTGAAGGGGGAGGAGGAGGGCGCTATTGATTTTTGGTCAACGCGTGTGTGTTTGCGCGCGTGACCGCATGTATGTGAATGCCAGCAGCAGCCTGACACCCCAGCGAGAATCAGCTGCTGTTCATTGGCCACAAACCAAACTAACAGTAGGCTAAGTCTGCATTGTTTGATGTACTTCGCGGTCTCAGTGAATACAGTGTTTGATCCTTAAGTGGAATGTGACGTCTTCTACTTAGGCCTAATTGTAATGTTGTTGTTTTTTTTGTTAGTGTGAATAGTGTTGAAGTTACATTTTGTATGATTGCAGCCACGTGCACTAATGAAATAAGTGTGTAGGCGATACGTCATCATCACTGAAAGTCAAAGAAACACCAATAGGGACTTATGCATAGTTTTTTATGTGTTATTGATTGGTTGTTTGTTTGTTATTGGCGTTGATGCATCACTGAAATATACAGTTTTCCCTTGTGGGAGTTCTGTTGATATCAAAAGCTATGAAACAATAATTTTTTGGCAAAATCCCGTGTAACCCACTGAAAATCGCCCTCCCAACCCACCACCTAACTGAAACAACCAGTGTTATTACAGTATGCCAGCTATTGTCCAAGTGTCCAGGAATCCGCTAGCTAACCCCTAAACCTTCAACCCTTCATATTAACTCCTTTCTAACTCTGCTGACTTTGGGCGGCACAGTAGCGCAGAAGATTGCGCTCGTGCCTCACAGCTAGAAGGTCCTGGGTTCGATTCCCACCTGGGCGGGTCCTTTCTGTGTGGAGTTTGCATGTTCTCCCCGTGTCTGCGTAGGTTTCTTCCGGTTTCCCCCACCACTAAAAACATGTACAGTAGGCCAGGACTCCCCTGAAAAAGAGATTCTTAATCTCAGTGGGACTTTCTTGGTTAAATAAAGGTAAATTAATGTGACTCTATAGTAAGAGCTCTGCTTTTTGATTATGAGCCACTGTTTGACCACATTTGCACAGACATTTAATTTGTGTGAGTTTACAATGTTGTAGTTTCACTTAAAGAAAAATGTCTCAGCTGATCAAGTGAGAGGAATTGGGGAGGATTGTGAGAAGGCTTTGAAGTGCCCAGTGCTATCCATCCATTTCCGCTTTATCCGGGGCCGGGTCGCGGGGGCAGCAGTCTCAGCAGAGATGCCCAGACTTCCCGATCCACGCACACCTCCTCCAGCTGTTCTGGGGGGACCCCGAGGCGACACCAGGCCAGCTCGGAGACATGGTCCCACCAGCGTGTCCTGGGCCTTCCACGAGGCCTCCTCTCAATAGGACATGCCTGGAGCAGGAGGCATTCGGAACAGATGCCCTAGCCACCTCAGCTGGCTCCTTTCGACGTGGAGGAGCAGTGACTCTACTCCGAGCTCCTCCCGGGTAACTGAGCTCCTCACCCGATCTCGGAGGGTGCGCCCAGCCACCCTGCAAAGGAAACTAATTTCAGCCGCTTTTATTTCGCGATCTTGTCCTTTCGGTCATTACCCAAATCTCATGACCATAGGTGAGGGTGGGAACGTAGATCGATCGGTAAATCGAGAGTTTTGCCGCTTGGCTCAGCTCCCTCTTCACCACAACGGTCCGATACAGCGACCGCATCACTGCTGACGCCGCACCGATCCGTCTATCAATCTCACGCTCCATCCGTCCCTCACTCGTGAACACGACCCCGAGATACTTGAACTCCTCCACTGCCCAGTGCCAAGAAGAGAATTACCATATGTGGACATATGAAGGGACATCAAAGGCAGACTATCTTTTATGTATTGTATTTTGTGACATTGGTCACACTTTGTGCATTTTCAGAGTAGCTCTAATATACGTTCTGTTATCTAGTCTTAGAAAACTCACCCACCTTCTATGAGCATGGCAGCCTTTCCTCTGTCAAAAAGAGCTTCTGTACTTTTTCTGAAAACAAATATTACTACTAAAGTGCAGGCTGCTCCTGATGTCAATAATGTCTAAAATCGGGGTCTCCAACCTTTTTTATATTTTGAGCTACTTTGACATACCAAAACCATCATAGAGCTACTCATGCTTTGAAGACACTTCAACAACAGCCAAATTCACATGCGCCTCCAGTAGGGGTTTCTTGCAAAAATCCTGACTTTAGCAGGACTTTAGTCACATGTGAATTTGGTTATGACACTACGGAGGCGTACCCCCTGGAGAGTTTGTAGCCAAGATATTTCAATAGAATGAAAGAAAATGTCTTGAATTTTAAGATACAACTTTATTGATCTCACATTGGAGAAATTCACTTGTTCCATCAGCTCTCAAGAAACAGTTTGGTTGCAAAATAGACAGGAAATGTGCAATCAAGTAATGGTCTGAAATAATGATTGGGTCAAATGAGAAAATGAATTACTTTAGCAACTAGATTGAAATCTCTTTATATTTTAGTAATTCATCTGTAGTATTGAATTCTCAACCATTTCATACTTTATCAGTTGCATTTACACCTGGCAACAACATATGGTATAGCAGCAGTAAGGCCAGAGCAAAATACAACAAAACATAAAAGACGTGATGTTATTGTGCCGCTACTGCTGTGGACCGTGGGCAGGTGTAAACACTGATCAAAGGCCTTACATCGTCTGAATATAAAACATGCTTTTCAGTGTTCATTTCACAAGACAAATGTATAGAGAGACGGAGTAGCAGCAAGAATATATACGGCCAAGCACTACAGCTGTTGTGGACAGAGACGAACAGCAGATTTTTTTAATGGTCCAACTTCAAGGCTCCAAGTAGAATTAGTGATGATGATGATGAGAGCCCAGTAGAAAAGTAACAGAAATTACAGAGCTGTACCAATATTACAACAGACAGGAACAGTTTGGGGGTTACAATAACACCAGTAATCACACAGACAAAAATACAGACCATTTAGTTTGTATTTGTTTTTATGAAAATTAAAAGCCCCTGGCATTGGCCTCCAACACATACAACCCAAACAGATATTTCACATTTAGGGCAGGGTAATGTCAGAGATGACTGTTTCAAAAAAACACCTGAGCAAACATCATTTAATTATGGTATTAAAAAAAAAAAAAAAAAAAAAACGAATTAACTTGTAGTAGTTTGATATATTAACTAAACTTACTGCTTCTTCTGAGAGTGCATGTCTTCAGATCAGTTGATTTTAAGTACTGAAGTTGAACACGTTTTGTCGACTGCTTTCTGTTCCGGGCCCGAGGTGCCTAGATCATTGATCCGGCCCTACTACAGCATGTGTAGGGGGGACTTCAAGGAAAAAAGATTGGGAACCACTGCATAGCATAGCACACTATGCTATGCATAGGTATTATTATAGGTACTATAACAAGGTATTAGTATTATACAGCATCTACTTACCCAAGCCTGAAGCCACTGCCGGCAACAACAAAACCACACTGATACATCATATATATATTTCATTTATTTATTTATTCCTCCATGTTTTTACATTATTATGAACATTACATGGGTGAAAAGTAGGACTGAAAATTATATCGTTATCATATCGATGTCGAGATATGAACATTCAAGATATCAATATTCCAAAAGAAAAATATATTTATCGTATTTATATAGAGATATGAATGTTCCAAATATTAAAATCGAAAAAGAACGATATATTAACGATATAGATTTTCATCAATAAAACTGCACTCTTTTGTATTATGATTTTATTATTCTGAAAAATTCTTAGTTTTCACTTAACCCATAGTAATATCAAGTTTGATATCGAGATGTCTGGCATGACTATCGAGATATGACATTTTTTCCATATTGTTCAGCCCTAGTGAAAAGGAGCATGATAAAGACATTGTCTTATGTTCCATGCTTCTTTGCCATAATTACTGGAAAAAAATATCGACAACCAAGCAGCGGTGGTGATCCATTCAACAACTTGTATCACACTTTTTGGTATTAACCATGTTTCTCTTCGCTTAGCATGTTCAATCTGACCCACAATGCATCTGTTTCCGCGTTTACCAAATACGGTCATGTGACAAGTTGCAATCAAGATAATAACAATGTATTTTTTAAACTTGGACTATTGCCGTTTAATCCTTTTTACTTTATATTTATTAGGGGTGTGTATCGCCTTGTCTCAGGCGATACGATATGTATCCCGATACACAGGTCGCAATACGATACGATATATCCCGATATTGAAGCATTAGACGATTTATGCGATTATTTTTTACTACATTGTAAACAACTATTCAGTAAACTAGTACGCCTTCATTAGATTTTTGTCAAATACTTTTTTTCTATCCATCTATCTGTGCTCGTCATATAATTATAATATCATGAAAGTTCTTTTAATTCTGTAATTCCACTTAAAATGTGAAACTAATATATGATAAGACACATTACATGCAAAGTGACATATGTCAAGCCTTTATTTGTTATAATTTAGATGATAATGGGTTACAGTCTATTTTCAAAATATTAACATTTTATGAGATTTTTAATTTGGGGCTTTTACAATCTGAGCCATAATCAAAATTGTAACAAAAGCTATACATATCTCACTTTGTATGTAATGAGTCTATCATATATCACAGTTTAAATTGAATAACAGAACTGAATGCACTTTTTCATATTGATCTAATTATATGACGAGCACCTGTATAAAGCCTATCTTATGATATAAATGCTTTTCAATGTGCACTTGTGACTGTGGTGTATGGTGATTATGTAACTTTGAAAGGAAAACAGATTTCTTGGAAACCTAGTAATAAAACCAACTAAACTGGGAATGCACGTTTTCTAGTATTTCTATAGCTGGGAGTCCTTAGCGATCAGTAATAACTAATAACTCAGACGGGGCATTTAAAACCGTATCTACTCCACAACGGGTGTCACTCGTAGATCAGGGACATAATGACCACACGGGCATCACCGTGACTATAGCGCTCATCTCTTTGAAATATTTTTGTGTTGGCAGTAGCACACAAACGAAGCCAAGGGGAAACTACTACAGTACTGTACTAAGTACTGCAGTGGCGAGACACAAGTGAAACGTGAGCCTGCTGTATTTAGTTTTCCCTCGGCCTCGTTTTATTCCATAAAAAAATGCTACGAAGATAAATCCATGCTAGTGCTACGAAGATAAATCCTCTCCGAACGCAGCGGCGACACACTCCGCAACATGTGCACAAAGCTGGTGGCTCTCGTAATAATCCAGGTCTCTGTCTTTGCTGTAAAGCCAGATGTAGATTTTTAAAAGAGTCCTGGAGCATTTTGTAGCTTTCTTTTCCATGGTAAAACTTTTCCTGTGTTTCTCTAACTCTCACTAGATTCTAGTGTTACTCAAGCGAGCTGCGCGGTGCGCTGCCATCTAGCGGGTGGGAGTAAAAGTGCAGGACCAAAGATGGACGCTGCAATGAATATCGATATGGGCGATTTTTGGATCGATACGAGAATCACGTGACGTAATATCGCGATATATCGGCGGATCAATATTTTTCAACAACCCGAATATTTATATTTCTAAACTAAATATTTCACATATGAATTTTACATAAACAAAACATTTGTAGTTCCGTAGTCTGACCACTAGGTCTCGTGGTAAACTTAAACAACTTAGCGTCAGCTACATTTTTGCGCATTTTGAAGCTTGTCGTGCGTTGGATGCTGCGTGTTTTGAGATGTCAAGCTTCGACGCCTCCAATGTGGCCGACACTACAGTTGAGATTGTTGAACTTTTGCCAAAATTTGCGGAGCATCGACCCAATCAGGAGCTTTCCCCAACAGTGACATTGGAGTGGGGCCAAGTGGAGTCACTGCAGATGTAAACAGTCATGGAGCTTCATCGTATGAGTTGTGAACTGGAGCTACAGCAGCTCTGGGACTTTTACAAAGACACACATCAGTGTTTCTTTTACCTAAACACCCAGGATTGAAAGCAGCAACAAGAAAACAAATTTCAGTGGCTGAATCTGTGCTGGGAATGCGTTTAGGCCTTGATGATGCACAGAGCATTCCCATCAGAGAAAGCTAATGCTACGAGCTAAAGCTCCGATCGAGCATGTGAAAACAAGAAATGCGCACTAATAAAGTCACTAACCACCATCTACATAAAGCAACCATTTAACAATGACCACACGCTGAGCTGAGTGTGTTGGTTTTGAAGTTTGATGCACATGTTTCATCAATAATTGGCCATAGCCGATTTTAGCATGGTTAGCGTCCGGAGTTAGCTGCAAACCAGCTGCTAGCTCGGATCAATCCTGTGAAAATGATAAAAAATGCGTTTGCGCAGGTTAAAACTAACGGGGAACTGGATTCTGCAGGTTTTGAGCTTCAAAACGTGGTATAGTGTCACTTAGATTTAGTTTGTGAAAGTTGTGTTTTTAAAATGGTGAGAGCCAAAACAGGTATCGGTTTAGTATTGATATTGGGGATCGATACCTTATATATATATATATATATATATATATATATATATATATATATATATATATATATATATATATATATATTATTATTATTATAGGACAGTGCATATTAACCAACAGTGCAACTGTATAATATGCCAAAATTAGACTTTTGGCTAATTCTGGCATATTATACAGTTGCACTAATTATCTAATCTATAGTCCTTTGCCAGATGTACGATGCATTCCTAACAATACCCTTTACCTCTCTGCCTGGCACCCCTGTAGAGCTATTGTTTTCACATTTTGGTCTCAGTTTAGGAGATAATTATTCACACAATGATTTATTCTTAAACAAATATCTAAAGGTGACGTTAACGTTTGTAGGTTTTCCCCAACGTGTGTCTCCATAAACCAGTCCAGATATTAAGATCACCAGTGTCCCCTAATGACTGGGAGAAAAGGTAAATTTTTCTTCCTATGAAGTAGCTTTCTGGGTATAAGGGCACACATTCAATAGTACTGATGATTTTGGACAACAAAGAAAATATACAGCAGGCCATATATTGTCATCATTAAGGGCTCCAGACCAGCACCTTAAATATGTACACCTTAAAATATCTAGAGAGTATATAAAAAGGAAGAACTCTTAAATAGTTGATCAAACACATGAGTTACTGTATTATCAGTGTCAGATCTCTCCCAATGTTTGTGTTAATAGTGTTCATATAAAGTGCCAAATTAACACTCAATACATCAGCAATACAATAGCATTTTAAAATTGTATTTGATTTTCTCAGGAAAAGGAGCACAGAATATAAGAACTGTTCACTTTGTTTTTAAAGTAAGGACATTTAGCTGAGACAGGGAATTATTTTATGCTTTGGGCAGTGGTTCTCAAACTGTGGTTTGCACCGGTGATAGACTGATCTGCAATTTTAGACTTTATTCATTTAAATCAGAGAGAATTTAAAAACAATCACTTGCGAGAAATGCTCATCTGGCAACACTTCCATGTGTGGGGAGAAGCAAAAGGGCCCAGTTTGTCCCCAGCTTAAGTGATAATTTCAGTAGATGACCTTTGATGTTGTTTTTTTTTACCAACTTTACTCGTGTTGATGTGTTTTCCATTATCAGTGAAAACATTATGTAATTTAGACATGAAAGGTAAGCAGGACATCCCCGCTTCAAAACACTCTCCCACTTAAACTGCTGCTGCGTGTCTGTTTATGCCCATCACTCAAGTTCAACAAAGACAAAAATAATAACTTCGGTTTAACGTAGTGGGAAGTATTTTCTTTTTTTAGATCTAACCTTCTCCCGTGGCTCTCTTTGTAGCCTTTTCAGGAGTGTCCTGGGCGAGACTATGTGTGGCGTTGAGATATTTTGTCCATATTGCAGTGTGCTGAAGCATTACAGGGGATTGGCTGACAGAAGCCGCTCCTTATTAGTCGTCTGAATGGCTGCAAGAGGCTTTTCCTGCATCAGAAATAGAGATCAAGAAAGAGACTAAAGGACAATAAGGAACAAAAAAGAAATATAGAAATAAAGCCAATTGTTTAACAGAATGTTTTTATTTCTTTTATTAGTCCAAAAGAAAAATGCAGAGAGATATAATTTTAACAGAACTGATACAATTATTGTAAGTTACAGTGCTATTGCTAATGCATTACTTTGTAACACTCTTTTACAGAACGTAATAGATACAACTCTGAACTGTACGTTTTGTATGTAGCTGTTACAATTACATTTATAATGCATTGATATTTATTTATTATTTATATTTAATTTATGTAATATCTATTAAAGGCGCATTGAGTTGCCTTGTGTACACAATGTGTGGTATAAATAAAGTTGCCTTGCCTTATTAACTCTTTACTGCTTTCACATGCACTCATATTTTCCCTGGTTTTATTATTCAGCTGTGTGTAATAGAATCACATGACAAAAATCATATTAATACTTGGTGGCAAAACAGTAATTCATCATAAAATGCAATTAGACTGTAAACGTGATATCTAACTTTTGATCCAGTCTGACAGCTTCCTTTACTGTAACATTTAGTTTATTTTGGGCTGTATTAATATTAAGTACCAAAAAGTAGTAAAAGTGTATCTTCAGTGTGTGTTATAATAATAATAATAATAATAATAATGATGCATGGGTTTTATATAGCGCTTTTCTGGACACACAAAGAAAGATGTTTTACATTGCATTATTCATTCATTATCATTTGTGTCTATGTGCCTTGCTGGGTTAGGCACAATTAAAGAAACCAGGCGAGTTTTCGTAAGGTAAATTTTTTAATTCTTGTATAGTAATGAGGGCTGGACTTTGATTGACAGGGTGTTAGTATCAGAGCTAACGGTCTGCTAGTGCAGGCGTGGTTACGACTGAACTACAAGCCCAGTGAGGGCCGAGTCCACAGTGATCCCACCCTTATGCCCTTTTTAGGAACATGCTCAGTTGTCGCTGGGTAGGAGGAGTCTGTAAATCCAGCATAATTTACAGTTTTTAACCTCCACAAACTTATTTTTGATTGCTGCACAAAATGTCGCGGCTAGCAACAGCATGCTAAAGCTAGCGGGAGCATGCTAATGCTAACGGCAACTAATCAAGGGTGGGTCAGAAACTATGATAGAAATATCTAAAGTGGCCTCATAAAATAAAATTGTCACTGCTGGAGCGGCCAAGTGTTTGTATTTTGGATTATGAAAATGCTGTGAATAACTGATTGCCTATAAGATATTTGTAATGCACACGTTGTAATGATCATATCACTTCATGTGAGCTGTTAATGTAAAATAGCCTGACCCAAGGATAGTGTCGAAAATCCAGTGATCCTTGCTTCATTAGTTTATTAGTAGTAATTGATAATTGATCCGTAACATCATGACAAGAAAATACTCTATTGATCTCACAATGAAAATAAGAGGACCATTCACTTTTTCACGCAGACAAAGCCACTTTTAAGAAAGTTTCTTGGTATCGGTTAATATCGGATATCAGCAAATACAAAAGAGCTGGATCGGTGTAAGACCAGTTGAAAGATGGCGTACATTTACATTTTACATGATTGGATCAAGGTTCCAAGTAGAACTTCAATATGCAACAAGAAGAAATGTGAAGTGTGATCAAAAAAATTAAGTAAACATTTTACTGAAAACAAGAATCAAACTGTTTTCGCAGCTGATCAAAAGTTTATGGTAGTCAAATGTGTATCCTTACTTGTCATATACACATTAAAGAAGTTTCTCTTTGGGGTGAATCGGATAGGTTTATGGCACATAAATGTTTGCAGTTATACTGTATAGCTTGTGTGTTGCTCGTTCCGCGTTTCACACACACACAAACACCCACACAACCTCACAGACCTCAGCTGCAAAGACACGCTATAATTAGTGAGACAGCATCTTTTATCTCTTTATCTTTCAACTGTGGATCTATGCATTGTGTGTAAATCATGTCATTACTTGTACCGGTGAGATTAAGATATTAGAAAATGTGTACATTTCAAAACATTTAAAAATGTATTGGTTAAGATTTTACAGTTTCCAACACCTTTCTGCACCTCCCCTGCCTCGTTGCGTCTTCATATCTTTCCATTTCTTACAGCAGCTTGTGTCTATTCTAAAGCTGCAAAGGTCAGATACAGATGCGCCTCGTGATTCTTCTGATTCCTCCCCCACAATCAGAAGTACAGATACCAGCGAGCGCACACCACTGACGGTGTGCAATTATGTTGGTGTCAGAGGGGGGTGAGGAAGGGCGAAGAGGAGAGACCCTTGCATGCTGCCCACAGTTAATGACCAGGATTAACTGATTGTAGCGTACAATATAGTAACTGGAACGGGTAATTATGGAGACACCTTGACTATTCCAGTCACTGTTTGGTCTTGTTTGGAGATTTGGTGGGTGCCTTGGGTCAGGGACGACGGAAATGTTCACTCTAACACCATAGGCTACAACATCTACTGTTAATTGCATTATGGCTGGTGTACTGTGCGATTTTTACAAGATTTTTAGATGTCACATTGCACGACGTCGGGATTGTAACTTTAGCTACGACCAAAGTTTTGTTGTAGCAGTTTCGGGCTCCAGACGGCATGTGTTTAGCTAAGGCAAGTGCCACATGCTAGCAGGGTTTATTTTCACAAAAAAAGTGCAGGGAAAGTCCTGTAAACTGTAGAGTCGGACTGGCTCATGTCTGGCCTCTGGTGCCTGTGACTCTGGCGGCGTGCGGGGTTGACGAGACACTAACAGAGATCCTATTTGTAGAGTCTCACTCTGTGACTAGCCTTCCAAAATATCAGACACTGCCTGATGTCGGTTGTAGCTCGTCTTTGGTCGTCTGATGAATCTATTTTAAATGCCCCTGTCTCACTGTACGACTTATGACCTGCGTTTTTAAGCTACGATCTAAGACTTTCCCACGACGAATGAGCGTTTGTCGCAGACGGACAAAATTTTATAGTGTACACCCGGCTTTAGACAACAAAGAAAATAATGTAATTTTTTTCTGATCTATCAGGGATTGCAGCTGCAAAATATAATTTCTAAATCAAATTACAGCTCAGTGCTCATCCTTATTCATTTCCCTTTTTGTGCCTGTGTACTGGCCCACCAATAGCATCCAGTATCTGCGCAGCTGCCTTCCTTTTAAATGATTGTAAGCGGGGAAAGTACATTTCTAATTTTCTCAGCTTCACAGTTAAGGTGCGTCCACACCAAACGCGGCCAAGCGTCAGGTTTACATTGAAATGCGCCTCAGGGAGCGTCAAGAGGTCCCGCAGCGAGTCAAACGCCTCCTGTGCGGCGCGTTTTGAAGATTTTCATGTGTGGTAAGCTTATGACGCGCCCCCAGGGCGTCCAGCGTGGCCGACGCTAGAGTTGGGAAGTGTTGAATCTTTTGGAGAAATTTGCGGCCCGCAGATGGAAACAAGTCACGGAGGATTAGCTTCATTGTGAACCGGAGCTACAGCAGTTTTCTTGTACAAAGACACACATGTTTTTTTTTTTACCTAAACACCCAGGATTAAAAGCAGCGACAAGAAAACTTATTTCAGTGGCTGAATCTGCACTTGGAATGGAACTGGAGAAAGCTAATGCTACAAGCTAGATCTCCGGTCATCATGTGAAAACGAGAAATATGCACAAATGAAGTCAATAAAACCTCCGTCCTACACTGAGCTGGGCTAACGGGGCTAACCGGGCCGATAGCCACTTGCTACTGGCACAAAATATGTCCCATATTCAATCGTATTGGCTGAATATAGGCTTAAATACTAGGGAGATTTCGCGTAGACCGTGGGGATATAGGTAAAGATCCATAGGACATGGTAGTAGCAAAGAGGGAGACTAGTTTGTCCCAAACAGCAGGTATTTTTCAGAGCTACTTCCAAGATGGCTACGTACACACTCTGAGCTGATGTGCAGCCAGAGCATCTTAACGCTCGGTGACATTTGTGACAAGCAACTGACTTCAGTAACCACAAGCGTCCAACTACGGGCTTTAGGCGCGTTTTTACACGCGAAAAGCGTTTGGTGTGGAAGCACCTTTACAGATTCCATGATAACTTGGCAAATGCCTTCATAAAACTACATTTATTCATTTCCCTGAAACGGCTTTCACTTAGATAAAGGAGATTTGTTTATTTGGGGTAACAAGAATTATACATACTACATACTTGAATCAAATAGGCATTTATAATAAAAAACATGTTTTGGTTTCTTTCATTTTCTGTCATCCGTCTTTGCAATGCATTAGGACAAACCACTCTTCATCAGTGTGATAATGACAAGTGCCAGTGTGAAGAGAAGCCATTGAAGCAGAACTCACTTTCCTTCTCTACTAATAGAAACAAAGTGGGATTTCTGTGTGGGAGGTTTTGGAGAAGAGGCAATGCTGAGTCTGCTAAACAAAGGACAGAAAAGCCTTTTCTTTCTCTAAAATGTAACTCCCACCAAAGAAGTATTGTCTCTAAAATGCCATTTATCAATATTGCTCTTTGTATAGTATGTTGTTAAGATTGTATGTTATATAAGAAAAACTAGATGATTGTGATGAGCTGAAGCGAAGCCAATGGCTTTGGGCAAAGCCAAGACGCCTCCAGACTCTCAGTCCTCCACGCTTGTCCTTTCTTTTCATCCTCATCCACCCCCAATGGAGAAATGTGGGCCAGTGTGAGGTCATAGTCTAACACATGCAGACCTTCACCGATCTGAGGACACTCTCTGTATGCTGAGTATGACCGCCCTCAGAGCTAAATGTATAGCAGTAGCATAAGCATTAGTTTGTGAATTTATTGTTCATTCTGCCCCATAAGGTGAGTGAAGCATATAGTAATAAGTGAAACAGGGGTTATTATTAGAGGCAGGAAGGTCAGAGGGGAAGAGTCAGACTTCCTTTGTCCAGCACAATGGACAACACACATGTGCACTTCTATTAAATTAGTTTAGGGCCCTTTTTTTTAAACACACAATTTATGAATAAAAAAAACAGTTTTCCCATCTGATCCGTTACTTGGCTTCAGAGTAGTCGTCGATACCGTTACCAGTCCAATTACAAGTGAATTAAAAAACTATAAATCCTGTAAAAATATGCCAAAACCTTCAGCACGTGGCTCATTATGCACATTCAACCAAGTACTGTACACTGTGACTTATACTGCTTGATTCTACAAAGGCAAAACAATAACAACACAAATGTGATTATCAGGAGTTTTTTTGTCTGCATAGCCCAACAAATATAATTGGAAAGGTTTGGGTTTAGGTATTCACCGATAACAGGAAAATATGTGGTATCCGATTCCAGTATCGGTATTGGGACAACCCCTGTCATAAAGTAGATGCAAAGTAGAGGTGGCTTGTAATGAGGTAAAGTCTACTTGATGGTGCGTGTCGCTGAAGAGTGAGCTATTTTGAAGTTGTAGCAGTGTGGGTGTAACTTATGTCACTTTTTAACAAGATAATTCTGAAAAGTAAATTTTACACAAATGCTTTTTCTCACTGTTGTAATTTTGTTGACAGTGTCCAAAAAATGTTTATCTTCAAATGACAAGTGATATTTTGCATCTCTATATCTAAAAGCAAATGGAAAAATATATAATTACAGATTTTGAATACAGTCAGATTGCCATCTTATCTTTTACAGTGGGCAGGACACACATCAACTCCCCTGGTGCTGTATTTGATGGACTGCTCTTGAGTCAAACTGTTGCTTGTACATTATGCAAGAGGCTTGTTAAGACCTTGTTTCCCTTTCTGCGCTGCCAGTATGTGTGGGCGCTTTCTTCCTGATACTCTGTAACGTTATTGTCGCCATCCCAGTTGCAAAAGTACACAAATTCTGCAAGAATAATCTGACAGCTTTATGCTGTAAAACAGTATGTTACATGCCTATTATGGCCAGGATGTGTTTGTGTATGTGTGTATGTGTGTATATATATATATATATATATATATATATATATATATATATATATATATATACACACAGTGCCTCTCGAAAGTACTAATACACCTTGAACTTATGCACAATTTGTCATGTTTACAATCATAAACATAAAGATTTTATTTTGAATTTTTACTGAAAGTTCACAGAAATGTGAAGTGAAAGCAAAATGATACATGATTATGTTATTTTTCAAAAAATAGAAAAGTGAAAAGTCGGGCGTGCTGTATTCATACAGCATGAATTAATACTTTGTGGAATCCCCTTTTGCTGCAATAACAGCAGCATGTCCTCTTTTGAGGTATGACTCAACAAGGTTTGCACATCTAGAGACTGACATTTTAGCTGACTCCAGCAGGTTTTCCTCCAAAATGTCTCTGTATTTGGCTCCACCATATTTGACACTGGGGATGGTGCACTCAGGACGATGAGCAGTGTTAGGTTTGTGCCATACATAACGTTTAGCATTTGGGCCAAAATGTAAAATGTTTGTCTCATCTGACCAAAGCACCTTCTTCCACATGGTAGCTGTGTCCTCCATATGACTTCTAGCAAACTTCAAACAGGATTTTTTATGGCCTCCTTTCAATAATGGCTTTCTTCTTGCCACTCGTCCATGAAGGCCAGATTTGTGTAGAGTACGACTTATAGTTGTCCCATGTACAGATTCCCCCAGCTCAGCGGCAGGACGTCGCAGCTCCTCCAGAGTTATCTTGGGGCACTTGGTTGCATTTCTGACCAGTGCTCTCCTTGTTCGGTCTGTTAGTTTAGGTGGACACTCGTGTCTTGGTAAGTTCGCAGTGGTGCTATACTCTTTCCATTTGCGAATGATGGATTGAACAGTGCTCCGTGAGATGTTCAAACCTTGGGAAATCTTTGGATAACTTAACGCTGCTTTAAACTTCTCCACAGCTTTATCCCTGACCTCTCTGGTGAGCTCCTTGGCCTTCATGATGTTGTTTAGTGACCAATATCAATCAATCAATCAATGGTTTTGTATAGCCCAATATCACAACAGGAGTTGCCTCATAGGGCTGTAACAAACATTAAGGCAATAAAACAGAACAGTAAATAAGACAATGTAAAGTTCCGGTGAATCAAATATCCAGGCAAACATAATGTCCAAATAAGCGTCAGCAGTGGGTGGCGACGAGCAGTGGGTGGCGACGAGCAGCTCGGGTGTCCCCTGTCCTCAGATCCTCCAGCCCGGCAAGGAAAAACTCAAAAACCCAGTGGGAGAAACGAGAAACCTTGAGGAGAACCACAGAAGGAGAGATCCACTCCTATGGACGGACAGGCTATAGAGACCCAGGGCCGAAGGAGTCCCTCAGCAGACGGGCCAAGATCACAGACCGTCCAGTCCTTGTTGTCAGTAGGCAGGGTTCCTCCGTTCAGCCGGGTCCCTCCGTTCGATCTAGACAGGCACTCCCAAGGGGGAGTGGGACAGGAGACACCATGGGAATAGTAATGAACAGACTACAGATAAAATAAATATTGTATCATAATAAGACAAAGTTTGCAGTAAGAAGAAGAAGAGGATAGCACTCAGTGTGCACTCTGACCATAGCTCTGAGGCCCTCACAGAGCAGCTGTAATTATACTGAGAGTAGATTACACATAGGTGGACTCTATTTAATAGTTAGGGCAAGGTGTGAACATTCTGCAGTCATTAGGAATGTTATAAAGGCAATTTAATGCACACAGAAAAATGCTGTATGAATACTTATGCACGTCCCACTTTTCTATTTTTTGAAAAATAACAGAATCATGTATCATTTTGCTTTCACTTCACAGCTGTCTGTTACTTGTGTGTGAACTTTCAGTAAAAAATTATGTTTATGTTTATGGTTGTAAACATGACAAAATGTGCAATGGTTCAATGTGTATTAGTACTTTCGAGAGGCACTGTATATATATAAAATCATATAGTATTAATGATAGTAATACCGAACATTGGTACAATGATATACATACATTTTCTGTGAATAATTAATTTGTAACTTCAAATAGTTTCATGTTTATAACTTGCATTTGTGAAGAAGACTCAATGTGACAGAGCAGATTTGAGTTCCTGCTGCAGCTGCTCCCAGACACCCACTCCCTGTCAGTGGCACAGAGAAGACAAAATAGACGGTAATTTGATAAATTATACTTATTAAAGTGCAATGCGGAGATAACTTATAGCATACTAGCAGAACAACTATTGATCTGAGACACAGGTCATTTCAGGTCAATAATCAAATAGAATCTGCTCAACCATCTCAGATTTGTTTTAAAGTGGACATATCCGGCCAAATCTACTTTTTTGAACTGTAAAGCATGTTCTTACATTGTTCCCTAGTCAAAGTCATACCTAGAGTAGCATTTTACATCATTCACACAGTTTTGAGTGATCCTCGGGCAAAATTGTTCAATTTAGCTGTTTCTTCTTCTACGGCGTCAGCGCATCGTTCTGTACTTCCTGGTTACAGTTGTGCCATTTTTAAAGGAACAGGCCACTTTACTGCGCGGACGTCGAAGTGCTCTTTTTGTATCAGTGTCACTTTATCAATCACCTGCACCATGACTTTGCACTGCCAATGTTGACTTTTGATATTTTATATTCTGTTCTAATGTGATTATTTATATGTTTTGCCTCTTTTCAAGTTTTTTATTCATTGTTCATTAGATACCTCTATTTAGTATTATCCTATAATGGGATACACATTATCCTGTTCTTGTTTGATTGCAAATTTTCCTACTTTTTGCATCCCCTGAGTGTTTCTTGAGAGCTGATGTAACAAGTGAAGTTCTCCATTGTGAGATCAATAAAGTCTTATCTTATCTACTTTTAATGCTACCCAACATTAATTCCTGAAAAGGTAGTGGGGCATATTAGCTACCAGCATCAAATCTGACAAGTCAGTTAGCTGCCTGAGAAATAAATAAACACCAGGACAAATCATGTTATTTAGTAAAGTGGCTTTGTTATCAACAGCAGCCAGATGCCAGCTTTTACGGTAGGCCCACACCTTTTCTTCTTAAAGATGAAGTATCTGTATCTTTAGCAACACTAAAAGGTGCATCGGGTGTAGTTTTGTACAGTGTTCTGGACAACTCTTTGAACTAACCACTCCCGGGCATAACTGTCTCAATTGCAGCTTCTGTACACCTGGGTTTAGCAGCTAATAAGTTGGCTCCTAAACACAGGTAGAGGGAGGAAGAGTGAGACGGGGAAAGGGGGTTACGTTGTACTTTTGGATCATCAAAAGTACAACGTGTTTATAAAGTTCATGAGTCTGATGGTGGAGGTACAGGTCCAGGGTGAGAAGGGTCAGCTGTGGCGCTGGGGAACCACACGGTGATGGAAGAGGTGAGGATGGACTCGATGATGGCCGTGTAGAACTGCACCAACATCTTGGTCGGCAGCTGAAGTTTCCTAAGCCGCTGCAGGAACAACATATTTGAAAATCCCCAGAACTTAACAAGAAATACTGTAAAATTAGACAAGACTGTGTGCCATGAATGGCTAAGGCTGAATTATGCCAAGAGAATACTCTTCTAATGAGTTTTTTTTTTTGTTACTTTATATTTGATTGTTTTTAGTTTTGAACAATATAAACATATGGGATATAATGACCATTAAAATCTTGTAATTAGTTTCACTGCTTTCCTAAGCAAATGGACTTGCCTGCCTTTCATGCTGACACACTGCACACATGCACTGAATGTGTACATGCATGTTGTCCTTCAGTGGGCTCACCTCATAGGGCTGCACCGAACATTAAGGCAATAAAACAGAGCAGTAAATAAGACAATGTAAAGTTCAGGCGATTTAAGTATCCAGGCAAACTTAATGTCCAAATAAGCGTCAGCAGTGGGTGGCAACGAGCGGCGCGGGTGTCCCCTGTCCTTAGACTCTCCAGCACGGCAAGGAAAAACTCAAAAACCCAGGGGGAGAAAAGAGAAACCTTGGGGAGAACCTCAGAAGGAGAGATCCACTCCCATGGACGGACAGGCTATAGAGACCCAGGGCCGATGGGAGTCCCTCAGCAGACGGGCCAGGATCACAGACCGTCCAGTCCTTGTTGTCAGTAGGCAGGGTTCCTCCGTTCAGCCGGGTTCCTCCGTTCGATCTATACAGGCACTCCCGAGGGGGAACAGACTACAGATAAAAGAAATACTGTATCATAATAAGACAAAGGTTGCAGTAAGAAGAATAAGAGGATAGCGCTCAGTGTACCGTACTTCCCAATAACCTGCAATAACCTCTGTATCAGTGTCACATTAACAATCACCTGCATTATGACTGTAAACCTTGGACTTTGTTGACATTTTTATATTTTATATCTTGTTCTAATATAATTTATATTTTTTGCCTTTTATTTGTTGTGTTCATTACAGAGTGTTGTGACCCACATATGGAGTGAGAGTGGAGAAAGACAGAGTTGAGGAGGTGAAATTAGAGTGGAAAAATCCAAAGAGCAACCAAGGTGGAGCACTATTTGCCTTTAAATTAGTTGAAGACATATACCTATTGTAGGCCGGACTATTGAACAATACACATTAGTAGATCTAGTCCAGATGACTTTCAGTGACTGCATTCTTTTAACAAAAGCCATACAAATCTATTCAACCAAACAATTTCTTAGACAACTTATAAAATGTGCACATTTGTTTCTCGTATTGTCCTAACCTAAACTAGAAATTACAGCATGACTCCAGAAACTTAATAAAATGTGTTGAGTTGGTGGCTGTTCAGTATTGTAAAACTACTGATGGTAGAGCGCGTCGTCTCATGATCGGAGGGACGGGGGTTCGAATCCCGCCTCCTGAAGGTGCATGCTGTCGTTGTGTCCTTGGGCAAGACACTTCACCCACCTTGCCTCCGGTGTCTGCATACATTGGTGTATAAATGGGTGAGTGGTTCCTGGATGTAAAGCGCTTTGAGTGCCTAATGTAGGTGGAAAAGTGCTATATAAGTTGAGACTATTTACCATTTAGAAGATAATGGTACCCAACTTTTTGTTTTGTCTTTCATTCAGTCTCCATGAACCCTGTACCTCAAGGGTGCTGCCGATTATTTAGAAAGTGATCAACTAAAACTCATACTTATTAAAGAAAAAAACAATGTGTCATATTCGAAATAAAATACCCTCAAAATACAAAATAAACAGCTATTTTGCTAAAAAAATAATCTATGTTAATCCTACATCATTTCAAGTACCCCTAAATGCTGTATTCTCAGAGGTCCCCATACCCCCCGGTTGGGAAACACTACAGAGTTATCAGGTTTTATGTGTGGTGAATCCTTATGGAGATGGCCTTTTGGTTGCTTTCAGTGGAAATACTTTTACTTAAGTCTTTGCGATGTGCTTATTGCAACCATAAACATTTGATTTGATTGCGATTACTTGTGCAGCCCTATTAAATGTTTTTTTTTTGCTTATATTCACACCTGCACAAAGCTAAAATCTAGCCCTTTTGCGTAAGTGTATCTGTGATGCGTCTTTGTGTCTTGGAGCTCAAATGTCGGTGTCAGGTCTCCGCTGCCTGTCCTGGTGATTGACATAATTACCTGAGCTGTGCCGTGGTGAGTGTGCTGCAGGGAAGTTCAGTGGCAGCCTTCTGTGTGATTCAGCCGGCTCAGCCCGGATTAAAGCCATCTTTTCAACACTAATCAAAATGACCAATGTTTTGGTTGTGGGTGGCCACAGTGAAAGGAGAGGCAGGGGGAGGAAAGTGCACTGGTTTCGACGGCTGTTGGGATACAGGTGAGAGCAACCTTCGATTTTGCGACTGGTCAAATGTTACATTGCATATTCATGACTTAAGTTAGGCTGATTGTTGTAGTTTGTGTGAATCTGAAATTGGGGGTAAAGGGTATTTAAAAGCTCTGAAAACGTATTTTCTGAGCCATAGTTTTGGTATCAGAATGGGCATTCAATATATTCAATATTTCAAAATAAACATTATTTTTTAGTTTAATTAAAGATTAATTTAAAATATGTACGGGTATAAAATATGAAGGGTATTCAGGAATTGGTTTTAATTTCTGAAATTTTACCTTTCTGTGACCCCATACAAAGGAAATAATTTGCAAGTAAAATTTCGATTTTACTGAATTGTAAAATTATCAAATTACTTCAAGTTTATTTGCACACATTTTTTTTTTATAAATCCCAACCACTCTTTATTAGTGCATATTTGACCTTTTAGTGACTTTACATTACAGAGGCCTCTTAAGATGCTCCAGGATTATTATTTTAAGAGTTTCTGGTAAGTTTTCGCTGCTGATGAAGCCTCTCCATGATTACACACACATTCCATCCAGAAACTTTTAGCTTTTAGGGTTGCACAATTTTGACAAAAAAAACTAATTGCGCTTTTACTGACAGATATTGTGATTGCAATTAAACTTGCAGTTTTAATATTTTATGTATGGCCTATGTTTTATTATTCATGTAATTGAGCATTGAGCTGCGTATAAACTTCTAAAACTGCGGTTACTCATTTATTACATTTCAGCTTCATGCAGCAATAAGATATAAATCTGCAAAAGGCATTTTAGGAGTTAGACAAATATAAATAAACGGGCTTGGCGCTCTGACTTTTTCTTCCTCTCTATTCAGCTACATAAATGCATTCTCCGAAACACAATCTGCCAAACCTTGCTTGTTTTAAGAAAATCCACCTCATGTGTTACACTGAGCTTAATACAGTACAATGATGGTGTCCAATTGGCAATGGACAAATTACTTTACAATCCCATCCTTACACCCACAGGAAAGATTAATTCAGTGATATTTTTTTTTTTTTTTTTTTTTACAGCATACTAATTTCTTCACAAATACGATCTACTCAAGCAGTTTACATCCTTCATTTAATTTGACTTTTTAAGCACCTGCCCACGTGTTCTACAGTCAGTATTTATGCTGCTCTGATGGAGCTGAGTGTAACATAAATTATATTGTGCCCACAATGATCTAAAAAATTACTACGATATAAAAAAATATCGCGATAACTATATGCGATACGATATGGCCCACCCCTAGTGTCTATATAACTTTATTCCGCATACAGATAAAAAGTTCCATAATGCACCTTTAAGACCACCCGCTAATTTTGTCCGATCAGAAGATTAGTCTAATCAGAAGATCCTCTGGCTAAAACTACTCAGCCATAAACCTAATATCATCTATGACAGGACACGTCACCCCAAGTGTTGTCACCTTGCCGGTTTTTGCTACACTTGACATTATTAATTTTTGCTCTTTTAGTGATAAAAGTCGAGACCAAATGAATGTTATGCCCCAAAACAGAAAAAAAAAAAAGCTTTTGCAAAGGTGTTAAAAACACACACCTGGCGCACACATGACAATGTCAAGAGATATTAAATTCCACAATCTTCTAATTCTGTCCTGCACGTGGGAAGAGTTGAAATTGCAAATGTGAGTTGTTTGGCCTCATGACAATTTGTAAAAAGATAAAATAAACTAAACTAACAGTGAGCCTGGGCGATCGGAGGATGTCAAACGCAGTGCCTCCCACTTCCAGCTGCCTTGTTTTTTTCTTCTGGCTATTAAATGGTTGCTGTGGTGTGCGGTAGAGGGAAGCACAATGATGGGAGATTTCTCAGTGGACGTTAAGTCATTTTTGAACATTGGCCAAATGTCAATTGTATTAATGATTTAATGGCTTGTATCCTCCGGAAACAAACTGAATATAGCTATGTCGTAATGGCATCTTTTCATATTTTGTGAAATTGTATCCTAGTCGTACACTATTTAAAGATTCATCCAAATTGAATTGCTGCATTAACCCTTTTACTTAGTAGGCTATACATTGTCTTCCAATATAATTACTGGATGAACTCCTGCTGTGCATTGTCATGGCAACACTGGTAGCCACCTCCGTTGGGAAAAGCCGAGAGCGTGAGGAAGAGGAGGCAGAGGATGGAGAGAGAGAGAGAAGAGAGCAGAGGAGGTGCTGCTGGGAGGCTCCGAGAGGGCAGGGGGGATAGAGTGACAGAACACAGACACGAGTGGGAGTTATGGTCTGGTTATGCCAAATGCATGAGAGGGAGAGGAGAGTGACTGAGAAAGAACAACAGGCAGCAAGTAAAGGGTCTGTTTATTACAAGGAGAGGCAGCAGAGCAGGATACAGCAGTATGTGGCTTTAAAACATGGAAAACGCACCAGCAGCTTTGCTCAAATCCACGATTCAGATCTAGGGCTAATCTCAGCCACTGCACCATGTTGCAGCGCCTCCACAGAATTATTCTTCAAGCATGGCAATAACCCAGAGAGTGCAAAAAGACTTATCTCATACATCTTCAAACGGCAAGGAACTTTATATAAACAAAATTCCACCAGTGGATATGGATAATGTCAGATTTTATTTTTAATTTAATTTAATTTAATTTTTATTGGTTGTTTATAGGTTCTAGAATGTAATGATGTCACAGGACCCAGTGGGGCAGGAGCCAGTTGTTCCTATTAACTGCATTAAACTTTCACAAGTCTTATCTAAAAAGAAAATGTATGAATGACAAAAATTATCATTAATATCAGTCACTGGGTCCATGATCTCTCTGTACAAGACCAAAAATGTCGTCAAAAACAAAATAATTTTACCTCTATATAATATTATAGGCCTTTAGAACGCTGTGATGTCACCTGAAACCCAGCAATAGGTAGCGTTCACGTGACATCACAACGTTCTAAAGATCCTATAGTTTAACATTGAGGTGGAGGGCAACTGAAAATTTCACGGCCGTAACCATAGTAACGCTCAAAATGCAGATTTATAGTCTTAAATCATTGCTAATATCTCTGTAATTACTGGACCAATTCACATGAAACTAAAACTGACACAAAGTTCAAGGTCATATCTTCCAGCACATATGAACATATGTCTAATTATTTCTTCACAAAGGCGTCCAAAAGTGGAGACAATATTCAAAAACATGTGCTTGATGTTGGCCAGTAGAAAGGACTTTCAGCCATAAAATCCACATGTCAGGTTTGTGAATCCAATCACTATCAACTGATGATCAGAGAAAACATTTGGACGTTTTCTTTTTGGAAATTTCTTTCAAAAACTGTTTCTCTCCCATAGAGTTGTATTGACACCTGCCCTCCCACTGAAATGGAATTCTAAATCGTGAACGCTACCTATTGGGTACATTGAAATAGTCACTGACATTGAAATAGCCACTAATCTGGTTTGTTGTTGTAGTTTCAGCTTGTGTCACTACCCTCTCCCTGACTCTTTAGTAAATGAATAAGCTCTGTGTAATTAAGTGTTTTCAGTAGAGCCTATTTTTTGTTACATTTTTTACATTTTGCAATATAAGATTGAGGTGTACTTTATTGTAGGGAAATTTGTCCTCTGCATTTGATCCTTCGATGCCGCTGATTACCCGTAAGGAGCAACGACTGACCACAGGATATGTGTATAATGCTCTAATTTCTTGTATTAGAGTCAGTTTGATAGTTTCCAAAGTAAGCTTACCCTGCTAGCTATAAATTCATGATTAATCATAAATTGAGTAATAAAACACACACAACCTTTTACTTTCCTTTTCGAGGTTCTCTTCTCTGCCAGAGTGCCAGAACTACTTGACTACATAACATAACCCCAAAATAATTTACATACATTCTCTGTACAATACTATGGTTTTCACTGGTGCAAAGCCTGTATTTTTAGGCAATGGAGTGAGTGAAAGCATTATCATCAGAGTATCAGAGTGTGTGCACATTTTTGTTTAGGCCACATTTTAGGAGTGAGCATTAAAGCCTGTGATCCTGTGTGCTTTTAGTAGATTAGGACTCACTCAGATGTAATGATGCTCCATGACCCCTGACTGTCTGCTCTGGCATCTGGTGATCTCTTTCCGGGGGTGCTGCAAGGCCTGTGTTACTGTGTTACAATTTTCCCTGAAACAGATATGCTTTTTTGGGACTTGATGGTGTAGCTACTATGGTTGGACCATAGACTGTTAACAGTGGACTAATTGTGGCCTTCTTCTTCCTGTAACCATAAGGAAATGGCGGCTGGCTCCGGAAGTTCTTGGCTCCTATGGACTTTCCATTTAAATGTTTTTGCCCTTCTGTCAGTCAGTATTGTAAGCCAGTTTTTAACACAGGCATTTTTTAACGTTTTTACCTATTCTAGATAATGGAGCTGGCTCCAAAAACCCAAACCAAATTGCTAGCCTGAATGAGCTTCTGCGAGCCTGCACTAAACGCTATGGGGGAAGCCTCGCTCTCTCGGTACATTCTTGAGTTTTAAGTCCATGGGTTGGACAGAGGCCCACGAGCATATCTTGCCTTATCAGTAGATTAAAGTGGGCTTTGGGAGCATGTGGGACTGTATAGAAGACTTGGTACGCTATTTAGGTTCGATATACGATAGCCTATAAGTACTACAGGATATACATTTTTTTATTATTATTATTTGCCTATATAATTAAAAATGCTTTGTAATGCTTTTCATTTCAAAATGAAAAGCATTTTTAAACCATTTTACAGAATTGTAATTATTCTCTTGGCGTGCTCTTGTTTGAGATATTCCATTAATGTTGTATGTAGGAGGTTAAAGGCACTACACCAGATTTTTTTTCTAGTAGTATTATGTAAACTCAGGCATTTGTGGGGGGAAAAAACTCATTGCATTACATTATAAAACATTTGTATAAATTTCATGAACTTGCAGGCAAGTTTTCTAGCATCTCTGTGAAAGTGACCGTTAAAAGTGACCCTGCTAGTTGTGAAATGTGCCTATAAACTTTGGATTGGAATGTAACAAATATGTTAGAAAAGCGAGGTTTTTCATTTAATTTAGTGGCTTCTTCTTTCATTGTTTGTAATAACCTTCAAGAACGACAAGGTAGGTTTGGGGGTCTTTGCCAAATAAATATTTTATTAAACTGATTAGATTTAGTGCAATCTGATGTATTTTAGTTTACCATACTCTATTATTTTAATCTTATTATTTTAATCATATTGCACAAGATAAAAATCAAAGCACCGTTTACATTATTTTTACTTTAGACTTTTAAAAGAATAAACCATGGATTATTTTTGCAACACTCACTTTGTAGCAGCTATTACTTTTCAAAATCCTGTTTTAGTGTTTACCAGTGTTTTCCGCCTTTGCCGCTCTGTTGTGGGGCCCCAGTCCCTCTGCTGCCTGTGTCAGCTCCACCCATGTTCCTGCTCCAGTACCCTCTGTGGGCAGCAGCCTTGCCTTTTTTGCTGTTCATATAACGGGCTGTTAGAGGAAATATTGTCTGACATCGCATGTGTGATTGCTTTAAAACCTTTCGCTTTATAAACACAGCTTAAAATACACAAATATGAGACTAGTTGTTGTCAGATTAACTATATATTCATGGTTTGGTTTCTGTTCTTGATTTCACGATAAATGCAGCAGCAGCTTATGCATCGCACACAGGCAACGTGGACTTTGGTTAAATGTGATCAAATAGTAAAAATTGTCTGTAGGATTTCCCCATATACTGCTTTATTTTTTCTTTGTTTTGAGAAGTGAATGAATGACACAATAGCATTTCAACATAATTTTAAATGTCATTGAATTTGCATTGTAGGTATCTGTATTATCACATCTTTTTGTCATACCTTGGAATCCTGATTTTTTTGTGACTCTTTGAAGTGGTTCCTTTTAAACTTCCAGCCTCATTTAATTGAACTGTTCTTTCTACTTGCACTAATGGACTCGCAACGCCACCATGTCCTCAAATGTCACTGAGTGGAAATTCTCTCAGACTTTTATGGCTAAAACGAATGGATGCAGATTGATTATCTGCTGAGTTTGTGTGTGGCCCCTCGACCCTGTTGAGGGACCCGGTTGATATGTCCAGTCACCATACATCCTTGCATTTGTGCCATTGTCAACCACACATAGCTATTTATATCCCACGAGTCGTGAATGTGCGCGCATGCATGTAACTGCGCGTGTCATCAAATTACTGTGTGTAAGTGGACTCCTCTTTGTCCTCCTGACTGATCATTTTAGACACACGGCCACTGAAACTTTCAACAGCCTGGGTTCAGGTGCTCAGGGAGACCTTTTCCAACTACAAATATTTTTTTCCATTATTAATGTATTTGTGTATGAGGAGTGTGTCATCTGGAGCAGGAACCTCAGAGTCAATATGATCATCCTGTTTTAGAAAGATGTGTTAATTTGTTTATTTGAATAGAACAGTTTATGATAATGAACACATGAGCGGGATGCACCGATCTGATACGGGAATCGGATATTGGAGCTGATACTGAACAAATATGATATTGGGTATCGGCTACCAATATCCGATACTGAACTGGTACCAGTTTTGGGTCTCACCGCTTTAAAAACTTTCACCAACTAAATCTAAGTGAATATGGACATGCTGTATGTCATTTTGAAACTAAGAACCTGGAAAATTCATGTATGTAATGTATTTTTGATCGCCACGTAAAATGCTGCGGCTAGCAATAGCATGCTAAAGCTATCGGGATTCGGGAGCATGCTAATGCTAACGAGAACTAATCAAAGCTGGGTAAGAAACTAAGATGGAAATACCTAAAGTCGTCTAGTAAAATAAAATAGTCACTGCTGGAGCCAAGTGTTTGTATTTTAGTTTGTGAAGTGCTGTTAAAGAACAACTGATCAAGCAAGTTGTAATGATTAGATCTCTTTATGTGAGTTGTTAATGTTAATGTAATCTAATAATTTTGTTTAGTGAAAGTTCACACACAAGTAACAGACAAAGTTGTGAAGTGAAAGCAAAATGATACATGATTCTGTTATTTTTCAAAAAACAGAAAAGTGGGGCGTGCATAAGTATTCATACAGCATGACTTAATACTTTATGGAACCTTCTTTTGCTGAAATAACAGCATCAAGTCTTCTGGGGTATGACTACAAGATTTGCACATCTAGACACTGACATTTTAGCCCATTCCTCTTTACAAAAAAACTCAACCTCTGCCAAATTAGAAGGAGCGCGTTTGTGAACAGCAGTTTTAAGGTCTTTCCACAGATGTTCAATAGGATTTAGGTCAGGACTTTGACTGGGCCATTCTAACACATTAATATGTTTGTTTTTAAACCATTCCATTGTAGATTTAGCTTTGTGTTTAGGGTCATTGTCCTGCTGGAAGGTGAATCTCCGCCCCAGCCTCAATTCTCTTGCTGACTCCAGCAGGTTTTCCTCCAAAATGTCTCTGTATTTGGCTCCATCCATCTTCCCAACTATTCTTACAACTTTCCCAGTCCCCGCTGAGGAAAAGCAGCCCCATAGCATGATGCTCCCCCCACCATATTTGACACTGGGGATGGTGCACTCAGGACGATGAGCAGTGTTAGGTTTGCTCCATACATAACGTTTTGCATTTGGGCCAAAAAGTTAAATTTTTGTCTCATCTGACCAAAGCACCTTCTTCCACATGGTAGCTGTGTCCACCATATGACTTCTAGCAAACTTCAAACGGGATTTCTTATGGCCTCCTTTCAATAATGACTTTCTTCTTGCCACTCGTCCATGAAGGCCAGATTTGTGTAGAGTACGACTTATAGTTGTCCCATGTACAGATTCCCCAGCTCAGTGTCAGTACGTCGCAGCTCCTCCAGAGTTATCTTGGGGAACTTGGTTGCATTTTTGACCAGTGCTCTTCTTGTTCGGTCTGTTAGTTTAGGTGGACGGCCGTGTCTTGGTAAGTTCGCAGTGGTGCTATACTCTTTCCATTTCCGAATGATGGATTGAACCGTGAGATGTTCAAATCTTGGGAAATCTTTGTATAACTTAACGCTGCTTTAAACTTCTCCACAGCTTTATCCCTGACCTCTGGTGAGCTCCTTGGCCTTCATGATGTTGTTTAGTGACCAATACACTCTGACCATAGCTCTGAGGCCCTCACAGAACAGCTGAAATTATACCAAGAGTATTACACACAGGTGGCCTCTATTTAATGGTTAGGGCAAGGTGTGAACTTTCTGCAGTCATTAGGAATGTTATAAAAGCAATTTAATGCACTCAGAAAAATGCTGTATGAATACTTGTGCACGCCCCACTTCTCACTTCTCTATTTTTTGAAAAATAACAGAATCATGTATCATTTTGCTTTCACTTCACAGCTGTCTGTTACTTGTGTGTGAACTTTCCGTAAAAAAATCTAAATAAAATCTTTATGTTTATGGTTGTAAATATGACAAAATGTGCAAAAGTTCAAGGTGTATAGTACTTTCAAAAGGCACTGTATAATTGACAATTGATCTGTAACATCATGACAAGAAAAGATAAGACTTCATTGGTCTTAAAATTAAGAGGAACATTCACTTTTTCACTCAGAGAAAGACACTTTTAAGGAACTCTTTTGGTATCAGTTAGTATCGGATATCGACAGATACTCAAGCGGCCAGTATCAGTATCTAAGCAAAAAGGCTGGATCGGCGAATCTTTATGTGAGACACACAAACATGTTGCTCCAGATTGAAGCCGTGGGTTAATTTGCATCTGTTATAAGTGTGCAAGTCAGAGTGGCTATAGCTGGTGTTGCCAACTTGATTGGTGAACAAACATGTTGTCAGTAATGTGCACAAAGTATTGCAAACCAATGTTCAGTGATATGTTAAGTATCATAAATGCATCTGAGGGAAATGTGAAGATAGCCCAGTGAGGCCCAGTGAGAGTCCAGCGCTGACTCACTGCGTGATCACCCAGTCACTGATGGTCCCAAAGTGCTGCTGGCACCAGCTTCTTCCAACTGCTTCTTCTTTCAACCAGTATCTAGGGCCTCTACAAGGTGCTCTAATAAAGAATACTAAAATCATTGGTGAAATCATATTGACTTTTCCTTAGTAATATTTTGGATGCTGAATCGTGCATAAATGTGAGACGTTTTTGGCCAAATGCATTTGTGTCTAAAGAAGTTGCACTTTACAGTCTTAACAAAGTTGGAACTTTTCCATTTTGGAGCCAGTGCTAAATTTCACATGTGTTTTCTCTACTTTGCATAAAATGTTGTAAACAGTAATCACATTCAAGCACATTTTTGTGCTTTTTGCGGGTTTTCCTCTGTTTTTCATTGAAATTTATTTTTTGGTGATCTAAAATAATTAGTTGTCATTTTGATTTTTGTCTCATTGTAAACAGTATTAAGAAAATAACTCCCTTTGTGGGTCCTTTGACACAAACATGTTTTCAGGACTTTAGAAATCTATAACTCTCTCTTGTTCCGACTCAGTGCTTCATTGATTATAGATTTCTGAAGGCCCACAACATTTTCAAAGGGGTGATTGAGGGGTAATAATTAGTTTTTTATTGTGCTTTTTCTTTATTATTGTTTTTTGCGTATGTGTGTATTTAGGAAGGCCATCTCACGTTCAGGACTCCAGCATCTGGGACCACCCCACCCCTCACTGCCCCCTGCCTCCAATGGCCCCAGCAAGGAGCCTCGCACCAGCGTAGACTGGACGGTTTGTTAGCATTCCTTTTATGCAACATTAAATGTCATGTTAAGTGTTGCAAGTTGTGAAATATGATATGTTTACAAACGCGCTTGGTAAAAGTAGAACGTGCCTTCTAATAGATTGTGGGGCATTAGGTAATATACTTACTGGTTTTACTTTGTGTGGTTTTATAAACTTCACTAACTGGCAAAAGCTGCTATGAACCTAGGATTGTATAAATAATTGATAGAAAATATGATGATAATTACAGTTGTGAGAAAACAAATGTGCCCATCTGGAACCTCTCTGCCTGCAGGGGCACTTCCACCACGTCATAGCTGACCTTTGGCTCTCAGTACGGTGCACTAATACACTCATACTTATGAAATCTGCCCACCTAATACCAAACAAATATGCATTATATATATGATTTTAATTTCTTTAAGATTTAAGGGCTTAAAAGAAGACCTGGTATTCATTATACTTGTCCTGATTCTAAAAGATTTACAGTTCACAGTTCCGAAGATGTCTAAGGGCTTAATTGTTATAATCAGTGTAAAGAAACACGTGTCTCAGGATACCCTTCTAAAACCACTACATTATATTTATAAAATACAAATCACCTGCCTCACAGAATGCACAGATTTACACGTTAATTAAGCATACTGTTTTTGTTGACTTAAATGCCTGGTTTGTACAAAATGTCTGGAAAGAAAAAAAGGACCGAATGGTTGCAACAGCCTGCCAGAATGTTTCCATTTTAATGTCCGTTTGAAGAGAAAATTGACAGCAGCTGCGAGTCCCTTCTAAAGTGTGATCCATAAATGCATACACAAACTGATGAGGTTTGTGCGTGTGAGTATTTGTGCTTAGAGTGATGTCTCCTGTGGTGTGTTTAGATCAACATATACTGTGAAATTACCACCTGCACAACGTTGGCAATTATGTGCTTGACACGCGTTTTGAGCTCTACCATTGTTGAGTGTTCATGCGCCTTTTGTTCTGTAGTTTAATGTGCTTGAAAATAATAATAATAATCTTTGGTGCAGGAGAACGCGGTCAATGGGGATCACCTGTGGATGGAGACCAGTTGTTCTGGAGAGCTGTGTTATCTTGGAGAGGACACTTGTCTACTCAAGGCGGCAGTGAGTATTTCTCACAGGCTTTTTTAAAATATATGTGTACATTGTGTATAGGACTATGAAAAGGCATATTATAAACAAAAACTATCTGTATGAAAAATAAAAACTAGAAGAGAGAAGTGAACAAAGATCCTTTTTTTACAGGCGGATGTTGTTTCCCATGTGCCACAAAATGATCACATAAAGGGTGGAAAGAATCTATTGATCAACTGACCTAAGATGTATCAAAAACATATTCTGTGTTAACGTACTCTCAGTTAACATTAGTTTTCACTTAACGTTAAGACGTTGGCACTATAATGATTGATGTCATGAGAAGGGAACTGCTGTGTAACTGTTCAATTATTTTGACAGACTTGGCTTTAGTTTTGCTATCCTTTTTTTTAAACATAAAGTTCTTTGTTCCCTTTATTCTTTCCTTCTGTAATTAGAATTATATTGTCAGAGACCTCAAAGTCAAAGATTGTACTTATTCCATATGCTATACACAGAGATGCTTTTCATCTTACTTCTTATTTTATATCATACTTGGATCAATGTGTCCTGACACCTGTGCCATCTCTAATCTCTGACAAAGTCATGTCAAATACACTTTGGTTGTGTAGGATGAAGGCTGATTTTGTCCTCACCTGACAGCAGTCTTTAGCTCAGCTAAGGCCATAATTTGACATAGCTGCTGTTGTCAATTGATTTTGATTTCCTCTAGTTCCAAATTCCCAATGTACTTCTGTTGCATTCTGCTAAGACCGAATCACAGAGCTTCAGGTGTACATTGTACAGTATTATACTGACAGACAGTTTTGGTGTATTATTAGTACTGCATATATATATTTATTTTTTATTTTCTAGCTTTCGTATAATGTTTGACCGACATCCAATTATTAAAAAAAACACTGAAATGCACAAAAGTGAAATATTTTTAGTTTATTGGCTTATTATTGTTATATCTTTCGGGTTTTATTTCATCACTTGATCATATTAAAATTAGTAACATGTCTGTTTTCCCTTGGCAGCTGATTATTAATAAGACCCTATGTTTCATTCTGTGTGTATCATTCTGTCTACTATTATTGAGAAGCAACAACCCTTAAAATACAGGTGGCATTTAGATACATATCAGTGATTTGTCATATTGCCATTTATAGTGGTCACAGTTCAGTCTATCTGGACAGAAATGACTGTGACGTTGCATTTTGCCGAGGACAGATACCATTTATTTCATAATCATCATGAGTCATAACTAAAGGGAAAAACCATAAATGTCACGGTGTGTCTGTAAAGGCAGATCTGTCTGGAGGAAGAATGAGCTAGACCCTGTATTTGTGCTCTTGTTTTTTGTGTGACTGTAGCTCACCTCCCTCTGTGCTGCTTGTCTGTTTTTCCTTTAAGAAGTCGGCCCCCAGAAGGAAATGTGCCGCCTGTAAGATTGTTGTTCACACCGGCTGTATAGAGCAGCTCGAAAAGGTATGAAACACGCACATAGTTAATCCCTAATTCCTCCCATTGTGAAACTGCCACATTGTTGTTCTTCAGGGAGTTTAATTTGTGTGCGGGCAGTTTTGTATGGAGTGGGTTATTTGCGCACAGTTACGCTTCCTGTCTGTGGTCACGCTTGGATCCAATTCTACGGTAACAAAATCGGGCCCCAAGTACAAAGCCTGTTCATTTGACGAGATAAAAGGTCCACTACATGTTCCACAGTGAATTGATTTCTTGATAACTATCTCAAATATAATGCGATTGGATTTGAGATTTGTTTTAAAGCCTTACATTCTGACTACAAGAGTGAGAAGAAGCTTCGAAAGATAGAGGCAAAATGTCCTCACCTCAGCCAAGCCAGCCTAGTCAGTATTTTGATATTTGAACGTCTTTCTTGCTTTTATTTCTCAGATTAACTTTCGGTGTAAGCCAACGTTCAAAGAAGGACATTCCCGGTGCCTCAGAGATGTAAGCTTTCTGCATGTGCGTGAATGTATTTAAGAGGGTAACATATACACAGTAGTATATTTGGTGCTCTGTGGAAAATGTGAGTGCATCTGTACATTCTCCCCGACAGCAGAACGTCCTCAGACATCACTGGGTTCACAGACGGAGGCAAGACGGCAAGTGTAAACAGTGTGGAAAGGTAACCAACCGCGCACATGCTCAGAATCACTTAATCTCACAATGCACTGATTCCACCGTCTTGTTTTGTTTAATAGAGTTTTCAACAAAAATTCTTTCATAGTAAAGAAATTATCGCCATCAGCTGTTCTTGGTGTAAACAGGCTGTAAGTCGTTTGTGTCAAATACGGTATTCAGAATTTTCTATTTCATTTTTGTGTTTCAAATTAAAATGTGGGTGTTTTTTATTTTTGCAGTTTCACAACAAGGTAACATGTTTCATGCTGCACCAGATAGAGGAGCCATGTTCCCTAGGGGCCCACGCTGGAGTCATAGTACCGCCATCGTGGATTATCAAAGTCAGAAAACCTCAGGTAGAGCAGCCTGTCAGTTGAAGAAGCTGATGTGGAGAGGCAGAAATGTCTGGTTAACATCTGGCATTTACAAGAAGAGTATTCTAAATGTGCACTAAGGTTGGGCCATATCGTATCGCATATCGTTATCGCGATATAATTTTTGATATCGTTGTCATTTTTTATATCGCTGTGGACACGATATAATTTATGTTGCGCTCAGCTCAGCTCCATCAGAGCAGCATAAACACTGACTGTGTAGGAAACGGGGGCAGGTGCTTAAAAAGTGAAATGAAATGATGTAAACTGCTTGAGTAGAACATTTTTGTGAGGAAATTAGTATGGCACTAAAAAAAAGAATGAAATATTTTGGCATTAATCTTCCAAATAGGAATTTTGGAATTTTAGTAATTTGCCCATTATCAGTTATATCGTCAAATATATCATTATCGTGATATTTCTTTTTTATATTGTGATAGAGATTTTAGGCCATATTGCCCTGCCCTAATGTGTACTCATCTGTATGTTGATTAATTGTTTCATGTCCATCCACTGAAATAGACTGCTGAAAATTGAACTCACACACAGTCGCCTCTGTCACATCACATGCTTCATTGCATTTTTAATTGGTGTCACAAGGTACAGTGACACTCAATTCAAAACTTGTTCCTAGAGCTCACTGAAGAACTCCGCCAGAAGGAAAAAACGCACATCTTTCAAAAGAAGGACGAGCAAGAAGGGACTGGATGTAAGTACCACTGTTCAAAACTGTTACAATTGCAATTATTTAATGTCAAGTTACTTATTCCACACAATAACGTTACTTTGCCTGTGCTCTGGGCAAGATTTATGATAGACTATTATAGTAAAACCAATCTAGTCTAGTATTGCGTGACTATATAAATTAATTTAAATATTTTCTATATTAGGACTCCAAATGGCGGCCGTTTATACTGAAGCCGCTGCCTTCTCCTCTTATGAAACCTATTTTAGTTTTTGTTAATCCCAAGAGTGGTGGAAATCAGGTCAGTGCCTTTTTTCCAAAGAGTCAATAGTTGTTGTTTTAAAAGTACTAATTATCTTTTTCTTTTAGGGTGCCAAGGTTTTGCAGATGTTCATGTGGATCTTAAATCCGCGACAGGTTTTTGACCTGTCACAGGGAGGGCTACGAGAGGCGTAAGTCAATTTTGGTCATCCTCGTTATAGATTATTTATCAAATTCTACATATACATTTCATTTCCAGGTTGGAGTTGTACAGAAAAGTGCCAAATCTTAGGATTCTTGCCTGTGGAGGTGACGGAACGGTGAGTACAAACGGTTTGCAATTGTAGTTGTTGACATCATTGACACTGGAATGTAAAAATATCCAAAGGTGGGGTGGATCCTGTCTGCTCTCGATGAGCTACAGATGAACCCACAACCTCCTGTCGCAGTGCTTCCTCTGGGAACAGGAAATGACCTTGCCAGGACACTCAACTGGGGTGGAGTAAGTTTTTTAGGTTTCACTTTTTGTGCACAATTCACTTAAAGAAGCAACATGTGCAAATTGTACAAAGGAAAACGACAATTATAGACATTTGAACACATTTCTCTGTCCAGGTAGCGCAACATAAAACATATTTCTATAAACAAACATAAAGTATATATTTGTTGGCGTTACCGAAATAGTATGTTGCAGGGTCTTTGGATGTCAACGAAAAACTCCACGTCCACATTCCAGGAAGTCTGTGGTGACCATCTTCCTGTGTATCTCATACTTCATAATTTGACACACAGGAGTCATCACAGACATCCTTTGCAACACCTACAGCATATATTGGTGGCACCTTGGATTTAACATACAAATGACTGTACTTGACTGGTTGAGTGAAAGGAGTAACTCTGGTTGTGCAACTTTGTGGTTTTGCCTTGCTGAAAAATAAGGTGCATTAGCCTTTTTTTGATTCAGGCTTTTAGTGCTTTGTTGCGACTAGAATGAAATGCGAGTGTGTCAAAAATGCCTCCATTGACACACGGTTATTACGTAACCACAGAATAAAAGTCTTTTCATCCACCTCCGTCATTCTTCCATTAGGGTATTCTGTAGCTCCCTCGTGTAGGATCTGGGTTGTTTTTCAGGGGACGGTGACTTTCAGGAACAAATGGTGATGGATGTAGTTCAGCAACATACTGGGCCAGATCTTGTGGTTCATAGAGCTGTGGAGCAGACGTGTGCGCAGACGGGTGGCGCTCCTTGCAATCTTCAGTCTGGGCAGGACAGGGGGTGGACAGACTCACATTGCGATGTTGTGGTGCCGCCCCCTCCCCATGCTTTCCCCAGGCCGCTACTGCGGAAGGCGGTGGGTTGCGGGGGTGTAGTTTGTCCTGTAAACGCTTAATAACATGCACATGAGGTGCACAATTTTTAATAAAGATGAAAGAAATAAAACTGTCCCTCCGTTGCTGCAGCCACTCGCTGCAGATCCAAGATGAGCGGGCGGGGAATGAAAGGCAGCGGCCTCGGTGTTGGACACCATTAGAATGCGCAAATGTAAGGATTTAATTGATCAGAAACTGTCATATTAGAGTTGCAGAGTTATGCAGTAGTTGCAAGAAAATTGTAGCTTATTGGAACATTTGCTCTACAGCTGCAGGATTCTTGGAGCGGCTGAATTGAAAACTTTTTTTTTGCTATGCTCTCCGTTTGGACTGAGCTGTAGCCTATACAAGGAGCAACAATGTAAAAAAGAAACATGAGGCTTATTACAACGACCACCGCTGATGCTCTTCATTCATCAGGAGGAAAACACTGACACACGATGTAAATGCCACCTTAAAACGCAGATTAGACGTGGCACTTGAGTGTGTGGTTTATTTATGGGAAACTGTTGTTGTTGTTTTAGTGTTAGGGGTGTGTGTGTGTTGATCTACTGTACCAAAGTAAGCCCGTGCGTACGCTCAAGCACTCAAGGACTATTCAAGGTAATTTCGCTTTGTTTTCAATTTTACATCGATTCTAAGAAAGAATACAAGGCAGCGCGATGTAAAGAGGAACATAATGTGAAGGTTGCCACAGAAGAGCAGCACCCCGAGTGCTGCGTGTAATGAACCACGCCTCAGTGGCGCAGCCTTTAGCGCAAAACCTGCGCCACATGCAAGATCGCGCTTGTACCACGTTGCGTTTAGAGTTGCCCACGGACTGCGCCAGGCACAAGATCTGGCCCACTGTGTCTTTCCACATATACGTATTGGACGAATACAGTTCATTAGCAGCGCTCAGATTTGCTAGTAAGCATGTAAATAACAAAATGAGGACAAATGAGAGAACAAGGATGTGACTAAGTGGGTTTGTTTTCATGATTTCATTTCGACACTTTCATTTATTTTCATGTATTTAATTTAACTCACTACTAATTTACCCTCACCACATGGGTTCAAACTTCAAACAAAGAAGAGGCGTGGTCTTTGTCGGCTATTTATAATCTCTGAATCATGTGGCAGAGAGGAAACTGGTTTTCACATTGTTTTGAGTTTCCTTTGAATTTATGCATTTTGGATTGTATTTTGTCTTCATAGCTTAAGGTTTGAACACCTACTAACTTTTTGACTAAACGCTTGTATATACAAACTTACACATTACTCACCAGCTAAACTGATTTTTAACTGACCTGTAAAGAAAATGGTACTTGTTTGTGGGAGGTCTTTTTCCCATTAAGAAAGGTATAAGAGTTGCTTTAGTCATTGAGGAGAGACGTCATCATACATGTTGTGTGCATATGACCTGTGTTATTTAAAGTGCATATGTCACATTAGACACAATTTTTGCTAAAACATAGTTAACACGATTATATTTCAGATTTTGCTCAAGATTGTACCCAGCTTTCTTTAGTGCTGACATTTTTGTGATGTTTATAGTTTCACTTCCTCTTTGGACTCCAACAGGAAGTGACATACAGTGAGGAAAATAAGTATTTGAACACCCTGCTATTTTGCAAGTTCTCCCACTTAGAAATCATGGAGTGGTCTGAAATTGTCATCGTAGGTGCATGTCCACTGACATAATCTAAAAAAAAAAAAATCCAGAAATCACAATGTATGATTTTTTAACTATTTATTTGTATGATACAGCAGCAAATAAGTATTTGAACACCTGAGAAAATCAATGTTAATATTTGATACAGTAGCCTTTGTTTGCAATTACAGAGGTCAAACGTTTCCTGTAGTTTTTCACCAGGTTTGCACACACTGCAGGAGGGATTTTGGCGCACTCCTCCACACAGATCTTCTCTAGATCAGTCAGGTTTCTGGGCTGTCGCTGAGAAACACGGAGTTTGAGCTCCCTCCAAAGATTCTCTATTGGGTTTAGGTCTGGAGACTGGCTAGGCCACGCCAGAACCTTGATATGCTTCTTACAGAGCCACTCCTTGGTTATCCTGGCTGTGTGCTTCGGGTCATTGTCATGTTGGAAGACCCAGCCTCGACCCATCTTCAATGCTCTAACTGAGGGAAGGAGGTTGTTCCCCAAAATCTCGCAATACATGGCCCCGGTCATCCTCTCCTTAATACAGTGCAGTCGCCCTGTCCCATGTGCAGTAAAACACCCCCAAAGCATGATGCTACCACCCCCATGCTTCACAGTAGGGATGGTGTTCTTGGGATGGTACTCATCATTCTTCTTCCTCCAAACACGTTTAGTGGAATTATGACCAAAACGTTCAATTTTGGTCTCATCTGACCACATGACTTTCTCCCATGACTCCTCTGGATCATCCAAATGGTCATTGGTAAACTTAAGACGGGCCTTGACATGTGCTGGTTTAAGCAGGGGAACCCTCCGTGCCATGCATGATTTCAAACCATGACGTTTTAGTGTATTACCAACGGTAACCTTGGAAACGTTGGTCCCAGCTCTTTTCAGGTCATTGACCAGCTCCTCCCGTGTAGTTCTGGGCTGATTTCTCACCTTTCTTAGGATCATTGAGACCCCACGAGGTGAGATCTTGCATGGAGCCCCAGTCCGAGGGAGATTGACAGTCCTGTTTAGCTTCTTCCATTTTCTAATGATTGCTCCAACAGTGGACCTTTTTTCACCAAGCTGCTTGGCAATTTCCCCGTAGCCCTTTCCAACCTTGTGGAGGTGTACAATTTTGTCTCTAGTGTCTTTGGACAGCTCTTTGGTCTTGGCCATGTTAGTAGTTGGATTCTTACTGATTGTATGGGGTGGACAGGTGTCTTTATGCAGCTAACCACCTCAAACAGGTGCATCTAAATTTAGGATAATAAATGGAGTGGAGGTGGACATTTTAAAGGCAGACTAACAGGTCTTTGAGGGTCAGAATTCTAGCTGATAGACAGGTGTTCAAATACTTATTTGCAGCTGTATCATACAAATAAATAGTTACAAAATCATACATTGTGATTTCTGGATTTTTTTTTTTAGATTATGTCTCTCACAGTGGAACTGCACCTACGATGACAATTTCAGACCCCTCCATGATTTCTAAGTGGGAGAACTTGCAAAATAGCAGGGTGTTCAAATACTTATTTTCCTCACTGTATTACTTCCTTTTCTGCTCCTTTTTTTTTTTTTTGCTGGCGCTGTGCCACACAGTGGTCAGGATGCTCTCTATAGTCCCTCTGTAGAAGTTGCACATAACAGAGGCTGGGACTCTAGCTCTTCTTAACTTGCGGAGAAAGTAGAGACGCTGATTACTTTTCTTGACCAGAGATGTAGTGTGCATGGTCCAGGAGAGGTTCTCTGTGATGTGCACACCCAGGAACTTAGTGCTGATCACCCTCTCCACTGCAGCACCATTGATTGTTAGAGGAGCATGCTGGACCCGTGCTCTACGACAGTCCACAACAATCTCTTTTGTCTTCTCCACATTTAGAGAGAGGTTGTTCTGTGTGCACCACATGGCCAGACTGCTCACCTCACTCCTCTAGTTTGACTCGTCTCTGTTGTTGATGAGACCCACCACTGTTGTGTCGTCTGCCAACTTGATGAAGAGGTTTGAGTTGTACTTTGGAGCGCAGTCATGGGTCAGCAGAGTGAACAGGAGGGGGCTCAGCACACAGCCTTGGGGAGCTCCCGTGTTCAGTGTGATGGTTCTGGAGGACTTTCCGCTGACACGTACAGCCTGTGGTCTCCCCGTCAAAGTCCAGCAGCCAGTTGCACAGTGATGTGTTGATCCCCAGGGGGAGCAGTTTGTGTATTAGCTGCTGTGGGATTATAGTGTTGAATGCTGAGCTAAAGTCTAAAAACAGCATTCTAACGTAAGAGTCCTTTGCTTCAAGGTGAGTGAGGGCTGAATGAAGCGCAGTGGAGATGGCATCTTCAGTTGAGTGATTGGACCGGTAAGTAAACTGGTATGGGTCCAGGGTGGGAGGGAGAACAGACTTGATGTGTTCCATGACGAGCCGCTCGAAACACTTCATAAGAATTGGAGTGAGTGCTACTGGGCGGTAGTCATTGAAGCAGGAGGGTGGTGACTTCATTGGCACCGGAATTATGGTGGTCGCTAATAGCTACACAGAGTTGTACAAGGTCTACAGGTGGAGAACCCCTGTTGTACATAGTGCATAGATATCCTTGGGTATTATGATTTACAATAATCCCTGACTTTGAACAATGATGAGACAGAGTAATCGTTCACTATCTGCTGCACTCATAATCAATGCAATCATTTGTGCTCCTCTTCGTCCTTAGCTTTACAGTTGGAATTTTTCTCTTGTCGTGTGTGTGTCTCATTTCCTGAACACAGAGTTTATTTTGCGCCGCATCTCCCCCGCCTCTCAGGCTGTGAGTGTGACTGTTTCTGTGAGTCTCAGAAGAGGCCCTGCTGATGAGTGCTACTATCATCAGATTGTTGTCAGCCTCGTCGTGTAAATTTCAGTGCCTTGATTTCCTGACCCTGTGCAGTAGAAGAGGGAGAGAAAAAGCACACAATGACTGAGGATGTAGGTGGTAAAACGATGCACAATAGGAAAATGCCAGAGTTTAATTTACAGTTTCTCAGTGCAATACATTAAATGTATGAAAAATGTTTTCAGTGTCTCTTTGATGTCAGAATCCATCAAAAATATCATGTTATTTTTGAGAGACTGTATTTTACTAAACTCTGTCTACACATTATGCCCCATTAATTCAGCAAGCCGCTTTTTTTTTCTCATATTATGTCAAAACAAAACTTTAATTAGGTCTAAAACTATGGAGGATTGAAAGTGCCACAATTAAATAAATAAATGCACCATTAAATAATTAAATAAATGTGTCATTAATTAAATAAATGTGTCATTAATTAAATAAATGTGTCATTAATTAATTAAATTACCAATGATTCTGTGTAAAAAAATATATATAATTATTTATCTATTTAATTAATTATTTCATGGTCCTGTGTTGCAGTGTTTCATGAATTAATTTTATCTGTCAAACTCGCCCATCAAAAGTTGTGGGCGGGCTAAAGCCTGGTTAACTCAAATCTAGTCTAATCCATTGCTTTGGCCTGAAGTGTTTTTTGGAAACATGGCGGCTACGCTGATGGAGGACCTTCATGAGGTTTCAAGGGAGTTGGTGCGAGATATTTTCGACCTTGCTGAGTATGTGGAAGCAGGACCTGCAGACCCCGAGCATACAGAATAAAGCGGAGGAATTTATTGAAGTTCTTGGAGTTATTTCCACACTTTCTGACCAAGGCATTGACTGTAGAGTGACCGAAATTTTAGAAGAAGTACTCTACAGGGGTGCTAGTTGGAATGTGCCGTTGCCTCAATGCCCCGGTCGCAATGTACCGCATCCATTGGTTTTACCGCCACCTACCGGGCGGATGAGTGCTCTTTACGATTATTGAGAAACAGCAGATATTAATTTAAAAAAAGTTATTTCTTGACATCCCTTGATAGAGTGATCGAGGCTTGTGTTTAGTTGTTTTTGCTTGAGTATTCAAACATACGTAAGGGAGAATAGCGCCACCCAGCGTATCGGAGTATGTTCACTAGTCTGCATCAATCCATTATTCTGGAATTGATTTGCCTTGACTCGATGAGCAGGATGACCAATCAGGTGTTAGGACCCACCCCTCAAACTTTGATGGGCGAGTTTGACAGATAAAATTAATTCATGAAACACTGCAACACAGGACCATGAAATAATTAATTAAATAGATAAATAATTATATATATTTTTTTACACAGAATCATTGGTAATTTAATTAATTAATGACACATTTAATTAATTAATGACACATTTATTTAATTATTTAATGGTGCATTTATTTATTTAATTCCATATTTAATTAATTAATGACCCATCTAATTAATTAATGACACATTTATTTAATTATTTAATGGTGTATTTATTTATTTAATTGTGGCACTTTCAATCCTCCATATAAAACAAGGCTAAAATGGGACTAAATTAGGAAGATCATGACTTACTTTGCTTATCTTTAAAGTGGGTCGGCCCATTAGTCCGATGTCTCATTATTCCGAAAATGTCCCATTGAGTAGGGGTTGAAAAATAAAATTTGATTCAGGCAAGAGTCCACTGACCTTAAGGTTAGGGCCAATGGTTGTTTATGGCTCTCTAATCCACAACACAGCTGGGTTAGAGATGTCGGACTAATGGCACCTCTGCTCAATGGTCCATTTTCGGAATAATGAGACGTCGGACTAATGGGTTGTCGGACCAATGGCATAGCACCCCATCACACGTTTTTGTTTTATTCTGTTCTGCAAAAAATTTTGAAGTCTTACTTGCGCTGCCCCCCTCTGGAGCTATTTGCATTAAACAGGAGGCTGCCATGCGTTTATTATTCTGTTTTACCTGTGCAGGGGTACACAGATGAGCCCGTGTCCAAAGTCCTGTGTCATGTTGAAGATGGGTCAGTGGTGCAGCTGGACAGATGGAACCTTCTTGTGGAGAAAAGCTCTATACAGCCAGAAGAGGGAACTCAGAAGGTTAGTTTCTTTCAATTAGATCATGCTTTATTTTACCAGTAATACAAGAGTTGTATGGCTTAAAAATTCTTCTTTGGACAGCTGCCTCTCAATGTCTTTAACAATTACTTCAGTTTGGGATTTGATGCCCACGTCACGCTTGAGTTTCATGAATCCAGAGGTAAAGTCTAAAAGTCTTTGATTGGACTTCATCCAATTTAAGGACAATTAATACTCTTGCTTGGTCTTATAATTTCAGAAGCCAATCCTGAAAAATTTAACAGTCGCTTCCGCAACAAGATGTTCTATGCAGGGGTAAGTGTAACGTGTTTAAGTTTTTATCCACAGACAGATCTGGAAATGAATAAACACACATATATCACTACAGTACACGCACATATAAGGTTTTGGTGTGCTTGACAGTCACACACACCAAAGGTTCATAGTGACTTGTAGTAGTGAGAGGGGGCATATATTTGATTCAAAGCATGATTTTTTTTAGCAGATTTTGTTTGATTTGGGTGGCTTTCATTGTTTATTTATGCGCATTTTTGTTTTGTGTCCGTTATGAAGGCTGCTTTTACAGACTTCCTCCAGAGAAGCTCCAGGGATTTGTCCAAGCACGTCAGAGTAGTGGTGAGTGTTAACACGCTGCTTCTCTGTCGGTATCGTCATTTCACATGCAACTGCAGCAAATAAAACGCGTTCGGTTGAAGCACGCTTTTGATTGTGTTTCTTGTTGTGTTTTAGTGTGATGGCACAGACTTGACTCCAAAGATTCAAGAGCTGAAATTCCAGTGCATTGTGTTTCTAAACATTCCAAGGTCACTGTTAAGAATCACGTTAATTATAGAAATCATTTTTGTATCCTAATGATTACCTTGTGTGCCTGATGTTAGGTACTGCGCTGGGACTATGCCCTGGGGAAACACAGGGGACCATCGGGACTTTGAGCCTCAACGACATGATGATGGCTGTATTGAAGTCATCGGTTTCACCATGGCCTCCCTGGTAAAAGCAAAAACAGAATATGGCTGTAAGGAATAATTTACCAGTGACGTGGAGGCAGAGATGCTCGATCAATTAAATGACATCTATATAAAGCTTTATTAGTGTTAATCACCAGCTTAATTACGTTCTATATGAACAAGCAGTTTTTTCCCCATTGTAATAATTATCAGCCATCATCATAAAAAAAAGTAAAGTTTCCAAATAAGGACAAACATTAGACAGTAAGTTTGTAGAAAAACAGTCACCACATTTTTCCGTACCGCGGCTTCCATAGTTTTAACCATCTAATCGGTTGATTGACTGACTGATTAATTCTGAACAAGAGAAATGAAAGCGTGTCTTGTGTGTCCACCAGGCTGCGCTACAAGTTGGTGGACATGGAGAGAGGCTCCATCAGTGCAGAGAAGTTGTCTTAACGACCCACAAAACTGTTCCCGTTCAGGTTTGTTGTGTTGTATTCCAGTGCTATGACCTAATTGCATATATATCAATTACCCTTTAACACGATTAGGTAACACAATATACCATTAGAACACTGGAGCGATGGTTGCTAGAAATGCACCTGTTTCCAGCTCGAATATTTCTGATTAATTCAATGTTGTCCTCATTGAAAAAAGCAGTGCTTTTCTTTAAAAAATAAGGACATTTTAAGTGACCCCAAACCGGTATTGTTATATTGTGTTATATTTTTTGTAGATACGATTCATTACTTTGATGTGAATTTGTCTGTCCATCTAGGTGGATGGTGAACCATGCCGACTGGCACCCTCAACTTTGCGGATCTCGCTTCGAAATCAGGCCAACATGGTCCAGAAGAGCAAGAGGCGCACCTCTGTGCCGCTGCTGAACGAGTGAGTCACCCTCAATTACATGCACTTACAGGAGGGGACGAGCGATGAGCTGACCAGGAGCCCAGACCACATTCATGACTCACACAATGTGTTTAGTGCAAGATGACATCCTCTCAATATCATACATCTGTCTTCTAACCCCAATCGATACCAGGATGTGATCTTTGCAATAAAATGACAACAACAGAGTATCTTTCGTTACAAAATGAAATGTAATATCTTGAGGTTTGTGGTCTGAAGTGGCTTGTTTAAGTGAGAAGGCTTAAGTAGATCAGTGTAGCTCTAGACTCCTTTCTCATATTGCGTGGCTCGTAACAGTCATCTGCCCCCCTTATCTCTGCTGTAGCACTTATTCACTATGCATATATCTTTGTGTATTCCTGTGTGGGTCTATTGTATTGTCCAGCAGCCACAAAACCTCTGTCTGCATGTGAGAAACTCTTAAGGAGAGAATTAATACTTGCTGTAGCTTCAGTAGTAGTGGCTTTGTTTGTAATGCTATGCTATGCTACTGTGCTCTCTATCAGTGTGTGTGTCAACTTACCTCTGGGCTTTTCTCCTTCTGGCCCTTCTTCTGTTCCCTTTTCCTCACACTCCCTTTTGATTATTCATTCTTTCAAATTCATTATCTTGATACCTTTGCTTTTTATTTCTTTTCCCTGTTATCTGTTGTCCACACGTTTTATTTGTTTTGTTTTGTTTATTTCTTAAATCTCCTTATTCTTTACGTTGCTCCTCTTCTGTTCCTGCCATACCTGGTCCTCTCTCTTTCTCGTGTGTGTAAATGTGTGGCTATAGTATTCAGAAGGTGTGTGCAGCTGATTTGCGCCGCCTCTCTGCTCCCCCCGACTCCTTCTCTGTGTAAGTACCTCTGCCCTCTGTTTGTCTGTGGATCTGTCTGTATTTGATGTGTAGGGCATTGCTCATTTTCATCTTCATCAGGACAAACATTTTTTCAGCTTTTGGGCTAAGTTGACGTGCATCCTGGTCTTGGGTCCTCATACATTGGAATGGCCTGTTATTTGGACATATCTAAAAAAAATCACTCACTTAAAAGAAACCTCACAGTACAATACAATATGCATTAAAGCATTGTGCTGTAATATGCATCTCACAAAATGCAAGTGTTGTGTTGCAATCGTCCCATTGTCCTGTTCTGTGTGCCACCAGTCATTTTAACCCATCACTTTGCAACCCTCTTTATTTCAATATCAGATATTTTAAAGAAAGGCCTAACTAAGCCTCTGGTCAAACTAAGGTTTTAGGTCTGTCTATCCCACTGAGAATACATTTTTACCTGTGACTCGTATGTGTCTGTGTGCATGTTGACAATATGGTTTCAGATTCATCTGAACTGTGCCTAATTGTGTGTTTGCTCACACCTATGTACGCGTCTGTAGTCAGCACACAGTCCCCGATCGCCTGCGTCTGCGAGTGAATCGTATAAGCCTGCAGGAGTACGACAGACTTCAATATGACAAAGAGCGACTACGGGACATCTGTAAGGCTGGCTTTTTACCAAGGACATACTCGCTCTTGTATTTGCCCGCTGAATGGTTAATGTGTGCACTCTCCTTCAGCTATCCCAGTTGGCATTGTGGTGGTGAGGGGCGACTGTGACCTGGAAACATGCCGGCTTTACATCGACAGATTGCAAGAGGCAAGTCTGTCACTTCACGTCAACTTCCTCTTTCGCCACACTTTTCTGTTTCACTTTGAGGCCGAGGTCCTTTTATCTCATTCTTGGCTGCTCATGAGTGGATTATGCAGAGCACCACTACAGAGCTTTTTATAGCCATGTGTCTCATTTGGGATGTGTCTGCTAACCAGGTTAACATCTGTGCAAGTTTGTGATCTAAATGCTGCCTCCTTCTGCCTTTTAACCTTGAAACCTGTTTGCTGTGCTTTAGGACTTGCATCAGGCGCCACCTACTGGCAACAGAGTGCACTATCAGGTATCAAATGCAGCTATTAGATTCTTTAGTAGCATTTTATTATTTATAAAAACCCAATGGAGCCAGGTTTAACCTTTTATCTGAGGAAGATTTACTTGAAAATATATTTAAACACATATACATTTTCTTGTAATTTGAACTTTGGGATTTCATTGTAAAGATCACCTTGATATAGGATACATTAACTTTTGTCTATACCGGTAAAACAAAGAGGTATGCACGTACCTTCAGTGCCATTTACTACTGGCTGTCACATGTCTAAAAATATTCTTTGTTCCTTCCTTTGCCTCTTTTGATTGTCAGTGTTCAATCTATTTCCAGCATAATAGTTTTCATTTTCACGTTTCCTCTTTGTGGTCGGCAGGATGAGAGCAGAGGAGTCCCCAGAACCAGTTCAACCAGTAGACTGTCTCCAAACTGGAGCTTTTTGGATTGTGAGTGAAACACTTGTATTATAGAAACTTCACATGAATAAATATAGAAAGTCCTTGATTCACTATCTACCACATTTGACCACCAGAACAAAGCTATAATCTGATTTACGGTTTACTTACTATCCACAGCTACATCAGCAGATCGCTTCTACCGCATTGATAAAGCTCAGGTAATGCACTCTGATAATAGAGAAATATGATCACAATGTCACAAATTATTCTTTCCAACTGACTATGTAATATGAGCTTCTATTGTCCGTTTGGGTTTGCAGGAGCACCTCCACTTTGTTACAGAAATTTGCCAGGACGAGGTGTTTATCTTAGACCATGAGGGGCCCAAGTTGTCTCAGGGGTCGACCACAGGAATGCCTGATCTGGTGGTGGAGCCTACAGTTGGGTAGGTCACATAATAGACTATATTGTCCCTCTCGGTATGTTTGAGCCATCCTTCAGTGCCACGGTGGCAACCCGTAGCGGGAGAACATAGTGTAGATTTGGTTTACCTACTTACCTGGAGGTTTTATCCTATTGAGTATGTTTTAGTTGAAGAGATATCTGGAAAGATTCACCATTAAAAACATTAATGCAATCCAATCCACATAAAAAAATACACTTCTTACGTTTTAAATTAATATATTATAATATATGAATATTTCCTTTGTATGTCTCATCTTTTCAGATCCCATTTGACCTCGAAGGAACAAGGTACGTCAAAAACACAAACAATTACACTCCCTAGTCTTACAAGAAACAAAGATTTATTTTCACATTCAGCTGCTGATATAAATTATGTACGGGAATTTCCAGTGTGCACACAATCAGTACATGCCTTGACAAGCCTTTAATATATACTTTTAGTTTCATTTACGTAGCTGACTTTAAACTTTGACCGCCAATAAATGCTTTTCATTAATGACACTAATGTGCTTGATGTACAGTGTTGAGACTCACGCACTCACCTGCTTCAACTGTTGGTGATCCCAGAGTGTTTTTCTTATTGTCCGATTATGTTTGTAATGACACACCCTGTTGTTGTAGAGAATTTATATATTTTGCTGGTTTGCATTTACTCATGTCCGTTTTTCAATTTTCAGCTTTATTAACAGCTGCCAGTGCTGGGGATCTTTCTATGGTAAGTGCATCAATTCCAGTTCTGATCGTTATGACATGATACATGCTTGTTGTACCTCTAAATTTGGACTGCACAATGTATTATCGCAATTCTAGGTGATGCAAAAATGATTATCGCAAGATGGTTTAGTAAAATATTAGCTATTGAGTTAGGCTTTTTTTTTTTTCTCTCTTATTGTGCAACCCTACTCTACATCACTTACTTAAATTGTGCTGTATTTATTATCACTAGTTCATCACTATAATAATCAAATTCAGTGTGATGCAGTTACATGTGCTATGTGTGTCTGATCACTTTCAGCTGATGGAGAGCATGCGCAACGGTGTGAGCTTGTTGGTCAGAAACTCTGGAGGTTGTTCAGCATTGCACATTGCTGCCCAGAACGGACATACAGAGCTCGTTAGCTTCATCCTGCAACAAGGTTTGCTGGGATAAAAAAGCAGTAAAAATCTCTTATATTCACTCTTATTTATTATTTATTTACTTTTTTTTTATGTGTGTAGGCTCCAAAGTGCTTCTGGATTTAACAGACAGAGAAAGGTAAGAACGGCAATTGCCAATTATACATTGCATCACAGAATGAGAGCATGTTTGAAATGTCTTTGTCACTTCTATTTTAAAAGAGGTGACACTGCCTTGCACAAAGCAGCCTTGGGAAAGCAGCATGCAGTGTGTCGATTACTGGTAGAGGCCGGCGCTTCACTTAAGAAAACCAACTTCCAGGTAAACTTCCTTTGCAAACATATGAAGGTATTTTGTTTATCATTTTTGATAAATCAGTGAAGTGGATCTTGGGTTCAATTATCCAGAATTCGGTCTAGTGAGTCTTTCTAGATCAGCCACCAGAGCCTTATATATCAGTCAGAATGGTGTATCCCTGAATATGGACCACCGAAGGCGTGGTGTTTTTGCGGTTTGCAAGTGAATGATGAGTACTGACATTTGTGCTACAGGGGAAAACGCCAGCGGATCAAGCAGAAGGGGACTCGGAGCTGGCCACCTACCTGAGCAGCTCGCAGCACTCCTCACCAACTCCCAACGAAGACCTGGAGACAGCTGTCTGACAGAGAGCTCTTTATTTGTGTCTTTGGACTCTGGACACGTCCACTGTGTCAAAGCTACGAGCAAACACTGTCTTCACTGGCAAAGTTAAGGGCCAGAGCGCTGTGGCAGAACTGCAGTGATTGCCTTGGCAATTTTTGGTTCACTATTTATTTATATTTATTCATGTTTATTTATTGATATATTGAGTGGTTGATTGTTGGACTGTTCACAGTTCAGAATGCAAGTGCACTTTGACCCTGTTGTCCAAAAGTTAATTTAGTATGTCGGAAGTGAATTTAAATTATTGCATATTCTAATTTGTGAAAGGATTAGACGATATACCATAATCTAAATGGATTGAAATCAGCAAAAGATGTTTCTGACAGGGGATGATGGCCTGTTGTGTTGAAAATTTTATATCATATTTCCCACCCCATAAAAGTGCCAAAGACATTGCAGTAGTGTAGTGTCGTATCATATCACTGTCTTTTTCACTTCGCCTAGAGCATTCTAGCATTTAAATTTACTTAAGTGTGCTTCACAATTTCCATGTATAGAACAGGAAACAATCCACCAAGATCTAATCTGTGCAATTCCACTATTTCTCTCTTGTATTGAGGTAGTCACTCTCTTGTCTAATGTTCAATGCAGTATAGAGAGACACAATATTTTATTCTAATATTCAAATACAGCAACTCACCAGTACACATTTGCCCACATGCAGATACTCTATAATCCATGCTCATAATGTTAGCGTTATTAAACAATATCAAATTATGCAGGATTAATGAGTAGAAGTAGCATTAGTGAATTCAACTGTAATGCAAACATTACATAGCACGTATCTTAATCTTTCATCAACTTTAACATTCAATAAAGATTGATTAAGTTTATAATAAAAATGCACTAATTACAGGGCAGGAACATATCACCAGTTAAAACAATTTACACTTAATAGTAATTCTGTTTGAATTTAGCACATCAAAGTGAAAAATAGTGTTGCAAGGAGCCATTATTTCACATTTGGCTTAGTTTTTTTTGTTTCCTTATGTCCATTCATATCTGTAAGAAGGTATAGTCTTCTTCACTTTGTCCTTAGTGCTACAAATGTATTCTAAATATTTAAGAATGGTTTTATTACTTGAGTGTTTGTTGGAAACATTCGTTTCAAGGTGAGAAAAGAATCTGAGCCATAATCAATGCAATATGAATGGACAAGGTCTTTTTTCTCGTTTACATTACATTAATGTTTTACTTATGTTAAATGTTGACCATTTAGCACCAATATGTAATGAATGTGCAATTTTACTTAGACACTGGTTGGTTTGATATTTTTTGTGCATGTTATAATGAATCTTAACATTATGTTTATTTTGGTATACTGTAATGTTATTTACAACATTGTTATACAATACAAGGAGTAGCTGTCTGCAATGAGAGATTTTAACAGACAGATGTTGCCAATCTTCACGTCTGTTGAAAACACAAAATGGAGTTTTAAATGGGATTTCCCGCCTAAAAACTATAAGCCTTTTTATTATATAGCTTTTATGTTTTATTTCTATCTGTACTTCCTTTGTGTTTGAAATGCACTAAATGATAAGAAAAAAACACCTGTAAGTTTGGCCCTTTGTGGACAATATGCTCATTACTCTTTCTATCAAACTTATTGTATTGATTTGTGTCTGTCAATAGAGTTGATTATGCATGACATTTAATTACCTTCTTCAGAGGGGCCTCTGAAGTATGGCATTAATGTTTTAACAATTTAATTACAAATTTCAGTGGTTTATAATTGATATTTGTCTTCGGTTTGAAAAGTGTTTTATTTTTGTCTTATTTTTTCTGTTAAAGATGATAAAAATACTTGAAATATGTTGTTATATTTTCTTAACTTGTAAAAGAACACGTGACACTGTAGATACGACTCTTGTTTCATTTTTCGTATTGTGATTGTTTATGGTTATAGGAAATACCTTAATACCTTAAAAGGCAACATAAAATGTGTATGGTTTATGTGTTCACTTGTAAATTTGACACATTTGGAGAAAGAGGCCTGAAATGTTTGTGAATGATCAACTAAGTAAACTGAGATTATCTACAATACGGCATCTATACAGTTAAACTAGAAAGGAAAGAGAAGTCATAATAACAAAGGAAGTGGTTAAACATAAGTGACAAACAGTTGATCTGACAACTGTGCCCAGGAGTCATTTGGGGATTTCCAGACACATAAATGTAGCGCACTTAAAACAGAATCCAGGTTAATTCTGTATCTCTAAAATTTTTTTTTTTTTTTTTTTGCATTACATCCCCAGTTGTTCAATTGTTTTGCTTCTCCCTTAACACCGCTGGCTTTCACTTTCGAGTTACTGACGGAAATGTAAAACAAAATGTTACGTAGCTGTTACGTCCTATTGCGGTTGTACGTGTCACTGGCGTAAAGGGCGCAGATCTGATAGCGAGTTGGGTAACTACTACACTCCGTCCGCGAAAGAGGAAAAGTAAACTCAACTACAGTTTTCTCTCGATTGTTGTGACCGTAAGTAGCCTAAATGTTGTTTTAACCGGTTGATCTTTTCTTTGACATAACACAGATCACATGTGTAAGTTGATCACAAGAAAGAAGCCTGTTGTTGTGTGTTATCGTCTCCCAAAAGTTACATATCACGACTCTGATTGTTTGGCGAGTTGAAAGGGTTTTGTTGTACTATAAAAGTCATTCACTTTTTGGTTTCTGACGCTTTTTCAGTGGTAGGACAGGACTGAATGAAAAATGAAGTTGGTTCACCTGAAAGACTGGGTGGACGCGGACATGTCTGAACTTGTAAAGATAAAGATTTTCATTTCTCCACCAGATGACGTTGTTGTGCTAGTATGTCACTCAATGTACAACGTTGAAGGCTGTATCTCTTTACATTTATGTAGTTAAAGGCCAAAGTTGAGAAATGTTTCAAATTTATATTATATATTTACAATTTACTTACCCACTAACAACATTTACACAACATGTTTTCACATAATAATCGATAGGGGGTCAGAATCTGGTGGTACAGTTGTCACCTTATATAATTATTACTAGAAGGTTTGTGGGTCAATTTAACACTTAACCCACCTTGTCTATATGAATATGTTGAGTGACTGGAAGATGTGATTCTGTCTCTCAGCTCTAGGGCACCATGGGATACATAGCTTTTCCATCTTTAAATTGAATTGCAGGCGATTCTTACCCCCCTTGCCTATTCTGCTTTGCCAACAGTAAGCCAAGATGCCTAATGAACATATTGAAATTCATGATCCCTTCAGTGGCCATAATGGATACCCAAGCAGCACTGATTCTACCAAGAAGTCTGTCTCCAACTCCGAGAACACGGAAGACGTTGAATTTCGAATCCTTATGGCCTATGCGATGAGGCGAAGGCCGAAGGAGGCTGCTGATTCTGCACAGGACAATCCTAGTACACCTAATGGTAATGTCAATGGAACTTCTTCAATTCAGACAGAGAAAAGGAAAAAGAAGAAAAAAAGGTTTTGGAAACGGCTGCCCAAAGTTTTTACTTGTTTAAGACCACAGACCAAAGAGGAAATCCCCCTTCCAGGAGAGGGTGATGGTGAGGAGGATACAGCCACATTTAGATGTGGTGAGTACTTCTTTGAGACATGTATTGTAACAGCGTTTGCAAAATACACGCACTAACAAAATTATGCACAAACTCACTTATCTTCATTTTCTAGCTGAAGTGAGAAAGGAAGATCATTTGGAAGACGTTGCAGCTCGACTGGCAGAAATCTCTGATGACATTCCTTTTGTTCCTCCTGAAATAGAAACTGATGCTCCAGACGGTGAGTGTGCTCTCTCTCATCGTACAGCAGGAAGGCCCCGGTTTTATACATATGCTTGTACTGTACGGGCCATTTCTGTTTCGAGTTTACATGTTTTCCCCGTGTCTGGGTGGGTTTCCCCAAGGCATTTAAGCTCCTGGCTCAAAATCTGGAGATGGGTTCATGTTGGGTATTTAAAAATGGATTCAACGATGACAACATGGTTCCCTCTGGGACAATACCTTTCTTAGCTACAATCATTACATATGGGTCGGGAAACTTTTTTTAATTGCTAGGAGTCCAATAAGAGATATTTATGTAGTCAGTCAACAATTGGTTACAAAAGTATTTCCAAAACAACAGCAAAAAAAGTTATGTAAAGTTCGTTCTTGCATTCAATAAGGTGTTGTCACTGATGTTAAATCTGTTTACTAGATGATGTGGAGAAAGTTATTGGATTGCTGCTGCGGGATGCTGGGGACAGATTGTATGAGAAGGTAAGAGTATTGAAGTATAATGGCCCCTATGAGCGATATAAATATAACCTATATATACTACATTGTTTTACTGTATATGTTTTATATATGTATATGTTTTATATATGTATATGTTTTTATTTTTCAGGAACTCAAAGGCACAAATTTAACTGATCTTTTGGGAAAGTACAGCTTTTTTGAAAGTGTAATAGAAGCCCTTCTCAAAAGGATGGGCCTCAGTTCTAGCACGGAAACTCTAGGTCCGAAAGTGTCGATCAAGACTCAAATTGCTGTCACCTGTGAGGTAGGGAAATGCCAGACACACTGTAAATAATGTGCATTTTGTCATAGTTTACACAAGTCCTTTTTCATTCCAGGCTACCAGTCGTCTGTCTGTTTTGGACACACTGCCAATGAACCGACTCCTGGGCCATGGAGCCAGGTTCTTGAAAATGCACTTTTCGCCCTGGGCCGAAGAACAGGGTGGATATGTACGTAAAGGTTTTCTTAATATTTAAACTTAATTTAGTTAACTATTTACACTCAGTAATACCAATGATTTATACTAAATTACATACATTTCCTTTTTTTAGGAGAATGCTTTTCAAAGCGAAGAAGAAGAAGAGGAGGAAGAGGAGGTCCACTGAACAAACTCACGTCCATGTCCACCTGCCTTTGTTTAACTCAGGGACCATTGGTGTTTTTTGCACCATGAAGAACTTGCAGTGTGAACTTTCACCTCGCTAAGCAGTCATTGTAGTGACTTTGCAATTGATTACTTTTTGTGTATTTTGATAAATCCTACAAAATTCACTGGAGCCAAGTTTGTATGATTAATGCCAGGAACTGAATGTATGCAAAAGAAACACCTTCTCGGGGTCTCTCAAAATCTACAGTTAAGCATTTGCACTTTTAATAATGAGACAGGACTTTTTGTAATGCTATATTTAATTAAATGTAATGAAAAAGCTATATTTGATTACTTTGTCAATACAAAAATAAATTCAACACATTTTCATAAATGTGATTTGTTGGAAGGACTATGTCTCTGTGGCCTGATGTCTCTTAAATTTTGTGTTTAGTTTTAGTCTACTGAAATTTCATGTAAATGTATTAGAATTATATTGAATCAAGGCCCTCTGATTTATGGAGCTTCTCCCACATGAACAAAACACAGCTGTTCTATTGTCAGTGGATTGAAATGATATGAGCCTCTTTTAAACGACTGTTACTTGAAGTTTGGATGATTTTAGTCTCTTTTAATTTGTAGCAATTGTGCCATTAATCATTGCTGCGTTAACTGTGTAGAATAGTTCCAACAATGCCATTATCTGAAGTCCTATATCGCCACATTCCAGCGGCCGGTGCGGCAGGTGCTTGTGTGATAAAATTAGACCGAACCCGTTTTCTGCGGCTTCTTAAACTTCAGCTGTAGAAGACTCACTCCAGGTCCCAAACAGAAACACCTGGCTTAGAATGATGCCATGTCCCCATGAGTTCACAGCTTTACCGACTCTCAGCTGACGTAACGGAGCGTGCGTAATGTTTAACGTTGTGCACCAAGGTCGGAAATGCGCTGTCCGCTGACGCCCAGTTAGGTGTACAAGCGTTAAACATAACCAGCCGTGCGACCGTGAAGGAGGCACCAGCGGGAACGTGGCCATCCCCGGACATCAGAATGCGCCTGGCCAAGGACGGTAAAACAGGGATCGCGAGGGTCGTGCGGAGACACCTTTCTCCTCAACCCAAAACCCTTGAGAGCCTAGAGGCAGAGTGGCATCAGAGAGGGCACTCGGGGGGGACAGCTGGGTTACGTTCTCCCACTGAGCATAAACACTGCAGGGCAGCGGCACACAGAGAGGTCCCGGATGGTCAGGGTGGAGGTCCGGCGGGAGGACCAGCAAGAAACCGAAAGAAAGGTTTCAGAGCCCCAGATGTGAGGACCATCTTCACCGAAGAGATAGACCCCCGTGTCAAAGAGGAGTCCGGAGAAGGACACGTGTTTGGGCGCAGTGAGGAGGGCACCTGGTGTGATGTGTGTTGCCAGTACATCTTCCAACATGGACTCACCTGCGCAGGTGAGTGGAACCATGACAGTCAGGAGGGTCTTCTCAAATAGCCAATGGGCCATATGCCTTGTATATTAGGCTACAGTCATCACATACATTTGTAGTTACAGAAGTATTATAGTAGATCTATTCATGTAAAGATGGGGGTTCTGTTATTTGAAATTGAGCCGTGAGTCAAAAATAACTAAGCCTAATAGTAAGGGCTCTATAATGTGATATCATACCATTAGATTAACCATTTGCATGAACAGCTTCCTGTGGAAAAACAGTAGGCTACTGTCTATATAGTAAAGAGGTGATGATTTTTAAAGGCATGGCTCTAAATGCTAAAGGAATGCTGTTGGTATGTTGACAAGCAGGTCTAAGTCTGCAGGAGTTCACAAGGAAACCAGCACCATTCTTTCAGGGTGAGTCTGCCTGTTCACACCTGGGTGATCAACAATGCAAGCAACATTCAGACAGATGTCATGGTGCTTGGTACTATTGTTGTGCAGATAAGCCTATGTAAAAAAATTTAACGGAGCAGTGAACATGTAACCTAAACCAATTTGATAAATTGTTATTTCAAAACTTAAAAAAAATATCTTTGGTAAGTATAGACCTATTAGACCTACACTGAGCTCTGACCACGACCCATTACCATTCAAGCTGATGCCCTTTAGGCCTAATTCATCTTATATAAAAGCAGTTTCTGTGGTTTATAGCTACACAGGAAGCCTCTTTGCACACTCCTCTGAAGGATGTGTAAAACAAGCTCTCTGATTTGACTTTGCTTTCATCCTTGAGACACGTCCTTTCTACTGGTTCACTTATTAAACGCCACAAACAGTCACTTATAAAGCAATGGGCCACCAGCAGCACATAATATTCTGGTTCTTAAGGGGCACTTCTGTGAATCTACGTCACATTGTTAAGCTTCAGTCACTGAGACCTGTTTGGACTGAACAGGAAGGTGTTGCCTTGTTGTAAATAAGCAATTACATCTGGAACTATAATGCATATATGAAGACTACAAGCCAAGTCTTACATCCAACTGTAAGTCCTAAGGGGGAATAAAGCAAACCAGTTCAATGCAGTCTATAATGTCATGCCGTAATTTCAGTTGGAGCAGGGGTCTATGCAACTCAATGGGAGAGACACAGTTTTGGAAAAAAATCCAAATGTTTTCCCTGATCATTATTTGGAAGTGATTGGTTTCACAAACCTTCCACATTCATCTTATGGCTGACAGTGTCCTTTCATGTGACCAACGTCAAGCACATCATTTTGAATATTGTCTCTTTTGGACATCTTTATGAGACATTCATCTGACCTCCGTTCATATGTGCTGAAAGAGAAGAAGACGTTTTTTTTGTTTCATGTCGTTAGGTCCAGCCATTACACAGATATTAATCATAAGCCAAGTCAAAAATTCAGCGTTTTGACGATAACCATACAATATAATTCTAAACTAACTTTCAAATTACATGCTGTTTACAATGTTGTGATATCATGTGCAACCTATTGGGCACCTATGAGTTTTCAATAGAGTTCACACTTAAAATGAACTTGGAAGTGTTCCTTGGAGCTTAGACTAATGCTGAGGGAAGTCATGCAGAATAAATGATCAATAGGCAATAATGCAGATTAAATGATCAATAAAGGAAATGACTGTAGATATAGAGAACAGATGTAATTAGCTCTGAGTTCTGCTTGAAGGACTTCTAGAAATATAAAAAAATATCTATTACGTTGTCATTCGAAAACAAGTATGGAAGTAAATAAAAAATTTTACCGAGAAATTATATGTGTGATTTTATACACGTTTACACTATTTTATGTTTTATTCTGTATACAGGACAGTTTCTTCATAATCCATCCGTAGTCACTTAAAAGGACACCGCCATACTTATACTTGACTGAAATCACAGCCTAATGAGACTTTATGGTAGACTGTTGACAAAGAACAGCCGCTGTGCTCAATACTGACCTGAGTGCAGTGTGTGTCAGCTGCCCTCACTGTTTGTTCAGAGGCTCTGACAGTTTGTCTCCAAAAGACACAGAATACAGCCCTGTGTCCCATCACAGCGCATCACAAACACAATGAGGGTCAAAGCTCATGAGGTTGAGCCTCACTTTAGACCTGAGCTGGAACTGAGAAGGAGGACATTATGGACATCAGCAGCCAAGGAGCCTATTGTCCAGATCTCAGACTTATATCAAGTTGTATTTTGGTTCGAGTGTAAATATTGTAAAGAAGTGAATGTGTGTCAAGTGCGTGAGAACAATGGGCTTTGCAAAAAGTTTTGGACAAACTCTAAGGAGGATGTCTGTATTTTTTCATCGGTTTCCAAAACTGATTCGCGGCTCTAGGAGATTGGAGGTGAATCTGATGTGGAGGAATTCTGGTGAGTGACAGACTTTTTGGGTCTTGTTTTGTTATATGCTTCATTTTAAGGATACCCTCAGAAATGTAGGTTTAAATATTGCCACAAGTAGTCACATTAATGCATGGTATTTTAGATGGATATTTTAGTCACTTCCAGGTTTGGATTGGTTTTTGCTGGTTGCAGGAAAGGGATTTAATATGTCGAGTGATGTGGAGGCAAATAACAAGCTGTTTACTCTGAATGGTAATAGAAATGACTGAAGTGTAGGTTTATTGATGCTCGAGTTGTGGGAGGAGGCTTGTTTCGCACATGCAATACAACTTTTTTGTGCCTGAAAAATGCAGACCATAACAATGTTTTGTCCACCCCTGACCTGTCACAATAAAACATGAAAGCTGCAGAGTATGACGCACCGCATGTTTCAGGCTTGTAGAGCTGAGTGAGATGGATCAGCTGTTCAGGCCAAAAGGGGAGTGTGTTTTAGCAGGTGAATGCTAAAAGAGCTGCAGCCTTATTGTCTATGTCTGTGCATACACACTCTTGATTAGACACTCAAAGCTAAAAGCCTTAAGTAGTTGAGACATTTTTTTTTTGTCTGTGACTTCTAAACTACATTCTCTGTACACTTCTGAACAAAGGTTTTGGCTAGTGTCTATTGCCTAATTAAATTTACCTATGGCTTTCTTGAAAATGTGAAACGCCTAATTACACACAATTAGTGTTTTTTCAGTATTCAGCATTTAGTTTTTATAGTTTTTTATAGTGTTTTTTTTATTTCTCAATTTTATTATATGGATACTACACAATACTAATAACCTTGGATTTTTTTTCTATGTAGAAGCTGTGTCCTATTACAACCTCTATTGACCACATACAGTAAATAAACAGTACATACAGTGCATTCAGTCTACGTTTTTAGAATAATAGTAAAAAAAAAATACTTCAGGCCCAGGCGAATTTGTTGTCCTTGCTCTGTTTTTGTAAAGGAGGATTTTTGAGGAAGCCGGAATAGACGGATGACCAGAGATGGATAAACAATCTAGTACCAGCAAGTTATATCAGGATGAAGGACAAAGAGAGAGAGACTGACTGGGACTGAGTCAGCAATCGCTGTCCCCTGCGCTGTCCACCAACCAACCAACTACTGTCTGTCTCCATTTGACTGTCAAATCACCCACTCAGCACAAAAACACCAGCGTCAGAGACAGGCAGGCAGCACAGGCACTAGGAAAATTATCATTAAAAAAGAATAACAGGGTAAGAAACAAGACCAAAACATCAACAATGGGTGTGTGAGCGCGAGAGCATCAGAATAGATGGGAGTCGCCATGTGCAAACTGTCAGACAAACTGGAGCAGCAGATGATGAAAAAGAGGGCACCAGGTGAGAGCAGATCACCTGAATGCATTGTGTATTTAAAGTGTGCTGTGGTATTGTCTGATCCAGTTCAAATGAACTCTTCTTTTTTGTTGGAAAAGACTAATACAGCTTTGTACGAAGCATTCAGTCATACCCGGTCTGACTGCTGCTTTTAATATTTTACACTTGACAGATTTTAAAGACATTTTGATAGAGCAAAGCGGATCCAGAGTAAACAGACTCCAGGTGCATCAGAGTTTCAATGGGGTGCAAACAAAGATCCTTAAGTACATTGTGAAGCAACTAAAAACCTGCAGTTGTGGACTGTCCTTTATTGTGCAGGTCTTGATTTCTGTTCTGTCTGTATTTTTCTTTCATATTTTATTATTTTATTTCCTGTTGAGCATTATGTTCAGGTGATATACTCTAATATATCAAGTTTCCATTTGCATATACGTTACAACCACAGCCCTCACTCATGCTCTGATCTTTTTTAATTAATCTGTTGTTTTTCCAGTTTGTAAATACGCCTGTCATGCAGCTTGTCGAGACCGAGTGTCTTTGGACTGTAATCCTGCGGCCTCTCCCGTCAGCCAGGACTACGTCAACATGCCACTGCATGTGAGTACACTGTCGCCCTATTTTATTTCAGAATTTGCACTATTAAACGAATAGAGTATACCATGTTAAAGAATGTGTAAAAACAAAAACAAACGGTTGTTTAATAAATTAGGTTACATGTACATTGTAAAGTAACACCTTTAACATATTCATAATCAAAATGTTCAACGCAGTAGTAGTTTTTCTCCCACTTAGTCATGCCTATTTTGTTATTTCACCACCAGGGGGCAGCAAAGTCAAATATTTTGCCGATTATTAAGTATCATCCTTCTGACACAAACAAATATATTTATCTGAATCTTTGAGCTGTGACTTTTACAGTGAACAGTAACTGGATAACAATGTGTTTTCTTCAGCTGAATCATGTCATGCCTTATGTTGTAACTGTGACCGTTATGCGCATGTTACTCAAACCTTTATGTACAGTAAGGGTTTGGAAATCTTTTCTCGTTATTCTATTGTTTAATCTCTCGTGAGTCGTGAGAAACATTTTTTCAGAGTTTGAGCGCTGTGGCTCTTGTGGTGTGGACCCTAACTTATTTGCATATTTTGTGGGTTCAGTTGTAATATTTTATAAACTGCTGAGTGAAACATTTCTCTCAAGACAGCAATGTGGTTTCTTTATTCAACAGGATTAGCTCAGCATTTTTCAGACCAAACAGTCTCTGCTACTTGTGCTTACTGAGCTGGATGAGTTTTGCTTGAGCGTAACATTGTGAGTCTCCATAAAGTTTATACATTTTACAATTAGCCTTAATGCTCTTGATTTGAACAACATGTAATTTTAACTCCCTGCAATTTTCTAATGAGCCTCTCTAATCTCTTTTTGTGTCGAAGTTTGTGTATGAAACTAACTCCATCATTGAGCAATCACAAACCCTTTGCTTTTCTTGTAAAAATGGTTCAGACTATGCTGCCGATATTGCATGTGCTTGTTGATATGCACAGAATGGCCTGGCAGACTGGTGAAAGCTCTTCTTTAGCAGTGGACTGTGACACTGGGTGCCACTGAGTATTGTGTACTGGGTTGTCAACACCATATGATTTACACACACCTGTGTCACACTACGGAGCCAAATGTTCACAGCCGGCGCACTGGGCTGAGTTGACTTATGGGTGCGACGTGCAGACAGGCCTCCAGGACTCTGTTTCAGAAATATACCGGTCTAAACAATAACTAACCTGTACTGTACATCCATGCTCCAAGCTCTGGACTGAGTGATGCACTTATACTTAGTGTCTTTAATGTATTGTTTGTTTGTACTGACACAGCTGACACAGCTTTTTTGACAACCCCTTCACGCAAAGAGTCTCTGATTTTTAGCGGTAGATGAGATATGGCACAGTTATTTCTTTAATGTCAAAAGCATTATTATCGAATAAGCTGATCATTGTTCTCATGAACCATAAGAGCATGTTGCATAATACAAACCTGTGTAGACACATAAGATAAACACTGTCATGACTCATGAGCTTAAGCATCACATTGTCCCCCCTCTGACATCACTGCTGTTATATTCCTGTTCATATTTGACGGCACCAGCACAAGCCCTGATCAATGGCCTCTTGCGTGACCCACTGGTGTTAATTTGGGTCATTAAAAGCGAGAGAAAACTCATGAACATTCCTCTCAATTGGGACCGTATTTATTTTCTCTCCTAGTGCTTTGTGCTTTTGCCCTGTGTTTGTCTTTCCCAGTGAACAGGAAGTAAGGGCAGAAATAATTGTTTCATTTCAGTAAATCATTGACGGAGTCCTTGAAGAGGAAAGCTGGCAAAGCTCTCGATCAGGATTGTTGCAAACTTTGACATTCATTTTGTAAAGCATATGCCCTTATTTTCTTATTTTACTTCTATCTTTTCACTCAAAAAGTTAGTTCCATTTATCAACATCCAGCATCTTTGACATTAGAATCTGAGTGACATAATTGCAAGAAAACTGTCTTATTGAATATCAGCATTTTAAAAGTAAGAGAACTGTTAATGTGTTTTGCCTCCAGGTTTTACGTTACTCAATAAAAGGCACTGTCCCAGTTACTGGTGGGGCGGTGACCACAATGGTGCGCTTTTTCCCACAGACACAAACATAGGAAACCCACCATAAAGAGCTTCACTGTGAGAAGTTCTCGACTTGCTTCATTGCTTAGACAGTAGGTATCCCCTTTGTCAATCTAATCAAGCCTTGACTTGATTGCTATTTAAACCGCCATTCTGTATAAGAATTCTTTAAGTTTTCTCTTTTTGAGCTATATTATTTCATTTTTGCTGGACAAGGACAAGTGCTTGTGCTTGTCCTGCAAAAATGAAAACCAAAGTATTTATTCAAGGCCGGGAAATGTTATGCAGAAACATTCAGAATCAGCATAATAAAGTGAGATTTAGCAAAAAAACTAATCTTAAAGGCAACACCTGCCACATATTATTTGAACTGGAAACATTTGGTGATATTTTAAGCCATTTATGCCAAATTTGAATTTACAAAGTGCTTCAGACTTTTAGCTACTAGTAATAATACTAAGTTTTGTGTATGTAGAATTTCTGCTTTGCTCTAAAGAAATTAAAAATACAAGTCTCTCAAATAATCTTTTTTATTATGTTCTTGAAGTTAAACCACTGCCCCATATTGGCTACTAAAGGATTTTGTGAGATTAATTGTATTACATGTATAAGCAGCGATTTGTGCAAAGCCACCATAGATTGTATTACATTGTTTGAAAGAAGAATATACTTTTCACCCAAGAAAAAAATTATTAATCTTTTGGAAGTAAGCCGTATTTCAGATACGGCAATTGCATACTGTGGGACACGATACACATGGTGTATATTCCATACAAAAAAAAAAAAAAAAAGCACCAATCCAGTCTGCAAAATGGAACAAAATAATTGCATCCCCTCATGCTGTGGCTTGTCCAGTATTTATTGTTTCAGTTGAAGTCAAACCCAGAGCCGGATGAGCTGCAGCAGAGAGTTACAGTGTAATCTTTGTGGATTGTCTGGGATTAACTGGTCGCACAGTCGCAGCTCTGAAAGACAAAAGCTCCTCCCGCATCGTTCATGTTTGTGTGCGTGTGTACATGTGGAGACTGGACAGCAGCCAACAGCTTTTAGACCCACGAACAAAATGCCGGCATCCCCACTGGAGACTGACATGTCCCAGCTAGACCAGGGTGTACATGGGGTCTTTTATTTACTCAAAATGCTTCAGAATATATTTCTATGTAACAAGTCTGACCGTGAAAAGGTTCAAATATTTGTTATCTGTAAATCTAAATCTTGTGTGTCTGGAAAAGACCCAAACGAAAAGGTTATAAATTGTCCCACTAAAAATACTTTGTGTGTGCGTCACTCTTGAATTTCAATAATGTTTGTTTAACAGTGACGTGAACCTTATTGCTCAAAAATAGCACAACTACAGCATAATTGAGAGCAATGATATGCATTTGTGTGTGTTTTTTAAAACTATTATTAAATGTCGTCGGCCATAATTCTCTGAGTAATTCCTTTTTAGCCAATTAGATAGTGCTGCATTTGAGGTATCACTTTGTCCTCAGTCTAAATAATCTCTATGTGTGTTTCTCTATGTGGATTTCAGAGTGTTTTTCCTATTTTCGCGAAACCCTTAAAACATGATTTTGGCAATGATGCTAAGAGTGTGAAATTTGTATTTTTAAGGTTTTATTGTGGGGTGTTGAATTTTGACCAAGTGAAATAATTATACATGTTTTTGGCTACATAATAATACATAATAAGGTCTGAACCCACAGTCATTTGCACAGAGGATATAACGTCATATTTATATAAGTGTGTTTGCGAGTCCGAGCGGGGGACGACAAATGGAAATTAGCCCATGGTGACAATCCGGTGTGGCGTGTTTACATGCATGAGTTCCATGCACTGTCCAGACTGAGTTTTCTGCATGTGCTCAGAGTCAGACGTGGGCCAGCCCAAAGAAAAAACACGTGTTTTTTATATCAGGGCGGGCAGCTGTGTTGGTTATTTGTGTTGGTTCTTATCTTGCCCTTATCCCAATCCACAATCAGCTTCAGATACGAGTTGGCCTGGTTATGAGCTCACTGTATATTCATGGTGTTTCACAAAACTGTGGAGGCAGGCCATAGAAACTTTACTGTGTGCTTACAGACCTCAAAGTGTAACTTATGTTGAACAAAAACACAACTTCATACTGACCAAGCGTGTTGTCTGAGTTCAACTCACGCTTCTAGAATTTATGCTTGAGTTCATGCTCTCTTTGCAGATAATGTGGAACCAAAAGGTCGTGTTGTGAGAGGAGACTGCGCTTAGTGGGCCAAGGAGTTTTAACAAAATGTAAAGGCATGCGTGTGTCTGATCTGAGATATGATGTTTGTACAAAAAGCATTAGACAAATTGTTTGAATCAGGAGGCGAATGTGCACAGCATGTGTTGCAGCTTTCAGCCGAAAAACACTACTAGAACATGGTCCAGAGTTACCTCACGATCAAACGTAAACCTCTCTCTGTGATTATGTGAGCCACCAGAAGTGAGTCCGTCGACTTTGTGCTCCCCTTTGATCATGAGACCTTCAAGTGTTTTGTCTGTCAGGAGGAAATACTAAGCCTTGAGGGAAACACACACATGCACGCAATGAAACTAAGAATACAGAGACAACATACAGGAACATACGGCAATTTCCTGATTCAAAATGTGGCACAGGTGATTACAGAACTGTCTTTAAACTTTATTTCTATGTACAAAGAAAGCCAACATGAAATGTAATACAAGTCTTCTAAAAAGTATGTAAAGAGAGAGAGAGAGGTTGTGGAAACATTGCTGCAAAATCTCATCTTTCCTTTTATGTCATAGTATTTATGGTAGCGAAAATCCAAGCGCAAATGTATCCCAAATCGCAATCGTTAATGTTCTGTGGCAATCCTCAAATTTAAAGGAGTGTGCAAAATACTTAAAGGGAACCTAAAAGCAAAGATTATGAATGTAAAAGATTTGGGAACTGTTAAAGGTCAATACTGTTAATGGAAAGCACTCAGTAATAGTTATATCTCGCAGGTTTATTGGTAAACACCCTCACTCTTTCCCCCACTATTTTTCTCTCGACAGTAAGAGGCTTGGCCCAGCTGGATGAACAGGCAGCTCACAAACACGCACCTGAACACACACACTAACGTTGCCTATCTTATTCATCCATCCTGACTCTCCACTCTCTCGCTGTCACCTACTCTGTTACTGCATCTTTATTGGGTGAGGTCATAGAGGCCTGAAGGGGGGGGGAGATCATTCTCTCTCTTGTATGGATATTAAACACTCCCTTGTGTTTTAGTGTAGTCTGTAGTAGAACTTTTACCTCACCCAATGCTTACTGTTTAATAACTATGACCACAGTTTCAAAGTAACTACAAATGTCTGTACTGTTGACAATCAATATAGAATGCAGTATGTAGGCTGTTGATACAGAATTGATGTATAGCAGTGCCGATGTAATATACGTAGCATTTTTTTGTATCTCTAAACGTTTTGTGGAAGACTTAATGGTTAAATACCTTTCATAACTTGGCACTAATCAAAGCTTTGGGCAAAGTATTTGTTTAGGAATGCAGTTCAAGCACTTGCCATTGGTATGCTAATTGTGAGCTCTTTTGTTGCAAAATGCCATTGTTTCTTATAACGTGTTCTTTAAATCATAATTCATCCAACATAACAGTGCCCTGTGTTGGGTGTTCACTTGCAACAGCTTGTTACTCATTAGCTCAGTGCTGTCCTCATAGTCGATTTAAGTAATGTGTAACTAGACTGGTTAGAGGCCAAAGTGACCAACAGGTTAAGACCAGGCTTCCACTGCATGTTTGCTTTGGCCGAGTCTGTCACATGACCTAAAGTTTAGTCTCCGATGTGGCAAATACATTTTTTAGCTCTCTAATTGTGGCTGGATTTAAATTGTCTTGTCTCCATTAGATGCGTCCACTAGTCCACTTGTCGCAATGTTGGGCACTGGGCGGTGTGTTTTAGTAGAAATGTTGGGGGTTAAAGGTAGATGAACCACGAGGCTAATTACAGTTGGCCAGGAACCTGTCTGAAAAATGTTTTTACTGTATCATTTTCAAACAGCAAGGCACAAACATATGACCTTTTTCATGTGAACGGCCAGGTACTGTTGAGAATTGTGATCAACAAAGAGCACCTGTGTTAGCTGGTTAATTTAACCCACATAAACCTGTTAATAATAGCCTCCGGGTGTGTAATAACAGTGATGATGTAAAAGTAATGCTTGCATTGTTGTCCATGTCCCGAAGCCAAGCCTGACCCTTGACCCTTTTAGAGCGATGGGGTAACCCGATTCTTTTCTTTTCATGCTTTTGTGGGGTTTACTGTGGTTTGAGGGCGACACTGATACTTGGAGGGGGTCAGAGCTAAAGTTACAAATAAATTATGCAAAGACACTTCAGAGACTAGGCAAAGCAATGGACATCAACAGCTAGGAGAGATAGGAAAATAATTGCTAATGTATACTTTTAGGCCATAATAAACCAAGACAGATCAGAAGAGGCATCTGAAACGTGATTGGCCGTGGTCTTGGGAAACTCAAACAAGTGTTCAGTAACCTTTTAGTGCCTGGTTGGTTGACTGAGCTTTGTGGGTGGGGCCACACTGTAGGCTGACTGAAGGCTGACACACACTCATTTGACCATACACTCGCGCGCACTGGGAGTCCGCGAAGCTTTTACACCCCAGCTATTTGATTTACCTTCTTTTTCTTTTCTTTTCTTTTCCTTTCTTATCTTATATGCTTCAAGTGACCGCGTTATCTCATTAAATACAAAGCTTTTTTTCTTTTCCTTTTTAATCCCGAAGTTGTGGAAGAGGAAGGAGCGCTTCGGGAGAAAACTCGGGAGTATGTTTGAATGAGGAAATCTGAATCATCCACCGCGATTGAGAAACAACCAGCCTGGGAATGATCATGGAGGCGTGAGAAGTCCGATTCCAGAGTGTACGTTTTCCGCTTTTAACAACTGCCAGTAGCGTTTGAGATCTTTGATGCAGTCGCGTTGGAGTCGAGAAGTTTTGTTCTTACGCAAATGACGTGGAATAGCACGATGAGCAGTGGCTACAGCAGCTTGGAGGAGGACTCCGAGGAGTACTTTTTCACGGCCAGGACATCGTTCTTCAAGAAACCATCTGGCAAAGTCACAGAGAGCAAGGTACACAATTGTCACTCATGTTTTGACACGTTCCTGCGAATTGTCAATCAAAAACTAGTCCTGTCACAATTAATCTGCCCTCCTATCTGTATATGTATCGTTCAATAATACATGTTTCTATATATTTTTAGGCTCATATCGTTCCGCTGTATGTATTAAGGGTAGGTAAATTGTGATTTCTTGTGCTTTATGATGATTTCAGCGCCATATGTTAATCAATGTTCACGAGTGCATTTAGAACGAAGGATTGCTACTTATGCTTTATGTATAGCTACAGTTTCAGTGACCGGCATAATGGTTAATATTTGTTATCGTGATACTTTCCTGCCTCAATGTATCAATTATCGTGGCAGGCCTAAATCACGCCCATCACAGGCTCCACTGTAGTGCTGCATAAAATACTTTGTAGCACCCATGGATGGTTGCACCGCACCTGAATATTCCAGTAAAAATGCACTCCTTATTCACAGGCAACACACAGCACCCTAAGGACATTTTATCAGGTCATAGAATTGTCCCCCTTTTGCGTAAACAGTAACACGGTCCAATCCAGTTTTGACAGATGATGGGATTAGCCTACATCTCTTATTTGGACAATAGCAGGTTTGTTGACTCACCCATATTCAATTCACATGACAGTGTTCATGCTACCTTTAGGAATTCCCCAATGGTATTCTACTGTATGACCTCCTTTAAACAACTTGCCATGGTCACACATTAACGTTGTGCATGCCAACAGATTTAAATCAATGCCCCTTCATGCAGACTGACAAAATTAAGTTTACAGTATCTAATGTATCATAATCTGACGCCTCTTAATCCAAAGAATTAGGTCACTTCTCAGGTTCATGAGTAAATAACTCCAGTCTCTCAAATCGGTCACGAATTGTACACATGGCATGCATACAACCAATTAGCAGATTGTACTTCTTTCTTCTTTGCACACTTGTATCTTTGCCCATTGCCTTTGTGCTGCAGGGGCAAGACATGGCTTGGCTTTTTGCGTGACACTTCATATGTCAATAACAGACCCTCGACGTAGTGCGTGTAGTGAGCGTGGAGTGGCAGCACAATGTGGCCATACAGCGCTGCAGGGGAGGTTGTGACCTTTGCTGTCTAAATCCATGGCTCCTGACCCGCGATGGGACTCTAGTCTGCAGTTTGGTGGTTTCCCACATGCCAGCAGTAATTACAACTACTGAGGAGACTTGTCCTAGGGAGAGATGTGAAAGCATTTGGAATTAAATTGCTGGTTTAGCGAGAAGGAAAAAGGTTACAGGGACCGTGAGTTTATTTTTGTTTACCACTGGATGGATTGCTTGAGCCAAAAAACATATTTTAGCAATTAAAGGCCATTGCCTGGTATGAGGGCCTGGCATAGAGTTGTAGCTACTTCAAAATTATTTAATCACCAGCCAAGTTGTCTTTCAATCCCTCAATTTATAGAAATCGACATTATTTGAATGCAGCTGTGCTCAAACAGTAACTAACCACTTCTCCTATTGGTCAGCCTCTGACAGTGAGAGGTAAGCACTCACAGTGAGGTGTGATCCATTAGAAAGATGCCACTTACTGAATCAAAGTCATGTCATAGGCTCTAACAAAATTATCGCTTGAATGTTTTATAACTAAGATCACACTATCCTAGTTCTTGCAATACATTCTCCTATTGGCTTTTTCTTAATTTGTTTTTTAAGGCACAACATAGATGCAATGTAAAATACCTTCCTCCTATTGTTTTATCTTTAGTTGAATTGTTAATTATTTGTTTTTTTTAATTTGATGTGAATTATCCTTGGCTTTTGTCCTTTAAATGAAACTTAATGCATGGCAGAGACTGGATAAAAGTCCATACACATTTCTTTTTCACAGATGTTGACAGATAGGTTTCATTAAGATGGCAGGCAGGAGGCAAAGTTAATAAAGCATAAGACTGACGGCTAGGCAGCTAGCAATAAGCTCCACACATAGGCCATACTGTCGACAAGTGTGGGCTGAATGGGGTTTCTGTTGGTAAATGTCATGCTGTCCAGTAAAGTCTGGAGGTTTAACCCACTCAGCAGTATGAGCACACAAGACTTTCACTGGACAGCTGGTCTCTAATGCAAATGCTCCTCACATGCTTTTCTCTTACTGTTATAAAGCCCTTTTGTTTCTTACTCAAGTTATCTGGCTTCCTACAGAAATGTCCACCTTTTGAACCTTTTTAACATTTTGAGATCGACTCGACATAATATTCGCTTGAATATTATTTGGCATAGCAGAAAAGTCCATATACCCCTTCCTCGACGATTCCTTCCAAATTAAGGGAGCGCCCATCTTTGACTTAACTATATGTTGTGATGAGCCTAAGAACATCACCTCGAATCTGTTACAATTGACTCTGCGCCCTTTTTCAAAGGTTTGGACACCACTAGTCTGCATTTAACTGTGTAACCACCCCCAGTTCTAATGCTAGTGTAAGCCAGAGTTGAAGGTCATCTTCAAGTACAGCTGTGATTTTCTGTCACACAGTAGCCTGGTCTACATTTGAGCACATGTAGTGGCAGTTGGTGTGATGGGCCCGTGTTTGGACGCTTCTGTTGATACTCTGAAGTCTGAGCCACCCTTATCATATCATGTTGGCTTCGTGCTAACTTATACATAAAGTAGTGTCAGTACACGACCCATCTAACGTCCTGAGTGTTTGAAATAGGCACGCGGGCAGGCATTATGTTTGGCTGCATAGAGAAGTTAGTTGTTTGCAGTTCCTCCTCTTCTTCACTGATATATTTATGTTACCTGCCTATACCTTTCTAACTCCCAGGAAAGTTGAATCTACTATTGTTTCTGCTGACTTGTTATTAAAACCTTCCTTTAGATACACAACAACATCCTAGATGATGAGGTAGTTGTTGAATAAAGTCTTATCTGTTTCTGCAGGGAGGTTAGGAGCAGATAGACAGGGTGACTGGCGCAGCAGAAATCTACATCTTATCTCTCCCTCTCTCTCCGCTTCATTTTCTTTGTAAACTGTTGCGTTGCTGTTGCAACCACTTGTGGTGTTCACTGAAATGCAGAGCCTAGTTAAATGTGTGTTTGTGCTGCTGAATCAATAATCGAAGTGTTGTATTTTGACTTTCCTGAATTTCCTGTCCCACACGTGAAACGACACCGTCCTCTCACATTCCTTTGCTCTTTATATCCTTCCTCTGTCGTACCTCATTACCCCTTTAGACTTGTTTTCACTTCTCATTTTTTTACATTCCCTATTCTGTTTGACCGTTGTTGTTGATGTTTACTTTGTGAATAGGTGAATTATTGCAGCTCTTTATAAAATATTAGTTCTATTAAGTTAGGAAGATAGAAACTGCTGACTTGTCTGATGGGTGCACACTGTTACCCATCCAAGACACAGAGAAGCAGACAATATGAAGAACATTAACATGTTTTAGAAGTGTCACCTTTATCCCACTCAAATGTTCTGAAAAAAGGTCTGGTTCCATTAGTCCTGATTAGTCCTGATTTATGATTCATTGGTGTCAGAAGCAGACCGACTGTATATCTGCCCTGACATCTGGAGAAAGTGCTGGTTTTATCCACTCTGAGAATGTGTCTGAGAGCAAAGTGTTGGCCCTTTGCACCTTTTAATCCGAGTCAAAACTTTTAGGCCAGATGAAGATTATACCCATGGCCCCTAAGCCTTGTTTCTCTCTTAAACATGTTTGAACTGTCTGTGTAAATGCTCCATCTAAAAAGCTAAATGCAGCAATATAAGATTAATGTTCAGTATTAGCGAAAATGGGCACAAAGTTGTGTGCGTTTGATACCTGGACTAGTGTGGGCTGTGTGTGGAGTTTGTTTATTCTCCCTGTGTCTGTACATCCCTTTTCCTGTCATCTTTAAATGAGAACTGGAATTGATCCAAATAGCAATTATCTACGGTCTACAGCCAGTTTGGATACAGTAACACTCAATAAATGGCACTAGAGTGAAGAGCCTCTGGTCCTTTAAGACCAGAGGCTTTCAACGTGACACTTAATGTCCTGCTGATCATGTTTAGTTCATATTCAGCTTTTTATGAGAGTTGGCTTCCCTTGATCGATGAAGGAAACACAATGGAGGATTTGTTTTGCTTGAGCAGCCAGTGTCTCTTCAAACAGTAACAGGCTTTTATCCTTAGAAACACAGTCCAGTTCATTGCTGTGGGCTGTGTTGTATAATAAGATAAATGTGGCTTTGAACAGCAGCACTACCTGCGTCATGGAGAGTGTGAGGTGTGTGGAAGTTGGGGGAAGGAAAATGGACTAAACAAATAGCATATTTTAAGGTATATTGGCTCTTTGCATCGCTGTGTGTTTTGTAATGATCAATTCAACAAGAGGTCACACTAAATAATGCTGTGCTATTTATTAGTGCTGCAAGGTTCATTGCAATTTACATATTTGCAATTAGAATGCAACTTTACAAACAAGATTCAATATGATGCAAACACTGTGTGACGGTGGCGCAGTTGGTAGAGCGGGTCAACTCATGATCGGACGGTCGAGGGTTCGAATAACACTTCACCCTCCTTGCCTCCAGTGTCTGCCTACATTGGTGTATGAAAGAGAATGAATGGGTGAGTGGATCCTTTCTGTAAAGCGCTTTGAGTGACTAATCTAGGAGGAAAGGCGCTACATAAATTGATCATTTACTCTAGTCAGAGTAGGATTATCTAGCTGTTCACCTTAATCCTCTCATTTTGTATAAAAACTTAGTATGCTGCAACTTAGAATTAACCTACCGTTAAAGTAAATGTGCTGCCAGAGTTGGTGGGTCACACAGGCCCTCTACAGTTGCTCTCATCTCTGAGCATATGGTTTTCCACACTCTCTACCTTGTAACCCCGACTGTCTGATACTGACCACCTGCAGCACAGGTCAGAGGTGACCAGGTGCCGCATGTACCTGCGACTCATATATTACTCTAATGTAGCAACAATTAGGTGGAGTCTGTCATCTGTGACCAAAGATGATATGAAATTAAACCGATAATGTTTCTATGTTCACTTCTTTCTCTATACAACTTGTTTTGGCCAAAAGCAGTTCTGAATTATAACTTCATTATTTTTCCAAATGGCTGAAAGAGCTGAACTTATTATTCAATTTTTAGGCCCACTGAATTGTAGAACGCTAATTAGCCCAAAGAGTAAAGCCCTGTTTGAGCAGCGGTGTTTAATGCAAATCTTTTATTTTGTTTTGTAGTTTGGTTTGTGGTCTACAGGCAGAGAAGAATGTACATCTGCAATTGCTTTAGCATCGGCTTCTTTGCTCTGAGACACTTTGGTAATTTCTTGTACTTGCCCCGTTTTATTAGTGTAATATTCCTCTAACAGGGGAAAGTGCCGTGCTCTGGTACAAAAGTGAGTGTTGTGTGTTGTTTATAGGGTCTGTAATGAAGCATGTGTCGGTGGTCTCTGCCTCAAAGGCCTGAGCTGGATCATATGGGAGTAGTTAAGGCCTGTGTGATCTGCAGTAAACCGCAGTGGCACACTTTGAGGCGGTTTGCTGCTTGTCCCGATATGCCAGGGAGAGAGTGAGAGGAGACTGCCGATAAATGACAATAATCTGCCTGTAAATTGAATTCTCGCAGTATTTGTGGGTTTACAAACACCCGAGAATCCATTTTGTGCTGCTCCCGCCGATCTGTTTGCAAACTGAACCTCCAGAGGTTTGGGTCAATCACGTGTCAACAAGAAGCACTTTTATGGAAGCTGATTAATAACGCGGCAAAGACAGAATAACTGGTACAGACTGACAAATCAAAAAAAAAAAGACATGATTGGCTGCAATGAATTGTGCTGCTGGCCAAAAGTGTGTCCTCTCTCTAAATGATTTGCACTGGAGCAAATGTCTGGATTTGGGCCCGACCGATATGGATTTTTGGAATCCTGTATTATTTTATGTCTCAAATAGCCTATAGTTAAACATTTACATGAGAGTTTTGTGTTATTGGGATACATGTTGAGGTTTTGTGTGTTGAATCGATGATGAAACCGCAGTTATTAAAACCAGTTATTTTAGTCTTAAAAGTTTAATGATTTATTGTAGCACTACACAGAATTATTTGAACAGTAACAAAACTTAAAATGTATTTCTGGCTGATGTAACTGACATTAAATAAATTTCTAGATGGCGCACGTAATGTAGCAAAAAATATGCTTGTTGTGTGTTGTGGGTAAACACATTTCTTTTCCACAAGAACAATATGGATTTTTGTGCATCACTTTAATTTGTAGTGGAACATGTTGTGTCCTGAATTGGGAAGCCATTGGATTTGATATTTTCTCTCTTAAATGACTCAAATGATCTGAAAGAAAATACACTGTCACTTTTCTTACTTACTTTTGTTTGACATGATCTTACAGAAACAAGCTGCTGTTAAATGTAGCCACAAGTTCTTCCTTTGTCAATGATGCTACTAATTGTGTGGTTGACAATGTAACTAATAGGATAAAGGGTAAATCCTAAACGGGTCCATGCACATAGCTGTGTGTGTTTGTTGTGTGCGTATGGATTTATTATGTAGCTTAATGATAGACTTGTACTTGAGCGTATGTTGTTCCTTGGCATGATCATTTTAATAGGCGCATTGAGTTGCCTTGTGTATGAAATGCGGGGTATAAATAAAGTTGCCTTGCCTTAATAATAATAATACATTTTATTTGTTGGCGCCTTTCTTAACACCCAAGGTCACCTTACAATTAAAAGGTCATGGTCAAGGTAAAAGAGGGTAATAACAATAAACATAAAAAAGGTAATTAAAACTTAGCGAGAGTAGGCAGCTCTGAACAGGTGCGTTTTAATATGGGGCTTAAAAAGATTCAGAGTCCAGTGAACGTATGTGCAGTGGGAGTGAGTTCCAGAGCGGCTGAAGGCCCGAGCACCCGTTTTTACACAATTTTACACAATAGTCTTTCTACTGTACCTTGTAACTGGGTTCCTCAAGAATAAATCTTGAATTTAAGATTGAATATTGCATTATGCTAGTAGGCCTAAATGCATTGTATTTACCATGAAATCACTACCTACCTAATGATTCCCACGTCAGTCCAGGAAGTGAGCCTAGCACGTATTTACCCCTGGACACACAACTGTAATTGAAGTCGTAACTAAACCTGTTGCCCTGTTATGATCCCACTGTAGCTCGGGGAACAGTAGTGACGAGTGTAAAATAACAGGATTCGGTTTGTGGCCAGCTTTGCTTCAATATAATGGGCACCAAGCATTTGAAAGGCAGGTGTGTCTGCGCGTGGAGCCTGATAATGGACTGACAATCCCTGTGAGAGGGGCAGCTCCATGAAGACTGTACTGTCACTCACAGCAGACAATGGAAAATCCCTTCAGCCACTTGATCTCAAAACACGTTCCCACGCCAAGCTTTGGTCAAAACATCCAGCCAGTTATCTTCAGCAAAACTACAAAAGGCATCAGTACAACCTGCCAAATGGAGACCTTGAAGTTTGCGAAAGTCAAATGCACAAGTTTATGACACGTAAGTGTGTGGGTTTGAGTGCTCTGATAAGGTGTCTCTTAACCTACTATTTATGTTGTAATACTGCAATGACTTGAGACGTTAAGTGTGTTGCACATTCATTGTATCGAAAAAGACCAAATCACAATGTCTGCATCGGTCAGGTTAATGTTGTGACAGCCAGACAATGATTGACACAAGTACAATTTGAATATTTTAAACTGTTTAGTAAAAACTATTATTTGGTTGAAATTGAATTGAAAAATCAGATAAAGGAGGGGAAAAATGATCTGCCCTTCATTATTTTACGAAACATGTCCATCCATCCATCTTCTTCCACTTGTCCGTTGCCGGGTCGTGGGGGCAGCTGTTGGAGTTGTCCAAATCACATTGCACCAGCCCCTATGGCTCCTCCTGCAGGTGGTGGGTCCACGGGAGGACGGCCTCCCGGTTCTAACCGGTCCTGTTGGTCTCTCATAAGGGGCTTCTGAAACATGTCATGATTCTCAAAGCTAATTGCACAAGCGTTTTGTAATCTTACTTTCACATATAAAACGAAATTAAAACTGTCCTCTAATTTCCAAGCTAATATTAATTTGTGAATCATTCCTGCGTGTTTAAAGCTGCAGCAGACAAGTTTGTGGAAAAGGACACACCTCTTTGATGGGCTTTTTCCAAGGTCACAGCCATAAATGTTTCATAATCTTAACCACGGTGAGCCTCGACACACAAACACTGGGTCAGGCATTTCTCATCATAACGTCACAGGATTTCTGCCACCTCTGTTGTATTCAGCTCATGCTTTATTGACTTTGTTGTACTTCACCCTTGATTGTTCCTTTGTTTTTGTTTTTTTGTCACTGTTTTTGTCGACTGCGTTTCTTCCCTTGTGATAAGTGGGCACAGGTCTCTTCACTAAAGCTTTTTAGATGGTCTGTCGAAACAAACTTTAGCACTGTAATCCACATGTTGGAGGTTGAGTGCAGCTTTCTGTACTGTACAAAGTTCAGTCTGTGCAGACAAGATTTGTTCTCAGTCGCTGAAGATTGCACGTTGTAGTTGTCGCGTTTGTGTTGTAGAATTTTTTTTTTGGTGGTAGACAGCCCGTACTTCTGCAGAGGGATGATGCGAAAGGTGGTGTGCTCATGAAACGCCACATTGGACTTCCACAATGGCCCATTAGCAGGAATGCTAGAAGGAAAGGTGTGTCCCATCTCCGCTTCCCCCCACGGACCAAACGGGAAGTACCAAATTGAGGGAGGGGAGGGTAGTGCAAAAGAGGTAGGATTAAGAGGAAGGTAATCCAGTCATCACAAGTCACTACAGACAATAATTGCGAAAGGTTATTTAGCAATACTGATATTTTTTTAAAGAATCATTCTTATACAGGGTTATGCGGGGCATTAAAAAGCATTAAAAGTTAAATGAATTTAGCAAAAATTCAAGGTACTTAATGTCATTAAAAAGTATTACGTTCAAACTGGAATCAAATCTAAATTAATTGGGAAATTATGATATTGCTCAACAATTTTACTGTATAAGTTCATTAAAAATTTCAAAGTTATGGTCTAAAACGTGTTCAGCTGCAGTTTTGGTTGAAATTGACCATTTATTTCTCATTTTGTCCATTTTTTTTTCCCTCTGTTTGATATGTTTGAAAATCCTAAGAAATGAAATATGCAGCGATTTTATTTATTTATTTTTTCTGCGTTTGTGGCTTTAATATACAGTATATTGTATTTGAGCATTAAAGCAGAACTACGTAACGCATGCCTCTAAAGGGCCGCAGGTGCAGTTGTCGTAGCATGTTGCCTTTTTTTTTTTACTCATTAATTGTCCATGAGAGTAAATACTACGCTGACAGAAAAGACAAAGGGAGAGGGGGATATTGTACATCCAATTACACAATTTAGATCAGTTTTCACTCAAACTTGGCTGTAAATACTGTTTAAGTGGCGCTAGCCCGCAGTTAGCTTTGCTCATTAGCCTGTTAGCTTCTTCTTCGTGATTCCATTAGTGTGTATTGGTGACTCCGACCCGGTGCAGGGAAAGTTGCAATTGTGGTTTTCTGGTCAGAGACACCAGGGAGAGATGAAAGACCCTCCAATCATCCCATTAACACTTACCCCCAGAGGGACTACGAAAAGCATGTATTAAGGTAAACAAGTTACTTGGCACTGCTTTAAAGATGGCATTAAATAGCGTTAAATCTGACTTGCTTCTGCCTGTATAAACCCTGTTATACATATTTATTATAATACATTTTGTACTCGTCATAATGATTTTGTGACGTTACATCGGCCCCATCTCACAATGGCAAAAAACACATTCAAACAGCTGTTTTCACACAAAAGCCAAACAACAAGCCACGTTTGAGTAAAACTGTATAACATCTTTAACCAATCAATTTATGGGAAACTGTCTTTTTATTTGCAAAGTAAATAATACATGCTTCGTATTCTGTAATGTTTGCATACAAGACGTTGATCAGTTTACGAATGATTTGCCTACGCAAACATACCCTGTAATTCAAAACATTGTCCTAAAGTTTATGAGCCAAAAGCATATTCTGTAGGTTAGGTGTAAGTGTTTAGTCTGAAGTCTGATAGCATTAAACACACAACCCCCAAATCCTCTGAGCGTGTTTTGTCTTCACTGATGTCACGTGCCCACAGACAGACAATAGTTCTGCTGCGAGAGCGAGATAGTCCTGAACAAAGACAGGAATGCCACAGGTGTGTTTGATAAAAGCCTGACTGACTCACTTCAGATATTACACCTGCACTCAGTGGAAGAACTGGACACACTGGTATTGGCCACAAGATCAAACATGATGCGAAACTCGAGCATCTTTCTATGTTCATTGTTTTCATTTAGTCGAGAGGATCTGTGAAGAGTGGATTTGACTTTGTGCCTGAATATATCTTTATGTAATATATTGTGATACAATTGTGTAATATTCTATTACCAAAGTATTTTACTGTAGATCAGTGGTTCTAAGCTAGTATGACGTTGGGACTCACCATTACCCTACAATGATGAGCCACAATACAATGTGAAATACTGTATATAGTTGTTGTTGAATAAGCATCTCCTCTTAACCCCCGCATGAGCACAATTTATCCAGTTTGATATTCCCCAAATCTAAAGGCAAAAGAGTGCCAAAAATGTGTCAGAAAAGCAACAATAACACCATAAACAAAAACAACTAAAGAGCTATGAAAAAAACATAAAAAAATTGACAAAAATGCAGCAATGGTTTTGTAAGCCTTAGATTTCAAATGAGGCATCACACTGGCCTATAGGCTATATGCTCCAGTCGAGAAGCTTTTGGATTTGGATAAAGCCGAACTGGAGAAAATGTGCTAAGTGAAGGCGGGGGTTAAGAGATTACAAAGCCTAAAAAGCTGAAATAATGATATAAACAACCAGATAACAGTAATTTGAACAGACTTGGGTAAAGTTACCCTACTATTTCAGTTAAAAGGTTTGGGAGTCGCGACACACTGAAAACGTTTCGGCATACCCCCCTTTTGGGTCCCCACCCAACAGTTGAGAACCACTGATATAGACTGCTCAATAATTATTCCTCATGACGCCAAATACATATTGCGTCTTCAGTAAAAACAGACACTCTTGAGAGCTCTCGTGGCTGATTCTCACATTAAATTTCGCACTTTAGGGTCTTTAAAACGCGCTTGTCTAAGTCGCCTCTTCCTCTCCTCGGTCCAATGTTGATCTAGTGTCAGTGGGAGGATGCACCGAGTTCTCAAACAGGAACATGACCTCATTGTGTTGTAGTTCACACGGCTCGGCTTCTTCTGTTTGCTTAGTTATAGTCGCCATCACAGCCTCCCTGTGGCTATAAACCCTGTGCAGCCCTGACACGTGAAATATTGTGAAGTTTAAAACTGTATTCTAAGTAAAGTGCTTTATTTGTCATTGTACAACCGTAAAACAAAATTGAGTTCAGGTGTTCGTCCTGACTGAGGGCAAAACCACTGTAGGCCAACCTGACCAGCATGTTTTTGGAGATCAGGGAAACTAGTACCCAGAGGAAACCTGGCTGACTGCTTCAGTCTCTTTTGATCCTCTGAAACGGTGCACCGCCTCCTGGGTTTGTCCCTGTTTCTGAGCGTGCACTGGTCAGCTCCTCCACCTCCTTCCTCTTCCACCTGCGCAGCTCCCTCCACAACAGTCTTTCACCATCTTCTTCTCCATTGTCCCTTCTTTGTTTCCTGTAGTGCCTCTTGTGACGCCTCCTCTGTGCTGCAGGTGTGGATGCTCTTGTCTCAGAAGACATTTGTAGGTCTCAAAAGTCTTAAACTCATGAGCTAGCTGTTTGTTTACTTTTAAAAAGCTGCTTTCTTCATTACCATCATGGACTCTCTGCAGTAAAAATGTCCACCGAACCCCATAAAAACACTGCAAAGACGTACAAAAGCATCCAGTAAAAGAATGTGGAACACAGAAACCACAAATGCATTTAGCAGAAAAAGGCAAAAATACACAGCTGTACCAAGAGCGAGGGAGGTTGCCGCTCGTTTGAATATGCTGATTCATATTAGTTTTCACATATCTTAATACTCAAAAGCAATATTTTAGAACAACAAGCTGAGAATAAATGTAGAGAGAGTTGCAAATTCACAGCGCTAGTAGTGTGACCGAACAGCTACTGCCTGTTCAAACTCTTAATCTAGTTGCCCTCCTGTCTTTTTCTGGCCTTTTCTATGTATAGATAATCCAATTACTTGACACTTGCCGCTAATTAAATTGGTTATTCCTTCATGTGCCAGGTCTTTAAAGTAGTCTTTATTGTTGTCAATTTAGCTCCACTGATATTGCAAAGGAAGTTTTTGTCATAGTAATCAACAACATTTTGTAATGTTTAAACACAACGTTTTAACACTATTAAAAGATTTGAGAGTTTACATGTAATCCAGGTGAGTCGGCGTCTGGGAGAGGGCTCAGAAAGTATCGTCCCGTCAGATCGATCTGCTCCAATGGTTTGTTTATTCTTTATTTCATACAGCTGTCTATTTGCCACTGCTGTAGTTCCTCGAGAAGTCTGTCTGTATTTATGAGCAGAAGCTGCATTGGCACTTTGTCTTCATTGTCTGCAGGATTTGCTGTCCATATAAGGATTCGTGTGCCTTCAAAGCGTCCCAGGATTGTGCACTGTGTATGTGAAGGGGGGTTTAACAGTTGCTCGACTGTGCCCATGTAAGCACACTTTACAGCAAGAAGGTGCGCTCATGATGTTCAGGTCGGCTTTTAACTCTGCTCATGTTTGTCGCAAATGCAAGTCACACATGGCACATAACTGCAGTATGGAGCAATTTAGGTTCTCAGTCATCCAGGTAATTGTCTAAAACCCCAAAACAGTCAATCAAAACGACTGGACTCACTTGCAGTATGAAGAATAAAAAGCCAAGTATAAAAGTTTAGGTAAGTAGGTAGTTAAATCTTTAGTTATGTCTAGTTAATAAGTAACCCTGTTTCGCTTGTTACTGTATCCCTTTTGTGGCCACACCACCTTTGCTATTTCCAATCCCGTCAGACCTTGGAAGCTAAGCAGGGAAGGGCCTGGTCGGTACTTGGATGGGAGACCGTTTGGTAACACCAGGAAGCCTGGCGAACGTAGTTAGTTAGTGAGTGGTTGGTGGTGGTCGGAGGGGCAGATGGTGCACACTGGTTGCCTCGCTTCTGTCAGTCTACCCCAGGGCAGCTGTGGCTACAAAAGTAGCTTACCACCAAGTATTGAGTGAATGAATAATGCAATGTAAAGCGTCTTTGAGTGTCCAGAAAAGCGCTATATAAAACCTATGCATTATTATTATTATTATTTTACTTTATGTACACATGTCAGTCTTTTCCTGAAAACAATTTATTTGTCTCTGGGGCCGGCGACCCAGCTCAAACCCAGAGTGTGAAACGGATAGGGTTTCGTTGTCATTTTTTTTCTTCATTGTTTAAAAGAAATACAAGATGAATATGCAACCACCCTCCTCAACCTTTTTGTAAATGGTCAAAATAAATAAATGGTCACATTTATATAAATGTTTCTACCTTCTTGCACTCAAAGCACTTTACATCAAAGAATCCCTCACCCATTCACACTCTCGTTCATACACCAGCACTGGAGGCAAGGTAGCTGAAGTGTCTTGCCCAAGGACACAATGACATTGTGCATTTGCGGATGAACTGCTGATCCTCTGGTCACAAGACGACCCTCTGTACCACTGTCGCCCAAAATATAGGTCATGTATAAACATTCAACAAACTTAGGGCTGCACAATATATCGCAAAAAATATTGTATTGCGAATCGCCACATCACTGAATTCTTCATCTGACTGACACATTTTTTGTAAACTCAGCCAAAAACAAACAATGAACAGACCTTAAAAATGTGTAAAAGTTCCATTTGAGTTAAACATTTCCTAATTTAGTTCAATTTTCCCCTAATTTTGATCCTGATTTTGTATTTTTTCGATGACTTCTGTTAGCTGAAAAACGTGCAATTTTTGTTTAATTTCAATGGAACATGTGTTAAAATGGTTTAGTAAAATATCGCAATATTGAACTGCTGTATCTCATATCATACGTTTCTACTTAAAATCCTTCATCGATGTACAATACACTTTATTTTTCTTCAGATAGTTGTCCATTTTACTACAGCAAAAGTAACCAATAACAGAACAAACTGTGGGTTTACAAGAGGTGCTCCTGCCACTGCGTGGCGCTGTGTGTATCCTATTCTGTGATTACCTGCCCTATAAAAGGGCAGAGTCAAATGCACACAGATGTTGCAGTGTAGCGGTAAACAGTCTTTTCACTGTGTTTCTATTGTCTATGGAGAAGCTGTGTGGTTTGTGGATGGCTGTAAGGTAATGCCAATAAAACCTTTCTGGAACACAGTATTTTTTTATGGACCATGTTGGAAGACACGCGTCCGAGACGCCTTTTAAACACTGCATCAAAAGCGGACATTGCACAGGGCAATTTGGCCGCTACAGTCCTCATTAGCCCTTCTTAACTATAGCTTGTCATGCTGACACGTCCCCTAGTCTTGTTTTCTGAAAAACCACTTGAATCCCAGGCACTAGTAGTGCTTATTACATGTTCTGTAGACATAATACTGTCTGAAGTGCGTGCTGAGGTCACTGTCTCTGTGATAATCTGGTCCACAGTGTTTTATAATTGGGTATCTGATTTTTTTTTTTTTCTGGTAATGGAAAGAAATTTGCTTTGTCCTCCTCTAGTATATTGCAAACGCAGACATTTGTGGGAAAAACACTGTGCCTCTAATTATAAAGCATTTGGAACAATTTTATGAACTTGCAGGAGAGTTTTCTTGCATTTCTGTAAAAGGGATCCCTGTAAAAGGCAATACTGAAATGCACATTATTGCCTATTATCACCTTGCAGATCCCTTCTATTCTAGTATGGCTCAAGGAACCGATGATACACATGCACGGATCCAGAGGCTGTGCTACATTTACTAAATCTGCATTTGTTTGTTTTCGCTTTCAGGATGTGGAGAAGGACCGTGAGCTGCGGACAGAGTTTAGTCGAGAGGAAATTCGACAGAGGATCGAACTGTACAACTCTTTGACCAAAGATCATCTGAAAATGACACTTGTGAGTGCAGACCTGTTTTAACCCAGTAATATGGTGTATTTCTCACTTTTGCAGTGGACCTCAGCTCTTCATAAAATTACAACAGCAGCTGTTGTAAAGAAATAACAGAAAGCAAACCTGACGAGGTGTCTTGGCTTGTCATGTGTGGTGCTAATGTTACAGCATTTGTGCTACTCCCATTTGCATTCCTCAGCGCTCTCATAAGAGTGATATGATGTTATTCCTGCCATTGTTCTCTGCTCTCGCCCTGGCAGTGAGAGCTGTGCAGGACAGGACCAAAATCCTCACACGTTAACCCTTAGAAACACAAGAGCTATAGTTTTAGCACTCGGTAACTGACTGTACAATTACGGCGCAGTGTTAATAATATGAATGTGTTATTGTGAGGTGCAACTTTCTAATATTAGAAATATATCTTTGAAACCTTGAATAAGTATGTGCGAGTTATTTTGAGAAAAGATAAGCACATCATTCTATATTAATTTCTTGACAGCTCCAATATGCCTAGTTTGTACCTGGTTTGTGACCTTCAGTCGCACACAAAAACGTATCCTCCACAGCCCTATATGGAGTAATGAGATTAGTATGCTCTTTTCTGTCTGGAGGGGACCATCTGCTCTGGACTTACTCGATGAACTGAAAGATCACACTTGATGAATCACTGGCCTATACTAAATTAAAACTATTACACGCTGCTAATATGCATTATTAACATGTTTTCCTGTGTGCTGTCTCCCAGGGCCACACTGATGCGTACACTGGTTTCATTCAAGTCCAGATGGATCTGCGGAGGCCTGTGACAGTCCGAGGGGGTCAGAGGGGACGGGAGGGGGAAGCATTTTATCTGCCCCGAGGAGCTATCAACACGTTACACGTCAGCTCCATTAACACTGTCAAAGAGGTGAGCTCTCACACAGCTACACACATCACACCCTCTAATCTCACAAAGTTGTTTATGACTTGTTTTTGAGAGTTTTATGGATTTGTGTGTCTGCAGGTCATTGTGGCTCTTCTAAACAAGTTCACAGTTGCAGATAACCCTGCCAAATATGCTCTGTACAAACGTTACAGCAGAGAAGAGCAAGGTAAATGCCCCAGACACTGACAGTGTTTGTTACTCACAGTGAATGGGACAGAGAGACGGGCTCATTCTGCTCATACCAGCACCCAGTATCAGTTGCTTTGGCGCTGACATCCCGCTGATGACCCGGGTGTACTTGTGTGTATCTTTGGGCACTCATGTTGCTAATTACAGGGTGTCTCAGGGCTCTCCCCACCACCAACCATTCACAAGCAACACACGCTCTCATACTACAAGTATAAATAAACTCACACTAGCTTTCTGTAAACCAACAGCTGGGTATTTATCTTTTGAACCTACTTGGCACCTCCAAGTTTGGAAAGATTTCATTTGCCTGACAAGAGTCCTCCAAATACCTTTGGAAGTTTTCTCTGTGTGCAGCTTTTCTAGTCTTATTTATTCTAGTGTTGTTTGACAAACTTTTATATACAAAGGCAGAGCCACTACTGTCTCATCACCGTCTAGCCTAGTTTTTGCATTACAGAAGGACTACAGTAGAACTCACTAATAAAATGCCGTCTAGACAACAGATGTAGCTAGTTTTATTCCAAGAAGGCAGTAGTCTATTGGCTGTGCTGTGTAGTGTTCGGTCACAAAGCACTTGATGAACTATCTATGACAGTCGCAGAAGAGTTCGCTTTTTTCCCTCATGTCATGCCCAGGGATTTGGCCCCCAGGGCCCGATGCTGCCTACCCGTAGTCTATTAACTTATTTTAATATATATAGTTTTTTTTTTTTACACAAATCAATTGATAAACTACTCTGAAGAAGATAGTGTGCTTGTGCGAGTTATCAGAATAATTAGTAATAAGAACTGCCCATACAGATTAAATTGATAAGAACTTCTTTTAATTTCTCCATTTGAGATCAATAATGTCTTATCTTAACAGTAGAACAACAAGAAAATTCACTATTGTTGAAATAATTTGGCCCACATTATCAGTTGTCCTTGCATACTTCTGTCAGACCACTTGCCTCGCACACACTCTGTTTATATACACACACTCGTGACTGTAGCACTCAACGTTTAAAGTGACTGTGTGTTTTGCAGTGTATGTGTGTAAGCTAGCAGACACCGAGAAGCCCCTGTTTCTGCGTTTGTTGGCGGGACCCAATCTGGATACCCTCAGCTTTGTGCTCAGAGAACAGCAGACAGGAGAAGTCATGGTAACACTGTTTTGAACTTTTTAGTAGCTTAACAATTTAGTCTTTAATTATTACTGAAGCAGTGGGCATGTAGAGTCATTGCTTATGCATCAACTGTCAGTCTGTCCAAACTACCACCAGCACCGCCTGGTCATTTTGTACATAGGCTAATACTTTTTTTTTCTATTGCAGTGGGATGCATTTTCTATTCCTGAACTACGCAACTTTCTTAGGATTCTTGATAAGGAGGAGGAGGAGCAGAAGGAAGTCGTCCTTCGGCGCTACAATATATACCGTCAGAGATTGGAGCAGGCACTGCAGCACGTTCGAGCAACTTTGTAGAGGACTTGGCTACATTGTTTAGCCTAAGAGGAGACCACAAGGGGCATGATGGGCATGACGGGCATCCTTGCCAAGCAGATGAGGGCTGAGAGAGGTGATCTACAATGATCTATTTCAAGAAATGAACAGAAAGTGAAGACAAGTGAAGAGTTGAACTCCATTGTCTGAACTCTTAAAGTGCATATGTCATTGTGCAACAACAGCAAAGATGCAGGATCCATTTGCCAAAAGCAGCAGCGTGAGGCTGCTGTTCTACTCGCATGCAAGTTTGTGTTCCTCTTCATTTCTTTTAAAGTTCTGACAATACTGAAGGGTATAGGTTGAGTAACTTTTATTTAAAGTTGGTTTGTAAATATTTCTCTTAATTTATATGGGTGACCATTTTATGTTTTTTGTTGGGTTTTTTTCTTCAAGAAAGTCTTATTTACCTTTGGTGCAAAAGCAATCTTAACTGACACAGAAATAACGTTTTAACTTAGTAACCAAAAGACAAAAATGTCTGGAAGCCTTTGTTTTCAGGAATTGTTATTGCCGAGGCAATATTTATAGACTGTACACGCCATGCCAAAATATTATTTTGAATGTAGCAAGTACAAGGGTTAAAATGGGTAAATGGATGTCTCGAGGTGACAGTTGAAATGTTAAAGTAAGTACAATGTTGAAGGTGTTGAAATGTGGGAGGAAAAATGTGAATCTCCTTTAAGATTGTGTTCCTGCCACAGTGCAGGAAGTCGGAGCCAAAACTGGTTTCTGGAAGTTGACACAGTGTTTAGAGGTAGTCGAACAGATTGAGGAAGTTGGAAATGGCCTGAGAAGTGAAACAAGAGGCAGCAGTGTGAACTTTGAGGAGGATGCACAGATTCTCGTCAAACTACAAGTCAAAAGAGTCCATTGCTACATGCAGTTATTAAAAGCTCCTTGAATTCAATACCACTTTGTCCCACTGGGATGTGGAAGACTCGTACTAGTATATTCTCTGCAAACGAGTAGCTTTTGCCTGGTGTGCGGCCTGGAAAATCTAAGTGGATTCTTTTTAAGGGGATAAAGCATTTGTGTCTAAATTTGATTTAAAAAAAAGAAAAAAAAAGTTATAATACAGTGAGTCAGAGGTTAGATTTGTTTCTTGTTCAAAGCCTTAAAATGTGCTTCAAATAATATACTTTGTCTTTGTGTATTGAGGATCCAATGTTCCTTTGGAGATTGTTGGAAAATAGTACCATCTAGTGGAGGAGTGGAGTACAGTCCAGAGTACTGTCTCAAACCCACCATTGAGTTTGACATAATCTTTTATAGACTTGTTCAGTTGTTAATGTTGTACTCGGTAACCAAAGATATTTTGTGGTGTTGCCTGGAGCAAGCATTTTGGAGTCCCAATTGAGGGATGTGTAGAGTTTATTTAAATGGGTTACTTTTAACCCTCAGTTATTTTACTCTTAACACTGGGTTCTTAAGCAATATAGAGTGTATGTTGACATTTATAAAATCCTGAAGCCATGTTGCGCTTGTTAACTTTAAATGCAACGTAAAATATTAAATGCATTATAGTTAAATCTACAGAATACTTCGGGCACTTTAACTTGAATTCAGGGAAAACGGGTTTTTGATTATTTTCCCAGATGGTTATTTCATTACATTATTAATTTTAACCGTCTATGGTGTTTTCTTTTAACCCTTTTTTTTTTAATTAAGCTCCAATTATTTATATTTTATTTTTTCATAAATAGTGAGCTACATTATCAGTTATTTTGTTTCCATATGATTTACCTGTAGACTGTGAAATGCATGTGTTCCACTTGTCTCTCATGCTAATGCTTTTCAGGCCTGATGTCCACAGCATTGCGGCATCAACTATTTAACGGCAGCTCATGTGGCGCAAACATGTCATATGAACTCTGAATATTTGTCATACAGAGATTTTAATGTTCAGTTACTGTATGTAGTGTTAATGCCTACCTATTAAAGCATTATGGACAACACAAATGAGAAACACAAAGCACACATTGATAAAAGAGTTTGAGATCCACATTCACTGCAATGTGAGGATCTGCACTCGACAATCTCTTTACCTCTATCTTAACCGTTTTAAAGGGAAATACATTTTACACAATATTTGGTATTTCAAATGCAGGTTTTTGATCATATGAAGTTAGCCATTTTGAGCCGCAGCTACTGGGATTAATTGCTTGAAATGTGTAAAATGTGACTGAAAGTCTAGTTTCTAGTTTCAACCTTTTGTCATTTTACCTCCTTCATGTGGCTGCAGGTGAATAAAGCATATCCCAGGAACACCACATCTGAGGCATGGCAGACGCATCGAACATTGAATATCTAAAACAAAGATCTAGTGTTTCTCATTATGCTGTTGTTCCACACAAGATGAAACATTACTGTATACCTGACATTTGAAGCTTTAACATCTTACCCCTTGCTTTAACCAAGCGCATTTTCTCCAGTTCAGCTTTACCCACAAATCTAAAAGCTTCTTGACTGGAGAGCAACAGTGCATTTGAAAGCCAAGATCTACATCACGTTGTCGCTGTGTTTTTGTCACTTTTTGTGGCTTTTTTTGTTGCCTTTTCATTGCCTTTTTTGTCGCATTTACTTCACGTTTTTGTCGCTATTTTTATGCTCTTTTTTTTTTTTTTTAAAGAAGCTTTTAGATTTGGGTGAAGCCAAATTGGAAAAAATGTGCTCGGTTCTGGCAGGTGTTAATTTATGAACGTTGAAAGCAATTCCTGTCCTTTAAGTTTGATTTTTATTGTCGGCTCAGTGTGAAACTAATGTTGTGCCTTAAATGCATCATCACATGTTCACTGTTTATACAAATTGTTACCAAATATGGCCTTTTTATAAATGACATATGATGTGTCGAATAAAAGTAAAATTAAGTCGTCTGGTGTCTTTTTGTCTTATCAGTAACATTTCAAGCTTAAAGCCATTAAGCTTTCAATTCAAATTGAAATACAAGCATTTATTTCATGACAAATATTTTCATAATTGAAAAATACCTCATAAATGTACAAACAAACATGTGCTTTTGCTGTGAGCTTCCTCAGACATGACTCATTTTACCGGGAGTGGCTACGTCTCCAGCTCATTGCCATGGAGATGTGACTAAAGATTGAAACCGGTTAGGTCTTCATCCAAATCCATTCTTTGATTACACAATGCATTAGGAGCATGTTTTGTACTGATGGAAACAGTTTAGTCCAAAATGTTACGCAGTGTGCCTTTAAAATAGGACCACTACAGTTTTGAAGTCTTTAGCTTATTAGATGGTTATTGATCTGACCCATTTCCCTATGTGCAGCTGTGTTTAGTGTGTATAAAAAGTGCCTCTATGCTCTTTTGTCAGCTAACATAACCTCACCCCCCTGACCGCTGGATGACCCCCACTTAAGTAACTTCAGTGCCAACAAGCGCACGAGGCCTCATGAAGCCCCTCAGAAAGTGCATACATTTCAAGCTGCCGTTGTTACATCGAGTATATTCCGACAATAAGTGATAGAAATAAGTGTCAGTGTTCGGGTTTGATTGTACGTAGACGTATTCTTGTTTTTCCCAATCAATATTATGCCTCCAAATAGTCCATGATTTGATGAAAGCTATTAATGTCCGCAAGACGCCAAAGAAATAAAGAAACAAAAACTGATGTAACAAAATCACTTTTATTTTGGCTGTTGAAGCCGGAAGTAAAGTTTATAATGGTGTCTTTGACCCTCTTTGAATCCTCTCTGAATCATCTCCACTCGGTTGGACTGCGGGAAGAAGGCTACTATCACAAATGTGAGTTTCCAACAAAAACAGTGTAGCTACAGCTTAAAACAAGCATGCTTAATTTAAACTTGTTACCAAAAAGTCCTTGTTGAAGATGTTTATTTTAAAGTGATTTAAGTTTGTGTGTTGGAGGAAAACTCAAATGTAGCTCTTGTTATGCAGTCTATTGATATGCTCAAAGTTGCTCTTCTACTGTTATATGCCATGGACTCTGACATTTTCTGCAAGTTAATTCAGATAATGAATTCTAAGAGTGTGCCATAGTTTTGTAAACTAGTCTTCTACAGGCATTGAGGAGCATCTGTCTGGACATTGCCAAGAAAGCGTAATAATAACAGGATTTTGTTCATGATCATTAGGAGGTCCATGTTAGTGCTGGCCCTGGCTGTGGCTGTGGGCATTTATTTGGTGCCTTCTCCAATAGACCCCAAACCCCACACGTATGTACAGAATTGCTAATCATTTGTCTACTCTTCACAATGCATCACGTTATCGTTATCATCATTAGTTTATGTTAGGTATTGTTTTGCTGCTTTGGTTCCACTTGTGCGCTTTGTGTCCAGATTACAGGGCCCCCCTCCTGCTCTTGAGGGCCCCCTGGCGGTGAACACGCGCCTGCAGAATGGCCACAGGTTATTCACTGGAAAACTGCACGGACCAGAATCCTTTACTGCTGATGAGGAAGGTGCGAGATCAATAAGAATATAATATTACAGGTCACTGCATGTTTTATCTGCTATGTTTAGATGAGTAAAGCGTTTGATACAATAAACTATGAGATATTAATTAATAAACTAGAACATTATGGAATTAGGGGGGTAGCTCTACAGTGGGTTACCAGTTATTTAAAAAATAGAAAACAATGTGTGAAAATTGGTGATTATCAGTCGAGTTGTCAAGAAATTGTGTGTGGTTTGCCTCAAGGGTCCATTCTGGGTCCAAAATTGTTTAATATGTATATTAACGACATTTGTAAAACGTCTCAAGTACTTAAATTTATCTTGTTTGCCAACGATACAAATATTTTTGCATTAGGAGACGACTTACAACAGCTGTTAACTTGGAACTCAAAAGTGTCAACAAGTGGTTCAAACAAAATAAATTATCTCTAAATCTGAGTAAAAGCAAAAGAATGATATTTGGCAACTGTAATTCCAATGCTCAGGAAATAATTCAGATAGAGGGTGTTGTCATAGAGCGTTTGCATGAAATCAAATTCCTTGGTGTGATTATTGATGACAGAACTACTTGGAAATCTCATATTAAATATATATCTACGAAAATTTCTAGAAGCATTTCAGTAATTGCAAAAGCAAAGCACATTTTAAACATCAAAGCTCTACATACCTTATACTGTTCTCTGATTTTGCCCTATTTATATTATTGTACTGTGGTTTGGGGTAGTACTTATAAAAACACAGTTAAACCAATAGTATTGTTGCAAAAAAGAGCTATCCGAGTAATTCATAAAGTTGGGTTTTTGGACCACACAAACTCATTATTTTTAAAATCAAAGATCAGAAGTTTTGTGACATTGTTGAGTTCCAAACTGTACAAATGTTATACAATGCAAAGTATAAATTGTTACCAAGCCAAATATAAAGAAGGTTCCAAGAACGTACTGGTTGTTATGAATTACGTGATGAATTGAACTTTAGGATTCAGAAACATAGCACAATTTTGAAAAGTTTTAGTCCAACAGTTAATGGTGTACAATTGTGGAATAATTTGGAGATGGAGATGAAACAATGTCCAAACATCAACCTGTTCAAATATAAATACAAACAAAAGACTCTTGAAATATACAGACAAGAAGAAATGCGTTGCCACTAGGGGGAGCAGTGGGATCAATTATGTGTATTTTTTCCTCTATCATCAAGGAAGAGTGTTGCTGCTTGGAACGGTTGTCATTCTATTGCTCAAATTTACAAATGGAGAATTGGGGTAGGCAGGTTATGGATCTGTTCAGAGGAACCCTCCCAACGAGCTCTAAACCTTGTCTTTTAATGCACCACTCAGCATAGGAACATAATCTACGAAATCAGCTGTTAGGGCAGCTGTGTGGGGGTTTGTTGATGGGGAGTTACTGCCCTCTTCAAATGGCCCGCTCCACACTATGGCTTTTTAATGAACCACACTGTGCAAGTATACATCATACTTCATATATAACTCAATTAAATAAATATATAATCATAATGATAATGATGATGATAATTAAACCCAAATTAAAATTATACTGAGAATGGTAATGACAACTGGGATGTAGCAAGATCTCGGAGTATAATATCTATTGATGTACCTTTATAACATAAAAGTAACTCTCGGTTATCACGGGAAAAAATCTGAAATAAATATATTTAGGATCACATTTTTCGTTGTTGTAGCTTTGTTTCAATTAATTATATAAACAGTTCATATTTTTGTTTGTAAGTTTGTAAGTTGGTCTGTGCTAATGTAGCTGCTGAAATGTTTCAAATTCTCTTTGGATGAGGTCTCTTTGATGTTTTGTTCCTTCTGTACCATTGTGTGAAATGTACTTTTTAAATGTATTGCACTTGGGGGTGGGCGCTCATAAGCTTTTTGCTTCAGCCCACTCCTTTTGAGCACAATGTATACTGCTCAAATAAACAAATAAACTAAACTAGATCCAAATGGGAATTAAGTTATAACCTCTGTGTGCTGCAGGTAATGTGTACACTGGCACGGTAGATGGAAAGCTGTGGAGGATAAGTCCCGATGACAGCCTGACCCTTATCACTCACATGGGACAAAATCTGAAGGAATGTGGTAAGGGTTGAGTCTCTCTTGTGGCTAATTGAGTAATTGAGTAAGAGTCAAGTGGTAAGCTACAGTGGGAGGGAAAAAGTATGTGAACCACCTAACCACCTGTTATGACCAATTTAGGCAGAAATGTACTGTAAGAAATTCCAAAGGGTTCACATACTTTTTCCTCCCACTGTACTATTGTAGCCACAGCTGCCCTGGGGTAGTGTGACAGAAGCGAGGCTGCCAATCTGCGCCATCTCTGACCACCACCAACCACTCATTCACACTGCATTGACATTTTAGCAAATGTGCAAAGGATCACACTTGTTCCTGTCCTGAGGTGTTGAATTTCTTTGGGTTTGAGGCTTTTTTATTGAAACAGAATAAATTAAGTCATTTATCATTTATGTGTATTAGTCCTGTTAATTAGTTGACACAAAATATCTAGAAATATAACTTTATTTTTGTAGTAGTGGAATAAAATGTGTCCTGTTGTCTTTTCATATTTTGTAAAAGCAGAGGGTTGTGAAAAAAACATCTTTGTGTGCTATAATGTCTTTTATTCATAGTGAACTAACATGCTGTTGTTGTTTACATTATCGTGTCGGTATTGCATCATGCAACGTGCTTATAAACACATCCCTGTGAGGACTTTCTAGGATACTAGAAATACGTTTGTGAAGGAATAAGCTCGCCTTGGACCACAACTGACAATAAAAAAATAATGTGTTTTCTTCTTTACTGTTAAAACAGGTTTAGGGCTTTATTGCTTTTGATTAAGTGTTTTTAGTCAGTAAAAGTCATGACGACATATTTTAGTCGATGTTGAACATTGTTGCAGGCAGCAGTCCAGACTTTGAACCCCTGTGTGGCCGTCCTCATGGTGTTCGCTTGGATCGGGACGGTCAGCTGATTGTTGCTGACTCATATTTTGGGCTGTTCAGTGTGGACCCTCAGACAGGACAGAAGACTCTGCTCTTGTCTAACTCACAAGGTTAGGAGTGATATTTTCTATACCATGTGATGATATTGTATATTGCATTTTAAATAGTTAGTTACAATACATGTTTTCTTACAATTTAAAGGTACAAATGGTGTCCCCTTTGCTTTTTTAAATGGCCTGGAGATTTCTTCTAGAACAGGCCTTATCTATTTCACTGATTCGTCAAGTCGCTGGGGCCGCAGACATGTCAAACTAGAGGTAAGACAAGGCACCGTAGGGATGTAATTTAGAAAATTAAACTGGAAACCTGAGAGACAGCTAACATTGTCCTGTTACCAGGTGATTGAATTGAACAGACTGGGTCGTCTGCTCTCCTTTGATCCTCAGACGGGACAGGTGCATGTCCTGCTCGACTCTCTCTACATGCCTAACGGGATTGCCCTGTCTCCAGATGAGAAATTTCTGTTATTGGCAGAGACCAGCATTGGACGTATCCTGAGGTAGTAAGAAACACTAAAGAGGCGGGTAATACTTACATTGACTAAATACATTTATCACCTAGTGGTACATTTTACTTCTACTTGAGTAAGATTTTTCTGATGTATTTTCTTGTCTCTTATTTTTTAAATCTGGTTTTTGGTCTGTTTTGTCAGTCCTATTACATAATCAGTAAAACAATTGTGGCTTCTACGCTCTGTTTACTCAGTGTTCAAACAGGAACCTATTTTCATCAAGTTCTGTATTACTATTTGGAGTCACCACTTTTACTTCAGTAACACTATATTAAGATCATGTTACTGTTACTTGAGCAACTGCTTTAGCCACCCGACTCTGAACACAAATTCAATCGAGAATCAAATATCCATACTAGTTTCTCCTCTTCCAGATACTGGCTGAAAGGAGACAAGGCTGGCACTAAGGAGGTTGTGATGGATAACATGATTGGTTACCCTGACAACATTCGCTTTAGTGACCAGGGGACATTCCTTGTTGGCATAACAACACCTCGCTTCCGGAAATTCTTGCCTCCCTTCCTGGACATGATTGCTCCATACCCAGCCATCAAGCGCTGCCTGGCCAAAGTAAGTGAGATCAACAGTCCCACCCACTTTCGGTCACATGTCTGGGTCCGGACGTAAAATATCCTATTTATTTTTAGCATAGATTTTTCATTTCAAATTTTAATATTAAGAGTTTAAAAGCACTACGCCGGCTAATCAGCTATGTGCTAACCCATGGACATAAAACACACATGGTGTGTATAAAGTTATACATTAATTTTGCCATATTTTCAAGTATTGAGTGTTTGCTTTCTTGTAAAATATCCATGCAATGGTCAGTAGTTAGCGCATAGCTGATAAGTCGCCATCTTGCTTTTAAACTCTTTATATTTTTAATATTCATACTTTTTTATATTCAATATTTTGTACACATTTTTATTTACACGCATACGTTTTCAGCCTTTTTTCCCCACTTATCCACAGTGATCACGTAAACTAACCCAGGACCTCTTTGCCACTGTAGGTAGTTCCTCTGAGCTGGTATGATATTATGCTGCCCCGTTATGCTCTTGTTCTGGAGCTGGGAATAGATGGGAATGTTTTGAGAACTCATCATGATCCCGAAGGCAGACTGACATGGGCCATCAGTGATGTCTTTCAACACAAGGGCAGAACGTACCTGGGCAACACTGCGCTGCCCTTCCTGCCTGTGCTGGACACATGGGAGTGGAGCTAATCGAGGAACGGCTTGGACTAAAGATAAACAGACTGCTGTACACTGGTGACTACTTCTATTCTTGGTGAACTCTCCTCATTAAACACTTAGGAGGTTGGACAGTGTCATCTCATATTGCATATTGAGGGGTCATTTATTAAGACAAGTAATAAATAGCAAAAATAGTACTATTTGTAGAAATGTTGCACCTAATTTATTTACCATTTGAAATATTATGTATTACTGAAATAGGGCCCTAAATCGCCTATGTAAATCAGAGAATGCTGTGTGAGCTAAAAATGTGCAAAAGACTCACTTTTGCGTCAGCTAATCGTTAAAACACATGAACAAACGCATGGTATATGACCCTTTTAGCACACTAATGTAAATGGAGTAATTTGCCTAAATATAGGCATAGTAAGGTGATGTTTTAAACGCTTTAGTAAGATACTATCATGAGAACGTCTTTATACAATAAAGCTGTGATAAACGTTTTTTTTCTTATCTCAAATTAACAAAACATTTTAGTAATAATGTTTAATATTGCAGATACAGTTATTTTCATGGTATATGCATCTGCTTCTTTGGATTGCATTGTCATGTAGATACAAATATGCTAATTTTACTGCATTTTGAAACATTGAGGACCAAGGCAACCAAAGAAAAAAACTTGATTGTGTGAATGACATATTGTTTTTTTTACGTTTTTATACTCAAGTGTTCAATTCTCTAACAGTTTTTCCATCTTTAAATTTTTAATGAGACTGAGCATCACTGAACCTGAACCAACCCCAGTCAAATCTCAATGAATGTCTTTTTGTCTCATAAAATGTTTACTGGAGTTTCAGCGTCAAAAAGACTGAAGTACAATCTTGCGTAAATTCATTGTAATTTCTTTATTTGGGCAAAAACACAAACAAAAAATACATTACATCAAAACTATTCAGTCAAAAGTGACACAAAGTGCTTCTGTAGAAGTGACAGCCTGAAGTTTAAAATAACTGTTTAAAGAAATGCTTTAAAATCACAGTAGAGAAATGCCAGTCATTTTTGTAACATTGACAACATAAAAAGGTGTATTGTCCTTTCAGTATCAGCCACAGTTGATTCTCTAGTATAAGAGTTATCTCGAAGGTTATAGGAGAGAAACATATTTATAATCCTGTTATCTCTCAAGACACTCACCATGTAGTTTATTTGTTAGTCTGCACAAATTGGGCCGAGCGAAATAACAGTATGTATATTTCTTGAATTGTATTTAAAACTGCACATTTGTTGAATGGAAAGTTAGAACTGTTATGGTTAAAACCAATGTAGTCATGCATTGTAGCAATACCATTTCAGCGCAACAATGTAACTAATTATTTAATTACAACTTTAACAGTGTAGTAGAGGTTCTTGAGTAGTGTTTTATCAAATACGTACATTGAATACCCCATTTTAATTGGCGGTTTTTATTTTCGCATCTGTGTTTGTACATATGTTACAGCGCTGCAGTATAAATATCATAAATATAAATAAAGTAAGAAACAAAGAATGAACAACTATAGGCACCCTGTGGTCATACATGCGATTCACAAATATCAAAAAGGATCTTGCACTAAATCATAATGAAAGGTTTATGTATGGACTTTCAAAATTATAACATCACGATAATGATTAGTACATCATATTTACTCAGCAAACACGCAGGAATCCATTTACTCAGAGCTTATTTGTTTTCGGTCATGGCTATACCAAAACCATGATTCATCCAGTGCTTTTGGGTTCTGGGTTCAGGGCTAAACAAGGCAACAGCAGCAAGAGGAGATCAGTTCAGTCACTTTTTTCCTGCACCACTTATTTAAATCTTTGGTCTCAGTCTACTCTGCTGCCAGCTTTGGCTGATAAACATCTGTCTGGGATCAAATTTATACCTAGAGAAAAGTACATTAGTATAAATTTAAAAGCTGCATTAGAGAGTAATGTTTACAGGATATAATAAAGTAATATAGTATGTTCAAACCTGGGATCATAAACACCAGGAGTTCGACATGACTGTCCTGAACAGGACTGTAGTATCATCAGCCGTCTGTTCATCTTCTCCAAAACTTCCTGTTCAATGCTCCTCGCTACATTGGTTAACTGAAAGGGATCCGCAGTCATGTTGTACACTTCTACAAACACCTAAAAAAGGTGCATTGAAAAGGCTTTAACAACACAATAATGACAACAAATTTGGCCAACACCCACATCAAAGTTTCATGGATTTTTCTTCTATCGCGAGTTAACGTTTTGTGGAAAGCTACTTTTGTAGGCAGAGCTGTCCTGGACCAGACTAATGGCCATGTGGATGCCAATCTGTGTCTATGGCCCCTCCAACCACTATCCATTAATAAAGGAAGTAAGGGCAGTAAGGGCGAATGCTCTATCGGTGAGTCACTGCCTCCTTGATAAAGTCTATTTGTCACTTTTAAAAGAAGAAGAAACTTAGCATACCTCATTATCATCAAATTCACAGTATTGCAAGTTGGCAGATGGGGCAATGGTGCGTACACAGGCGTAGGTATTGTTGTAGGAGTCTTCGCAAACACAATCTGGGAAACACTCCTAAATGAACGAAGGAAGATACATATTTAATGATATGACATGGTTCCATTCATCCATTTTCCTCTGTTTCTCCGGATTGCGGAGGCAGCAGTCTGAGCAGAGATGCCCAGACTTTCCTATATACCACACCTCTTCCTGCTCTTCTGGGGAGATCTCGAGGCAGCACCAGGCCAGTTCCAAGACTGGGAGGAGGCCTTAGGGAAGACCTAGGACATGGTGTAAATACTGTCAAATCTGTTGTTGAGTCTTACCGACACTCCCGGTCCCAGCAAAGGGCAGGCAGGATCAGTCACATTGCTTCCCTCTCCTTCATACTCCACTAGGATATCTGTTCTCCACCCAGTGCTGTTCACCAAACCCTCCTGATGGACAGATTCATGATGCAGACGCATTATAAGGCGTGTAGATTACAAAGCAAGTTTCCCTCTCAATAAGAGCTCACCATTATTGGCAGGAAGGACATGCCATCCATCTGTGTTTTGCTTACGTTGTAGCCAGCGATGTCCAGCATGGTAGGACCAAGGTCGACATTAGCTACCAGCAACTAACAATATTTGAATATATGGAAGTATTAATGAAATATTAAATCAAGAAACATTCCAAGTACAAAAAACTGATGGCATACTGGACTAGTCTGATTTGGCTTGATATTTGGGCCTCTGACCATAAGAGGAACTCTGATGTCAAAATCATACAGCTGCCTTTTATCCAATGGCAGAGAGAACTGACCTGGAAGAAAGAATTAAATGATGGAGGAAGTATCACAATTAATTTTATTTCACCAGGCATAAGTAAAACTGGCAATATGTGCAGAATATTTACAGCTGGTTCGGAAAAGTTTTCAGACCTTTTATATTTTACACTCATTCACTAAACTCATAAATGATTAGGTATGAGGAAAATTGTACGGCCTGTGTATAAGCCTGAGTGTAAATCGTATAACAAGTTCAAAAAGCCATTTGAACAGACTTTAACATTATAAACATAGAAATCCACAACAGAGGGCTGATAAGTTAATAAACCCACCTGTGTGATAACCATTGTCAGATGTAAAGAAGACGTAGGTACTGTCCAGTTCACCTCTGACCTCTAACTGTTTTACTATTTTCTCCACAAGGTCATCCACAGACAGAAGCGTTGTCCACCTAAAAGACCAAAAGTACTCTTTTATTACATATTGAGCAAGCAAGTGTATTATAAGACTTATTAATGAGACTTATTCACACCGACCGTTTCCTGAAAGCCTCGTCCAAAAACTTGATAGAGGAGTTGCTCATGGGAGTTTTTGCTTGTCTGATTAACCAGTGCTTGTCCTGAATAGAGGAATTGAAGAAAAGAAAAGAAAAAAACATATATTTAACTTGCTGCAGAAATAGGAATTTATTAATGTGAATGACCACGTTACTTTTCCATGGATGTTGAAATTTGGGCCTCTGGGAGCTTTGGTTGTGTTAAATTTATTCTGATATTGAGGGGCTGCAGTCCACGGAGAATGAGGAGCGGGCACTGACACCATCATAAAGAAGGGCAGGAAGTTTGATTTGTACTGAAGAAAGTCCAAAGACATGTTGGCCTGAAGAAAAGGACAAAATGTGTTAATGTGTATAAAATATCCCACTAAATATATTATGCGTTTCATACCAACATACCAGCACATCTGTCAGATAATCTTTGCTATAGTCCGAGCCATGTTTCTGTGCTTTTCCATTCACGGACAAGGTGTAGTTGTAGTACTTGGAGTTCTTTTCCTGAAATTGAATACACCATTTATTATAAAAGAAAAGTCTAAATTACTTTAAAAGAGGCATAAAAAAAGTGATGCTACCAGTCCAACCCAATAGCTCCAACCAGGGGGGACATGTTCCACTCCTCCAGCCTCTTGGTGCCCATACTGAAGCAGACAATGCAACCCACAATAGATCTCACACTAAAGTAAAGCTGGTCTACTGACACTACAGTGAATGTAACTCACCTGGTTAAGGTATTTCCCAGCAAAGAAGGTCTGATAGCCAGCGAAAGCATTCAGTAATGCAGGGAATGTGTGACCTTCTTCGGTCTTCTGCCAAACTATGCTGCTGCAGTTTCCCTCTAACGTGTTGTTGATGACATGGTGGTTGTGTGGATATTTACCCGTGAGAATACTTGCTCGACTTGGGCAGCACAGTGGACTGGCTACAAACTGAGAGTTAACAGAAACTCTTGGTAAAATTAGACAAATACAACATGTGCATTATTCAGATGCACAAAGTAGAGTAAAAAGTAGGGCTGAACGATATGGACAAAATTTAATATCTCGATATTCATGCCAGATATCTCGATATTGATACGATATGATACAACTATGGGTTAGGTGAAAACTATGCATTTTCCAGAAAAATAAAATCATAATACAAAAGAGTGCCGTTTTATTGATGAAAATCTATATCTTTTATATCTTGCTTTTTCAAATTTTAATATCTTGAATGTTCATATCTCGATAAGTAAAAAGTACATTGAACTTACTGCATTTGTGAATGATATCCCTGCATCTCCAATGAGTTTTTTCGTCTTGCTCAATGGCGTCTGTAAACAATAGTTGCATGTAGTCATAATCAAGTTTTTATTTTAAAATAAAGTACACAAATAGCTGATACATTGGGTTATTGTAATACACTGTTTACTACAACTTTTGGGAGCACACTACTGAAAAAACATTGCGTCATGCCCAATGATGCGTTTCACCAGGAATGTGCATGTGTCTCCTCTTTTTCGGCATACCAGACATATACTATTCGATACTAAACCACAACTCTACTATACTCTAAATTCTTAAAACTTACCAACCCTCCGTTTGCGATGTCCAGGTCGTCAGTAAGAATTAAAACTATGTTTGGTCTGCGATAGGATTTAGCAAACTCTTCGCAGCAGCTGAGGCTGATAAAAGTGACGCAGATCAGCAGAGTGTTCATGAGGCTCGGCAACCCACCGCTTAAAGAGGCCATATTATAAAATAAATCAAAAACTGACGAGGCCCTTGCCTCTTGTCTCAGTCAGAGCCTTATAACATTTTATAAGCAGTCCTTTGTAGTAAATAGCTTAGCCCCCTTTTTAGTTCAGTCGACACTTCCTTTTTGGTGGTCATGTGCGACTAGGCTACGGAAGCCGCAGTCAAGTCACCGAAACAAACCCGGGTAGGGACCATGGGGTAGGGACAAGCCCCGGGTATCCAATATGGCCGCCCGTTGATTTCAATGGTTTGTGCTCATTGGCGCAGCGAGCCAGAAAAAATTCTTACTTCCGCGTTACTTCCGGGTCCATCGGGCCCAGAGCTTTTTTTAACGGCTACTATATACTTGTATAATTTATATTATTCATTGTTATGGCCATATTAGGGTCCTTACTCATTTCCAATAAAAAACACAAAGAAACGCGGATGTTTATTGCCAATCCCCATGATTCTCAGCGCGACGAGAACGCGCACCACAGCTCGGCAGCAGAGCGCAGCAGAGACGCAGTAGGTCTAGATCGCGCAACCTAGTCATTGATGCAATCAAAGTTATTCACTTTTGGAACCGTTTTCCAACGTTTAATTACAAAGTTAATTATACTTCTACAATTGACCACATGTCAAGTAAATTGACAGCGCAACGAGAGCAGGCAGAGAATCAGCCAGGGCTGCTGCCGTGAGCGGAGCAGTAGACCCAGATCTCCAAGTATACTGCCCTACGCATGGATGTATTTAAAGATCTGTACCGTTTTCCAACATTTAAAAGATACATCCAACTTCTATTATTCAGCATAATGACAAAATCAATGTTCATTTATGCCTTTGTAAGTTTTTAAATACCGTAATTTTGTTCAACGCAGCATTTGATCCATTTAACTTTTTGCCGTGACATGAAATCAAACGTGAAATGAACGAGACACATTTTTACACGTGGTGTGTAAATGAAATCCTACAATACAATTACCACAGTTTTACCTTTGGTTATTCTGTTTTATTTAAATGTCATATTTATAGTAGTTTGGGCATATTGCCTTTTCTTTTACGTACTATCATTAAAAATGTCATGTCATATATACCTTTGTTATTATAATGCTTCCTTATAGCTGAACTTGCATGGAAACACTGAAATGTTATCTTGTACTTTGTCATCTTAACAATCAGGCAATAGTGTGTAGATATAGACATTTGCATTTTTATGGATGGAACATGAGAACAAAAATAGCATTGCAATGCGTATATTCATAATTATCAACAATGGCAATGTGATAAATACCATCCTCTAATTATTAGGCTGACAAGAGCCATTATAATACATTATAATGCAAATTATAAGCTTTTGCTTATAATTTTGGAACCACATTACATTGTATTTCACAACATTTGCAGACTAGCAATTCATCACAAGTAAATCAGCAGAGTAGAAAATTGTACTCAAGAGTAGTGTTATTTTAAAAAATAATTTTACTGCATTGTAACAGAATTGCAAAATTAGTTAAAAAAATAATTCAAGTAAAATAAATCACCAACATTTATGTCAATTGTCTTTGGGATTTTCGCAGAAACTAATAGATGTAATTGAAATGCAATGAAGCTTTTTTTTATGTACACAATAAAATAAGGATATTGCAAAAAAGAAAAGTGCCCCAACATATTTGCATAGAAGGCCTACAACACTATACACACACAAAAAAACTGGGTTTTGCCCAAATTTTAAATGTTATTGGTTTAGACCCGATGACAGCAGTTGCAAAAAGAAACCACAACAGCGATCCTCTGCACTCTGAACATTATTGGCTTTATTTCCAGAAGTGCCCGTAATATCTTCAGAGTGGAAAAGAATAATGCCCAAAGCTGTTCTACTGATCAACAAGTTCAGCCAAGACCACCTTACGTTTTTTTCTCTGCTGTCAGATTGGAAAGTAGATTCAACGACAGTCCCAGACTGGAATAGGTCTCCTTCTGGACAAGACAAACATCTATAACATATACATAACATATAACGCCTGCATTCTCACCACATAAAGGTTTAGCCGATAGCCTCTTGAGCTGCCCAGTCTGACCCTGACTCTTACAACAAGAAACCAAGGAGTAACTGCAGTTTGTAAAGAGGCACAGAACTGGTTTTAACCGAGTTTTAAAGCTAAATCTGGTCATCTTCCAAGGACACGGGCGTCACCAGCTACTGCAGTTCTTTCTGACAGCAAGAACAAGACTTTGTTTCCAGGGCTGCACAGTCACATTTTGGTGAAAATGGCAACTTCATACGGCACCATTCTTTTGGCTCCATCACTTAAGCTAAAAGAGAAACTGAGAAAATGACCGGAGAATAGGTTAGACATGACACAAATAGTCAAAGTTGGTTTAATAACTAGTTATTATTGTCTGAAACATGATAGACCTTTATTTTATTAACTTGAATAGGTTCCCTTACATTTTACAGTTGAATTTGGCACTGTTGTGATTTATGAAGTTATAGCTTGCATGACTAATCATAATTAGAAAAGTATACTTTTTTTTGTGTGTGCATCTTACCTGTTGTCCCGTCAGAGTTGGGTTTGTCTTTGTCTGGTCTTGTGTTGCCATGGTGATGGGGCTTTAAACCGAGACTTGACATTTTCGGTTTTAATATAAGCTCTATATGCTGTGGATGACAAAAGAGTTTATTTTGGTGAAGTTGGGTCAACAGTTTGAATGTGACCTACATACAATGTCATTTCCTTGCTACTGGTAGTTCGCCTCTGTTCGTTCCAACACTGCCATGTGCTGAGCACCTCACTCACAGCAGAACAGGAGACGGTATAATAAGAGTCTGGTCTGTCCTGTGTGGAGGAGATGGGACAGGACACGGCCGCATCTGTTCAATATAGGTACAATTACCGAGCAGCAACTTTATTACAGTTTTATTTGTGGCTATAAAACACATAACAAACTAACTGAACTTTAAGTAATAGCTAGTAATCACCTGTTAGCAAAGAAGTTCATGCTAAGCCCCATCTTCCATATCCATAGTGGACACAGATCCCACTGCAGCAGACTCCTCTCTGCAGCAGGCGACCTAGGTGCAGAAAGGACCAAAATATCACCCTCATTATACTTAGTTCATATTTTATTATCACACGACAAAATAAGAATTATATACATCTGACTACTGTGTCTATTACGGTTACTATAATCACCAGTCTTGATACATTAGTGAACAAGTATGAAAGCACGAATTTGTGAATTTAACAAACTTGATTAAAAAGTCACGTCATTATTATATAGTGCCCAATAAACCTAAACCTAACCTTTTCCTAACCTTAGCCTTAATTGTTTTCCTGTTTCTAAACTTTTTCCAACTCCTGCCCCTGCAAATAACCATAACCAGTAAGATACTGTCCAGATTAAATATGAGGCAAAATAGCTGGAACCGTCTGATGGCATTGTACACTTCGATCATATTAACTAACCTTATTTTGTTAGTTTGTCTGGCAAGTTAAATAACTTCTCACTATGTGTTACGCTATGTAATTATTGTAATTCGATACACATACCGTGTATTTTAATGTAAAATATACTGTATGTGTATTTTACATTAAACAGGGACACTGTCCTCTAGAATAGCATTGTTCTGTTAGTTTAAAATGGTACTCGTTGTAGTAGTTTCTATTTTTCACGAAGCTACAATATATCAACTGTCTCATCGAAATAGTATTTACGTGGTGTATATTAACATTTACAGTTACGGAATACATTCTGTGTGATACAAACAGCGCAAACTTACTTGCAAAATTCCTCTTTTCTCTCGATTCCCCCATGCTGTTGTTTTCCTTCATGAGCGCGCCCACGGAAATCGAGGGCGCGCTCTGCACGTGCACGGCAACACGTGTTTAGTTCTGCCCAATCAGCGCGGCGGAAAGCTAGAGCGTGGCTAGAGTGGAGCTCGTCTAAGTCCTTAAAAACGTATTTTTTAGGCGATACGCAAATTTTAAAGAGAAAAAAAGTACATGATGTTAATATAGATGATAATCGACACTAAATCCGACCTTTGTGACAGTTGTAGGCGTCCTGTCAGCCGAACACGGACAGTTTTTTCTTGCACAGCCGCTTATGGCAAAAATCCTTTCTGAGCCCGATGAGAATTTGCTGCTGTAGTACCATCTAGTGGCCGTCCGCCGACCGGCGCGCGGGGAAGGGGGGAGTGTCCTATCCAGTTATTATAATAGATCCATGGGTAGGGAGGGTAGGGACGTCGGGGACGCTTCCACATTTGACTGCGAAACATATCTTTGCTTTGGCATTACAAAAAAAAAAAAAAAAAAGAAGAAAGAAAGAAGGAAAGAAAGAAAGAGCATTAGGACCTAAGCTACTCGTTGTTTCCCCTCGTTTTTGTTTCAATTTTGGATACACATTTACCTACTGCTTTTGATTAAGGTGCATTATGTAGGCCTCATTTTTTTTATCCGGGGGAAAAAACATAAAAAAAAACCCGAAGTGTCTCTATTGATATGGGCCAGGAGTTGAAAAACGCTTAAGTTTAGAAACAGGGAAACAATAAGGTTTACTGTGGTTTGGGTTAGGTTTATTTAGCAATATATGACTTGACATCACAAGGAGACGGTTATAGAGTTCATATTATTCACCTTTTTATGAGATTATTATATATATATATATGTGTGTGTGTGTGTGTGTGTGTGTGTGTGTGTGTTTATGTTTTTCCTTAATAACGAGTTGGCTGCACCTGTTTCAAGGAAAAGAAGAAAGACAAAAAGAACGTTTCCACCATAGGTTTCCACCTGTGGCAGGAGCGAGAAGTTTTGAAGTGGGCTGTCCCATTATTAAGTGCCACAGGGGGGCAGGACGCAAACGCCGACACTTTCAGGAAAGAAAATAAAAGCTGCTGGGTCGGTCTTACCTATGGGAGGCTAATGGCGTGCTCCAGGAACTCTATCCTCCTCGAAACAGATAAAAAAAGTTTTGTCATATGCGCAACAAATGTAGACGAGTTAGTGTAACAATGTAGCTATAAGTCCAAGTCCTTAGAATGGGTTCTGAGGTCAAATTAAACGGGGCGGAACTTTTGGAAGTTGACATATGTGACGACAGCGGCTTGTGTGTCGAAGAAAGTGGGTTTGTAAACTCTCCATGCCCGAGTCGAGATGGCTTTGCAGACTTTCAACAGTGGACAGGTTTCACCGAGTCAGCCAGTGACTCAGCGCCTCCAGAGCAGCAACAAGTCCAAGTGGGAGCAGCGCCTGGCAGTGCCCGCCCTGGGACCAGCGGCAGTGACTGTGATGGCGAGGGGCACGAGGTGAGTGCTCTGGACTGTCTGCTGGTGGAGCTGTATGACACGTACAGCGGAGGCTGCAGGACGCATGCGGACAGCTGGGACAGCTCCACTGAGGCATCCGGCTCTGAGGCATTTTTGGGCCGTAGCAACACCGCGTCCAGCTTTCTCCAGGAGCTCCAGGAAAAACACACCAGAAGGCATCAGAAGAGCTACTTGGCCCAAAAAGGTGCAACATAAGTTAACAGATGATTTTGTTATGCCTAATAGTGGTGGCCCTACATGCTACATAGGCTTGCCGAAATTATCTGCAGATTTTTTATTTTATTTTATTTATTTATTTTAACTTTCAAATTAGCCTATGTGGTGGCCTGTACTAAGCTTGGTAACCTGGGAGTCTTCAATGGCATGCTTTAGTGCAGAAATGTATGCGTGCCACTGCCCTGAATCCTACAGTAAACACTGCAGACTGTGTGGCGTGTTTGTCCACATTTGAGGCTTGGTTAAGTTAAACAGACTGTAGGGCCAGTTGCATAGTTTCACAAGTTCTTGGTGTACTAAATCAATGAAATGTCAAAGTTAATCCTTCACACAACCACCCACATTATGTTCATATCAGATCTATTATTATTATTGTTAGTTATATATAACTTTGTTTTAAGTTAATTAAGTTTAAGACCAAGTAAATTCTATTTCAGTACACTACTAACTGAGATCTGGCTAAAAACAAAGTATCTGGTTTAGTTGTTAAATTGTAGATTGGGCATCCATGTTTTAGGATTCCTAAATAAAATAAAAAAAATCTCTGTTCTTTATGCAGACCCTGAAGAGTTGCAGTGTATGATTCAGGAGGTCAAGTACCGCACTGGTCTGCAGTCAGCCAAACTGATCCGGCAGCTGAAGAGAAGAGATCGTCTGTACCACAAACTGCAAAAGAATAATGACATAATCACGGCTTGCCTTCAGGCTGTCTCTCAAAAGCGACGTAAGAAATTTACACTTCTAAGGCGCATTCACCAAATGCGTTTCGACTCTTTATCATCACCAAAGAGCTGTAGCCTTGTGTAGCTTATTGTCGCTAGCTATCCTATAGGGCCCGACCGATATATCGGCCAGCCGATATGAGGTATTTTACAATAAAAGTGCAGATATCTCAGAAACTAAAAGGGATAAAAACGTGTTGCATTGGAAAGAAAATTAGCCCTCCCACAATTTCCTAGGCCTCAGGTAGGGCTGGGCGATAAATCGAATTAATTCATGTGGGAAATGGCTAAATTGTAAAATCGTGTCCGCCGCTCCATGTCCATCTGACGAGCGCCGTGCTGCAGATTTAGCAGGGTTTCAGACGCTCCATAGCGACTCTTGTCGAAAATGACACCAGCAGAACCAGCCAGCAACTTTCTAGAGATCTCTGCTTCTTTGTTTTTTTGCACGATTGAGTTTTTTCGCTAAAACAAAGTTTCCCCACAGTCTGCTTCTCTCCCCTCTCACGCTGAGCCGCTCTGAGCCGCTGCAAGCATTTAACTCCGCCCCTTTCCCCTTGAGTCTCCATGGAGACGTTGTCAGTCACAGCTGAGCTAAAGGATGATAAAACTAACTTACTTTTGAGAACAGACAAATAATATCCATCCATCCATCTTCTTCCACTTGTCCGTTGCCTGGTCGTGGGGGCAGCTGTTGGAGCTGCCCACATCACATTGCACCAGCCCCTCTGGCTCCTCCTGCAGGTGGTGGGTCCACAGACGGACAGACAAATAATATTTAAAATAGAAATAACAATGAATGGGCCTAATTGTAGGCTATATTATGAATCTAAATATTAATATAATTATTAACGAGCAGTTTTCTTCATATGAAAGATCAGGAGACCTTTTTAGGTTAAAATCGTAATTGTCCAACCTGAGTAAAAAAATGTAGATTTTATTTTTTGGCCATATCGCCCAGCCCTAGCCTCAGGGTAGCAAAGAAACATCGCGGTGAAAACCGCTTACTCACAGACTTACTGTTTTGTTTTTGTTTTTTTGTCTTTCAAACAAGCTTCCCCTAAAGGAGCTACTAAACATGACTATCCAGCCCACCCTGCAGTTCAGAGTTCAACACCAACACGTTTAGAAGCTTCATACACAGGATTATAATAATAATATACCAGACAGTTTCCAAAAATATCAGCGGTGCATATCAATATTGGCCAATCAAAATCCCCTCTAATCGGCATCGGCCTTAGAAAAAAACATTATCGGTCGACCTCTATTAGATATATTTCTATGAATGAAACATTTAGTATATCAATAAATGTTTAGCTACAAATTAAATTAAAATATTGACATATATTGGTTATTTTTTTTTGCCTTCATATCGGTCTCAGACCCCAAAAATTCATATCGGTCGGGCCCTAATCCTAACTTTTAGCCTCTAGTTGGGAGAGCTAAAAGTTTTAGCTGGATTTTAACTTGAACACCAGGAATAGACTCTGGCTTAGACCATGGTTGTATTGTTAAAGATCTGCACACAAGCATATTGAGGGGATTGCTTTGGGTGATATGGAAACTTCACGGGGTGGGTATTGCTTATTGGGGCTTTAAAGAATGTTCGAGATTTTTTTTGTTTGCACTGTACAGTAAACTTTATTGAGTTGACACCGTCAATACGGTAGGATTATTATGTAAGGATTAAACAACGAGGAGCAGTGGATTACAGTTTTAGGTTATGAACATTCTGTACCGAGTTGCAAAATCAAACGATAACAATGTAGACCTGCCACTCATCATAATGTTACAAATCAATGAGAGAGCACAGTTGGTGCTTGCTGTCATTAGCCCTTGGTGGATGTTGGCAACATAGCTTCAAATAAAAGAGAAAACCGTCTACACTACAGAGACGCAACTGCTCTGCAGGGGCTGAGTGACAGACAGTGGGCGGACAGAGGAGGACACCTAAAGGGTTAAGAAAACAAGTGTAAATATATGGAATGGAAGCTTCTTTGTATTGCACTTTTCACATGACACAAGTCACGTAAAGCGCTTCACAGGGAATTTTTCTTCATTCACCCACATGGTTATTATGTATATTGTATATGTTTAAGACCACTTGAAAAATGGCAAAAAATAATCACATTTTGCATGGTTGGAACTTAACAAGGTTTGAAGTAGAACTTCAATATGCAACAAGAAGAAATGGGAGTGAAACAAAAAATATATATATATATATATATATATATATATAACAATGAAATAATTAAAATAGGCTGATTTGCAGCTGATAAAAAGGTTTAGGACCACATGCCTTTTAAAAAGGCCAAAAATGTGCTTTCAATGTAATTTTCTGTCAGGTATTCACACTGTCATGACGTCCTGATGGCAAAGGCAAAAAGAAGAATCTCGTTTTGAGCATGTTTGGGTTGTTGACCTCCTATAAGAGCCTCTCACAGCGCGCCATCGCTGCTGAGGTGGGACGCAGTAAGACAGTCATTTTTAATGTTCTAAATCCTCAAGTGGAAGACCCAAAAAATATCAAGAGCACCGAGGGTCCGATTGGCTGTAGATCACTGGACGATCCTTGACCCAGATGCTCTCTTTAACATCTGCACAGAGCCAGAGGCCGTTTGATACCCCTGCACCACCTGAAGCTCCATTGTTCCACTGAAGGAAAAAGCAACCCAGATCATTATGGTGTCCCTCCACTGTGGCGCGTAGAAAACATCTCTTTCTCATTAGAGAATACAAATGTTTTCCTCCTTTTCAATGTCCCATGTTTGGTGCGCTCTTAGGGAGGATCATCCAGTGTCTTGACCTACAGCCAATCGGATCCTCCAGCTCAGTGTTGGTGACATTATTTTGGATCTTCCACTTGATTTTTTTTTGTTCCATAACCCTCAGGATCATTTAAGAAATTCAAAATGACTGTCTTACTGTGTCCCACCTCAGCAGCGATGGGGCTCTGTTGAGCCAACCTGACTATGTTCAAAACAAGATTTTTTGTTGCCTTTGCCATCAGGACATCATGACATTGTGAACACCAGACAGAAAAGTACATTGAAAGCACATTTTTGTAGAGATTTGGCCTTTTTAAAAGGCATGTGGTCCTAAACGTTGGATCAGCTGCAAAACGGCCTATTTCAGTTTATTTTATGTTTTAAAAAACCTTTACTCAAAATGTTTTTGTCCTTGTAGCATATTGAAATTCTACTTGGAACCTTGTTAAGATCCAACCATGCAAAATGTGAATTTTTGCCATTTTTCAAGTGGTCTCCGACTAGTTTGTTTTATAGTTACCCTTCTGTCTGTCTATGTTTCTAATCCTATAATCAACAACTTTATGGAGTTATTTCTGTGCGTAAGACCTGTAGAATAGGGGCCTTCATGATGTTGTCTGCTCCCCAATAGTCTCTTAACAGACCTCCTGAGACCATCACAGAGCAGCTGTATTTGAAATGAGATTAGATTAAACACAGGTAAACTCTATTTAGTCATTGGGTCAACATGTGAGCATTCAGAAATCTTCATTCAACGTCTGAAGGCGATTGGTTGCACTAAAAGGAAAGGGGGGCCAGTTCTTATGAACATCACACTTTTCAGTTTTTTATTTATGAACAAAAAAATCATCATGTATAAATTTCATTTCACTTCACAATTGTGTGTCACTTAGTGTGTTTTTCGCATAACATTTCAATTAAATATATTTATGTTTATGGTCCATAGTATGGCAAAATGTCGTAGAGTAAAAGGGGGTACTTATGCAACCCACTGTACTTGCAGTATTACTTGGTTTGGGGCCTTTTACTTGAATTACTGCCTTAATGCGGTTGCGTGGCATGGATGCTATCAGCCTGTGGCACTGCTGAGGTGGCACTGCTGAGGTGGCACTGCTGAGGTGTGGAAGACCAGGATGCTTCAACCAGAGGAATATGACATCTGAATGATCCGTTTGTGTGTGGAGGCTCTTGATGCACTGACTCCAGCCTCAGTCCACTCCTTGTGAAGGCCCCCCACACTTTTGAAAGGCCTTTTCCTGACAATCCGTTCCAGACTGCGCTCAACCCTGCGGCTTGTGCACCTTTTTCTTCCACACTTTTCCCTTCCACTTAACTTTCTATTAATGTGCTTTAATACAGCACTTTAAGAACATCCAACTTCTTTTGCTATTTCCTTTTGAGCATTTCCCTCCTTATGGAGGGTGTCAATGATGGTTTTCTGCACAACTGTCAGGTCAGCATTCTTCCCAATGATGGTGAATTCTACTGAACCACTGAGAGACCATTTAAAGTCTCGGGGACCCTTTGCAGGTGTTTTGGATGAATTAGCGAACGACAGGGTGACACTTTGAGCCAATGTAGTCCCTTTTCACAATATTCTAATTTTCTGAGATTTTGAATTTGGGGTTTTTACAAGCTGTGGGCCAAAATCATCACGCAAAGTGAGATGTATATCAAGCATTTTTCTTGTAATAATTTGGATAAATATGGCTCACACTTGTAAAAAAGCAAAACAAATAAAACATCTCCCGAAGGTTTTTATATTTTTAAAATGAACTATTATAATAATTATAAAAAATATAACAAACAAAGGCTTAACATATATCACTTTGCATGCCATGAGTCTAGATCATATATCAATTTCACATTTTAAGTTGTATTACAGAAATAAATGAACTTTTTCATGATATTCAAATTTTCTGAGTTTTACCTGTACCTACAATACATAAAAATACTTTAAAGGTCCTATATCATGCAAAATCGACTTTTTGGAGCTTTTAACCATGTTGTTTTGCTATTTCCTTCTCAAAAACACCCCCAGAGTGGTTTTTGGATTCATTCACGCAGTTCTAAGTAATCCTCCTGAATCCTGCTCCTGGTAAACGACTGGCATGTTCAGTTGTGTCGTCAGAGCGGAACGGAAGTGCTCGACGTCTGTAATCTAATGCCTGATTTTTCATTATTTCTGTCGTAAAAAAAAAAAAAAAAAAAGAAAGTGCCTGACTCGTCCGTGCTGCCCCTGCAGAGAAAACAAACGCACCCCCTGAGCGTCTGAGCAGATGTCGTGTTTGCACCGAAAGCTGTGAAGAGGGAGCTCTTTCTAACCTACTCTGGAGTCTGGACACCTGTTCTTTTTTCTAACGATAATGTCACGGAGAAAAGCGCGTTTGGCTACGAGGACAGGACTTTATTCAACCTAAAGAAGGCAACCACTCGCCAGAAGTTGGAATTTCTCTCCAGGATTCAGCGACTCAGCCAAAATAGTGTTTGTCTGTGACCGTCTCTGATGGATGTTTGGTGAACCTTGGCCAGAATCAAAGTGGATTAACTTTTATAACCAACATAATGGAAACATCAGAGCGGTGAGTCAATCAAAATGCGTGTTAGCGTGTGTGTTAGCCATTATATATATTTCTACTACTGCTAAAGTTGTATGAGCGGAGAGAGGGGGCGGAGTTAACTGAATCCAAGCGTTTTGTCTTCCGGGTTGGAAAAATACCTCCAGAAAATACTTATATTTATCACAAAAATTAGTGCTCCGTAGTGGTAGAGGTACAATATATCATATAAATGCCTATACTTTACTATGGAATGGCTAAAATAGCATGATACAGGTCCTTTAAAAATGTCTTCAAAACGTGTCACGACCCCCACCCGGAAACCCCCGCTGTAGATGACATCACCACAGTCCAGAATTGTAGGGAATATCATTTAAAGGTTATCATTTATTTTGTAGCTATGATTTAAGATAAAAGTTGTGAAAAATGCACTTTGAGCATCTGCAAAAGCGCTTCGTAAGACTAATGGATTATTTTTAATGCATTGTCATAGTAATGGGTAATAGAATGGGGGGTCTCATGTACAATAAAGTTTAAAAAGGAAGAAACTAATCAAATTATAAATAAACATTTATAAAGTTTATAAAGAGATCAAAGTCAGCGTGAAGAAATAAATTATAGTAAGTAAGTAAAGTTTATTTCTAAAGTGCTTTTCGCAGGGTAGGTAAAATGGAAACAATATGAGCAAAAACATTTTATATAAGAACAAAATAACCAAAAAACAAACTTTCTGTGTAGGCCTGCACGATAAATTGAAATTGCAATATTATGGTTGCAATTAGCAAATCGCTAAGAAATTGGGGTATAGGCCTAATGTTTATTTATTTATTTTTTAATGCAACACGATATCTGTTGTCATAATGATGTAAAGGTGCTTACTTTGTAGTTTCAGACCTTCACAAAAGGCATTAAGCAGGTGGAGACGTTCATACGCTAGTCTTCTCACAAATTCTTCCTAAGCTATTGTTTTTTTTTAAATGTGCCGCCCAACTTCAGAGGCACCTCTGAGCATTACCTCATCTCTCTCCAACCCAACCCTACCCAGTTCTCAGCATCCCTGGCAGACCCCGCCTCTAGTGACGCCGGTCAGGAGGAGGAGTACAACATCAGCAGCACTATCGTTCTCTGCCTGCTCACGCGATTTATTGGCATCGTTTGTTTTCTGTCCACTGCTGTGTGAAGACAAGAGGATTAACTATAATATTGTTGCTATACAGTGAAGAGAAGTTCTGCCATTTAGTTCTGCTCGTGATACAAAAAGAGGAAGGGATTCAGGACCGTGGCCAGTTCCATTGACTGACTCCGTGTCGGAGCGTATAGGAAGCATGAGTGTGCGGAGACTTTCCTGATTCAGGCCATCGCCAAACACGGCTACAGTGAGGACGAGTGGAGAATGCGGTGATCGTCGGGGCTGAAGTACTGTAGCTTTTCAATGAGGCAGGAGCGGCTGTCCTCCGCGGGAAGGAGGCCGAGAGTGGGCGTCAAGCAGCGGCAGCACAGCTCGGGAGGGGTCGGTAATATCATTAGCAGCGTCCTCAAGAAACGCAACGGGATATCCCGGAGTGCACCACGGCTGCTCTGCACTTTAGAGCCAGGTGAAACTACATATTTACTCAAAGGCATATGCATATAGCATTGCTGACTTTAAATGTTGATTTTAGCATAGCATAACACAGCTGATTAGGCAGCTGTCAACCATCCTCTCCAAGCTCGAAGGTCGTACCTCGGAATTGCACTTCGCGTACGTTACCGTAAAATATTAAATTGGCTCTAACCTATATAGCATACTTTTGTTTTGTTTAGCTTAATATCACAACGGGAGTTGCCTCACAGGGCTGCATCAAACATTAAAGCAATGGAACAAGACGATGTAAAGTTCAGGCAAAAGTATCCAGGCAAACATAATCTGTACTCTATAGTTGAGATGTTCGTCTGCGACAAAGATCTCTGGCGACTTTGGCTATTGCATTTTGATCCATCCTGCAACTTCTTATTTCAAGCTTTATCCAAATGGTTCGCGTGTTCCGCAATGTCATTCACTGAGCGTGTCCCCTGAGCTCCGTGCGTTTGGACATGCGTCTTGTGTGTAAGCTGTGGGGCCAGTGGGAGGGTTTTTAGTGTTAATCCTTCGGTCAGGTGAAAAGCGCTGAATAGAACACGGAAGAATGGCGCACAGCAATACGACAGAAGAGGGTCCTGCAGGTTTGCTCTTGTTTTTGTTTTATTGGCTTTTTTGTTTTTGTTTTGCCGTGATCATAAAGAAAGGACTTAACTGAGATCATTCGACAAATAATCACTGCAGCAATGGGTTGGTTGAGCCACAGCCACTACGCCTCTCATGGCTTCCGATTAGTTTTTAATTTCCGTTTACTCCGGCAGCGGATTTACAGCGTTGGATATTTCCTCAAAGACTTTGCATGTGGCCTGGTTTGTGCGCCGACGCGATTTCCCGTTAAAACGATTGAGATTCAGTACCACGAGGAAATGGACAGCGGCGCTTCTGCACAACCAGCCGGAGCCGGTTATGAGATTCACAATAAAATACTGGCCCCCTTCTACAAAAGTCACATTTAGACCTATATTCATCGATTTTATGAGAGATGACTTGCATAGGCCTAATGGCACTGGTTTAATGCAGACAACTTCCTGTGCCTATGGCGTAGAGCGTAACAAAGTTGTGACGACCAGCTTCAAGTCTCTCGCCAACTGGCACTTACGCGTTTTAATTTAACTATTTACATACTATAGTGCCTAACATACAAGTAGAACTAGGACTTCTATATCCATCTTTTGATTAAACAAGTTTGTTTTCTTTCAGGTGTTGATACACAACTTAAATTTACCATTGAACCATCCATTGGGAAGAATGGGTTTCAGCAGGTGAATTAAATATAATCAACAAGGAAATACATTTTTCAAACTAAAATAATTTGTTTTTCATACAGTGGTATGATGCCCTTAAAGCAGTTGCAAGGCTACCTACTGGAATACCAAAAGAGTGGAGGAAAAGGGTATGAGACTATACGAGTATACAATGCACTTTTAGAAATAATCACGACATATTGTTAATCACTAATACAAATCGACAACTGTCTGTGTAGGTTTGGCTAACATTAGCTGACCATTACCTCCACTCCATATCCATTGACTGGGAGAAGACGCTTCGGTTTGCTTTTAATGAGCGCAGTAATCCCGATGATGACTCACTTGGCATTCAGATTGTCAAGGTAAGTGTTGTGATTTACTATATATAGATTTTTGTTTAACAATGCTTATGTCATTTCCTCAGGATCTCCACAGAACTGGGTGCAGTTCTTATTGCGGCCAGGAGGGCGAGCAGGACAGAGTGGTGCTGAAAAGGGTCCTGTTGGCTTATGCTCGCTGGAATAAGAAAGTGGGCTATTGTCAAGGATTTAACGTACTAGCAGCACTTATTCTGGAAGTAACCGAGGGCAACGAAAGTGATGCCCTTAAGGTACCATAACCCTTTCTCATAATGTGTGTTCCCACCACCTTCACCATCTTGATCAGAAATTTAATGGGCTTATAGATGTCTTTATGAAACTTATTTTCTACGCGTGTGTCCTGGTTCCTCACTAAAGGTGATGATATACCTAATTGATAAAGTTCTGCCAGAAAGTTATTTTGCCAACAACCTGCGGGCCTTGTCAGGTACTACAGTTAATGAAATATAAGGAGTTGGCATAGTTTTCTAAGTCTTCATTTTTGCCACTTCCTCAGTGGACATGGCCGTGTTTAGAGATCTACTGCGTTTGAAGTTGCCAAGACTGTCCCAGCATCTCCAGCACTTACAGAAAATGGCCAACAAGGAGGCTGGAGGTATCGGGCAATGCACATTATTCAAATTTCAAGTCAGTACTTTTCTGCGGATGACAATTTTATTTTTATTTTCAGGCAGTTATGAGCCCCCTCTGACCAATGTCTTCACTATGCAATGGTTCTTGACCATGTTTGCAACCTGTTTGCCAGCACCCACCGTGCTGAAGATATGGGATTCAGTTTTCTTTGAGGGATCAGAGGTGCTGTTCCGTGTTGCACTTGCCATCTGGGAACGTTTGGGAGAGTGAGTGAATCGCAAATGATAAATTCATAACAGCTCTTGACTGTTGTTAATTCTATTTTATTTTTTTCTGTGTACAGGAGGATAGAATATTGTCAGACTGCAGATGAGTTTTACAGCACAATGGGTTGTCTAACTCAGGAGATGTTGGAGCTTAATCTCATTGACCCAACTGAAGTCATGCACGTAAGAAAACCAAAGAAATATAAATCTTATATTTTGATTGATTGATTGAAAATCTCTATGTGAATTTTACTTGTATCACACAATTTCAGGAAGTTTACTCCATGGCAGTGTTTCCCTTTCCACAACTGACTGAGTTGAGGGAGAAATACACCTACAATATCACACCCTTCCCTACCTCAGTCAAATCAAATGGAAGGTCTGTCCTCGCCAGTTTAATTGATTTAATCGCCAGGAACAATTTGTTAACGGCGCATATTTTCTCCCCTTTTATTGCCCTTTTGCGTCATGTAATATTTCTCGTCTGCCTATTGTAGTGGTGGTCTTGGCAACTGGGAGAGTGACGACGACGCCGAGATGGACGATGAGGATGCAATGGTGACTGCTCTTGGTTGCCTCGGGCCACTGGGAGGGCTGCTGGCTCCAGAGCTGCAGCGATACCAGAAACATCTCAAGGGTGAGTGTGCAGACAAACTGCAGCTTTCATGGGCTGCCGCCTGGAAAGAGAGCCAAGTGGGGCAAGCCACTACTTCAAATCTTGATGCTCGGTCTTTAATCTGTTTTCACCAGACCGAGTTGCTCTCAAATCCCATGTAGATCTTGCATACATGTAAGGGACAGCATATTAGACTCACTCCTCTTTCAAAAGGCTATCATTACTGCTCCTACTAGTTGCCAGTGCTCTTTTGTTATGGAGGCACACGTACTCTTTTTCAATTCTTCTGATTCAGCCAAACGTCAAATCAGTTTTTTTGTTGTCACAGTACTGTGTTTCTTGCACTATAAAGATACACCTATTGGATGAACAAGTATGCGCACACACAGTAAATACAAAATAATACATAGATGTGAGACCTTTTCTTTTGATCCCTCTTCTTCCAGATCACAGAGCTGAACATGGCAATATTGCAGAGCTGAGTCCGGGAGCAGTGGGAGGGACAGGAGCCGGTCGTTCTGAGCATCAAGCAGCAATAAACAGCATGATGATGGAGAGAATGAGCACTGACATCTATGCCCTCAAAAAGCAATACACCCGAATTAAGAAGCGGCAGCAGCAACAGTCTATGCAACTCTGCATCCGAACAGGTGAGGGGTTCATTATCGAGTATTCCTGTGTTCTTCCACCGACTGACTGAAAGAGGCAGTGTAGTAGTAAAAGAGGAGTTGTAGGTTCTTGAGCTCTCATCTAAAGTTGAGTATGGATGACAGCTCAAGAATCTGAATCAAGAATCTGAACTAGATATTAATTTGCAAAGATATTGTTACTTCACTGTCTTTTCTAAATTAGATCTTTTATGAAAATCGGATTAAGCGAAATAAAATAGATTGAGGAAATGTTAAGAAAAATTGTATAAATTATTTCTACAGTTATTAGGATTATTAGTTGAAATTATTATTGCTATGGGTATGGTAAATGGAGAGGCGTTTACTGTATATTACAACTATGTACCTACTGTAGCTTTCTGCACAGTAAGGTTTTTTTTTTAATGAGTTCTTATTGAAATTGACTTTGAAGTTTTACAATCTTGACAACACTACTTGTTCTGACTTTTCTTGTGATAAACTGTTCCTGGCTGTCTTTTTATAGTACCAACTTAAGTTCTGGTACTGTAAAAAGAATTGAATGGTACTCAGACCGAACATTAGCTACTGTATATTATATTCACACCATTTTGCCTTGCAATCATGGCTCTTCATACTTTATGCTGAAATGTCTCTTTTGAACAATGAAGTAAATCTTGGCATTTTACCACATTGCTTGACTGATAGGACGTGCACCTGAATTGGCCACAAGTCCAGGGATTCTTCGGGACCATCGTGACAAAGAGAGCGGTGAAACTGACGGTACAGGGTTTAAAACTTTGGCTGACAAAATTCGGTGGTCTTTCCGTGATTTGTGTGAATAAACGTGAAGCAAAATTTTTTTCATTAACTACAGCCAATCAAGCGCGACATTTGCTGTGCATTTGTTTGATCTGGTTTATAATTGGTTTTATTCACACAGAAATCTGCGTCTTAAGTTATGACTGAAATTAAGCAATGAATACGCAACTGATGAATGTGTGATTTCCTTTCTGCACATTTTGAGGGTTTGCAGTAGTTTGTGTGACTAACTGCTTGGGGATTTCTGCTTTATTCTATTTAGCTAATGCTTACTGATTAGCTTGATTAATGGTTTGAAAGTATAAGAGATTCACTAATTATTATTATACCATGGTCTGGGTGAATACTCAAGTCTGCGTTAAACAGTTAGTCCGGCAACAGTTAAATCACATTCTATATCACTCCACTGCAGCTGTTTCCATAGTAACGACACACATTTGAGCTGGAACTAGTTTCAGGTAAAACGGCTTAAAACATAAAATAACACCTGACAAAAAATAGCAAAAAAAAGCAAACAGGCCACAATGAACAGTTTCAGTTTGTGTGACCATGGTAGAAGCGGTTTAATCCTCACTTATTAGGGCTGGGATAAAATATCGTATTGTATCGCCATACTTTTTGTTGCATTACCATGTATCGATACTTTATCATGTATCGCAATCATGGATCTATTATAAGATCGCAATACACTTGTGTGGAAGAATTTTTATCATGCACTTTGTTGTCCAGTAGCAGCACTTTGTTACATTTTGTGTTCATGCACTTTTCAATCTTAACATTTCAACACATATCAAATGGCATTTGGTTTATAAACTTTGACACCTGACCGTTTTCTTTTTTCCTCGTCTAATATTTATCATTAACATACTCTTTGTCACTCTTCTCAATCAGGCTTCTTGTCGGTATTCACTTGTTTGTTCCATTTCCTTAATCTTTCTACATAATAATCCCGCCCTAGGTTTAATCCAGATTGTGTCTTTTTATCCAGATAAGTGTCCCGCTACCCGTGTCACGACCTCTCAGCTGAACAACTCCACAGTCATCAACCACCTCCTGTTGGGTCGAAAGCCAAAGGCCCCCAGGTTCTCATCCACATTACCGGGCGCAAGAGCAGGTCCGTCCCATCTACGAGGGTCCCCGTCCAAGCAACGCTGCGCTTCACCCTCATCCGCTAGATCTTCCCGCAGCTCCCCCTGGCGCGACCATGTTCGGATTCACCGTCGGAATATAGCCAGGGCCCGGGCACAGCTGGGTTTTGAGGACTCAGAGGAAAAGGAGGATGAGGAAGAAGTTGATGGTAAAGAAGCCAGGATGGAAAGTGAGTCGGAGGAGAGAGTTGTTAAAGAAGCTGAAAGTGACTCGTCGGTTAGTGTTTCCCTAAATCCGTCGGCCACAGGATCTGCGTGTGACTTTGAGGAGGTGGTAAAAGTAGTAGAAGTGGGGGATGTAGTGGTGCAGCTGCATGCGTTAGACCTCGAAGATGAATCAGGGTCCGAAAATAAAAATGAGCAGCTGTCTCACTCACTCACTGCAGTTACAGGTGAGGAGACTCTACTCCAAGAAACAAACCCCGATTCTGAGACGACCTATCCTCCTTCTTCGTCTTCTGCCTCTCCTTCTCAAAGCCCACCACCACCTCCCTCCACTTCAGTAGATCCGCCTTCCTCCCCAGTTTCTCTCACTGCTCCGGCGACAGCCACAACCTTTCTCAAATCCTCGTCTTCAGTCAGTAGTCTGTCCTCTGCGCTCACAGCCGCCTCCCCCAGCTTTTACCGGACTGCCTGTCCCTCTTTGCCTGCCTCACTCTCTGAATCCTCTTCTTCTAAATCTAACATGTCCTCTTCGCCATCCACTCCCGCATTTGATACTTTTTCCACTCCTAAGCAGCCAGTCTTTTCGCCTTTTCCCAGTGTAAAGCAGCCAAGGAAATCTGCAGCGGCCAGAAACCTTGGTCTCTATGGCCCCACTTCCAAAACGCCCACAGTACACTTTCCCCAGATGACCCGAAACCTCAGTTGGTGTGGCACTGCGATGGCCACTGGGAGGCGCTAAAATGCTGTATTATCTCTCACAGTAAGCATTGAAATCAATCTTTTTTCACCTCATTGCCTGCTGCTGATTAAAAGACACCTTTTTTATTCAAATGGGCAACGTTTTACTTGAGTTCTATTGAGATGTTTAACTATGTATACAAAAAGTGTATACAGTTCATCTGAATAGGTGCTGTTTATTACATACATCCAGTAGTTTTACAGTGGCCTATGCAGTTACTTTGAAATGGATACAGGAGGTGTCAGCTTTGAGGTAACATACTATACATTTGTTGATGCCCTGTGGTTATAATTGAGCATTTATTCTATTTAAGGCCTGTCTTAGAAACATTTACATACATTATAATTAAAATGAATTTAAATGAAGAGAACGTTCAACATAGGGAATAAAATAAGACATCACTGAAATATCGTCACAATACATCATTGTTACTGTTTATGACCGTTTACTTTTTCATAACATTGAATTTGTGCTGCCATTGCTTGATATCCTGCTATCACAGATTTCCAAGCGGCACCGGCTTCTGCACCATTGTCTTATTAATTTACCTCGTTTGTGTCTAAAACGTGTAAGCTTACCAAGCAAAACTTTCGACTGTAACTTGCCAGAGGTCAAATTTATGACTGAAACCACCACATTCACAATAAAGACATGTTCATGAAAAGCCTAAATTGTATTTTGTAAATTACTTATTTCAGATGATGCCAAGATATAAAAACAAAAGTCTGTGTAAAGAAGGTACAGGCGACAACAGAAACTAGCAGCACGTCGCCTTTCTCAGCGTTGTGGGTTAGTGTCCCAGCCCCCACAGTTTACATATTATTGTCTGCCCACTTCTCCCCCCCCTTTCACACCACACTGTCCCATCAAATAAAAATTATAAAACCTACAGGCTGAAAATGTTTTTTGTACAAAAAAAAAAGCATTTATTGTACATAATTCACAATACCCATAAAAAAACAAATCCAATAACTACCACAACGTATGCACAATGCATTTATGGGTCTGCATATTATGACTAAAATGTTATTTACAGTTAAAGATATGTTTGCACCAAAACATGAGGTATGCAAATTAATGGTAAAATCTAAAAGAAAGAAAAAATACAGTATCGCAATTTGTTGTTTGTATAGACCATTCTCAGTCTGTCATTTTGTTTGGCAAATCAGCTGTTTGGAACTCAGGACACAACATTATTTGATTTGTCCATTCATTTGAGGCTCCATTTTAACTTATATTTAATAGGCACAGTTCCAAACAGCTGATTGCAAAAGTCACATGACTGAGAATGGTCTATGTTTGCTAAGTGTGACATCACACACTAAAATAATAATCTACTTCCAGGTCCAAACTGTTGAGAGTTCCATAGATCAATATGGCAAAAAATGCAACTTTATCTGAATCTTCTGTTTAAAAAACAACTGTTTTACACCAAATTAGAATAATATAGCTCACCATTTCTCTTTTTTTATATTTAAAATAAGCCTTCATTGTGTATGGAAACAATTATTTGATAATTAATGTCACAAAAGACTTGTTAAGGAAAATCCAGAGTAAATGTAATATTTCTTTGCGATTAGATGTTTAAAGAGAGCATTATAGCTGGCTCTGCAGCAGGTTAAAATCAACAACATCCCCTTATAATAGAATAGGGCTATTGGACCTGGAAATGGAGCGATGACATCATCACTTAACAAACTGCACTTGTCCACACAGTCCATTTCTTTATCCTCCTAAATATGTGATTAAAGTAAACTCTGAATCAAATATGTCCCATGTAAATCTTAATAAATGTTTTAAACAGTACTTGAACTGTTTATCGTTTAAAATCTATTGACTTCCTGTAATAGTTTTTTTCTTTGCAGTGGCTTTTCTCAGTATCAGATTCTTCAACACTGACTGTTGGTTGTAACTCGACCTCAGGCAGTTTCAGTTTTGCTACAGTTTACGGCCCGCGATGTGTGTCAGGGTTGGGTTGACAAAAGAGAAGTTTTGGAACATTGTCTGGTCCACACTGTTGATGAGCGTCCGGTCGGCACAGGACAGTCTCGGCTTCTCGTTGATGAACTCTTTGTCAAAGTTACTGCAGTCACTGGGAGATGTCTAAGGATAGAGTTACAGGACTTTTAATCAGTGAATCATGTTGAGAAGCCTAATGTTGTTTGAATTGCTTCGCTATTACAAAGAAAAAAAAAACCTACTATAGTTGGCTTGAAAGGAGGAGCCACCTGCCGTTGTTCCATTGCTTTCCAATTGATGCCTCCGAAGAAACTGTGCTGCCTGACATCACCTTTGATTCCGAGGCGCTCCTCTGGCTCTCTCACAAACAGCTGGAGGATTCATTTCATAATTTCAAATAACTTAATTGTCTATTTAAAAAATTCAGTCTGTAAAAATAATAATTCTTTAAGTTATTTTTAATAAATGACCCTGCCAAGTGTCCTCTTTTTTTTTTTTAACCAAATTATCCATGTTAAGTCTCGAAGCATAAAGGCTTATTAAACCGAATATTTGGATGCACCTATGCACTACTGTGATTGCCCATTTAGCAAAAACAAATGGCATACTATTCTGAAAGGCAGAAACACTAGTGAATGTACAAATACTGGTACAACTACAAAATACACTAGATTATTTATTGACTGACCTTAATCAGGATGTCCTTGGAGTCCTTGGTGAGGCAGCGCGGATAAACGGGGTTATCTGTTCGAATGGACTGAAACAGCTCCTCCTCATTGCGACCATGAAACGGCGACTGGCCAATGAGCATCTCGTACAGAAGCACCCCGAACGACCACCAATCCACCGAGCTGTTGTACTTCTGACCCAACAAGATCTGGCAAGGTAGAGAAGATAGAGGTATGTGGAAAGTATGTATGTGGGTAGATAAACCGTTCATCCTCAATTGTGGAAATATTTGAATAAAAGTTCACATTGTTTTATAGCCATTGACATTTGGGTGGGTAAGTAGCCAAAATATCTACTCAAGTAAGAGTAACTTTATAATAGCATATGAAGCAGCTGGACCGCTTATCTCTCCTACGCCGTCAACACTTCCCTTCAAGGTCAAGCCACAGAGCTAAACCTGATGAGAACTGAGCTCTGTGGGTCATATTTTGCAAAACACTGACTTTCAGACTGTAAACAACCGCACACACACATACCCCCTCCCTAACCCCGCCCCCGTCGTTCTGCGTCTGCCTCAACACGTTTCTTCAGCCCCACCCCCCCGGTCAATGGCCGGTCGTCCTTCCCCTCCCCAAGAAAAAATTCCGCATGTGACCTCGTGTGCTGTGTATTTCCCATGTCTTGATGTGTCTATATATATATGTGCTTTGCCTTAACTTAACCTGATTGTAATTTCGCATATTTTCTTTTGTAAGGCGCATTGAGTTGCCTTGTGTACGAAATGCGCGGTATAAATAAAGTTGCCTTGCCTTGCCTAATATATTCACATGGGTAGAAGTAAAAACGAGTCCTGAGTAACTTTGAGTTTTGACAGGCAAAAAGAAAATAATATAAATTATTGACTGTGGAAAGTAACACAGTCAAACAATAAGAAAATTAATGATTGGTATAAGAAAAGAATGCAAAGAATGCAGTATAGCACATTGCAAATATTCGTTTGTATAGACCATTCTCAGTCTCAGTCATTTTGTTTGACAAATCAGCTGTTTGGAATTCCGCACACGACTACAGAGTTATTATCTGATTTGTCCATTCATTTCCATTTTAACTTATATTTAATAGGCACAGTTCCAAACAGCTGATTGCAAAAGTCACATGACTGAGAATGGCATGGTTTGCTAAGTGTGACATCACACATAATAATCTACTTCCGGGTCCAAATTGTTGAGAGTTCCTTAGATAAACACAGCAAAAAACACAACTCTTTCTGACAACTGTTTTACACCAAATTAAAATAATATAGCTCATCATTTCTCCAGGCAAATTGAAGATATGTTTATATTTAAAATAAGCCTTCATTGTGTATGGAAACATTTATTTGATAATTAATGTCACAAAAGACTTATTAAGGAAAATCCAGAGTAAATGTAACATTTCTTTGCGATCAGATGTTTAAAGAGAGCATTATAGTCGGCCCTACAGCAGGTTAAATCAGCAACACCCCATTATAGTGAATAGGGCTAAAGTTCCGTTGGACCCGCAAAGAAAACAATCCTTAACCTCTTAACACCCACCATTTTCTCCAGTTTGGCTTCATAAAAATTTGTCATCTTGTCGTCACTTTTTCGTCATATTTTTTACGCTTTTCCGTTGCTTTATCGTCATGTTTTTATTATGTTTTAGTGCTTTCTTGGAACTTTTTTGTTGCGTTTTTGGCACTTTTTTGTAACGTTTTTGTGATATTTTTTTTGCCACTTTTCGGTAAAGCCAAGGTGGGGGTTAAGAGGTTAAATCAGATTTAGGAAACAGTTCTTAAGATAGTATTCTATTAAAATAATAGTAATAATAATAGTAATAATAATACTTTAGAAGTAGAAGTCTAAGTCAAATGTACAGAGCTTCAACTCCGTTCCGTTCGTTTTTTTTTGGCGTAGATTTAGTGATTGTCATCATTAATTACTCTTTATGTTGCATTTAGCTAGCAAATGTATCACATCTCAACAAAACAAATTTACTAGTCTATGGAGTGGAAATAACCCGGTCACCTCTGGAGCGATGTAGTCCGGAGTTCCACAAAAAGTAGCTGTCCTTGAATCCTCCTGCATGCTTTCCTTACACATGCCGAAGTCTGCTATCTTGATATGTCCTTCAGAGTCCAGCAGCACATTATCCAACTTCAGATCCCTGCAGAAAAACAAAGGAGCGCAGACGCAGGCAGAAAAAGTTAAAAATAGAGGCGGCCATTTGTACGCCCTTGTGAGTATTGACAATCTGCTCCGTATCCATGACAGTTCCACAAAGAAACCGTACCTGTAAATAATGCCTTTGGAGTGGAGGAACTGGAGCCCACAGATGATTTCAGCTCCATAAAATCTGCAGAAAACACACACAAAATAGAGTTGCTACAAACACTTCTTGATACAAAGCTACAACTCTTAGACTAGCTGGATACATACGTGGCTCTGTATAAGTCGAACTTGTGGCAGCTTTGGATGTGGAACATAAGATCCCCACCATTTAGATACTCCATCACAAAGAAAAGATTCTCCTAAAATAAACACCGATATAAAATTGATTAGAAAAACCGGGGCAGACTGAGCAAACTCAACCAGACCCGAGGAGAGGATGCAACATGAACCCAGGACCTTCTTAGCCCTTTAATGTTACCCCCAACAATGTATTGGGTAACATTAAAGGGTTACAAGAAGGGCAGGGCAATATGGCCTAAAATCTATATCACGATATAAAAAAGAAATATCACGATAACGATACATTTGATGATATAATTGACAATGGGCAAATTACTTCAAAATCCCAGCCTTAAGAGTAATTCAGTAATATTTTATACATTTCATTTTAAGGGCATACTCATTTCCTCGCAAATATGATCGAGCAGTTTACGTCCTTCATTTCATTTTACTTTTTAAGCACCTGTCCTCGTGTTCTATAGTCAGTGTTTATGCTGCTCTGATGGAGCTGAGCGTAACTTATATCGTGTCCACAACAATATAAAAAAATTACAACGATATCACAAAATTAGATCGCGATAACGATATGCGATATGATATGGCCCAAACCAGGTCTAAACCAGTCCAAACTTGATCTAAACCAGTCCAAACCAGCATAAACCAGTCCAAACTAGTCCAACCAGGGGCGAAACTCTCATTTTGGAGTAGGGGGGGACGAATAGACATGGTAGGAAAAATATACTTATAACGGGGCGTCTGGAAGTCCTCCCCCAGAAAAAAAATCTAAATTCAGCCGTAATTTCCTGTATCCTGGGGAATTTTACATGGTAAAAAGATATATTTAGATATATTCCTTTCCTGTGGGGTTTTTCAAGCTTAAAATATATATATATTTTTTTTGTGTTATATTTGGATGTGGTATTTTACGTTTTCAAAATAAAACATGTTTAATATAATAGATGTATTAATCTCTTAACAAACATATAACATTTAAAGCATTTTAAAATAACAAGTTTTCTGAACTTGAATCAGTGTTTCTCAAACTGTGGAAAATATCAGGGTGATACTTGAGCTTTTTTAGGTGGTACTTGGGGCCATTTGCAATTTTAGACTGGATTTATTTTAATGTATTTATTTAATTGAGACTTTAAGGTGTGGCACTACAGATGAATAGGGAAAAAATGTCAATTAAGTTATATTAATTTAAAAGTTTTGTATTGTAGTATTTCTATCATTTTATATTTTTATTTAAAAATAAGGCATTTTATGTGCAAAAATTGCCAGAATTGCCTATATTTTCAGTGTTGATATATTAGCTACAAAGAGTAAGTAATTTCTGATACCTTAATAAATAAAAAAATACCCCAGAGCAAAAAATACCCCAGAGCAAGCCTTCAGAATATGGTTCAGTCCAAGACTGTAAAGTTTTATGTCTGCTCAGTTGAGGTGACATTATTATAATGGCACATTCAGTCATGTGGTCAATTTATATTTGTTGTGATTTTTTTAATAAAAAACATGGGGACCCTCACCAGTAGGGGCGCCGCAGCGGCAGTCAAAGAATGGACTGGTAATCAACTATGGTCAAGACACCAGTTCCTCTTGCGTCACTAGTCTGCTCAAACATGGAGCAGGACAGCGCTGGAGTTCTGTTTTGACTTAATTATTGACTCACCTTCTACAGATGTTTTGAGGCACTAAAGGTAGGACACAATGCACTATACAGGCTACCTATTAAGCTTATAGCTGCTGAAATAAGGTCTGTTTCTTTCATCAAAGCATTTTTTGAGAGATATTCTTTCTTGTCTTTGTTGGGGGGGGCTCTACTATTAATATTAAATGTATCACAGACAATTTAATAGATTATAAACATAAACTGTGTAGTAAATGTTATTTCAATAACAAGCAATAGGCCTATAGGATTGTACCTGTAATTCACAGGTTGTTGCTAAATGAGGCTGTGGGACAGAAGCCAAAGTGAAAATTTAAATGAAAAAAGTCCAGTCTGCTCCCCCCAACCACACACTCTGATCAAATCAGCTGATGTCCGGACTCTGGCACTGCTGAGCAAGCGCCTGCACACCCCACATACACACCCCCATGCACGCTGCTTCGTGGATATTTTGAGTATTACACACTTGGTAGAGACTGATAGAGAAAGGCAGAATTAGAAACATGATTCAATAAAGTGTGCTCTGCCAAAAGTAGAGCCATCAAACGTATGAATGCACTTTTGATTCAGCGTTACCTTAGTCTGAAAGGTACAGTAGAGGTGTGTGAGGAAGGGGTTTTCCCAGGCTAAAGATAGGATCCTCCTCTCCACCATGGTGCACTCCACATCGTCGTCCATGAGCACCACGTCTTTTTTAAGAGCCTTGACCGCGAAGAACTGCCCACTGCTCTTCAGCTCTGCTAGAAACACCTGCAGGCAGCGAAAACACATTCACACGCTGCATAAAACACGCTTCTTTAGACTGAATACACTAAAATAGAGATGTGTATGTGTCCAACTCAATTCAGTATAAACAAAGTTTAATGGTAGTTCAATGAAGCTGTAAGTAGCTATAAGTAGTTCTTCTATATGTATACAGATATAGATGCAATTTTATTATTCTAAATTACCTTGCCAAAACTCCCCTTCCCCAGCATTTTGTGCAGGACAAAGTCATTGATGGTAAATTTGGTGGCGCGATCTTTCCTGGGAACAGCATAGAGAGGCTCCTCATCTTCCTCCTTTGTGGGTGCTGTTCCTGTTGGCCCCTCCCAAGAAACACCCTGCTGCTCTGTGGTATAATACAGACACACTTAAATATGTTTTACCTAAAAAAATATATATAAAGAAACACTACAAATATTGTTCCTTGCCTTTGTTAGGTATTGCAACTGCTGGTAGACCCATAATGAGACCAGATGGAGCTCGGGCCACCCCAGGCTGGCCGATTCCGACGGGACCCTCGCGACCCTCGCGAGCGATTATTTCTGTGTCTTTGGAGGTTTTGGCTTGCTACAACGCCACACAATCAAGAACGTAAAGCATATGCAACGTCGAAGCCACTGAATGAACTGAATTGCTTCAAACCCGACCTGCTGTTTGTTTTCAATCATAGCCAGAGCTTCAGCCATGAGCTTCTGATTGACCCCACAGAGGTTGGCCACTTTGTTCTGGCACTTATGATGCACGTTCATGCTGCATTCTACCAAGAAACAATCATCAGTTGGATTTTGACTTAATGAGGGGTTCATCTTTGGTCGTAAGGGACATTTTGAGCTACATTGAAATACGATAAATTCCATGAAACTTACCATACCATATACAGTGTTATCGAAAAGTATTCCTTGTAAATTTTGACTTTAGATATCTAAAATGAGGGTTTGACAAGCACTAAAAGGGTGTAAGGGCAACTGCACATAACTGTACTGTACAAGATGGTGACATTTGTTTTCAGATTCATAAATGTCTGAAATGAATGTTACGCCTCTTGTTTTAATGTGTAAAATACCACTTATATCCTACAATAAAATCTAACATCTGACTGTGAACCGCATTTTCTACTGTTCGGCTGTACCCAAATCTAGAAGCTTCTCGGCTGGAGAGCAACAGTGTAACGCCTCATTTGAAAGCTAAGACCTACAAAAGTGATCATAACTTTATTGTCACGTTGTCGCCGGGTTTTTGTCACATTTTTGAAGCGTTTTGGATGTGTTTTTTTCTCTTTTTCGTCTCTTGTTATCATGATTTTGTCGTGTTTTTTGTTGTTGCTTTTTCTTTGCTTATTTGTCGTGTTTCCATTGTGTTTTTGTCACATTTTTATTTATTTTTTTGGCAAATTTTTGTCACTTTCTTGTCACTTTTTGTTGCTTTTCCGGCACATTTTTTTTGCTCTTTAGTCGCTTTTTCGTCATTTTTGTCGCTATTTTGATCCTTTTTTTTTCCTTCACACTTTTAGATTTGGATAATGCCAAACTGGAGAAAATTTGCTCGGTTAAGGCGGGGCTTAATAAAAGTGTTCCGACTATGCTTCCAAAACTCCTGGTGATAAAAAGTTTCCCTCTCACCCTCACATTTGAGCCCCTGCTTGGCCAGCCCCCACAGCAGCGTGCCACAGTGCTCACAGAAGGTGGGGCTTTTATAGTTGTACATTTTGAACCTGTGCGGCATGTCGATCTTAAAGCGCTCCTTGTGAATCTGCAGGAGACAAAGGCACATTATGAGCACTGCCCGAATCCCACAACAACAAACCAGTACAGTGCCTGAATTGGATTATTGCAGTTGAAGCTATAAAAAACTGAGCCAGAGCCGTTTGCTCAATGTAAGTACAATGAAATTATGTTGAAAGATGGGATCCTTTTATGTCGTCTTATAAGTAGCTTGAATGTAATTAGGTCATAGAGTCTAGACAAATGTTACTTGCACATCTACTGTAACTATATCAACTGTTCAACAATAACTGTATATCTCCATAGTGCTTTTAATGTTTAATTACTATGATAAACTTCAGCCTTTGAGGCGCATTGTGTACAAAATGTGCGGTATAAATCAAGTTGCCTTGCCTTTACTCAAGTCTTTTCTAATGTAGTATCAACATCAGCTTCTAAAAATATCCACTACAAAGCTTGTTTTGCTAATAATTTTATCTATGGACAAAATTTTATCTAATTATCAAACTGTGAAGTACCAAAGCAGTTTAACAAAGTGTGACTATAATGGGGATCTTTAAAAATGCTTGCTGTAATTTATGAGATTTCTTAATTGTTTGCGTGTAATACATGTGATTGTTAAACTTACCATAGTTTCTTTACTGTTTACTGCAGAACCAGTGCAATTGGCGATAACTTTGTCGATGCATTTTTTGTGTATTGCTGCGTTGCACTCTAAACAGAAACCACAGACGCCATTAGACTTGAAAGTACAGACATTTTAGGCAAAAGGTATAAACTGCCCACACTAGTTTCCTCGTTTCACACTTACGCCTGCACTGATAGCCCTGCTTGTTGAGACCCCTGCGATGCGAGAAACGCCATTAGGAAAATAAAACGATGTGACTAACTTTGTGGTTTTATAGTTTGATTATTTACCAGACAAACTCTTTGCACACGGAGCAGAAGGTGGGCTGAGGGAAGAAGGTTGCGCCGAACTCGTGACATTTGACCAGGTGGATTTTGGCTTGTTTGATGGCCCCCCTTCTGTGGTGGAGGGCAAACAGGCCCTCCTGCTCCCGTTCAGCATCAGTGTCTTCCTCAGCAGCACCAGCAGCGTCTGGGACAGGGCAAGGTTTGTCTATCACTGAGCCAATCATGCAGGGGGAGCAAAATACTGAGGCTAAATACAAGTTTTCATTATGTTTTTTCTATTTCCAATAATAACAATGAATAAACTGCATCACTTGTTTAAAGTTAACATGCAAAAATCCTTATGATGTTGCCTAAAAATGTCTACTTTAACAAGATATGGGTGTCACGGGAATACAAGTTGCCGAGGTACGAAATCCTGTTTTACACCGGTAAACTTTGCAGATTAATTCTTACCTTCACACTTTGTCAGAGAGCTGAGTGTTGCAGAGACAGTACCAGGTACTCACCACTTTTTTCCAGGAAATATCGGGCCTCCATCCGCACACGTCCCTGCGGCTTCAGATCCAGCTGAAACAGACACCAGACAAAGAAGACTCATTAAAACAAGTCCAGGCAGTAAAGACATAATTTCACTGATATCAAACAGATCTATAAAGTTTGACCAGTCGCAGACAGTATCATGAGCTATTTAGGACTGCTCAAATTTGGCAAAAAATGAAATAAATCTAAATTTTTCTTGTCAGAAAAACAAGCCATTGGATTTGCAATTGATGTGTTAAAATAAAGATTCAGTTTACAGTGCACATTGTAAATACCTTGAGAGGCAGGCATCACCATTTGATGAAACATTTCTAAACAAATCCATGAAGCACATGCATTTCTGAACATGTTTGAGGTCTAAACAACAGTGTTTGTCTACGTCATGAATCCTTGTGGAGCCAGGACACTACATTACCTAAATACATTTGCAGTTTGCTGATTGTGATCATCAAATTTGCGATTTCGATTCAACTGCGATTAATTGTGCACTACACTGATAAATAGTTAAACACTGAAGAAATCGGTTCATGCAAAGATGAGATCGGAACATGGTATGAAGAACAAGATGGTTTACATAAATAGTAACACTAATGGTGGCACTTATTCTTAATGGCCAAGAGAGGACTAGTAAATTGTATATTTGTTCCTTTGACAAAAAAGCACCATCTGGGGCCTGGGGACCTGGGTATCCATTAGGAGCTGGTACACACTACACCGGAGCAGTGCACTAACCCACATCTCCAGTTTGCCGTTCTCCTTCTTGCAGCGAGTGGCCAAAGTGTCCAGAGCCACGGTGGCCTCAGTCTTGAGCTCTACTGTTCGGTCCTTCACCATGATGTGCATGATCCGACCGCGATGGACATGAGCGTCAAACGTGGTGCTCCAGGGGGGATACATGGTGGGCTTCTTCTGCTTGTACACCTGGCCTTTCTCTGAGAAAATAAAACACATTTACCATGAGAAGGATGGCACACAAAAACACATTTGTAAATGCCAACGTGAGACGGTAAATATCTTCAGTTCTGCATAAGCTACCAGTTAAAAAATATCACCAAAGAGTAAAATATATGGGAAAAAATGTAATAATTTTACTCAAAATTCTATTAAATAATCTGCTGTACAATGGCACAGACTTTCCTATGGTCATGAATCATGTGATAATCTTGTGGATCTACTAGGGATGCACCGATCCGATACTGGTATCGGATATCGGAGCCGATACAGGAAACAAATACGATATCGGGTATTGGCTACAAATATCTGATACTGAACCGATACCAATTTCGACTCTCACCGCTTTAAAAACCCATCTGAAGCTAAGAAGCAGGAGAATTCAATAATTTTCATCAATTCAATGTAGTAGTTTTAAACCGCAAATGCATTTTTGATTGCCGCGCAAAATGCTGCAGCTAGCAACAGCATGCTAACACTATGACTGATATTATAATCACATAAAGTATACTAATAAAATAAAATACCCACTACTGGAGCTGCCAAGTATTTGTATTTTAGTTTATGAAATGCTGTGAAAGAAAAACTGAGTTTAGATTAGTTTATTAATAGATATAATTGATAATTGATCTGTAACATCATGACAAGAAAAGATAAGACTTTCAATTTCAATTTATTATTGGAAACCCCCACATGTTATTGATCTTAAAATTAAGGAAAGAGGACCTTTCACTTTTTTATTCTGAGACAGACACTTTTAAGAAACTCTCTGGTATCGGTTAACATCGGATATTGTCAGATACTCAAACCCCAGTATCAGTATCGGAAGCAAAAATGATGTATCGTTGCATCTCTAGGATCTTCCACAGGAAGTATAGCATTATCACAGCAGAGATTGGACATATTTTCTCTTCATATCTGTCAATTTTCTAGAACATTATAAAGCCACATTAAAGCCGCATAAATGACAGCTGCTCATTTTTCTGTAACCTCTCTAATACGGACTTACATAACGTCCACATGTCTGACGGCTTCAACAATAAAGCCACTAAGCCTCACTCCTAAAGTGATCTGTGCTTCCTCCAGCAGATCCTGCAGCTGCTGTCTTAAACTCAAACATGATTCTGACACAAAACAATGTTCTCCCTTTGCATCAAGCAATTTTGTTAATCACACAAATCAATAATAAGGGAAAGAGAGACAGACTCAAGTATCATTATGTATATATTAAAGTAAATTATAAGAAATTTGACAGGCTTGTTAGTATTATTAAAGTGTTTATTTCAACAAAAAGCTTCTCTCACCCCCCCCCCCCCACAAAAAAAAGGGAGTGGGGGGGAGTTGCAAATGCTCCCTCACTGCCACAATTTATAAAAGTAAAGTAGAACATATTAATAGTATTTGCTGTTCCAGTAAAAGCCTCTAAATCTGACACACAACTTCTACATTTTAGTAAGTCTCCCACTCATTTAGCAGAACTTCTTTGTCATAAACACGTCATTTACCAAACAAGTACCATGACTGTAATGTTTCTGTCTCGCCTTTACTGCTGCTTATTAAAGTAGTTTCGTTGTCCTTACATGTTGGACATTGACAACATCCATTCAGCCTTCAAATTGATTGGTAGATTTAAATATCCCAGCCATAATTAATAACACAGGCATGAAATTGTGTATTGTGTATTTTTTTTACTAACACTAACATTGTGCTGTTCTTTGAGATTAAAATCACAACTATGTTTAAAATATTGAATAACCTAAACAATGTGATATGCACAAAAACGGAACAGACATTTAGTAACTAACTCGCAACATAATCAGTTCTCCTGGACCTAGATAATATGTAATGTCTCACCTGTGTCAATGGGCTCTTTCATATAGACAGCGCAGTAAGGGTTGAGCACTTCTTCATGATAGGCCAGACCAGGATCGATTTCAAAGTTTGAAAATCCAATTCTGAGGAAAGGTGACATGTCTCCACAGTTCAGCAGCTTAACACTGTACTAATTGTTGAATGGCCTCTGCAAAAACAAGAAGGTCTTGGAGGTAATCCTTGACAGAAATCCTCAGCCAACAGTGATTTCTCTATTACTAAAAGGAAGCTGGGTGGGTCCAGAAGGTGATCTGATGTTTCAACCTGCAATAAGACAGTGACACTTTTAAAAAATACAATCAGTCTAAGCATGACCTCAATAAATGTTGAATGTTGAATGTGGAAGTACAAAAGTAATTGAGTAAAATCATCACTTCATTGACGCAACATCTTCTATTAGTGCTAATATACATTTCAACTAATATACAGAAGTTTCTCTAAAATGTACTCAAATTGATAAGAAAACGAACTTACGTAAGGTCCGTTTTCTAAAAAGTACTTCTTTACAAATAAAAAAACAAACTAAACAAAAAGAACAGAAGGAACAAGTCAAGACATAATCAATCCAAGCTAATGCAATATCTTCTTTTAAAATCTACAACCACATACATCTCACATCCAAGGAACAAGTTTGTCCCTTTGTATATTTGCTAAAAGCTCAGTGTAGCCCTGTAAAATTAATAATATTATTTGTGACATTTTTGAATTGTATATGCAGAGACAAAATCTGCATGACATACATGTATTTTCATCAAACAGCTATGCTGGAACTAAATAAGATTTGTTAAAGGACCTGTACTTTTATGCTAAACTATTACAAAGTCCAACTCACCACAATCAGAACACCATGCCTGTACCTCAACACATGTCCCCAGCAGCTGTTGGCAGGCAAGCACCTTCTTTTTAAACAGCAGCTTCCCTATAGCCTGTTCGCTGCACTCACTGACTTAGTGTCGGTCAATGTGATATTTGAGTCTCTCTCCCCCCACTCTCTCTCTCTCCACCTCACTCTCTCTCTTCCTTTTCCCTCTCTCTCTCCTCCCCCCCCCCCCCCCCCCCCCCCTCTCCTGGATGTGGTAGTGCCATGGTGGGCATCTATTCTTAGAGCTGAAATACTAAACTCTGATCAGTAATATTTGACGCAAGTGCCTGGGTCTGCAGATGTCATGAAGGCACAAGTGGCTTTACTTTAACCCCTTAGGCTCAGTTTTATCTCAAGAAAAACAATCACAGCAGTAAACTTAGAACTGTAAAGTCCAGTGGAGTTACTCCAGTGGCGGTGCTCTCATGAATATGTATTTGCACTACTTTCAACAATATTGCTTCATGATTTAATTCCTTGATCATTTAATATTGGTAAATTGCTCTTTAGCTTCTGGCCTCAGTCTTAGCTTCACAAGTGAGCAGGTGTATGAGCTAGAGCACTTAATAATTAACAGGACTGGATTTACAACATTTCCATCTCATGTTGACTTTTCCATAGATGTAATGTTACAAATTATTCATAACTGCAAACTACAGTCAGTTTTGCAAAGTGATAAAACATCTTCACACCACGCTTCAACAATGTAACCACATTTCCTGTCTTTTGGAGAGCGACATTACACAGGTGTGGCACTAGCAGAAACAGTAACACATGAAATGTGCCACTTAAGATTCTGAGAAACTAAACCAAAATCAGCGTAACTAGAATTGCATAATTATGTTACAAATACAGTAAATACTTAGTGGAGGGGCTCAGTGAGTTAATACTATTTGCTTAGTCCATTACCAACTTTAATTTTTGCTGCTGTAGCCTGAACATAATTGGATTAGGCCAACACAAGGGTCATTGTGGCCTTTTGTCAAATAGTTGAGATTCTTGAGCAACAGCTTGGCTAGATTTTCACAGCAGTTGGTTACTAATACAGTATTTTTTCCATCCAGAGTTAAACTAGATCTTTAAATCTAATCTCCCACAGTCGATCAGAAAGAGTAAGCTTGCTTTTTATGTTGTTGTGTGCAGGACACATGTTGCCATCTGAAGTAGAGGATTTTCTTTGGTACAGAAACCTGTGGGTGCTCAAACACCACCTCCACTCACCCCACATACACATTATAGAAGCCAGGTCAGTACGATTGAACTCAGACCTTTTGGAGACCTTTATGTTTGTGAAACACCCACCTAACCTTTATGCCAAGCTCGATCAAAGCAGAATTACTGAAGCCACCTGGTGTGCAGTGGTGTGGGGGGTCTTTGTTGTTCATGACAGAGGCAGAGTATGTGCCTGTTATGGGCCCTTTCTGAGAGCCAAAAACACTCAGAAACAACACTTAAGTGGTCACTCATTCAAACAGAGCACAGACAGAGAAGACAGAGCATAATGAGATCTGTAACAATATGGAAAATATTGGTCACAATACAAATTGTGTGAGACAATAAACTGGTGTGTATTATGTTTTTATGCATTATTAGCATTTAAAGTCTGGTATTTGCATTTTGAGGAGGGAAATTTACTGTATCTTAGTAAATCAGACCCGGCTAACACAATGCCACAAGCTACAGTTGTTTTCAAAAATACCTTAAAGGGGACAGTAGACTATACATTTGTATTAAGACAGTATTTAACACTAACATAGCAAACAGTGGCAGTGAGAGTAATTGTGGAATAAATAATTACTCTCACACTACACTGCCATATTACTTAAGTACTTAGTAATATTATGAACAGGCTATAGTCTTCTTGTTTTACGTTTAGCGACATCACGTAAGTCCACACAGTCCATAATTAGTGTAACAGAAGAGCACAGATACTTACCCTGGATGGCCCACCGTTGTCAGCATCCGCTCCATCCAAACAGTGCAATAACTACTCTCTGAAAAGACTCAGTGTTTGACCCGGACCCGTGGGGCGTTCAATGATGGCCGGAAAACTGTACTTCATAACATGCGCTGAAAAATCTGTAACATTTCTAAAGTTAAATTTTTATAGACGGGTACTATGTACATTCAATCAAAGTAAGATATGAAATCTAACTGAGCTATTTGAGCCAAAGATAGAAAACACGCAACTTAGTTTATTGAGGAAATTAATTAGGCCTATTATTTTTTTTTAGGACTTTTCGGATAGTAGACTTTTCTGTGGTCTATTTAAATAGGCTTTTCGGATAGGATAGGCCAAAAGAGTCCCCACTAAAATGATGGGTTTTATAATGAATACAATAAACACACCATTGCCAAAGTGGCGACATCGCTGAGTGAGAGTAGGTAAGTGTGCAGAAATTATACGAAACATTTCATGAATGTAATTACACGTTCGTCCACCAGGAGGAGGCAGTAATCCCTTGAAGTGCAGACACCAGGATTACAAAAACAACTACATCAGTGTTTAGGTGTTTGGCCTACTTCCTGAGCTCACCTGGCGATTTTCAGGACTGAAGATTTTATTTAGGAACAAATGATTTTGAGGAATTGCCTAATCATTCAACCCTATTTTGTTTTATTTAAATATGAAACCACTTGACTTATTATAGTTGAGTTTAGCTGTTAGTTAAACATCAGCCGAGTGTGGGGATGGCCAGTGGGTATATATTACAACTGGCAGATTTTATGATTTGTTCTAAAAAAGCATATTTGGTCAGTCAGATTTGTGCAAAATAACCTGGGATCTGCCATCTAACTGTGCAGGAGAAGCCACGGCTTTCACACAAATCCATGTGCACTGCCAATGTTATTACTCATATTAAGGATGTGTGCTCTATCAGCCATACACGTTTCAGTTGAACACATGTTGACCCACACCCTCCCAAGCAGGCACGTGCACAGATAGAGCCCAGGTGGTGCTCAAGCACCTGCCCCTTTGCCCTGTGCCCTTTAAGTGCCCTTCTCACGACCAAAAAATAACTCTTATTGTTCTTAGTTATTTGCCCTACTAAGCCGACATGTGCTGAAAATACAGTTTTAATGCTCAACAACTTCAAATCGCGCTTTATTCCTCCTCTGCCTCTCGAGCCGCAGCAGCGCTGATGAGCACCTGATCACAGAAGGGCAACTGCACTGTCCCCGTGTTTCCCCCTTGTGAGAAGATGGTACAGCCCATCCAACACGCGGGAGTAAAGTAAACTGAGTAAATTCGATAACTTTTAGATACGAACCAGCGCGACATGACTAGATTATTAAGGGGAATGGAAACGAAAAGGCCGACAGGACGAGGATGTCAGCGCCGCGTGTCGAGACCGTCCGGACAAAGTCAGCGGTAAGAAGTCAGTAACTGAAACGATTCACGCTATAAAAAAAAAAAAAATTAACTCGATTACTCAGATTAAGTCAGGGCTGGGCGTAGACGAGGGCCAGAGCAGTGTGAGCTGAGCTAAGGGAGACAGAAGGGTGAGGGGGAGAGTTCTGGACACAGTACCTCTGTGGGAGGAGCACAGGAACATGGACCGCCCAGTGGATTATTGTTATTTAATTTAGATATGTACTAAGCAATGACTTGGACAAACTAGATGTGTTAAGTGTAGGCTAGCACCTTTGCATTATTTATTTGTATTTGTGCTAATCATGAGTGCAGAGCCTTGTGATAGACTTTAGACGACGATGTAGGACAATCTAGTTTATTATTAGGTCCACATCATTGTAATTATTATTTGTTTGCTGTATTAATCAGTGGTCTGTTAGTGGCACTAGTTCCTAGTTCCTGGGGGTTGCCCTTTTATCTTGGTTGAGCACCTGCCCCTCAAAATGTCTGTGCACGCCACTGCTCCCAAGTATCATTGAGTGTTTTAGTCTCAGTAAAAAAGTGGCATTGTTCTTACAGTATATCTCCAGTACTTCCGTCTTAAAGTAGCCTGGGCTTTGCCATCCGTAAACTTTGGTCAATTATCTTTTCCCTACATGTACGTCTGGGTCTGATCTCAGTGGCTGCGTTTCCTCGGATGAATTTCAACCTACCATTCAGCGAGCGGGAGAGGCGGGTGTTGTAGTTTGAAAACAGATCCAGTCGTTTCAAAGGAGTTCATCCCTCCCACCTGGAAACGGAGCTCAATTGTGAAGTTCCAGACCCTCTGTACGAAATGAGTACGAGGGTATGGTAAAGAATTTGTATCAGAGCAATTTATTAAAACAAGTAAACAAGAAGTGACAACAGTCTAAACAATAAGATAAAAGCATGGACTGCAATCTCAAATTCAGAACTGAACAAATACTGTAATATTTTAGATGAAGCCATTAAAAGAGGTGAAGATTGAAGGCATGTGGTTGTAAAAAGGTATTATTTTGCACCGAGCATCGACACTGGACTTGGGGATGGAGCTTTTTACACAGGTTGCCATAGAAACCAGCCCAACAGCCAACCAGCTGCAGCGTGACCCCCTCCTCCTCCCCTTCTCTCCCTCCTCCTTTAAACACACACATGCTCTCTTACCACGATCATAATGCATACCAGCACATGGATTATTATAAGCAGGCCACCTAGTTTGTTCTTTTTGTTGCTCATATAGATATTACTTATCTCCACTGGAATGTAATGCATCAGAATTAACAGAAAGGAATTTACCTATTTGTCATTGTAAAGAGAGAAGACAAAATTATGTATTTCTAATTACATGTATTTATAACCATTTACCTTTGCGTCTATATAGAGCATGAAAAGAAGAAATACAGTAGGTTGAGGACTAAATAATAAATCAGATGACTGTTGATACAGATTATTGGTAATGGAGCGGTGATATTAACTTGTTCAATAATGCCACATTATTTTGTGCAGTCTAACTCTATAATCAGATTACATGAAATTGTGATTTATTAGAGCTTATTTGATGAGGACTGATTTTGTTGATTTTTTTTTATATCACATTGTTTTCCTAAACCTAAGTATTACTTGATCAAAACTCCATCCATCCATTTTCTTCCACTTGTTTGTTGCCGGGTCATGGAGGTGGTGCTGCCCAAATCACATTGCACCTATAGATAGATAGATAGATAGATACTTTATTCATCTCAGCGAGGGAAAATTCAGTTGTCCTTAGTAGCAAAACAGCGGATAAAAAAGACAATACATATTAATATAAAAAGTTAAAACCCCCACACATTTACATCAGCGATGACCGTTATAAAATTGAATTGCAGCAGGGATGAAGGATCTCCGGAAGCGCTCAGTCCTGCTTTATACGGAGAGGAAACGATCCGATCTATTGCTCCTCTGAGCAGACAGAGTCCCATGCAGAGGGTGCCTGGAGTTACTAAGGATGGCCTGGACCTTTCTCCCCATGCACCTCTCAACCACTGCCTCGACAGAGTCCAGTGACCCCCCAACCACTGACCCCGCCCTCTTAACCAGTTTGTCCAGCCTGTTACGGTTTTTGACCGATATATTGTTGCCCCAACTAATGACAGCATAAAAAAGAACAGCAGCCACAACAGAATGGTAAAACATAGACAACATTTGATTACACACATCAAAGGACTTCAGCCTCCTCAGAAAAAAGAGCCTGGTCTGACCCCTTTTGTAGAGCGACTCTGTGTTGATGTTCCAGTCCAATTTGTCATCCAGGTGAACACCTAGATATTTGTATGTGTGCACGCGTTCGATGTCCTGTCCATGAATATTGATTGGCTGTAAAATGTTCTTTTTCTTGCCAAAGTAGATGGTCATTTCTTTGGTCTTGTTAGTGTTCAGAATTAGTGAGTTCTTGGTGCTCCAATCACATAATGCAGTGATCAGGTTCCTGTACTCCTCTTCCTGGTTATTTCTGACATCGGCCACAATGGCTGTGTCATCTGAGTACTTCTATGGCTCCTCCTGTGGGTCCACAGAAGGACGGCCTCATGGTTCTAACCGGGCCTGTTGGTCTCTCATAAGGGGCTTCTGAACCGCTCTTCGTCTGACCCGTCACCTAGGACCTGTTTGCCATGGGAGACCCTACCAGGGGCACGAAGCCCCCGACAACAGAGCTCCAGGATAATCGGGTGCTCAAACCCCTCCACCACGTTAAGGTGGCGGTTCCAGGAAGGGTACTTGATCAAAACTAAACCTGCAAATCCACAGTAATTAGTCTTGTTAATTTTTGATGAGAGGGTCATCTGATAGAAGAGCTATACTATATAAGTATTGAAATGAGTCTACTATGGAGGAGCACAATGGTTTGCTGTAAACCCAGGAAATAAGTGAAGGTACAAAGGACTTACTTTGTTTGCAAGTTTTGCATGTGACTGTGATTTTAATTTGACCAAACAGTGCAGCGCAGTGATAGCACTTAACTAGCTACTATCAAAATAATAATAATTGTCACAACAGAAGAAGGGAGATACAGGATATTAAAAATGATGATGATGATATATATATATATATATTAATAAAAGAAGAATATTGATGCAGTCTAGAGCAGTGTGGGCCTAAATATTGTCTATTTTCTAAACCACCCACCAACTGCGGTCATTCTCCCTTGTACTTCCCACACCAGTCCACACATCTAATCTGCAATCTCTGAAAGCTCTCTCTCCTCACAATAAGATCATTGCATGCATAACCTTTTGAAAAAGAGATTAAGTATAGATAGAGATGATACAGTATCAGATGCGTCCCTGTGTTGGGCCTGGTGCATTGAAGAGGATGCGTGACAGATGGAGACAGTCCCAGTGGTGGTACACAATGAACAAATATAGTAAGTGCGTGGCTTGGGCTGAGTCACACCTCTATTTAGCTCTATTTGCTTTTCAAAGCGATTGCATAATTATTAGGTAGATTGGTTTTGGCGAATACCTAGTTATCCTCTGCTTAGTATTTGCCTTATGCCCACATGGCAATTATATAATATTACTCTTTATAACAAGGGGAAGTGCAGCCCTGTTTTTGTGATGTTATCAAGAAAATATCAACAATATGTCCTGGTAATAGATAGATTTTATGGATTAGCGTTACTCATATTAGAATGAACAAGGTTTCCCTGCAATTGCCATAATTACCATGTTATTACACTTTTAAAATCATGCTATTTACATCCTATTACCATGCCATTACTGAGGGGAAAAAAGCCCTTTGTTGTCCCCACTATGAAATTTGTCTTGATACTATAAACAAATACATTGGCGAAAAGGTCTTTAAGGCAAGGCAAGGCAAGGCAAGTTTATTTGTAGAGCACAATTCATACACAAGGCAATTCAAAGTGCTTCACAGTTGCATAAAATTACAAGAAAACAGATCAAATCAATCATTAAAACATCCAACATAAAAATTTATCAATTACAGTAAAAGGCAAGAGTGCAGATAAAATACTTTCAGTTTTCATATGCTCGGGTAAAAAGAGCTGTTTTCAGCCTGGATTTGAACATTGTCAGAGTTGAGGCCTGTCTCACATCCTCATGAAGACTGTTCCAGATTTTAGCTGCATGAAACTGAAACGCAGGCTTACCGTGTTTATTATTGACTCTGGGAACCACCAGGAGACCCCTCCCTGAAGTTCTCAGGGCCCGAGATGGTTCATACGGCTCTAACATGTCAGAGATGTACTTTGGTGCTAAACCATGAAAAGACTTGTACACAAGCAGAGCTGTTTTAAATTCTATTCTCTGAGTGACAAGTCTTTTGAGTCTTGTCTTTTAATTGGCCAACAGGCCAATGTACACTGGTATTTGATCTACTTAAAAAAAATAAAAATAATAGCATATATTGCAGTAACAGTCTGCTTTTTATGCCGTTGTCTTCCAGAAAAAGCTACTTGCGTGTCACACTTCATACTCACTGTGAACTGCAACAAGTAACACTTCTATTTGCTGTAAAACACATTTGTGAACAGCAGGATGAGAAAACTAAAGAACTAAAGAAAACATTTTATTGAAGTATAGAAGCCTGGACCCTCAACACAACTGTCATGTCTCCATGCAGTATTAATTGGTAATGCTTTGTAATAAGGGTGCATGAATTCATCATGAATTCATTCATGTGAGTTCGTGATGCTTCAATTCAGGCAATTAACTCATTAGTGATAATGATCAATTCATCATGATCATGATGAATTATTTGTTGTCATGACATCATTATGAATGTGTCCCTTAAAATGAAGCGTTGCAGTTTTGATACTTTTAAACATGAAAAGGCTTGCAGCTGCGTGCTCAACCAACATAGTAATAATCAGTGGCGGCTGGTGATGTGAAAACCAGGGGGGGGCTCTTGCCTATGCCTACCTTCAATTATATTTTAAAAGATACTTATAAACATTGTTTTTAACTTAAAAAAGAAAGGTATCTTTGGGGCATTTAATATTATTATTTTATGCAGAATATAATCAAAACTAAACTTATTTAGTTTTATTAAACTAAAAAATAAAGAAGCATAGAATGAATTTATGCTTTTGGAAAATCTTTTTTCTGATGAAATGACATTTTTGTGTAAAGATGGTCACTATACATATTTTTGTTTTGCACCACTGATTTGTGTTTTGTACCAACAGAACAAAGGCAGGAGGTGTATAAAAAAAAAATACATGTATATATTAAAGTAAATTGGGATGTGGAGAAAAAGCTTTTTGTGGAGTGTCCCCACCAACATTGACACCAAACCTACGCCCTTGTCAGAAATAACTGTGTGTTTAGATGAGAGTCCTCCTCGTAGCACCTGGAGCTCCACCTGTTTCACTCAATGAATGAATGAATGACGTTCCTCTTCTGTCGTAGCTCCTCACGGTTCTGAATCTTCTCTCCATCAAATGTCCACGTCCTGGGACATAACTGTCCAAGTCAGCGAGGGTTGTCCCAAAGTGTGAAATAAACAAGCAGTGGCTAAAGCAGACGAGCTAGTTAGCATCGTAATGCTACCTCCAGTAAAGTCCGTTTAGACGTCACTTCTGACTGAAGAAAGTTGTCAAAGTCCATAAATTTGAAAACATCCTTTCACCTCCTCTCAGGAAACAACACGAAGATTCTCCGGTCTCTCAAATGAGAAGTTTTTCCTCTGATCGACCGTGAGCTCAGATCTGCTACTCGCGTTTTGTTTACAGTAGACGCGTCCTCGGTTTTCACATGTCAGAGACGCGCAATGTTAAAGATTTAACATTGCGCGTCTCTGATTGGTTGAATTAATGATATGTAGTGACGTTTTTATACCGTATCAGAGCGCCATTGCCGGCATTAAACTACACATTTATGACGCTGTTAAGGCACACGATGAAGCAAAAATTGATAGGAGGGGCGGCGCCTCACCGCCCATAATGGACCAGCCGCCACTGGTAATAATAATGCATTGGATTTATATGCCACTTTTCTGGACAGTCAAAGACGCTTTACATTGCATTATTCATTCACTCCATACTCAGTGGTAGTAAATAGGGGTGTAAATCGCGAGTTTTGTCACGATACGATATCATATCGATACAAAGAACCACGATACGATATTTGCCGATATCTTAAAGTCTGCTGTGATTCATTCACGATACATCACGATTTAGTGCTCCGCGATCGATATAGAATATCCTGATTTATAACAATTCATACACAATCAACAAGGTACTGCAAACTCTTTATTTAGGCAATTATAAGAGTATTGTAGTATACAAAGTGCTTATTTTAATACTGAACTTTTCCCACATTATTTCCCATGTAAGTAAAGTACAATGAATATTCTTTTTTTTTTGTAATACCATTAAACTTTAAAGTGAATTACTGAACTATTTCATTACAAAACAAAAATAAGTTCTTTATAATAAATGTAGTAAACATTACACCTTGACCATATGTTCTAATCCAAATGCAAAAATAAATAAACCAGAGCAATACCAGAGAACTATAAATAAATGTATGGTGTTATTTAACTCTTCTATAAAACAAAAATAACTTAATATATAACTCAAAAACGGCCGATATATATCGATGTTTACGTTTAGCATCAATGCCAACAAATCGTAGAGCATTATATCGATTAATCGATGTGTATCGATTAATCATTACACCCCTAGTAGTAAACTACTGTTGTAGCTACAACTGCCCTGGGGTAGACTGACAGAAGTGAGGCTGCCAATTTGCACCATCGGCCCTTCAAATCACCACCACACGTTCACTCTTACACTACAGTCTCACAGGCAAGGTGGGTGAAGTGTCTTGCCCAGGGACACAACAACACTGTACACATGTGGGAGCCTTGATTCAAATCCCCAAGAGAGTTGGGGGTTTGCAAGTTGCAACGCTTCAGTTTAAGGGGCACATTCATAATGAACTAATCATGAGATCATTTTTAGTTTTAAGTTTATACAAAGTTTGATCCTTGCCTCCGTTAGTTTTCTCCGCAAAATAATTTATCATAATTGTGATAAATTAATCGTTATCATTAATTAGTTAATTGCTTGGAATAACCATGTTAATTCATGGTTATTAATATTTTACCATGAAGCATCATGACCTCATAATGAATTAATTAATTATGAATTCATAATGAATTAATTCATGAAGTCACGAAGAATTCATGCATGAATTCTTGTACCCTTATGATTTTTTTTTTCCCCTTATAGAATCTTACAAAAAGAGGAGAGTTTTAAATCCCAGTCTTGGTGAACATTATTAGTTTCAGTCCAGTTCTAGCCCACAGAATCACCCAGTAAATTCTGTCTTCCAAAATCCAAAAATTCAGTCTCCGGGACTCTAAAAGCCTGGAGACTTCAGTCAGTCTCATGAGCCACTTCCAACTCTCGTTTATCTCATTGTACAGCTGCACTCTACTGTGTCTTTCTGTGTGCAATGTGACCTAGATTTCAACTGTGCAGCACAATGTAAGTAATGCTTCGCGAACAAGGAGAACTTGAATCATCGTGCAGCTCTGTTCACCTTATCCAGCTGGGGGATGCATGACTATTTGAAATTAATTTGTAAAAAAAATAAATCTTGCCAATCTGCAAGCAAACAAACAAACCAACAAACAGAGACACCCCCACGATGAATTAAACCCTAAACCAAATAAGTTTTAAGATATCCAGTCACCAAACTATGGTATGTACCCTCTCTGATTGGACAGTACAACAGGCGTGATGTATTGACCCATGAAGCAGAGATACAGCTCCTTAGTTAACTTGATGGATTGGGGCCGTAACAAAGACAAACAGCTCTGATGAGGGAGCAGCTGACAACAGAACTGACATGGCTCTGTCAATACTGCTCCAGCTTTGCCTTTGTCAGCACTGGGACCTTAACGGTTAGGGATCCTCACAGCACTATCCACCAAAAGTTCTTCTAGAACAAACAAACACTAAAAATTATCATTGGAAAATGTTTGCTTAGCGGCCACTGTGGCAAGTGCTTTTCAAAAGTTACTAACCCCTTAATCTTTTTGTGACAGAAAAAAAAAAAAAAAAACATGCTCTTTTCCTGCATCAAGAATGTTCCATTTTCATTTTTGCTACAAAGCTTTAATTCACAATGGTCAATTAATTTATTGGGGCGACAGTTGCCCAGATGGTAGAGCAGCTCGTCCTATAACCATAGGGTTTATGGTTCAAATCCCGGACCCCATTAATGCATGCTGTTATTATGTCCTTGAGCAAGACCTTTCACCCATCTTGCCCCTAGTGTCTGTGTACATTGTGTGAATGGGTGTGTGCCTATAGGTGGAAAAGTGGTAAATAAATAGAGACCATGTACCATTTAAGGTAAAAAGTCTTTAAAAACATTGTGTACTGGGTGTTTTTTTAGTCCACGCAGTGGCCAACAAATGGTTTTCTTCAGTCGTTCCCTGAAGAAGGCTGTCCGTTGGCCGCCCACAGTTAAAAGGCAAATTCTGGATCAAACTGATGATGATATTGATTAGACTATCGAGTCTTGTCTTTTAATTGGCCAACAGGCCAATGTACACTGGTATTTGATCTACTTAAAAAAAAAAAAAAAAGAGCATATATTGCAGTAACAGTCTGCTTTTTATGCCGTTGTCTTCCAGAAAAAGCTACTTGCGTGGCACACTTCATACTCACTGTGAACTGCAACAAACAACACTTCTATTTGCTGTATAACACATTTGTGAACAGCAGGATGAGAAAACTAAAGAACTAAAGAAAACCTTTTATATGTGATCTGAAGCGGCTCTCGTTGTTCTCTGGATGTGGAGCGATCGGATTGACTTTAGACTTTTTTTCCCTGCCCCCCGTTGCGTCGGCTACTCTCGCTGATCATCCGCTCAAAACTGAGATTTTCTAGGTGTGGCACCTTCATCAGGCAAATTGGCCTGATGAAGGTCTCAGGACCGAAACGTTGACCATATCCTAATAAACTACTTTTGCAAGGTTGGTAGTGTGCGGGAAGTAATTTTAATTATTGTACACTGGGATTTTCCCTCATCTCCTACGCACCTGCCTCAAGTAATTGATGTGCGAAGTTTCTCTTCCCCTTTAAGATCTTTACAAAATAAAAAAAGTGTCTTTGTAAGATTTTTCAAACCTCTAACATTTAAAGAAGTAAACAAAACCAACATTGAACACTAAAGAACAAACAAAAATAGTGCCTAATGAAAACGCTCTTGAATTGACAAAAGAGCAGGAATGAGCAATTCTGTCCAAAATATATTAGGGGTGAACTGTTTAATTATTAATATACATATTTGTCATATTAGGCTTTAGTGATTACATATAAAATCACTAAACTGTGTTGATGTAATTTGTGCTTTAAGATTCATTTGAATTTGGCGGACATTATATTACTGCCCTATTGTTGTGTTTGCGGTTGATCCACTGGGGGCAGTGTGTTGAACCGAGGAGCCAGATTGCGCAGAAGAGGTGACGATAAGACCTCCCAAGAGCACCGATTGGTTAAAGGAGGACACACCTACTCCTTTGTGTTATGTGTTGCTCAAAGGGAGAAGCTCGCTCTCTTGCTTTCTCTCCCCGGCCGATCAGTCATAGAGCTCAATATGACTTGTGTGCTTTAGTTTGTAATATAGGGAATAAAACAATGATTTTTGATTTTAATAGACCGAGTCTCCTTTTGTCCATATAGTAAAGAATGTGCTTTCAACACAACCAAACCTTTAAATGTTTCAGTCAAAAAAAAACTTGGGCTATTTAATCATGTCAATGAGTCCTATCTCCGAACCTATTCAATAGCCCCTAATAACAGAAGAACAACCTGGAAAACATACGTTTAGATTTTCAAACAAAGTTGTGAAAAATACCATATCTGCATCAGGGATAAACCTTTTTCCCTGCGATCGATGATCGCGTATCCTTCCTTCAAAAAGGCCTTCTTTCCGCGGCGCCCGGCCTCATCCACCCGTGGCCACAACTTCTCCCTCGCCTCCCGATCTTCTTTGGAGAAGTCCTTTTTAAAGATGATCTTCTTCTCTTTGCACACTCTGGCTTCCCTCGACATCTTCCACACTTCGTCCTTTACCGTTCGTGAAACAAACTGCATAATGATGGGTCTTGGCATGTTGTTGTTCACTGCTCCTTTTATCCCCAAACGGTGAACGGTGTCAGCGCTTCGGCGGAGCTCGTCAACAGACATGGGGACCACTCTCGTCAGGATACCGATGACTTCATCTCTGGTCTTCTCATCTTCCTTTTCAGGTAACCCCAGGTATCTCGCAGCTTCCAAGACCTTCTCCTTCAGGGATTTGTTTTCTGCTTTCCAGGAAATCAACTTGTCTTTGTAACTTCTTGATTTTTTCTTTATTTTCATCCGTGGCTCGTTTGATAGCGTCGGTGCGCTCTTCGATGTTCTGTACTTTGTTTTCCAGGGCATCAAACCTTTTCAGAGCTTCTTGAACATTATTCATCCGGACTTCAATGTTCTCCAGCTTTCCGTCTAAACCGTTGAATCTTTTCATCACTGACTCAATAGCTAGCTTAAAGCTATTCGCATTGTCTTCCTCCCTTGCCTTCGCGCCTCTCTTTCTTAGCTTTTATTTTTTCATTTTCACTCATATCACTCAGCGCGGGGGTGCCGTAATCATGGTCGATGATGTTAGCTTCACCAAGTTTGTCCATCTTTCCGGTAGTTGATCATTTCGGTGTAATAATGTCTCAGGAAGTTTGCTAGTTGGCCGAAAGTAGTTAAAAATCACTTCTGTCACGATATGGTTTGGTGGATATTTCCCAAAAATAAAGTTAGGACTTGAAAACCTTTTTTTTTTTCGGAGCCTGCTTGAGACCAAACCGCTCACTCCGCCATCTTGATTTGTCTCCGATATTTAAATTTAGTGACCAATATGATACTACCTGGACTGGAGAGTGACGAGGAGCAACAACCACAACAGACGAGATTGGGCGTGCAGGAAGTCAGAGGTCAAATAATAAACGGAAGTGCTAATTATCAGGTGACGGCCGGCGCGCACAGCCAATCACCATCAAAACAACAAGTGGCAGTGCCCGCCTGCAGGCATACTGCCACATAGGGGGAAGATAACAATGAATACATTTAAATTAATTTCCAAGTACCACAAATGAGCGAATACAGCTCAAGAGTACGAAGACCGGCATTGTGCGAGTGTCTGTCTTCATGAATGAGGATGGGGTTTCACTGGGAACAGTGCAAATAATTCAGAAGCCCGGCTCATTCTGCAATAACTCTGTGCTGCTACATGAACTCACTATTGTGAGACAGACACTAAACTATGTACAATTTGTTATGAGAGCCAAGCACAGCAATGCAGCTGCCTGAGCATCTGTTTTGTCTATGTGTACAGGGCTGTAAGTATATAATTCAGTGTGAATCTCTGTGACTTCTTTACTCGATGTAGTGTGAGAGACATGGGAAGAGCTCTGAAAGCAGGATGTCGTCTCTCTGACTTTGTGCTCTTTTTTTTTTTTTTTTTTAAACCCTTGAAAAATAAGCAGTGAATATTGAGTGACTGAAATTCAGTGACTGAAAACCTTTCAATGTTAAAAAGTTTCAAAGCATACATTTCACATACATTTTAAATTCACATTTTGATGACATTTTTTCCCATATGTTATAGAAGTGTGACCTATCTGATATGGACCCTGCGTTGTGTAGTGCTCAGTATCACACGATGAGAGACTTGGCTGAATTTGGGACAAGGCAACGCCCGGAACCCATTTATTTCCTGGCGAAGGAGAATAAATAAAACGGCGTTAGCCTTTCACACATGTGCCCAACACGGCCTTTCTCTACGGTCGTAGGAAACAGAGAGACCATAAATGTACATCACATACCTGGCGAAGGAGAATAAATAAAACGGCGTTAGCCTTTCACACATGTGCCCAACACGGCCTAAGAACAGAAAAGGAAGAACAGAAAACACGTAAGTACTAAATAACAACAGGGATGACGATAAAACAACATAATAACATAAAAGACAAGATGAAACTAAATAGATGTAAATGATATTAACACGATGTCTTAAGATGTAAAGCTAGCCAACCTTTCTCTACGGTCGTAGGAAACAGAGAAAGGAGGAAGAGGCGGAGCCTAGCTTATATACCGGCAAACCGGAAGTGCCAAGTGTTGGGACAGACGAACAAAATAAAAGACATACACGGCTAACATACACTGCCAGGTACGTACTAACGCTGCGCCACGCAGTGGCGCACTACCTATTAACCAGGATTTTAAACAACCTTTTTCAACCTGTTACATACACCCCCCTAAAATTCTGCATAATAGGGGGCGTAAACCAAAAAGCAGAAAGAAGAAAAAAAAAACGAACAAGAGTAACTCAAAAACCGGAATAAACCACCCCAAGGGATCACTCGGAGTAGAGCCCTACCCCGCGCGGGTTATGAAGAGTGCCGTTTACACCCCTCGTACTGCAGTGATACTCCTGAAAAAAAATTCTGTATTTACACTTCTTTCTCTAATTTACAGTCTTCTCAAAAGACCTTTAACAAAAAAACAACGGGAACCAAAGAAACGTACCCTCTGGAACAAAACATCTCACAAGAGAGAACACAGGACCCACAAACTGTGAAGAATCCCTTTCTATTACATTTTGCTCCTTCATCTCACAGATCAAACGAGCAGGGGGGTTAATCAATCGGCCCGCTCTAGTACGCATTGGCCACAGCTGTGTGTCTGCTACAGCGTCATGCGTCATCGCATCCACAGGAGCTAGTTCTGAATGGCCTTCCAGAGGGGCGTGGTCACCACCACTCAGTGACAGTTGAGAAAGCGCGCCACTAGATTCTAAGCGGACAGAAGCGCTACCACACGGACTCAACGCCATGGAATCCCCGTCAGACTCAGCAAACGGATCAGACACAGTTTCCTCATCGACTAGACCTGCTTTTACACTCTGGTAAGAACCATTTTCATTGTTCAAAAGCCAGTTAATCGTCCTAGTCTCACTGTCCTGTGTTTCTACAGGAATTCCCGGTTCATCACCTGCTAATGAGGGGCAATTAGACGCGCACGGGCTCTCCACGTGGGATGAAAGGAAACTGACGGGGAGTAAAAGATTTCTATGTACTGTTTTGACTTTCTTAGTGTCAGGGTCTCTGATGGAATAGACATTCACGTCTGGTCTCACTGAAATAACTTCAAACACCGTCGAGACCCATTTGTCCGCAACTTTCCGCTTTCCTCTCTCTCCACGGTTTGCAAGTAAAACCTGGTCACCCACGACGAGGGGCGCGCCTTTAATCTTACGATTGTAGTTTTCTGTCTGACGGGCCTGGGCTACCCTACTGTTCTGAAGGGCTATGCGCGACGCTTCAGCTAAATCACGCCTCAAAGCCGCAATAAACTCGTGGTGGTCGACGACAGGGGTACCCTCCAGCACGTGCTGAAAAACTATATCGACCGGCAGACGGGGAACTCGGCCGAACATGAGGTAGAAAGGCGCAAATCCCGTGGTCTCATGCTCCGTGCAATTGTAACAAAAAGTTAGCATCTGCAACATCTGAGGCCACCTCGCTTTCGACTGGGGGGGCAAGGCACGAATCATATTCCCCAGAGTCCTGTTGAACCGTTCTGTAATGCCATTCCCCATAGGATGGTACGGCGTCGTGTGCGATTTCTGGACCCCAGACAGCGTTAAAAGTTCTTTCATGAGACTACTTTCAAAATTTGCACCTTGATCCGAATGTATGCGCTTTGGGAAACCATACACACAGAAAAAGTCGTTCCACAATCGGCGGGCAACTTGTTTAGCCGACTGGTTCTTGCAGGGAAATGCATGTGCCATTTTCGAAAAGTGGTCAGTGACAACCAGAACATCGACGCATTTCTTGTCCGTCTGCTCCGCAGTCCAGAAATCGATGCAAACCAACTCCATCGGCTCGGAGGTTTGGATACTTTCCAAGGGCGCACGACCATGTGGTTCAGGGGTTTTACCTACGACGCATCTGAAACATTTCCTGACGTGGTTGATGACGTCTTTTTCCATCCCTATCCAGAAGAACCTTTGCCTGGCCAGAGATAGCGTCCGCGCTTGGCCCTGGTGACCCGCTGAGTCGTGGAGACCGGTGAGGACTTGTTGTTTCAACGCGCCCGGCACCACGAACTGATGGAGCGTCACATTCATTTTGTTGTCCCTCTTTGACCGGAACAACAATCCGTCTCTAACAGACAACTTCGGCCAATGTTTAAGCAGATTCTTCACCCCACCTGGCTCACGTGCGCGCTCACGATTGGAGGGTCTTTTTCGTCTTTGTACGTAATAAAAGACTCTACTCAGGGTATTGTCCTGTTCCTGCATGGACACAAGCTGGCTCAATGGAAGTGAAGCACTGTCGGTGATACACGCTAGCTGCGGGACATCAGCACATGTGACATACAATGGGCTGGCACTTCCTACACTATGGACGCTTAATACCGCTTGTACTTCGTCGAGAGACAAAGAGGGCTGTAGGGAAAGCGAATTGGCGGAGTCCCCAGACTGGTCTACACGTTGGCAGTTGTTAGTGCACCTAAACGCGTCTTGGACTCGCTGGTCCGCTAACTCACTAACTTGGGCGAGCAGGTGAGAGTATGGTTCAGACACGAGACGGTGAGCCACGCAAGACTTAACAAAAGGCTCCCTACTAAGTGCGTCAGCAACTACGTTCTTAGGGCCCGGGACATAGTTAAGATCAAAGTTGTACGCCGCTAACTTCGCCACCCACCTCTGTTCGCAAGCGTCTAGTTTGGGCTTAGTCAAAATATAAGTCAGTGGATTATTGTCAGTCCAAACAGAAAAAGTCCTTCCCTTTAACCAATGGCCAAATTTGTCGCATACAGCCCACTTAAGAGCTAAAAACTCCAAGCGGTGAGCTGGATAATTCAACTGTGCTTGGGACAAAGTTTTGCTGGCAAAAGCCACAGGTCTGGCGATCTTACTGCCAGGTGGCAATTGCGAAAGAACAGCGCCTATCCCGTCGAAAGAAGCGTCAACAGCCAGGATAAAAGGGGCATCAAAATCTGGATGAGCCAACGTCACACTGTGTATCAAATCGTATTTGAGGGTCTCGAACGCTTCCCTACAGTCGTCAGTCCAGTCAGTGGGGGTCAATCTCACTAAACCTTTCTTGAACTTAACTTTGGGAGGTCTACCCTTTTTCTCGGGAGTGGAAGGTTCTGACACGAGACTAAACAGGGGCCTAGCCTTAGCCGAACAGCCCTCAATAAAGTGGTGGTAATACAAGGCCATGCCTAAAAAGGACCTAATCTTTTTAGCACTGGGGGTTTTACCGTCTGCCTCCATGAGGTCCGTCTCTCTAATATCCCCAATGGCCTGGACTTTATTGGGGTCAGTTTTCATGCCCTCTTCGCAGACGATGTGGCCCAAAAACTTTACAGAGCGCCGGAGGAAATGACATTTCTTGGGAGAAAGCTTAAGGTTGTTAGCAGCTAACCGCGAAAATACCATCTCTAACCGCTCTAGCGCAATCTGTTCGGACGGCGCAAACACCATTAAATCGTCCAGGTAACACAACAGACTGGTAAAGTTTTTGTCACCGAAGATCGACATCATCATGCGCATGAACGTCGCGGGGCTGTTGGTTAGTCCTTGAGGCATTCTGTTATACTCGTGTAGCCCGAACGGGGAAGAGAAGGCGGTGTATCTCTTGTCGTCCTCGTGTAGCGGGACGTTGTAAAACCCCGAGGTGAGATCCATGGTGGAGAAGAACACATTGCCTCCAAGCGCCGCGAGCGCATCAGTCTGGTGGGGCAAGGGGTGTGCATCCTTAATCGTTCTTGCATTAAGCCACCGAAAGTCATTACAGATGCGTAAATCACCATTGGGTTTCACGACGAGGACGAGAGGAGACGCATACTCGCTCTGTGACTTCTTGATGATCCCGACTTCCTCCATCTCGTTCAAAGCTGTTCTCAATGTTTCGTAATGGCAAGGAGGGACACGCCTGTACGGAAGTCTGAACGGCTTGTCATCCATCAACCGGATTCTGTGTACAAAGTCTTTCGCCTCTCCGCAATCCATCTTGTGCCTTGAGAATGTGGAGTCGTATTGTCCAATCAGATTGAGTAGCTTGTTTTTCCACTCCAATGATACTTCACAAGACGTGATGTCAACTTCCGAGAGTCCCATGTCCATGAGAGTCTTATTTATCTCTTCTTCAGTTTTCAAAACCGGAATCTCCGTCGTGCGCTGGGTGTTTGACTGAACTCGTTGTGGCTCCGGTAGATCCTGTACTGACAAACTGGGCGAAACGTCCACGAGTTTGGCGTTTTTTTTCAGTACCAGTGTTTTTTCTGTGGGATTAACAATTTTAACGGGAACCCACCCATCCCCATACAGAGTGGTGACAACCCTCCCCACCAAGATCTGCGCTGGTCTTGTTTTGGATCGAGTAGGTTCTACGATAACAGAGCTCCCTACCGCCGAAGCATCTACAGATGGTAATTTAGCCCACACTAAATGTTCAGTCAAAGGCTGCAGCGTGACACACCTTTTTAATTTTGCAGTCCCAAAATCCAAAGGCAAGGTGTCCGGACGGTGCACTGTATGGGACAATAGCGACAGCAGCTTGGGTAGCTTTTCGCCAAAAGCCCCCATCTTACTCGAGTCTATTGCTCCATTTTCGATCCGCATCATGAGCCATTTCAGGACGTTGCTCCCCAGGATCATACTGTCGGACTGGCCTGGTACTACTAGGACTGGGACAATGACTTTGATACCGTACACTAAAACAGAGAGGTCGTACAGAGCAGTAGGCATTACCGGTTGACCTCCGCAGCCCACGATGACGTACTCATCCGCTCGCTTCCTGTCAATCTCCGGATAATCCTTCCTCAGCATAGAGTCAGTCTGTTCGCTAATAGTGCACGCCATAGACCCACTGTCCACTAAGGCCTTGATGATATGACCGTTGTCCAGGATAACGTCCGTGTGAAACAACGAGTCCGTCTCTGAAAGTCTTTGCAGGACTTGTACAATCGGTGTCTTGCCCAATGGCACCTTGTCACTATGCTGTACGCGGGCGGGCTCGAACTGTACTGCACTGTCCATTGTGGGAGGTGGAGAATCCCCATCTGCGCTGTCCTCCCTTACCCGCAGACTGGCTAGTTTCCCTGAGGCCCGGAGGGAGAAGTATTAACGCCCCGGGGACATGCGCGGCTGGAGTGGCCCTGCGCGTGGCATCGAAAACACAGTTTATGCTTCATGCAATGCGTGTACGCGGAGTGAGACACATCTTTGCAGACCGCGCATGGCATGCTGTTCAAACCGTCCGTCTTGGGATACCGTGTGTCTCGACGCGGTCTCCTAGCAACCTGGGCGCCATCTTGAGTTTGCGACAGAACCCGTTCCAACATGGCGGCGAGTTTCTCAAACATCGAGTGGTCGGTTACGTTGGCAGCGGGGGGTACCTCAGCGGCAACGTCACTTTTATTCACAATGAAGAGATAATATTTTTATACGATGTTTTGTTCCTTTGGCTATTTAGCAAACTAACCAAAAGTTGTCATTCAGTGCAGAAAGGTGTGGGTTCCTCAGAATCTTTTGTTTCAAGACACAGCAACCCCCACCCGGTCCACTGGCCATTTGGACAGAAGGGGTCAAATTACGACGGAACTGAATGGACAGCTTTGGGGAGCCAATGGGAAATCTTGTGGACAATGGAATGTGGAGTGCTGTGCTTCCCCAGGAAGAGTCAGTCTGCCCATGGGAACGATTGGAGGCAGACTCACGATGGATAGGAAAAACAGAATTCTGTATTGAGATGACATGTTAGAGAAATAAACGTTTAACTTGTTTAACTCCTTGATGTGTCATCAATTCCTGGTATTTAATTATTAGTTTATGTAGAGTAGTTTTTGACGACTCTCAACTCCTCCTCCAGTTTGAATACGCGGTGTTGTCAATTAAAGGTAATGTTAAATAGGGAAAAAGTAACCGCCGTCGTAGCGGTACTATTTTATTGTGTACAGCGACAACACAGGAAAACGGCTGTTTTTCTTTAACAATAACTGTGTTCATTACACCGTCTTTTCGGGAGCTATGTTCTAAATGGTACTCGTCCAGCACCTCCTGGACATCGCGAGCCGACCACTTATCTATAGTCTTAGACCGGAATGTGTAAGAAAGTTCTTTGTTCGGACAGTGTCTTATGAATAAACGGGTGACGTCCCCCCTTTTTTAAAAGTGTGATTATGGGTTAATGGGCCTATAGCTTTGCATGCAAGTTATTGTTTTTATCATTGACGACTCACAATACACAACATTAGACTTCAGCAGAACAAACAATTATGCATGTTACTATGGGCAAGTTCAGAATTTGCACAAAATTAACATAATGCAAAGTCCTTCTCCAATTGTTATGCCAAACGAGACACATTTGACTGACCTGTACATCCTGTTCTTTCGGGGGCTGGTACTCCTGAGAGCAACATGTCGTCTCTCTGACTTTGTGCTCTTCTGATTGTTGCTCTTGATAATAAATCTGGCTCTGGACACAATTTGCTACTCTCCGGGAGTTTTTTGTACAATTTTAAACTTCCACACTATACTGCAGTGTGTGCACTCTCGGGATATGTGGGGCATTGGCTGAACGTAACATAATGATTTAAATAAATAAAAGGTAAATGGTCACATTTATTGAGCACTTTTCTACCTTTATTAGGCACTCCTCGAAATGCTTTACATCAAGGAACCACTCACCCATTCATACAATAATGTCTTGCCTAATAATAACAGTGTGCACTTGTAGGATTTGAACCATCACAAGACAGGAAAAATATATAACTGGATCAATTGTGTTGTTCATCACTAATCTGGGAAGAAAATAGGATAAAAAGTCCACACGACAAACGCATAAAATTCATATAAATTTATTCTTTTTTTTTTTTTTAATAAAAAATATTTCCTCACATTTGCATAGATGCACACAAAATAGCTTACACAAGTTTCCTGTGATTGTTACGACACGGCGAGAGCACACAGGAAAGTGCAATTTCCCTGCTTTATCTTGATATCTAACGTTTGTTTTTGAAAATGTTTAACATTTATACAAAGATGCAGTTCACTTAATAACTTAAAGGGTAGCCTATCGGCATGACTCTACAATTTAATGTAAAACATGTTTATATAATTGTTAGATTCTTTGTATTCAAATAAAGTACTTAACTTATAAAATAATAAATAATCCAAATATATTACATTTTGGTTTGACAAATAACTGGAATTTTAGGACAAATTATGCCACTACATAGGAACCATATTAAGCGGTTATATTATATGTAACTCACACAATAACCTCCTCTTTAACAAAGTAAAAAAGTAAGACATTGGTCATCTGCTTCTCAGAATTACTTCTAAACAGGGAACAAATACATTGTTGTACTCTTCTGTTGCACCCTATCACAGACTGCTTCTTCAACTACCCGTAGAAAATATTTTTCACACAATTAAATGTATTGTCACATTTATCCTTCTGAAATTCAGCAACATTTCAGATACTTATCTCCAAACAGTATTTAATCAACTTTTTGTGCAACACTAAATTGTGTGTAGTTTAATTAGCATACTGTTTGTAAAAGGCAACTTTGACGCGCTCAATGTGGTGGCACAGCTTGATGGCAGGACCGAGCTTCAGATCCATGCACTCCTGAACAGTGGGTAGCGTCAGCAGCAGAAGGGCCTGCCCGTCAATGTCCTATACACAAATACATTAAAGTTGTAGATTATTTTTTAATAAAATATCAGTTTTGTAATTTTGATATGTTGCTACACATTGTACCTGTTCCTGAAAGATATTGGCCAAGGATGAGCAATCAGTGGAGTTAATGAACTGAATCACCTCATCTACAGTCCACTCCAGAGGGTTTCTGTCAAGAACCAGCTGATTCTCATCTTCCTGCATCTAAAAGCAGATTCAATAACTCATATTTTGTTTGTATTTGGTTGGGAGCGTGCATGCTAATGAACACACATTACACGACGGCCGCGTTTATGACCCTGTTCTGCGTAAACGCGTTGCCTTTGTGACGCGTTTTGACATAGAATCATTGACGATGGATTGAAGCGGCCACACCGAGCTGTGCGTAACGTGCGCCAGCGGCAACGCACAAGACACATTCCTCAAAATAGAACCAATCCTATTTTACCACGCGTGCGTCAAGCGTTGTGCGATACGTTGCCGGTGTGTTTGGGGGCTTGGACTCATGCATGTAAATATGCCACATAGCAAGACAGTGCTTTCAACCGGTATTTGTACAAAAATGATTGGAATTCTCTGGTCGTCCCCACACCAGGTGTGTACAGCTGGTCATCAAGCCTGATAGTCTTTAGTTGCCACTGCAAATGTTCCTTTTCTTGTACAAACACTGGTTGAAATAGCTGTAACACTGTTTTGCTCCTTCCTAATCTTCCACAGATTCACTCTGATGCATAAACTCACAAAATAAAGGGCACGATTCAGTAATGCAGTTGTTTATGTTATTTACGACCGTTACAAGCCTCAAGGTTCAGAAAATATACAGAACCCCTTAAATCCCTTAAATTCAACAGTAGAAATTCAGGAAGAGAAATTCGCAGCAAAAATTTCACACAGAACATCCTGGACACCAAGGCATGAACAAACGATCCAGAGTGAGTCGAGCAAAATTCTGGTTCATCGGCAAGGGACCAATCAAAATTAGATTCAACTCCTGATTCCTCATCTGTAAGTCCCGCCCACTAAAGACACCAAACCAATAGGAAACATCCTGCAGCTTTCAGTCATCCAGGATCGATTGCTCATGCCTTGGTGGCCAGCATGTTCTGTGTTAATTTCACTGCAAATTTCACACTCTGAATTTCTACTGTTGAATTTAAGGGCTTGATTCTTTAAATATTTAATATTTTAAGGGTGCATTTTTCCATTAGAATTTTTGTCGGCAAATTTTACACTCTGAATTTAGACTGTTGAATTGGATGTGTTGAACAATAATACAGTGAATATTTAAAAGGTGAATTTGTAATTTTCAGTTTAAATCCTTGAAAAATAAGCAGTGAATATTCAGTGACTGAAATTCAGTGACTGAAAACATTTCAATGTTAAAAAGATTCAAAGCATACATTTCACATACATTTTAAATTCACATTTTGATGACAACATTTTTTCCCATATGTTATAGAAGCGTTTGGAAAAATCTTGATTGCAATGTAAGTCTATGGGTTATTATGTAAATGCCCACAATGGCAATACATTTTAGTGACTTGGCGACAGAAAGTTGGCAATGAAAAGGTTCAAATATTAAAAAAGTTATAATATTTTTATATGTATGACAAGGAGAGAGTTAGAGCTTAAAAAAAATAAAATAAATAAATATGTGTTATAATATATGGTTCCTTCATTGAGTAATAGCTCTCTAAAGTTACAAGCACATTATTGAGTTGAAGCTCCCTTAATGTAACTTTTTTAAAGGTGTGATTATGGGTTAATGGGCCTATAGCTTTGCATGCAAGTTATTGTTTTTATCATTGACGACTCACAATACACAACATTAGACTTCAGCAGAACAAACAATTATGCATGTTACTAAGGGCAAGTTCAGAATTAGCACAACATTTACATAATGCAAAGTCCTTCTCCAATTTTTATGCCAAACGAGACACATTTGACTAACCTGTACATCCTGTTCTTTCGGGGGCTGGTACTCCTTGTTGCTCTGGTTGTACGCTGATAAGGAACGTGTGGACCTCCTCAGTCCAGTATCTAAGGACTCGTAGCTGCCCTGTCCCCCACTAGTCGCCCTACGGAGAGTCACAGCGCGCCGGGGTCGACTGCTGCCCACCTCTGCTACCGACGAATCATCACGCGCCTCTGAGCTGGTGCCTTCGCTGCCTGAATGTAAAGTGAAGTCCTCATCGTCCTCTCCCTCATCACTTTCCTGTTAAACAACAGACCATTTGGTTAATGCTCGATAAAAACTTTTCTTTTAACTATAAAAATGACCAATACCAATTATTTGAGAAAACAAGAGGACTTAAATTCATTGTATATTATTGATTTGTAGCGGATAATGGAGAAAGATAGTTCACTTTCTAACTTTGTCATGGTGTAGATGAGTTTTTCCCCATAAAGATTTCAAAATAAGCAAGCTCGATAGTAGGGAGATCTGAATTTTTAGTCTCACAAAAATCAATCTTGAAAGGCTTGAGCTGATACATTTGGACCATGGCTAATCACGTGGTAGTATTGGCATGAGAGTGTGGGTTTTAACAACGTCAAACACTTTTATCAATACTAATTAATAACCCAGTGACGGCTATGCTGCTACGTACTTCCAAATACAAAAAAACATTAAAAAAATAGCTTTTATGCTTTGCTGTTGTGCTAAGTTTGGAGACTTAGCTGTGAGTGGCTAAGGTGAGGTGTGCTTGATCCAATCAGCTGCAATTATCTCATTAAAAGTCCTTTTTTAAACCGGACACTTTCCAGATAGAGATTACCGTGCTAATTTTATTTGCTCTGTTATATCAATCTGGCCTTTGTCAGGTTACACTCTTAGTTTACATCTTTACGTTTCTCTGTAATTACATTTACTCAAATATAAAGCATGTAGTTGTACAAAAAATGGAGACTGTAGTTACTGTAAGACCTTAGTTCAGAGTTTTCTGTTAAACACAGTGCTTCCTGTTATTATGATCAAAACAGAGTAGTCAAACACATTATATTCCCAAAAGACCATTCGTTTTCATTCATCCATTTAAACCAGGGGCAAGTTTGCGTCATGGAGGGACGATTTTCATCATTGCCAAAACACCAAGGGCCGAACCTCCCCATTGTAGCCTAAAGAAAATAACTATTTTCAACACCATATGATGTTGTGAAATATTAAATCGGTATGACCTGAATGTTAATAGTGAGGGCTGTCCACTCTCTCATTTGCCAATCAGAGGCCAGCAGTCTGTTTACATCACGTGCTGGGTAGGTCCTAGAAACACCCCATAAGTGGGCTGTACATGGTCTGGACAGACACCCATGGCCAAGGGCAATGTTATGTAGAACAACCTTTTTTCTCAGGAAGTGGCGAGGGCAAGGGAGAGGAGAGGTGGGGAAGTGAGGGCAAACATGTGCTTTTGTTTGGACCACGTTACGGCTGTGTGCACACCAGCAGCACAGCGGGACTGGCGGCATATTCTCTCTCTCTTGGGACACCGGACACTAGAGATGCGCGGGTCAGATTTTTTTCTGACCCACCCGCACTAACCCGACCCGCTGGGAATCAAACTCGAACCACCCGATCCGAAGAAAGGTGTCTCAGTTTGCCGACCCGACTCAATCCGAAAACCCGCACACATTAAAAAACAGCGTCATGAGTCAGGCTGCAGCTGCCGTCACTCAAACGGGAGCGCGTCACTAAACGGAGTTTGGAGTAACGTGGAGCAGCCTTAATCTGACGCTATAAGAAGTTGCTCTCCTCAGGTTAGTTAGACGCTGTGTCTTTGTTATTTTAGTTTTACCTTGCTTCTTGCTAATGCATTATTTTCACCACGTGTAAATGTGCTTGGGCACTGCTGCTGTGCTGCATTTGTAGCGGTGATCAAGTCATACAGAAGCGATAGGCAAGGTGACATCTAAACAAAACATGACACGTTTACCCCATAAAACTAAACATTCAACAAAACACTCCAGAGATTGTGTGGCATTTATGGATAAGTGTCTGCGTAGGTTTCCTCCGGGTACTCCGATTTCCCCTACCACCAAAAACATGTACAATAGGCCAGGATGAATGATGTGTGTGTGAGTGTATGGAGGTGGTCAGAGGGACCGTGGCGCAGATGTGTGTGACGGCGCTTCTGTCAGTCTCCCCCAGGGGAAACTGAAGCTACTAACGTAGCTTACCACCACTGTATGCTGTAAGCCAACAATGTAAGAATTTTTTTTTTTAAAGTGCGCTTTGTAGTAGGGTTGTCACGGTAAACGGTGTAGTGGAAAAAAATTACCGTCTTGTTTTAAAAAACTATATTATCTCGGTGGATTACCGCGCCCGCGGTGTCGGCAAAGTGAACCTCACCAGCCACCGTCTCATCTGCTGAAGTTGCCGCGCATGCGCACTGTGTTGTTTGCAACGAAAACAAAACTTTCTCGAAGCTGAAATCATGGCCGAAGGAGAAGACGGCAGCGCTCAGGACATTTGTCAGCCTTCAAACAGGACCAAGTCTGAAGTCTGGGCATATTTTGGGTATTTGAAGAATGCCGAGGGACAGCTGATAGAAAACAGTTATCCTGTTTGCAGGACGTGCAGGAAAAAAGTTTCTGCGAAAGGCAGCAACACTTCGAACCTCATGACACATCTGCGTGACCATCACCCACAACTCTATAGCCAATGCAAGTAAGTTAACGTCAGCGTTTTAACTGAAATGCATGATGTGCAGACTTTGGGTTGAGGGAGAAGGCAACGAGTCGCCCCATAGTGCAGCCGCAGCGCCACCGCCAGCATGTAAACCGTGTCGCGGATACCTCTGGCACAATGTGTTACCGGGCTCCTGGAGGGCAGATTAAAGTTTGTCGCCAATGCAATGGATTCACTCTCGCACCATTATAATGAATTTAACAATGATTACTGTCTGATGGCATTTTCCCGAATCTGCAGAGCTAAAGCAAACTGGAAGGACACAAACTGAGAACAATATTCCTGATATAGAGGGTTTATCTAGTTAAAAATATTCTAACACGGTTCTGGCGCTATAAATAGTGCATGTAATAACCTCCAAACGATCAACAATTCATAGTTATAGTTCATTTACTTTGATGTGAAAAGTTGCACTTTTGATATGGCTTCGTCTGTATTTTTTACACTGTAACACTGTTACAATTTTTTGAAACTATTCCAGTTTGTGTAGGACTATCAATGCTTTCCAAGCTTATTAACACATATTAAAAAAAATACCGCGATAATACCGAAAACCGTGATAATTTTGGTCACAATAACCGTGAGGTAAAGTTTTCATACCGTGACATCCCTACTTTGTAGTAACCCGACCCACCTGCACCCGAAGTTTGCCGTATTTTTGAGGTACCCGATCCGACCGAATCCGCGGGCCCCGTGGGTTGACCGCGGGTGTCGGGTCAACTCGCGTATCACTACCGGACACAGACAGTGTTTAACTCATGGTGGGATAAATAAAGTTTTTAGTTTGATCCGATAGAGGTTATAAAAGCCTATAATTCTAAAAGAAGAACATGAGCCCGCAAAAGGACAGTCTGTGCTGCTAGTAAAAACACACACCTCAGTCGATGTCTTTTTTTGTAAGTAACGCTCTCTTGCCAGCGGAGCCACATTGCGCAACAGCTGCGCACATGCTAGATGATCACTTATTTAGAGCAACGCTGTCCTTGCGCCAGCCCTATAGACTTAAACATTGTACCCCATGTCCATATTGATAATGATCTGCCGCAGTCTGAGTGTCTAATAAATAAGTATTCGGTGCGGAATAAAGCTTTCCTATGCTTTTTTTGTTCCCGTCTGAGTCTCTCCAGGTTGAAATGGTAATGTATTTGATACTACTACATATAAGAAGTCCTTTTATTTATGCACAAAGTGAAACCGTTGGAAGAAAAAAAAAAGTGACCTGACCAGCAGTGAGCCAGGAGTGTAGTCCACAGTGAACGAGCGCCGCTTCTTCTGCACAAAGATAGCTTTCCTCTTCTTCCTCCGCCGTGCTGGTTTGGCCTGATCGCTCTCTGTGTCCACTGTCCTGGACAGTTTCCTTTTCTTCCCGTAGTAGTGAGCTGCAGACACATAGTAGTCGTTGGAAATCTTGCACCCGAAACAACACTTAAGTCAATTATAGGCTGTTCTGTTTTATTGTGGTGTTTCTTCATAACTGTAGTTGAGCACAAGATGAGTTTAATTACATCCACTCACTGAATTTGGTTTTAGTTTGTAGTGAGCAGTTCTCTGGGCACTTATCAGTGACAAGGGTTGGGCTGAAAAGGTTCGGACAACACTGGAGCTTCAGACACACTTTTCGACAGAAGTCTGGGATTTGTTCTGCAATGCGGACAATCTGGATTGTGGAGCGATATGTTTTTCCTTTATATCTGAAATGACAACAATAATAGCATTGTTAGACCATAATAATGATTTTGATGATGGAACTTAAAAGGACGATTTGATGATAACTGTGATTGCAATGTATGTATGAATATCTAAATAAATTAACTAAAACATTAACCACTATTTAGAAAGTATCCTTCATCCACAACACTTACTTCTTCCTTTCCAAGTAATATATTGATAGTCAAAACCAAGAAACCCCTAACCTGTGAAAAATCGTAGCATGTTCGGCTGCTGATAAATCTGTGCATGAGTTTTGAGGATTCCTCTCTAATAAAGATAGGCTCACTTGGCTTTGAGGGTCTCCTCCTGACAGTCCCAGCTGCTATCCTCCATCTCCTGCAGCTCTTTCAGGACTCGCCCAGGCTTGTAAGCAGCGTTGATCAGCATACTCAGCAGCTGAAAGATAAAGCACATAAAAATACTTCTGTGTCAAAAAATAGCAGCACTAGATCATATTACACACAAGATCACAAGAAGAGGACAAGGAAAAAAATCACACCCAAGTCTCCGCAGCTGATGTAAAAGTGTATGTCCACATAAAAAACCCTCAAGTCTCGAGAGAAATTAAATGGTTGTTTAGCTGAACGGTGGGGCTGAATTTGCACTGGTGCATGTAAACACTTGCCTGGCCTTAGCCATCCATAAACTCCGGTCAATTATAATTTGCCTACATGTACGTCTGGGATTGATCTCAGTGGCCGCGTTTCATCGGTTGAATTTCAACCTGCCATTCAGCAATCGGGGGAGGCGGGTGTTGTAGGTGATGTTACGCATTTTCTGGTTGTAGTTCAGTAATGGCGGCGGATACGAAAGTAATGGAAGCTCTTTAATCCGTTTTGGCTCGGCTCCCAAATATCCAGAAATTATAATTGAAACCGTAATGTGCAAGGAATGCCCCCAAGAGTTCTGATAGAGTTATGATAGGGTTATAGCTGCTTCACCCAACACGGGCGCATTACATACGTCACGACCAAACGCTAGCAAAAATCAGATCCATTAGTTTCAAAGGAGTTCACCCCTCCCACCTGATAACGGAGCTCAATTGTGAAGATCCAGACCCTTGTACAAAACGAAATGAATACGAGGGTCTAGTAAAACCAGGCTATGTAAACACAGCTGACTGACAGCTTCTCACATTAGGATTAAGACACTGCTGGAAAACTGCAGGTGGTTAACAAGACAACATCTCCCCCTCTGTCTCTTGCGCCCCTACTTTAAAAAATGTGAACAAACTCACCTCTTTCAGGACATGTGCACATTTGCCGGGCCCCACGGCCTGAGGCAATTCAGCGATACGCCCCTTGTTTAGGTATGGCCCAGAGAAACAGCGATGGTTGATAAATATTTTTGAGCAGCAGTATCTTCCATTGGCTGCACCTGTCAATTAAAAGTAAAAATTGGACAATCTTATTGCGTGCACCTGGACGATGTACAGATAGTAAAAAAAACGACACGCTGATGTGTGCAATGCTCATTGTTGTCGTTTTATTATATTCCTCATTTATGTTTAGACAGAATAGAATTGTTTTTAGTTTTATTGCCACTACCAGTGCTGTTACATAGCAGTATCCTGTTCCGTATTCTTGATAAGAATAAGATAAGGTGCAGAGAATAATAAAGGCATGTGAGATGAACAGCAATGCCCTTTCCGTTGCCTCTTACTCGTGCCAGCACCTGGAGCCGCCAAGCACAGGGTGAATAGCAATTAGTTGCAGCCATGAATATTCACCATGGAGTGGGTGTTTTTAAAAAAGAAGCTTGAAAATAACAGCAAGGGGGTTTCTGGGAAACAATGCAAAGTCCACTGTTGTTCTTTGTCTGGCTACCAGTATAAATGTGTGTGTGTGTGTGTTCTTGTAATTATGACATTGTGAGGACCAGTTTGAGATTTTAACCAACAGAGTGAGGAAATTTTTGGAAAGTGAGGAAATTTTGGGTGGTCCTCAATATATATATATATACATATATATAAAAATATTATTATTTTCTTTTGATGACTATGGCTTACAGTCCATTTTCAAAATATTCAAATTTTATGAGATTCTTAATTTGGGTTTTTTACAAGCTGAGCCATAGTAAATCAAAATTATAACAAATAAAGGCTATAAAGGCGCATTGAGTTGCCTTGTGTACGAAATGCGCGGTATAAATAAAGTTGCCTTGCTATACACATCTCACTTTGCATGTAATGAGTCTATATTAGTTGAATAACAGAAATAAATGCACTTTTTAACGATATTCTAATTTCCCGAGTTTTACCTGTATAAGTTACATAATGCCCTTTTACAACATTTTAATTTGACATGGTTTAATTAGCATTACCTGGATCCATGGCAACAGGCTGGCAGTGAAGCACAGCAGATATCTCTTCCGGCTGAAACGGAACTAACCTGTGCAAAAACATAACAATACATAGCAACCATTTAGAGCAGGAGTACAAATTGGGAAAAAAAAATAAAGAAGAAAAGGTCATGTAAAGGTCCGAAAAACATGGAGTCAATTTACTGTTATATGGGGATAATACTTTTTTTTTTGTGTGCCATCATCAAATCCAATAATAATGATGGTGGCGTTAATTTATTTGTAACTATTGTTTAGCTCCTAAATAGAAAAAGGCCTATACATTATTTGCACAATGTTGCCAAAGCAGTGCCGTGTTTCCCCTCTTTGCTCAGTACTAACACTGAGCCCTACTTATACCTGGTTTAGTCCAAATTTAGTCCTAGTTCAGACCTGCTCGCTGTTCATTTCTAAATGAAGACGATCAGGAAACTGCTAAACTATTTGCGCTTAATGATCATGCATATTTGATTCAATAATTGGAGTCTTCTTAGTTTTAAAACTTTAGTGAACCATATTATAGTCATTCCTCAGCCGATTTCACTTTTGTTTTTTCTGGGCTGTAGTTACTGCTCTGCTGCAGAGAGACAGAGAGAGAAAGACCACGCCCAAAGTTTGGATCCAAGGTTTTAGTTTAACTGCATCTTACTGTTTTTCTGGCTGGACCACTGCAATCTTCTTCTGTTTTGGAGCTAGAGAAAAAGCAGTGTCAAGATTGATGTTAGCTGTTTGCACTTATATTTGAAGTGATTTAGGCATGCATGTTAACGTACAGACAGGTTTAAGTGGAGGTGTGAGAGGGTAAGCGTTGGCTTCACACCAGCCGACAGGAAAGATGTCCATAGACTCTCTGTCCACAATGCACTCTGACAGCGGCTTGGCCACACCTGAGGGAGAGAAGAGGGTTGTGACGCTAATGGCTAATAGAGACTTTCACCTCTGCACACATAACATAAACTCTGAGATGTCAGTACCTTCCAGTCGCAGCCACAGCAGGCGGCCCGCCACTTGTGTGATCTGGGCCACACACACCTCTTTCGGCTCTGTGGGGTTCACTGACTCCAGCCACATGTCCTTGGCAAAGCCCCTGGTCTGCCACGTCTGAGTACACACATACACATGTAAAATGTCTGAAGAGTGAGCACGCACAGCACATTACACATAATGACTCAAATTTTAACAAACTACTTTCGCTTTTTATTTACAATCTTTATATTGTTTCTCTATTACATGTCTTTGCAATTATTTTCACAAGTGTTTTAACACTAAATCATTATATTGGCTCATTATTACACTTTAAATTAGTGTAATGATCTACTAATTTATCACATTCAGCTTTCTTGGGTTGACAGTGTATATTCAAATTTCAAAGGAGATTTTATTAAACATCCCAGAGTGACAACAAAGTGATTGGTCTTACGTCTGGGAAGCACGCGTCTGGAGCAGCCTCAGTGCCACTCTTTTTCAGGTAGTCGGCCCAGTCAAAGTCTTGCCCGTCATAGCCCTGAGGACGTTCTAAACTTATGCCGTTCTTCAAACACCACTGAACCGGCAGAATGCCTAGTGAGTTGTTATGACACACCACTGAACAGGGCTTGGCATCAGCTGAAAGATCATCCACTGTCACCTGAAAGTAGAACTCATTGTAGACCTGCAACACAAACAAGGAACAGCATTTTTTAAGCGCCGTTTAAAATTAGCATTACAAAAATTGAGATTAATCATCTTTTTGTAGACCGTTTTAGACTGACTCACCTTTGTGACAGAAACAGGGCAAATCTGCAGGTGATCCCACCAAGGAACCATCTCCAGCTTCATTCCCACCTTGAAGGAGTGCTTGAGCAGGTCTACATGGTCCTGACACAATAAAGTCGAAATTTACAGATGGAGGTACTCCAATGTTACTGACACACTTAAACAAGATAGGTCACAGGCAACCAGCTTTTTATGCATTACGCATTTTGTTAAAACCAAGCTGAAATACGTCATTTTAAAGTTTATTGCCAATTCTATAAGATGAATTACAGAAGAGAGAATCAAAGGACTTTATCTAAACCGATTCTAATTCTCTTTCCTTCAATATGAATTAACTACAAATGGGGGGGAATGGTGATGACTTGCCTTAAACACTTCCAAGGGCAGTGGTTTCTTCTGTCCCACACACCGAGCCTCTTCTAAAGCCTGCTGCCAGTCGGAGGGGCTCTGCAGACATCTGAGCTCTGTTATGTGAAAAAATTAGGACATCTCCTTTAAAATAAAATTTAAAAAACGTGAAAAACATGGACATAATAAATCTTTAAGTCTAATTAGTCACCTCTAGGAGGCTCTAGTGTGAGGCCGTTCTCTGTCGCCCACCCCACGGGCCGCAGCCTCACATCAAGGTAGAACAGCCAAATGTCCCGAGTGTGGTGCTCCTCTGATAATCCCGCAAAACGTAAACAAAGTCGTCCCCCAATGTTCTGGATGACTCGAGCAGGCCAGAAGAGGAAAGGATCACAGGTGTCCTGAAGCTCCAGCACAGATCCCTCAACAATCAGGTCGATTGTGTTTTTTCCCCTGAGAGTCTGACAGGAAAAAATGGTTTTGAATGAAAATGTATCCAAGCAGCTTATCTTGACGACTAGTGAAGATAAGCTGTGAACCGTACAGAGATTTCGATACTTTCAATACCAGTGGCTACAGTTTTCAGAATCAATATCAAAGACTATAAAAAATTTATTTTGTGCCGTTCCAATCGCATAGCACATGGGTCACAAATTAAATTTGACCACGGTCCGAATTGAAAAACAATTGTCAAGCAAAGGTCCGGAACATACGGGGTTAATTCATGGTTATATTAGGATTTTTAAGCCTTTATTAAATCTATTTCTGTGATTTGATAATAATGCAATTAATTGAATCCTGTTATTGTTTTTTTGCTCTAAAAATAAGTGTTGGCTCATAAATAGCAGAATGCATAGCCTCATTATTGTGATACGCAATATGCATATATGGCAGTGATGTGTTTCTCCTCTTTGCTCAGTTCAACACTGAGCCCTGCTTAGTCCAGGTTTAGTCCAGGTTAAGTCCTGATTCTGACCCGCTCACTGCCGATCAGAAAACAGACGCGCTATTTGCGCATTACGATCGCGCGTGCATATTTAATTAGGGCGTCCTCCGCTTTTTGTTTTAACGAGCCGTATTTCAGTTATTTCAAAACCGATTCTAAAAATGTAAAAAGTATCATAGAGATCAGAACTTTCTCTTTCTGGGCTGCAGTTTGCGCTCTGCAGTCGGAAAGGGAGAGAGAGAGCACACATGCAGCCGCTCGTCTGGGGGGATTCATGGTCGGGTCCAAAGTTCGGATCCAATGTTCAGGTCTGGATAGGCTGGCGCATGGGTCCGGATCCGGACTGAGGACCACCGTTTAGGGACCTCTGGCATAGCATAACCATTATGAAACTATCTAGGAATATGGCTAACACATGCAGGAAAAACTAAAAAATGGTTGTGATTTTAAAACGATCGAATCAAGTCACAAGTGAAAAGGTTGGTATCACACATCATTATCACAAAGACCATCACTCCGTTTTCAAAACAAAACTAATGTGGCCGCGCTTGTTTAAACCGTTCTGAACAGGAAGAGATAGTTTTGATTTGGACACTGACCCCCTCCAGAAGGTTGGCTGGTGCTGTCCTGGAGCCAGTTAGATCCTGAACGAGGAACTCCGTCCAGTCACTGTACTTCTCCTTAATGGCTGAAAGAAGAAGGAGAGAACAATGACCTAAGAAAGGAAGCTTTCCCACAACTGTGCAAGAATGGCAGAGTAAGTAAAAGAGAAAACATGCAACAGAAAAAAAAACATACAAGCAGATGCATGCGCAACTCAAACACAAATCTCAAACATGTTTTCTCTTTTGTTTGATAGTGTTTGGTTGTTTAAAAACGATATTATTTTTTTTATTTTTAGATTCTGCTACGCCTTGCAGTTCTATAAATAAATATCGTCTTATTGTTTTAAATAAAATAGAATTGAGTTATGTAATGCTTGTTCATGTTCTACCTAAGAATGCGATCCAATGAAAGGATAAGACTTGCATAGATTGAAGAAAACGAGATGAGGGCAACTAACTGACAAAGAAAACCCCAAAACAATATTTTTCTAAGAAAGGTTTTGTTTAGTTTGATTCTTCATGTGCAGAGATTATACTATCCAGACAGACAACATATACTGCAATCTCGCGCCGCCATCTTCCTTCAGACTCTAAACTGAGGCAAAAATGCTGAGTGGCCTTTGTCGAATGTTTGTCTCTATCGGCAAATTTACACAAAGGGCCTCCAACACACGAACTCACAGACACTTGTTGAAGTCATGGCCAAATGAGTTACGTTTGCAATATACTATAGAAACCAACTTTCCCAGCGGCACATGAAGCATGAAGCCAATGTAAAAGTGAAAGCGTATGCAAAGGCTGCTGTAGCAGGTTAATGAGGGGAATTGAGCTTTTGCAGGCACTTTATCACCGTCTTACACTTCGTTGGTTAGAAAATGCAATGTTGATCTAAGCTAAAACAGCTAAAACAAAATATCCAGTTGTTCCACTTTCCATTTATCCAAGCGTTCCCACTATAAGCCCCTCCCACTCTCCCCCGCTTGCTCCCCTCTGCTGCCCCGCTGTTTCAGTACAGGAAAAAAGAAATAGGTGGTCTCGTGTTGCTGTTGTGAAGCTATAGCGAGTGTTTTCATACACCACAATGAAAGGATTAAGCTTTGCAAGAGATTGAGAGGTGAGGACAGAATTTCCTGGAAACAGAGGGAGCTGCCGCCGTGGTGCCAAGAATGGCCACTGGGAGGATTCAAAGATTACTCAAAGATGCGCTAGTGGCTTCTAACACAACTCCAGGTATGTAACATACTTGAAAGGTCTAAGGTGATTTTGCATGATGCCGCCTTTAAGTAGCAAAGTTAACAATAACATACAAAAATGTACCGTGGCAATTAAAGATATTCAGAATGATGGGTTTGTCAATATATAACAGATATTGTGCAGCCGTAGCTCTAGTAATACAGATCCTTAATGAGTCATCAAATAAAATAAAAAAATCTTTCCTGAAAGTATTAATCCAACAACAGGAAACTTTAGGCCAAAACAATTACATTACCAACAATGGATAAAGCTTTTCAACATACACTACTGTATAAATGCACGCTAAACAATAGTGATTTCCCCATGAGATTACTTTTGTCTTCGTACTTCTGCCGGACGATTGTGAAAGAACACAGTTAACAGACTTGAGCAGAAATAGATCAACTATTTTTACAGATCCTACCCAGATTAGTCATGAAGCCAAAATGCAGCTGAAGCCAAAATATACAACACTGACCGCTCTCGCCTCCTTGTTCTGCTGTGTTCTCCTCAACTGCAGTTTTATGCAGTCCATGCAACAGAACACACAGTGCATAATAAACCTTGGAGTGCAACACACCAGCAACCCACCGATTGACCATAAACCCTTAAGCAGTTTCTGGTCCCGTTTTAACATTACAACTATTTGAATTCAACACGCGATAAGTTCCATTGTGTAGAATCAACTCGTGCCTGCCTAGTTTTGAATAACTTCTGTTATTACTTAAAACAATCAAATAAACAAAATTTTGCAATTAGAAACTTACTCCCAAGTACTCCAAAAGATGTTTACATTAGAAATGTGGCGAATAAACATTTCCATTTCCAACAGCATTACTGAACCCTGAGTTACACACCTCTTTGAACACTTGACTCATTACAGGCACAGAGCATAAAGAAGTATCATCTGCAGCAGACTCCGACAGGAAGCTCTGTGGTGAATTATGCAAATGATCTCTGTCAGGGTCTATGCTGCCGGCAGCACCCCACCACATGACCAAACTTGTGATCAGGACAAAAAAAACGTACTTTAGGGATTTATGTTTCCATGATACACACGCAAAACTGGAATAGGACATTTTTCTTTAAAACTCAGGTCTGGCAGAAGATATTAATTTAGGTAAAGATACTTTGCTCCCCAAATAACAATGACAACGAGCATTTTTCTCTTTCTAAAATAGAATGTTTTTTTTTTTCAAGAAAGTGTCTCCTTTGCTCTCAAACATGTACAGAGAGCCTATAATCTTTTTATTTTGAATTTAGATGCTTGAACTGATCAAATCACAGAGGTAAAGTGAATTTAGTGCCGATACATAGAAATGCTGGGGCAGTTGTAAAGAGCGCAGGCTTATCTGAACACATCACCCCGCAGGAGGGCTCTACCAGAGAAGAGGCTGTGGGAGGCAACAGTGACTGTGCAAGTTCCCTGTTTGTTTCTGTGAGTCAGATTCTACTGAAATATGTGAGGTCTGTGCTGGTAAACAGGCCCAGTGAGAAGGCTGCTTCTGAGGAAATGTATCACTTTTTTTTTTAAATCATTTTCAAATGGATATTGGAGACAAGTCTGAACAAAGACACACACACACACACACGCACACACACACACGGACACGTCAGTTTCCATGGTTACAAGGCAAAAATTACTTCATTTTGTTCTTACAGTTCTCGGTGTAAGAACAAAGTTCTTGCGTCTTACGAAGTATGAATGAGCCTTTAGTGTGTTTAAGGTGGTGCTTTTATTAAAAAATGTTCCCCAAATCTGATCTACTTTATGAAGACTTGTATTTTATAATTTGTCAACTACATACCTTGCAAGCCATAAAATAAGAAAGTGATAGCAAATATAATTTGTTGTTTTAAGTTTAGAACACAGGAGTTGTGTGCTTTTTGTGCACACTTGTAGTTAAAAAGCAAACTTAACACTTATGTATCATTATAAAAATTAGACACTAATTGCTACTTGTCAATCGCATAAGGAATGATTGTGGAGAATCCTTTAAAACTTCAACACGTTCTGCTCATGATCTCCTGCTCTCGACATTATGTGTGAGGCATCATCTTACTCTAGGTGGGCCGTTATTTTTATTCTCTTTATCAAGACATTGCATTTGTGCGCAGGAGTTATCTGAGGAGTGCAGCTTGTCGTGAGAGTTTCAGATACAGTGCCTTGCGAAAGTATTCGGCCCCCTTGAACTTTTCGACCTTTTGCCACATTTCAGGCTTCAAACATAAAGATATAACACTGTAATTTTTTGTGAAGAACAACTGAAAAAAGGGGGCGTGCAAAATTATTCAGCCCCTTTACTTTCAGTGCAGCAAACTCTCTCCAGAAGTTCAGTGAGGATCTCTGAATGATCCAATGTTGACCTAAATGACTAATGATGATAAATAGAATCCACCCATGTGTAAACAAGTCTCTGTATAAATGCACCTGCTCTGTGACAGTCTCAGAGGTCAGTTTAAAGCGCAGAGAGCATCATGAAGAACAAGGAACACACCAGGCAGGTCCGAGATACTGTTGTGGAGAAGTTTAAAGCCGGATTTGGATACAAAAAGATTTCTCAAGCTTTAAACATCCCAAGGAGCACTGTGCAAGCGATAATATTGAAATGGAAGGAGTATCAGACCACTGCAAATCTACAAAGACCCGGCCGTCCCTCTAAACTTTCAGCTCATACAAGGAGAAAACTGATCAGAGATGCTGCCAAGAGGCCCATGATCACTCTGGATGAACTGCAGAAATGTACAGCTGAGGTGGGAGACTCTGTCCATAGGACAACAATCAGTCGTATACTGCACAACTCTGGCCTTTATGGAAGAGTGGCAAGAAGAAAGCCATTTCTTAAAGATATCCATAAAAAGTGTTGTTTAAAGTTTGCCACAAGCCACCTGGGAGACACACCAAACATGTGGAAGAAGGTGCTCTGGTCAGATGAAACCAAAATTGAACTTTTTGGCAACAATGCAACACGTTATGTTTGGCGTAAAAGCAACACAGCTCATCACCCTGAACACACCATCCCCACTGTCAAACATGGTGGTGGCAGCATCATGGTTTGGGCCTGCTTTTCTTCAGCAGGGACAGGGAAGATGGTTAAAATTGATGGGGAGATGGATGGAGCCAAATACAGGACCATTCTGGAAGAAAACCTGATGGAGTCTGCAAAAGACCTGAGACTGGGACGGAGATTTGTCTTCCAACAAGACAATGATCCAAAACTTAAAGCAAAATCTACAATAGAGTGGTTCACAAATAAACATATCCAGGTGTTAGAATGGCCAAGTCAAAGTCCAGACCTGAATCCAATCGAGAATCTGTGGAAAGAACTGAAAACTGCTGTTCACAAACGCTGTCCATCCAACTTCACTGAGCTCGAGCTGTTTTGCAGGAGGAATGGGCAAATATTTCAGTCTCTCAATGTGCAAAACTGATAGAGACGTACCCCAAGCGACTTACAGCAGTAATCGCAGCAAAAGGTGGCGCTACAAAGTATTAACTTAAAGGGGATGAATAATTTTGCACGCACAATTTTTCAGGTATTTTTTTTTTTTTAATGTTTGAAATATCCAATAAATTTCGTTTCACTTCATGATTGTGTCCCACTTGTTGTTGGTTCTTCACAACAAATTACAGTTTTATATCTTTATGTTTGAAGCCTGAAATGTGGCAAAAGGTCGAAAAGTTCAAGGGGGCCGAATACTTTCGCAAGGCACTGTATAAACTAGTCACATGCAACATAAGGTGACCGTCACAGAGCTATGAGGTCACTTCCTGTTCAGGGGTAAAGAGCGGAGAATAAGGAAGCACACTACACACCTACATAACCACGGTGTCATTTACAGCTGTTAGTGGAAGCTGTCAGAGTTGCTTACCTTTATTCAGGTAAATGTTATCTGAGAAAAAAATACACAAAATAAAAAAAAGCAGCCAATGGTGACACATTAAAAACACAAATGACAATGCAGACAAAAAGTTTCACATGATGCAAATCCTTGAAATTAAGCGGCAATAACTTATTATCAAATCAACATGAAATAATTCTAAGACCTAGAATAAGTCAGTGCAGTCTTTTATGGATTTGGATCTCATTATTTTGGTCATATCTTAATCACTTGTGTCATGCGCGGGGTGATCACTGGGGATGATAAAAAGCTACGACAAATGCAATTCACATCTGAAAATACAATAATGAACTGACAACACCCAACTAGAAAAAAAATAAAAATCTTATTAGCAAACACAGTAATGATGATAAATTAAAATACGTAACAATTTTGCTTGCAAGGAAAACAGTAATTTACTTCCTCAGCTTCATTTCAATCAATAAAAAAACCAAAGCAGGCGGTGGTTGAAAACACCATCAATGATTGAGGAGGACACATGAGCACAAGGACAACCAAGTCAGAGGGAAACAAATCCAGGTCACCTCCACAACAACAGAGACGCACACTATTCATCAGTGGGAAAGTGTCAAGAAAAATAAATGGTACTATATGTACAGTGTGGATCAGTCATCGCAGCCAGTACCAGAATCTTAGATAGATAGATATAAACTTTATTGATCCCGAAGGAAATTATAATATTGATAAATAGATTATAATATAACATTTGGTCAAATTGGGAAGATTTTCTGGGGCCATATTGTTAACTTTGGATCATTTGAAGTGATCACAGAATATTATCTCATTTACATTATTGATCCACAAACCTCTGTTCCGCATTCTTTCCAAATTGTTGTCGCATGTCAATTATTGTGTGTGGCCACCTTAATCACAAATCTCCAGGGAAACTCTCAAAATGTCATGGATGGCCGCACATGGTTTTATCTCAATTCAATAATTTGGACTATTTTAGAAACTGGGAGAAAAAGGAAGGCGGTGTGGAAAAGAGTTCAAAACGATCAACTACTTAAAAAAAAAAAGAAAAACATCAACTGATGCTTAGTAATGAATAGAAATTAAATAACAATTATGACTATTACATTATTGATTCACAACATAACATAATTAGGAAAAAAACTATTTTACAAAGTGTTTAATGTGCAAAAAAGCGAGCTCAAAGCGTGCACCTAGAATCTACGGCAATTCAATCGCAGGGCACTGTATTTATTTTTTTATTTTTTATTTTTTACAAAAGTACACATGCTTGATATATATATATGCATATATGTATAATCCTGATTTAAATAATTACAAAATTATTAAGATTGTTATTTTCTGATAATTGAACAGCCTAATTATACATAAATAAGTATTTATTTTATTTTACTGTCTATTGAGAATTGTGGGTACAGGGGCATATTCAAGAAACAAGTGGTAATAGTTACATAATTTAAGTAAACCTCTTAAACCATTAACTCTAAATATCTTAGCATTATTTCAATTCAACTATTCGCCACTGCTATTACTCTTTAAGGCATATATGTTGTATAATGAGATCTGAGCTTACCTTCAGGAGGCATGAGGGTCTTGTTGTTCTGTGCACACCATCCAACTGGGTGCAGCTCAGCGGTCATGACATCACACCAAAAGTCCGCTTTACGGTCCTCTCCGTAGCCACTGAATCGCAGGAGCAGCAGCTGGCCACATGTGGTGATGATGGTGGCCACCCAGTATGTGTCCGGGCTGCTCTTATTGGCCACTTCCAACTTCATTCCTGGCTGGAAGCTGCTCTGTAGACTCGTCTCCACCTACAGGTATTAAAAGACGTGTGTGTGATATATACAAGTTTCATAACAGTAAAAATGTGCATAATGGAAAATAACTGAGTGTGCATTCCCACCAGAGCCACAGGCAGCCATGGGTCACGTGTGAGACCAACAGGATGTTCACATTCAAACTGCACGCACACGAGTGAAGGGAAAAAGCCAACATCTTAGAAATAAACACAATGCAAATGTCCCTGTAATTTCCTGCTACAACAATGCTGTATCGCTCTGGCCGCTTATGTAAGAGACCGCGCAACCGTTAGGGTTAGAAAACACCGCTTCTGTGTCTGTGTGTGTGCATACTGGGTCAAAAAGAAATCACTGCTTCAATATTTCCAGTGAGAGGGCTGCACTTTACTGAATCACATTTTCTGGGGAATTCATGGTCCGTTTGCCAGTGACTCAATCCACTTACTAACAAAGCAATTTAGCTTCCCGAGAGGCCGCAGTCGCCCAAAGCTCCGCACAATGAGTTTGTGTGACATGGGGGCTTTCATAAAACACAGCTTTTAACCTCATTACATACAGCACTAAAACCTGATGTAAGCTGCTGAAATACTGACACACTAGTTTAAATCTGAAACGAAGGGTCTCCCCACATTTGGACTCGGCTCTGTGGGTCAAACAGGAAGCTGAGATGGATAATGTCTTGCGTCATCAGTGTCACCCATCTGTCCTGTCCTGTGATGTAACGAGCTAATGGAGGCAATGCGGTGTAATAGTTTGATCATATTTTTTCCCACCTACCCTATAAAATCATACATCTATCAACTGAAGATTATTTGACAATAATGACAAGTTCTTTTTTTTTTTAACAGTGTTTACACAGAATTATAATTTTCCAAAATAATGTTTTTTTTTGCAACCACTCAATTTCGAACTTGTTGGCAAGGGAACGCCTTTGCCAATATTTTATAGGGCAGTGGTACCCAACCTTTTTGAGCCATGGCACCCTTTTTACAATAAAAAATGTCACAAGTATATTTAATAAAATATTGTAATCATCTAGTCAAAATCCATTCACTTTGTGTGAAATCTGTGCTTGCTAGTTGACCGAGAGTTACCAGCATATCAGGGCCATAAACTGCCGATTGCCTCCAATCATCATCGCCGTACGCGCAGATATCACTGTATTAAGCCATGGCACCATCTTTATAACAGTTTTTGAGATAAATATTAGGTGGATTTTCATTGCAGCTTATGATTCAGAAAATGCTTTTAAGGGGGTCAATATGCCCTGTGTTTGCGATCTGTCTCTGTGCAACTTCCCTTTACCTCTGCTCTCTGCCCTGCCGTTTGTCTGCTCTGCAGAAGGAGAGAGAGGAAGATACAGCAATGGTGCAGACACACACCAGTCCGTCCCGTTCATTTGGGAATGATTAAAACCAAATACTTTTTTTCCTGACAACTCCTTATAACGCTTCCTTGCTGCTTCTTACAGATTTGCATCTTGTTGCTAGTTTTAAGCTACTTTCCAGCATCTTTTCGGATGGAATTAAAGCTTAATTAATTGAGACTTGTCATATTTATAATGCGTATATATTGCGTGGCGGGTTGTAATAAGCTAGATAGAAGCAGTGTTGTGGGGCGGGTTGGATAATGGCTTAGGGCCCTGTGCTAAAAAACAAACCCGCGCATCACTAGCCCACTACAGGCCAATCGGGTGAAAGTTCCATGGCACCCCTGATGATTTCTCACGGCACCCTGGTTGGGAAACAGTGTTATAGGGAATTACAAACTGTTGGTTTCCAAATTTTAACATAGGTATTATACCTTTTTTTAAATTATTATTATTGAATAAAAAAAATATATATAGATATATATATATATTTGTATTTGTTTATTAATTTTACATTTTTTTACGTTCCCTGTCAGATTTACTGTGACATTTCGCTACATCAAACGGAAAATGGTTTGTCAATACACATTGGTAACAAACTGCTTTGCAGCGTAAAACTGTTTGTCAGGAAACCTGTGTCATTGAGAAGCAGGGCCAATAATAGCCTCAGCTCAGCCCTGCCAAAGCCTGACTCTTTTAAATATGTCATTAAAGGATTTTGCATATTTTCCTGAGAGGGGTGTGTTCACAGACTCAGTGGTGCTGGTATATGTTAGTCAGCTATTTTTTTGAGCATCATTTCCTTTTTTTCCCCTTACTATTATTCAAAAAAGGAATAAAACAACCACTTTTCTGTTTGAACAAAACATTCCATTTATAATTCAAATTTACAAATGAACAAATAAAAATCAAACTAAAGACGACATTGTACCAAAATAATGTTAATGGAAAAGTATAAAAAAGTATGGTAGCACTAGTGGGAGCATTTTTGGAACTTTCTTAACTGAACAAGGTTTTTGCTTTTTAAAGAAAAGAAAGAGAAAAGTTGTTTTTGGTTGATTAATATGCATTTATAATATATATAGTATAAAATGTGTCTGTTGGTAAGCAATTCATAAACATGACCGATCTGTCTCTCTCTTTTTTTTTATTGTTTTGGTTCCCAAGACAATTATCCAATCAGAAAGCAGAATGAGCTCGACACTTTGGGTTGCCAGATCCTACATCTAAATCCAGCTTGGAGAACATAAAGGGACTCTCCCAGCACCTGTTCTCAATCAAGTCCTAATTAGTGCTAGTGCAGCATCCAGTAGTTGAAGCTGGAGGCTCTCATCTTTCAAAGAGGGAAGGACATGTTCACATATCGATAGGCAGAAGGTAGTGTGTCTTACGTGTTTGAAGTTGGTGTGGGGGGCTGCACTCCCGCCCTTCTCCTCTATGTACTCCTCCCAGTTAAACTCAGCCTCCTCCTCCATGGACTCGGCATCTTCAACCACAGCCTCGTGTTGATCATCTTTCACAAACATATCGTTTTATAGATTAAACCTTAACTTTTGAACAGGCGTATATCTTTCTTTTGTAAAGTATGCACATATCAATAAGCCTAAATGATCAGATTTTTATTAGACAATATTCAATAATGGACATACCTGGGTTTACTTCCTCTTTATTGCCATTGGGTGGACTGTGAGACTTGACCGTAGTGATGCCCGAGTTCTGGTCCTGAACGAGCGACTGCATTTTATGAGAAGTCCTGAAGAGCAGATCCTTTGACTCCTGGTCATTCAAATCTTTTTAGTACATCCCTGGACTTCCTCAAGAAAACTGTGAAAATAAACCCCCACATCTTAATTATTTACAAATATGAGCATCATCAAGCCCCTATTTTGACTTGACACTTTACTTATTTTTATTAGTACCGTCACTGTAAAGCAGCCATCAGTTGTTTGTGGACAGTAGCTTTCTCTCAAAATCGGAAAAAAAGGTCTTTAACACTGATCCATCTCAGGTTATTAATATCACATTTAATTTCAAACAATACACTTTTTTTTTAATTAAATTAAAAAAAATACAGATTTTCAATGAAGTCTGAGTTGTTTCACAAACAATTTTGAGACAAGTGGAGGGGCAATTGGACTCACCCCAAACCTAAAGACACAGTAAAAGCTTGTGCATGTACAATACGGACTTGTGAGGTTACAAACTGTGACAGTCTCCACAAGCTCCTCAGTGTGCTCCCTGTATGGGAGGGGTGGGGGTGGCTCCCTGCATGTACCACCCCCACACACCCCTTTCTGTCCCTCTGTGGCTTCAGCATACATCCATTGCGTAAACAACAAGCTGAGCTAATTTTGCTCACATGACGCTGCTCCTCTCTCCTGTTCCGCTCCCATAGAAAAAAGACTGAACTTTTGTTTTTTCTTGCCAAAGTGTCCTATGGTTTTCATATCACTCACACACCCCACACACACACACACACACACACACACACACATAATGAAAATTCCATGATAAAAACGAGACTATAAAATTTGACTTGGTGGCCCCAAAATAAATAAATCAATAAAAATCTCCATTATTAATGTGTGAACTGTACCCATCAGTATTGGCTAAAAAAGTGGGAGGCAACCATATGCAACGGACACAACCACGCCATGCACTCTATCAATGTATTGCTGCTAGGCTACAATCGGCGTCACATGACTAGCATCCGCAATGACAAATTACAGTAATCATGGGGTTTGATTTGACCGATTGAACATTTAATTATTTACAACAATTTTTAAAAATCCTTATTTTTTCCTTCACTGTCCAAAAATCCACTGTCCACATTGCTCACAGAAACATGTTGTGTTTGATTGCTTTGCAAACATAGAAAGGTCGCATGCTTTATCTCTTGCAAATCCTGGTTATGCAGTTATCATGCTTTAGTCACATGTTCAGTGGCCATATCATTCTAACTCTAATATCTAACTCAGAATATCTACATTTGGTCAACAAACATCCATTGTGAGCTTGACTCTTTTTGTCGGAAATTAAACATTTTGTCAGGCCCTGTTTGTAAGCAATAGCGCACACAACATAAAAGACAACTTATCAGTAATAAACAACAACAATAGATAAACTGTAGGACAGTGCAATATATTGCAAAACATAATCGTATTGCAATATCTGTATTGTCAGAAGCAGAACCAAGTCTTCCATCTGACTGAGATCGACACCGTTTTAGCAAACTCAACCCGAAACAAACAAACAAACAAAATACAAGGAATTTATAAAATATGCAAAAGTTCAGTTTTAGTTCTAATTTTCCTAATTTTATTCTATTTTTTGTCCCGATTTAGTGTTTTTTGCTGCGTTGTTTTGACATAATTAACAAATTACTTACGATTTATATTGGAACATACCATGTTGAAACTGTTTTACAAAACATCGCAAGAATATAGTCATTGCAATATTATACACCTCCCATGCAGCCCTAATTTAGACCATTACTTTAGGAACTTTAGTGTCCCGCAGGGAGTGACTGAAGCGTCCCTGATTGGGCAAAGGGGGTTATAATATGAAAAAGTTGATCTAAAATGCAGGGCATTGGGCCCTGTGATCCTACACTAAGTTCAGGCTTTTATTGATTATCTGGACATCCACGGGTCCTCCTGGCTTTTCTAAAACCCCATCCTGCCAAAGATTTAATGCGAGTCCGGGGATATGGGAGATTAACTACCACTGGTCTTGCCTTTTATTGCATTATTCAAGACTCTCCTCTTTCAGAGCCAAATCTTCAGAAGCACTCAAAAACTATTCATTTTCCCTATTCATGGTCAGAGATCCAGTTTTAACACAACTGTAACCTCAGACACCAAATCAGACAAACAAGATGAGCAGGATGGAGCGTTTCCTCAGGCCACTTTACCAATTTTAGCGTACTCGGACTAGACTTCACATGTAAATGTATTAAATGTCAGAAACAGTCAATGCAACACACTCATACTATCGGTATTATCAAGGAGCAATTGATAACAGATCATATCAACTCTCATTGACCGTTTTTCCATTAGAAGTTCTCCAACATTGTGTCCCCCTTTCCATGCTTTCCATGTCAGAAAACAGATTCATACCCTTCCTTTATTCTGTTCATTATAGTATGTGTTTAAACCTGTTGAATGACACTGACAATAGACATCTGAAAAGAGAAGAGTGACAGAAAAATGACTATGCGCTCTTATTTTCACATTCAGATAAAAATACGACACAAGACAACATAGAGGATGCGTACATTTTGGAAAGAAAAAGGGGGGGTGTAATATAAGAGAAAGAGGAAACGTTTCGTGCACACGAGGAAGATGAGGCAGAGGGGGGTGTAGCCGAACAGCAGGCTGACTGGCACACAGCTCATGTACTTTGCACAGTCAAAACTGCAGCGGAAAAAAACTCCCACCAAGCCGCTAAATTCACACATTGGATTTAATTCATTAAACATTGTTTATTTCCACCAAACAAAACAGAATTGATCGCGGTAGCTACTATAATGGTATTTTTTCCTCGTTCAAAGATTTAAGGCGCATTTTTTCCTATACAAACACCATAACCCGCCATGTTGAAAGTGCTTTGACATTTTGTCAGTGCCTTGTCTTCCCAGCACTTGACGTACAAACAAAAACACCACAGAAGTAATTTAAAATCGAAAGGCAAAGCGAGAATGAGCGATTGCTCTACCAATTCGACTTAGCCTAACTGTAAGCGAAACTAAATGGCGTAATATGTATTTTGCTGGTTTTCTTTTTTGGTTAAACACATTTTTTCTTTAAAAAGAAAAAGATAAATTACGAATTAGACATTTAGTCAAAATAACAGTGGAGCAGCCGTAAGACAGAATGCTACAAATCCGTCTGTGTCATATTTATTATATTTCTGCTCAGTGCGCTGCGTGAGGCACTTTGGCAAGTTGAGCTCGCGAACCAACGTTCACCACTATTTCTCGTTTCTACAGAAACAGCCTCGGGAGCACTTCAGGGTTAAAGCGGAGGAGGAGAAAACCAACCCGCGTTCATTTCGTTG